>CM076580.1:1105527343-1106162190 GCA_034641835.2 Pinus albicaulis | reverse complement strand
CATTTAGTCAACAGTAATCATTAATTTCTGCACATAGAGACTAATTGTTGAGCCCCAAAGATGTCCTTTCCCTTCACCAAATTTCACTTCATTTCCTTTGTCCCTTATCAATTATAGGTTTAAATGGTCAATAGGATTCATTAAAGTCACTTTAGGAATGTATACAATGACTGACTTGCTATATTTTCATGCTTTTGTTGTTGTAGTAATTTTTTACTAGACTCAGCTACAGAATGCAGCTATTCTGTAGCCAGTCGCCTATTCCGCAGCTATCTTCATGTTCTCACAGGTTACAGGTGTCACTTCAAGTAAAAACACATATGGTTGAATTCCACAACACTCCCACATCATTTGTTGCTCTCTACAAAGTCTGAGCAAGAAGTTACAGGTGGTTATGCACGTGGAAGAGATCAAAGCCAAGAAGCATATTCCTACCAGGACAGGGACTCTACAGATGTCTCCAACAAAGTACGAGGCTTCCATAAGAGTTCTAATTTGATTTTGATTGAAAAAGACACTTGTTCTTGTTTCTTCTCAAGGGTAGTTATGTATTTCTTTTATAAGAATGACTTGGAAGACCGAGAGACAGCTAGCTAGATTGATGTTTTGTTGCTAGATCTCAAAAGACCGTAATACTCTGTTTTTCAAATACTTTTCCTTTAATGAAAGAAGTACCGCTTTATTGCAAGATATAAGGAAATCTTGAGGAGATTTGTATGCTAATTCGGTGGTAGAGGGCCCCTACTGCCCGAGAAGCTCTATGCACATTGTTTAGATAAGTAACTTTAGCCTTGCTGCATTCCTAGCTTAAGCAATTTTCTGAACTTTGTGTTTTATACTCACTTGCATTGGATGCTACAGCCAGTCTTATTCTTACGAATTGTTCCAAAATATCACTAACATTGAATGAGATATAACTGTAGTATTCTAGGAATTAGTTGCATTTTTTTGAACTTTACATTTTTGTGCTCAATTACATCAATTGTTACAGCTAGTCTTGTTCTTACGAATTATTCCAAAATATCACTAACACTGAATGAGACTTAGTTGTGGTGTTTTAGAGCTTAGTTGCGTTTTTTTGAACTTTATGTTTTTATGCTCATTTACATCACATGTTACAGCCAGTCTTGTTCTATGAATTGTTCCAAAATACCACTAACACCGAATGAGACAGAGCTGTAGTATTTCAATGATTAGTTGCATTTTAGTTTAGTTTTAAAACTCCGGAGGTTAATGGCACTCTAGTTCAATTCTGTTCACTGTATTTCAAGTTTGAATGATTACATTCTAGTTCAGTTTTATCCATTGTATTTTTAGTTTTATTAGTCAGTTGTATTCTAGTTGTTAAGTTAGACTTGATGGACTTCATTATTTACAAAACCACTCATGTTCTTAATTTCTACTAATACATCATCATCATAGGAACAAGAATTGGTAATGTCATTTTGAAGTCTTGACTGTTCTGCAACTTCTCATAATTTCACAAACTGCCTCTTTTCCAAAGCTATTCCAAAAGATTTCTAATTCTTGAATGAGGTTTAACAGTGATATTTTGAGTTGTGGAATGGATTAATTTCAGTGTCATAGGTTAATTTAGAGTAGAATTCTTCACTAGGTTGCAGACTATCTTTTTTCCAAATGTGTTCCAACAAATTTCTAGCCATGGATGAGATTTTCTCTGTGATATTGTAGATTGTTGTTTACTTAGAAGAACCTCATTACATTAAACTTATCCTTTTCTCAAATTATTCCAACATATTTCTAATGAATGAATTGGACTGAGTTCATGTTATGAGTTATTGAGTTCATGCTATGAGATATTTTTCTTGTTAAAGTATTGCATTTTCTGTTCTCAAGTGCCATACATAGTTTAGAATAGGTTTTGCTCTGTTTTAGTGTGACCAACAACTTCTCTTTACCAACACTTAGTTATTTTCCTCTTAGAATAAAAACACAAAATCAAAAACATTGGAAAAACACTAAACACAACGTAGTGAGAAACATATACCTAGGCACATATAGTGCACTTCACTTCAATAGTTTACTAGCCCTGGTTGCCAATTTATGACATCAATTTAGGAACACTAAGTTGAGCAAACACTAATTTCTCTGGAAGCCTGAGATTTATTTGGCTTGTTATTCTTATAACTACATAGACATAATTAATAGAGAGATTGAGGACAAAAAAAAATCTAGCGCTTAGTCTCCACTACTCAACATGATTTTGTGAGAAATAATACATAGATTGATTTCTCTGAGTGCCTTAGCGTTCTTTGGCTCATTATTTTAATCACAACAACAATAAAAAATGCACCGAGGATCTATTCTTAGTCCGATTATGCAATTTTTATAAGACAGATTATGCAATATTAATAATAAACAAAAATTTATTGCAATTTAAGGAAAGCTCGTTCATGTTTTTTTCTTTATATTGGAAGGTTACTTTCTTTTTGAAGTAATTTTTAGTAGATCATAGCATATATTGAGGAAATATTAGTTTGACAAGAATAAGTTATTTCTCTTGAAACTTTAGGTATTAAAATTCCATGACACAGATATATCACACTCCAAAATCCAAAGAAAATGGAAGAGCGTTCAATTTTTTTAATCAAAATTTTATTGGTGAAGGGTTAATTTATTACGAGAACGTCATTAATGAAGTGAAAAATTTTAAACGTAACGTTTATTGACTAGAAAAATAATGACCAAAACGTCAAAAAAAATTGTGTGACGGGTAAAGAGAAATCCAAATTCCAACCCTGCCTACCACCTGTTGCTGAGTGGAGGTTATTCACTTTTCATTTACAGCTTACCAGGCTACTCATGTTACCAATATTTTCACATGGCTCACTTTTAGGTGAATACTTATTGTACTTCTTCTTTATAAAGAACAATTGGTAGATAATTGTATTATTTGAAATCTATAATAAATCCAAGCAAAACAATTACAACAAATAGAAAATTATGCAAAAAATTCACCAGGGCACTAATGTGTGGATACCCTATCATTTCTTAGATCCTCATAACTTACCAACACCTACCATATTGGTATACACATAATATGGCATTTACCTTAAGTATTTCATATGTATCTAGAAGTAAATAAGTTGTATGACAATTGTTATGGTAGATATAAGATGTGTATTATAGTTTATACTTCAATTTTTCTTAAGTAGCATGCATGTGCGGTTCATATAGTGACTACAATTACCAAATATATTTCAGTGAAGATGTGAAGATGATATCTCATTAGGTCCTAATTACTTAAAGCATCATTAATTAGCTTTCCAAATGAATAAAATATGTTAACAAATTAGTAAAAACTAGGAAAACAAATCATGCTTTAAAAAATATGGCACAATGAGTCACACTCTGAGATTTATTTAATTACTCATCAAGTGTCGCTACAACATATATATGATCACCATTACCATAGAAATGGGACATGTGACCATCATTTTGGTTTCGTCAATGACATTCCACATCATGAGCATTGTTTAGGGTTGATTGTGTTGATTTTTTTTAAACAAATCATTTATACATTTTATGGAAATTATAGACACAATTTATAATCACATTACAAGATCATGATGTATAGATATTCCTTATCATTTCTTAGATACTCACAACTTACCAACACCTAATAGATTGATATACACATCATATGGAATTTACCCCTAGAATGCCACATGTATCCTAAAACAAATTAGTTGTATGGCAATTGTTATGGTGCATATATGATGTGTATTACATTTTATCTTATAATTTTGTTGAAGTAGCATACAAAAATTTACATAGTGATATGAGAACCACTCTCTAGAGTATACATCGATTTTGTACACATGGATTTTCAGTTGCTTTTTAAGATATATCATTGGTGATGGTCACATGATTATATAATGAACCATTAAGTTGAACTATGAAATTATTCATCACAACACACACACACACACATATTGATGAATTAATAATTTTTATCATATAATTTTTTTAATCTATTTTGAAAAAAAAAATTATATATAATTATTTCTAAGAAGAACAAGAGAGAATTCCTTACCATATCTTCGTAAAACATATAATAGCAAGAAAATTAATCTATTGAAATTTTATTTCCAAACATATTCATGGAGTAAAATGAAGATTAAAAGGAGATATTCATGGATTTACCTATAACATCACCTCATAATTAAGAATGTAAATGTACAATATTGATGATACATAGGTTAGGAGAAATTAATCTATTGAAATTTCATTTCCAAACATATTCATGGAGTAAAATGAGGATTAAAAAGAGATATTTATGAATTTACTTATAACATCACCTCATAAAAGTGTAAATGTACAATATTGATAAATTTTATTTATATATGATAAATAATAAACCTTTATATCACATGTATCATATAATCTTATAAACAAACACATTCTATAATATGCAATAAAAGTGAAATTACACAATCCACATGGAAATAAGACTTAGTTCAAGAAAAAGAAAATAAAAAATAAACCATAAGTGGCACGGATTTTGCAAAGGCATATAAGTGCCATTTATTGCATATAAGTGTCTTTATACCGATGGCGGCCAAAGCATCACTATTGCGACGGATGCCTCCAAACGTCGCAATTGCAACACTTAGACGTTGTGTCGCAATTGCGACGTTTGGAGGCATTCGTCGCAATAGCGACGCTTTGGGGCATAGTGTCACAATTGCGATGTCTTCCTCCAAACGTCGCAATTGCGAAACTTTGTCTAAGTGTCAATATTGCGACACTTTTCTCTAAATGTCGGTATAGCGACGGTTTCGGGTGGGATTGAAAAAATTTGGGGAAATTTCCGACATTTGGTCAAAAGTGTCGGAACCAAGTGTCGGAATTTCCCCCAAATGTACTAGTGCATGGAGACTTGAGACAATGTGGTCTCGTACTCCCTCTAATAATATCCTCCTCGCTTTTGCAACCTTCTTTTTCCAAGCATCAAGAAGAGCGGTATCTGCTGCTGCGGGTTTGGGAATTTAATTATCAATGAATTCTTTCAACCTTTTGTCCTCCAGAATTGCCTCCATTTTATCTTTTTGTGCAATATAATTAGAACTTCCCTCGAGTGCATATTTCAATCTCAAGCCATTGAAAGCCATCTCGATCCGCCTATCGCACCAAAGAATAGTTTTTTCAAATTCGAATGTTATTCAGCACAAATTCAATTTCTTCTCCACTATAGTGATTTCCTACACTCTGATACCATGTATAAATTATACAAACAATATGTCTATCAATGGATTCAATCCAATCATGCGATATGCTAAAGCAAGATAATGAATCCTTCTACAAATTAATTGCAGAAAATAAACATGATCGTCAATCACAACAAGTAAAAAAAGAAGTAAATCAAACAAAAACACAAATATTTTCCTAGGCAAATCTTGCTTCTCAAAACCCATCTATCTTCTATTGTATATTCACCAAGGAATAATGAAACAATTACAAAGCACTCTTCTCACAAGAGTCTCCTACACTCTCACAACTGTCTCACATTGGTCCAGACAAAATCGACCAACACTTAAGCAATTTTTGGCCTCTGCTCAGCCTGCCTACCTTGCACAATTCATGTGGAATGAAATCCCTATTCTTTAGGAATTTCAGCCTTCTAAAACTGTGCAATGCTCATGGGAAATCCTATGGGTTTTTTACTGCATGCGGGCAGCCTACTAATATTACAACTGATAGTTAACACCCCTTTAACCTTTGTCTCAACTAGGACTCCATCAGGACTGACATGCATGTAGCTATTAATAGTAAACCATCAGTTACATGACAGATCACGACATGTGAATTAAATTTGATTTAATTCACTTGACCTCTCACTAGTGCAACAAACAGTTACAACTAGTTAAACTAATTTTAACTCAATTAATTGAGTTAGCTGATTTCTCATGCATTAAACTAAAGCACTAACTGCAACTTGGACTCAGTAACTAATAGAATCACTCTGCATACCTCACCAACCACCCTCAACTCGAATTCCATGAGCTAACTGATTTTATCACACTCAGTTAACTATTACAAGTGATTATAAGATAAGATTACATTTTATTGTCCAATTTAATTAAGGGAAAATTAAATTAGACACACATTTCTTATTGACTTTTCAACAATATCCATGCTTGTGTTGGCCTAGTGATCGGGTGTGGATCACGATAAAGCATGATTTCTGTTGATGAGGGTGAGCTGGTTTAGCCTCGGGATGCCCTGATTGTTTTTTTTATTTGAGTCCCACATTCATGATTGGAATATAACATGAGGGTGATTGGATGAAGAGAGATTTGTCTCAGTCAATCTATGGTCGAGTGGAACGTTGTAGTCCCATCCCCGGTTGGTTTCTACATTCATTAATGATAAATTCATTCCCTTGGTATTTGATGTGTAAATTTATTAATTTATATGTGGATTCTATGGTTGATGTATTCATGGTATTTTTGTTGTTATATTTCTAGTTATAAGCATGTATTCTGGTAGTGATGATGTATGGATATCCTCATGTTTTCATTTGCAAATGAATAAAAAATGTATATGTGACCTAATAGATGATACTGCAGCTAATTATGTAAGGTAGCAATGCTTTTTAGCGATTCTCAGATAATTACAAGACTCTTATGCCTATATTTGTTGTTTACACCTGTAGCTTTTATATTTGTGACATGTTTGAAAAAATGTCAGTCCTGATTTGGGATGGTAAGGCTTAGTCCTAGAGTTTTTTTTTTGGTTTATTAGTCTTTTCATCATGTATTTAATGGATTTAGGAAGTTACATAAAGTTTTGGGCTGTGGCCAAAATTCTAGGCTTGAAAAGTGCCCTAAATTCCACAGACTTTGGCACAACACTGCTAGAAATAGTCCCTAGATGTAGGCATGCAGGCTTGTTCATGCGTCTAGAGCCTCCTAGTTACAGGATGCAGGCATGTGCATGAATATATAGTTCCAAGATCTCAAAATATCATCGGGACCCAGGGGTAAGATTCCTAAATGGTTGGGTTAGCTATGGGGGTGTCATTTTTTATGTACAATGTATGTATGAAGAGTTTACATCGATTCCAGTTCCTTAAGGTCATCTAAGAGGTTGAGTCTGAGCATAGTAGCCTATCGTCTCATGTTTACCCAGTTTTATAGTTACTTGGGTAGATGTGGGAATATGGTGTTACATTAAGAAGCTACAGTACCCTCTATTAGCTACTATAGGATTCTTGATCACCCAGCTAATAGCAACACCTCATCCAAAAAGCACCTGCATGAAGAAAGGACCCGCATCATCGATCTTAGACAACAACAACAAAAAAAACAAAAACATTCTCATATCTTTCTCAAGAAACTACAGGAATCAAGGTAGAAAATGTAATAGCCTCTCAAAATACACTCAAACCCAACCTCACCCATGTCCAAAAATTCCATGCAGTCAGGACATCAGCAAGAAACCACTAAGCAGGAACAGGTATGCACTATTCTTTACTTCTTATCTTGAGTGTATTATGGTTGAAAATTTGTCGTCAATGCATGAGATAAAAGGGTTTTTTAGGCTCTGAGTGGCTCAAAAGTATCATCCACCCACAAAAAATGGATTTGGAGTTAACTTTGTCTCTCATCACATATGGAGAAAAAGACTAAATCAAAAGTAAATAAAAAGTATGCTCGTGCCTCATTTATACTAAAGTTTCATTCTAAAAATGGTACGAATCCCCACTTCCAATGTCGGGAGTCAAGCTAGCTACACAAGGGGTATCATAAGTTGCCATAGAGAAGCTACAGAACTAAAGGATAAATGTTATAGGATTCAGATTGAGTGCTACAATATATAGAGTAGGTGCCACAAGAGATAGTTTGTGTGTTATAGGATTGTCAAAAGAGGTGTAAAAGAGCCCTTTCTTAAGAAATATCAACCACAAAACCCTATAATTATGAAGGAATATCTAGGAATGGGTAAGTACTTGATTCTCCTCATATTTTGTAAACAAAAATCCTGTGCAATTTGTCCAAAATTCTTCCACGGAACCTCTTGTAGAAGAACCCTGAAAACAAAATAATTTGAAGTTTGTATTTTTTCTCTTGAGAGGTTGAGCACTATAGTAATATAATAATCTTGTTTTGAGATTTTCCTCTAATTTTTCCTCCCACTAACTAATGGGAAGCACTTCTCCTTCTGCTCCTAGTATGGAACCCTAAGTGCTCTAAAATCGATAATTGGAAGCATGATTCCCTTACACAAACTTTAAGAAACCACTGTAGGAAGCCATGGGGGTGGTTTTAATAATATAAAGCCCACATACTCCTTGAGGATCCACCAACACCCTCCTATCAAAGATATCATTGGAAACCATTAGTGGTTGGAATTATTTGAGAAATTCAAAGGGTTTGATGATGAATTTACCCATGAATTTGTTGTACACCTTCAACCTCAAGGGGAACATAGTGCTACCACCATTGTGAGGGTACTAATTATCCATATAAATGAATAATTTGTTATCAGAGTGACCACATTACCCCTGGGAGTGAGATAGACCAAGGAGGAAAGAAATGAGGGTATTATAGCTAAGAAAATATTCCTCCTCCTTGAGGATTAGCCAGTTGAAGACAAGAATGGGGTTAGGAGGGAGATTCTACCCTACCCCTGGGATGAAGTGGCCTATAAAATTTTAAAATATATTTCCAGTGAGGGAAGGCTCAGTGTTTTTTATGCCTACCAATTTAGACTATTGTATCAGCTGAGATTCCAGATGGACTTTCCTATCCCAAGAAAATTGAGCATCCCCTATTTCCTTTTCCAATATATGATACAAATGAGCCAGAGCGTTAGGGGAGGAAAATATAAGTCCATAGCCCATCATGGGATCATTAGATTGATTTTCGTGGATTCCATAGAACATATTCAACACCATGTGTTATCGATATATTTTTTAGACATGGATAGGGAAGATTTTCTGGAAACACAAGGAAAAATCTTATTGGAACTTGTAGAGATAGTCAGGGATGGCTCTGAAATATGATCCTGTAGAAAAGTAGGGAAATATTGTAGAACCCTATCCCGATCCTATATCATTATACAGAGACCCTCCAAACTTGACCAGAATTGTCCTTTGAGCTTGATATTTGTATTTCAACCCTATAAAATGACCCCTAGGCTTTGAAACGATGTTTTAGGAAGACTAGAGACCACTTAGGACTTGTCTTTTTACCACTACAATTCATTCCTACAATTAGGGTTGATAAAAAATTTCATGAATTGAATGGTACAAGGATGGTTTACATGGTTACTTTTTCAAGCACTTAATGACCTTCATTACTAGGATGTGATCTCTTTTGAATGCAAAGATTTATAGTTGATTCCATGCTCTTTACTTTATGTAGTTAGATTCGGTTTTCATTCTTTGTTTTATGTTTCCTGCAATTGAGGCTAGGGTTTCCATTTCGAGCATTTCCATTTTTGCAAGTAGATTAGCATTTATTCTTATGCAACATTTCCATTTCAGCAAGAAGATTAGCATTTAATTTTATGCAACATTTCCTTTCTTGTAAGTTCAATAGAATTTACTTTTATGCAACAGTTCCATTCCTGCAAGTAGATTAGGATTTATTTTTATGCAACATTCCATCTCTTGCAAGTAAATTAGAATTTATTTTCATGCAACATTTTCATTCCTACAAGTATATTAGAAATTCCTTTTATGAAACATTCTTTCATTCTTGCAAAATCTAGATTTAGTTGGTATAATGGTCTATGTACACCTTGGTTTGGTTCACTACCTTAGAGAATATTTAGTAGATCTTAGCTTATTTTTCATACAACATTTTCATGTCTTAAGTTTGTACGAATACCATATTGATAAATTAAAGTTGGTAACCCTAAGAGTTGCAACATTCTTGTTGCAATACCAGAGCTCATAACTATCCATTATGTGATTTGATTTTTAATCAAAAAACTAGTTACCAGTGATAGGGTTACTAGGTGGTTAATGTTATTGCAATAATTTGATAGCACCATTGTAGACAAGCCTAGAAAGGATAATGTTGATGCTAATTTTCTTTCTAGTCTGCCTAAAAATGATGATAGTCTTCATGTTGATGATTCTTTCCCAAATGAACATATTTTTGCGGTTTTCACTTACTCACCGTGTTATGTAGATATTATTAATGTAGAAAATCTACCAACGAGATTCAAAATTATCTTGTAATGTACTAAAACAAGATACTGAATCCTTCTACAATTTGCAGAAACAAAATATGATTTCACAATCACATAACAAGTAAGAGAAATAATTTATCAATTGCACAACACAAGATGTATCTGGGGAAAGCAACTGCTCAAAACCCCCTATCTCTATATTGCATATGGTCAAGATCATGAAACAATACAATTCTATGTATCTTCTTGAGAAATATCTGCACTTTGTTGACTATCTCACATTTATCCTGCTCGAATCTGACTTGCAATCAAAGCAAGTTTGGTCCAATATTTAACATGTTGCTTGCCTTTGCCTAGCCTACATTCCTTACGCATTATTGGGCTAATTAATCCCCTATTAATTATGAAAATACCAATTAATGGTTGTGTAATCCTTCAAGGCCTTCCTGATGACCTCATGTATGACCTGTAAAAATTTCTAATAGTACAACTAATATATCTCTTCCCTTTAACCTCAGTATGAACTAGGCCTTCCTTAGAACTCACATGCAACAACTATTTATAGTGAATTATCATTTAATTTATTGATCACTACTTGTGAATTAAATCAGATTTACCTCAATGGACCTCTCACTAGCTCATCTCTCAGTTAGAACTAGTTAAACTGATTTTAACTCAATTGCTTGAGTGAACTAATTACAACCCACAAATAACTGTAATTGGACCCCCTAAAATCATGGAAATTCCTCTACTTGCCTCCTATTTTACCTCTAATTCAAATTTCCTAAGCTAACTAATTCTTCCTGACTCATTTAACTAATACAAGTTGTCATGAGATGAAATTACAATTTTTTTCCAATTTAATTAAGGTAAAATTAAATCAGAAGCCTCATATGGTAGAATTTCTGGGTGCGATTTTCTGGTTTCCATTTTCAATGTTTCTTGTTGGGTCAATTTCAACGCTCCCTCTCAAAAAAAAAAGGAATTAAATCTATACCGATTATGTGCCTTTGGAATGTTCAGCATGCAACACTTCTCTAGTGTTGTTTGCTCCTGCAACTCCTAAAACTGAACACCCTCCAAAAACCTGAATCAGTATGATGCATTTATCATCAAATTCTATGACTATTACTAGCTACTGCACTGTCTACTGGAAACTCTGCACTATTGCTGACTCTGCATCTGTGCTTGTTGCGTTGTTTCCAACTCTGATGTGTGCTCTAGTATCTGACATTTGTCACTCTGATTTCTATCTTTCTGGAATCTGAATGCATCAATCCTACTGAACCTTCCTACTATTATGTACTGTGGGCTCCTTGTAGTTAGGTCCGATCAATGAGACAAGCCATCTCAACTGATCCTGCCCAAATTTCTTCTCTTGGGATTATGTTTGCACATCGCTCGACCTCTCATTTGGAGGTATGGATGCATGTTCTCCCTCTACCCATATGGCTTGAAATTCCCCCCTACTAGAGTTATTTGAATGAGTGGATGCCTCCACTCATTCTCCTCTCTGCTTCTCCAATTGTGGCTTCTCCACAACTTTATAAGACTTCTTCTAAGGTTGCATGTTGAGAGGTAATTTATGCTCCCTCTCAACCACCAAGTCACTAACCTCTACTTTTCTCCTCAAATATTTGCATGCATCTTCGACATCAAGAGCATACAGGTTATTGACTCTCACACTGATCTATTTCACTCGTCCCATGGTGATGTGTCTAAGGAACACCTTCCGTTTTCTAAATATTAAATCATAAGCACGGTCTTCCAATATCACTACGAAGACAAGATTTTTCCTTAGTCCTGTAACATACAAACAATCTATGAGAGGTGTGAAAGACTCCCTGTGAAAGGTAATTGTACCTATGTCGGTCACATTATACCTCTCGTCATCTCCAAACTCTATGTTTTGTTGGAGGCTCTTCTCCTCCAAGTCACTGAAGAGATCTCTATTCCTCGCCATATGGAACAATTCATCACTTTATAGATGCCACATGCATCCCATTACAGTGTTGGTCATGCATGTAATGAGACTAAAATCAAGATTGAACAGTGAAGCTCGCACTTCACCCGCAGCAACTGCAGGCTCCTTCTTGCTTGCCTTATTTTGTGGACAATTCGAGGGATATTGCATGTGCTCGTGATAGTGAAAACAGTTGGTCTTGGACAAGTCTCTCTTGCCATCTTCGCCTTGGGACTTCTTTCCCTTGGATTTCTTACCTTTTCTAACCAATGCAAAATCTTCTTCTTTGTCTTTATCGAAGGTCCCGTCTCTAGTCCTCTGCCTTATCTCTTCTATTACCAAGTCGGACCACAAACACTCCCATTCTAGTAACTTCTCCCTCCCATTCACAGAGTTGTGGTAACTATGCCACCTCTTGGGAAGGCCTAGAAGTTTGAGGCTCACCAAATCATCATAAGCAACAGTTGCCCCAACACTTCCAAGTTCATCTTTACACTAAGTGAACTTCGTCAAGTATTTCTGGATCATGTCTCCCTCCTCCACCTTGATCTAAGTCTGAGCTTGTCCATCAGTGCCAACTTCCTATGGTCACTTCTATTATGAAACATATATGTCAGGGCCTTCCAAATAGCATATGGAGTCACCTTCCTATGGATACTCGAGACAATATGATCTCAAACTCCTTCTAAAAGGATCCTTCTCACCTTTTCTACCTTCTTCTTCTATGCATCAAGAAGTTGAGCATCTCCTACTATGGGCTGGGGAATATAATTGTCTATGAATTCATTCATTCTGTTTTCCTTGAGAACTTCCTCCATCCCATCCTTACATGCTATGTAATTTTAATTTCCCTCAAGGGCATATTTAAGTCTCAAGCCATTGAAATACATCTTGATCGAAAATTGGACCCTGAAGAATAAATCTGCAAATTTGAACCTGTTCAAAAACAAACTCAATTTATTTTATTATATTGTGATTCCTGGGCACTTTGATACCATGTAGAAAATATACCAATGGGATTCAAACTGATCTTGTAATGTACTAAAATAAGATATTGAATCCTTCTACAATTTGCAGAAAAAAATCCGATCTCACAATCACATAACAAGTAAGAGAAAGAAATTATCAATCGCACAACAGAAGATGTATATGAGGAAAGAAAATACTCAAAACCCCTCTATCTCTATATTTAATATGGTCAATATCATGAAACAATGCAATGTTATTTCTCTCCCTGAGAAACCTCAGCACTCTCTTGATTGTCTCACTCTGATCCTTCTTGAATCTGGCTTGCAATCAAAGCAAGTTTGGTCCAATATTCAACTTGTTGTTTGCCTCTTCCTGGCCTACCTTCCTTACGCATTCTTGGACTAATTGATCCCCTATTAATTAGGAAGATACTAATTAATTATTTTGCAATCCTTCAAGGCCTTCCTGATGACTTCATGCGTGACTTGTACAATTTCCTAATACTACAACTGATAGACCTCTTCCCTTTAACCTCAGTCTCAATTGGGTCTTCCTTATAACTGACATGAAACAAATATTTATAGAGAATTATCAGTTAATTTATTGATCACTACTTGTGAATTAAATTATATTTAATTCACTGAACCTCTCACTAGCTCATCTCTCAGTTAGAACTAGTTGAACTAATTTTAACTCAATTTCTTGAGTTAACTAATTACAAGTCACAAATAACTATAACCAAACCCCCTAAAATGATGCAAAGTCCTCTACATGCCTCCTCTTTGGGGATGTAAATTCGTGGACTTGTTCAGCTTGGTGTCCAACATTGACCAGAGGCTAGACCAAAATGTAGTGAGGAACCTGTTGTCCTGATCTGAGATGATAGATTGTGGGATCCCAAAGTGTACCCACACTTGTTCAAAGAAGAGTTTAGAAGTGGTTTATGATGTCATATTCTTCTTTCAGGGCACCATAATTTCTATCTTCGAGAATCTGTCGATGACCAAAAAAACACAATCTTTTCCATGCTTAGTAGAAGGAAGGCCTGACATGTAATCCATAGAGATGGATTCCCAAGGTTGACTAGAGTTAGGCAGTGGAGTATAGAGGCCTTTCTTCTTGATGGTGGGTTTTGAAATGACGGAGGAAGTGTAGGATATGATGTACTTCTCGACATCTTGTCGAAGGTTCGGCCAATAGAAATACTTCTGCAGTACTACCATTGTTTTCTCGACCCCGAAATTCCCAACAACCTGACTATAGTGCGCTTCCAAAATCATTTTGGCATGCTCTCTTGAAGGAACACAAAGGTGTCCTAGGTGACATAACAGTTGATCCTAGAGGTGAAATTTTGGAACTTGCTTAACCTCCAAGAGTGTCTTGTATGTGTGGTTGAATTCTGGATCACTCTTGTAGAGAAGCGGCCAATCAGAAGTCTCGTGCCCACAAGAGTTGAGCACGGTGGTTAGCATGGTGGTCAGCTGAGGCGGTCTGCAACATTATTGGTGTTTCCCTTATTGTACTTTATGTTCAAATGAAACTATTGCATAAATGTGGATCACTTTTGATGGCAATCATTCTGCAACTTCCCTTGTGTCTGTATGAACTACAGGGGTCAGTGGTCTGTGTGGATAATTGTTTCCTTCCCAAAAATGTAATGATTCCATTATTGACAAGCTTACACAGTGGAATACATCTCTTTCTCATAAGTGGGATACTTTCGGATTGTTTTGGACAGCTTCTCACTGTGATATGCCACTATATTCCCCTATTGAGTAAGAACTGCCCCAACAACATAGTCAGAGGCATCTGTCTCGATCTCAAATGGTTGTTGCAAGTCTAGTAATGTGAGGACTGGGGCAGAGAAGATGCGATGTTTCAACTCTACGAACTCCTTATGTTGAGATTCAGACCATAATAATTTTGGTTTAGCTCCTCCCTTGGTGACCTGACTCAAGGGCCAAGTGATATGAGAGAATCCCAACACGAACCTGCAGTAGAAATTGGAAAGACCTAGAAATATGTGGAGCTCTGTTAGAGTGGTTGGGGATGGCCAATCCTAAATGACTTAGATCTTGGTTGGATCCAGATGAACCTATTGCTCATCAATAATGTATCCCAGATACTAAACCTGGTGGTGAGCCCTAGTATTGCACCAAGAGTGCTACAACTCCCAGGGGTTGGCCTACTTTACTTTATCAACCCGGGGTTCGTACAAAATTGGATGTTACAGTGCTATATACATAGCAGATGCATTCTATTCATGGCATCCTCTTCTGCTTTACGAAAGGGTGTTATTTCTTAAACTATGATAAAAACTGAAAAGTAAATTGTTGGAAGGAAATGACAGAAAGGAAACTAACTTAATTTGTAGAAAGGAAATTATGGAAATGAAACTAATTTAATGTGAAAAAAGGAAATGATAGAAAGAAACTTAAATTAAATTGTTGAAAAGAAATGACAGGAAGGGAACTAAACTAAATTTCTGAAAGGAAACTAATTTAAACCACAAAAAACTTGGCCAATCGGCTAAACACACCCTATTTTTCTTATGCTCTATCTACCATGCTTCTATCCATGCAGCTAAGCTATCCATGACTTAATTCTAATTGAAAAAGTGTTGATTTGCAGCTTGGAGAAAAAAAAAGGCTAAAGGGGCTAATGAAGGGCTTAACACATGAAACAAGGCTTAGAAGTGGAAAGCAGCGGTTTAAACTTGATTAAAACTTTATTATAGTGAAAAAATGCTTCAGAGTGGAATAATTTCAAAAGTCTGATGGCGGAGATGCGATGGAGCAAAATTTGCAAAGTGCGAAGTGTGATAGGCTAAAATTTGCGATGTGTGAAACGCGATGGGAAAGAACTGCAAAATGCGAAATGAAAAAATGGAAAAGTTTGCGATCTACGATATGCGATATAGAAATATCGCAAATGGAAAAAAGAGATGTGGGTCTTAAAAGAAAATGGAAAAGGTTGTGAAATGTGATTTGCGACGGGTGACATGGCGGTGGGACCAGTGGCAGAGCATGATCGCAATATCGTAATTGGCAGATAGGAGCGGTAAGTCTTAAAGGAAAAGGGAAAAAGTTGCGATGAGCGATTTACGATGTGGTAAAATTTGTGACGTGTGATATCACAATCGCAATATCGCAAAGTTGGAGGGATAGCGGAGGTGTTCTTCAGGAAAATTTTCAAAGTGCAAAATGTGTTGGGTGATGTGGCGGTGGGACCGGTGGCGGAGCGCGATCGCAATATCGCAATCAGTGTTTGGAAGCGGTAAGTCTTAAAGAAAAAAGGAAAAGGTGCGAAGAGTGATATGCGATATCACAATCAGCGAAAAGGAGCGGTAAGTCTTAAAGGAAGAAACTAAACACTGCGATTTTCGATTTGCGATGTACGGTAGCGGGAAGTTCAAGGAGCTAGGGCGGAAGGTCAAATTCCAATGTTTTTCATGTGGTTTGCGTTAGGAAGGGGTAAGGAAATCATGAATGATAAAAAAAAGGAATGAGGTGGGCTGTAGGGTTTAAGTGTTTTGAGAAAAAAGGTGGGTGCAGCATTCGGAAATAAGAGGAAAAATAGGGAAATGGAGGTGTAAAAACAGTGTTCAGTCCGTCAAGACAGAGATGGAAAATGAAGCGGGAAGGCGCCACAGAGTTTCTCTAGGGATTTATCACTAATTCCTGCAAAAAACTCTGCGGGTCTATGCACAAAAAACAGGCAAATGCGTGAAAATGCAATATAAAAAGGAAGGTTGAAAATGGTAATGCAATTCTACTTTTAATCTCAGAAATAGTGAACAAAAATCAGTTTTTGGGTCTGTGGGAAGGTTCACCCTCCTCGAGCCCTATTGACAGAGATGAGAAGGGGGTATTGATCCACATCTTTTTGGTTTTCCTCTATTCTATTACTCTCATAAGAAAATGAAAAACTACAGCAGCACACTGAAAGCAAAACTAAACAACAACTTGAAACATAAGCGAAAGTATCAGAAGCGGAGCTAATGAAATGACAGAAAGCAGAGAACGAATACAGCAGAGAGACTGAGGCACATGGATTGGGCCCTAACCCACGAGCCTAGCTCTCTGAAACTTAAATCAGTAAAATGAAATCAGACTTCTCATTTCATAAAAGAATAACCTCATACATTTCTGAAAGTTTGATCACTAAGTGAAATAATAAAAAGCTCAATAGCTTGCAAAAAAGTTCTGACTAGAATCGACTCCTTCCTAGCTATATCTCTATTCTATTTATTCTATAAGGTAGCTACCAACATCTCTCTAGAAAATGGTGATTGATTCCACTTGACTCCAAGTAAACAAAGATTGGGTGCACTACTCCTTCAGTTGCTTGGCTGCCTCTGGAATTCGAATTGCTGGAGAGAATCCTTGGGGATCCTTCGGTTGCCTTCAGAATTCGAATTGCTAGAGAGAATATTTGGGATCCTTTGGCTGCCTTTGAGATTTAAGGAGGGTGGACAAGCCTCCCATAATTTCTCCTTGTTGTATCCTCCAAGTCTTTATGATAAAATCCTTATAAAAATGCTTAAAAATTCATGATTTTCTGCACTCAACCTCATATTAGGCACTCAGAGTATGTTAGCCTTAGTCACCACCTATACTAGAATCATAAAACCAAATAATAATAAAAGTGCAAGAAAAAGAGATCTAAGAAGGAAAAAATGTGACCATTAACCCCTCCAAATATGTCTAATGATGGAGCTCATCATCACCCCCCTACTGAATGGTTGCTCATCCTCTAAGCAACTAATCCTCCTCCTGCATTTCCTTTAAGGCTTTGAAAGCCCCCCTGATTTCCTGAGGAAGAAGTGTGGGAGTTTCCCCAAGGGGGTAAAAACCATTATTCTTTTCTTCATTCTCGCATTCTCTATCTTGTGCATTTGTGTCCTTTTCATCATTCATCCCTAGCAGCAAAGGTGGGCTGAGCTTTAGTCCCAACCATTGGATCTTTTTGGCCTGCATGGCCCTCCTGTATAATGGTGCCCTTTCCAATGCACCCCTCAGTCTTTTTGGAGTATGGTACTCCCTGTTCTTGAGGCTATGAGGTAGGTTGTTCCATATCCTTTGGCTATCCATAATGCACTCATCTTCCATATGCCTAAAAACATCATCAAATTGGCCTATTATTTGTGTTTGAGTCTAAAGGTAGCTTTCAACTAGTGCAGGGTCCCTTTCAATCGCTCGACGGTTAAGGATGACTCCTCTTGGGCTGAATAATTCTGGTATGATACGTAAGGGTTCTCTGTTTCTTCTTCTCATGACCTTCCATATCTCTTTTGAACTAGTGTCCTCATTCATCATCCACGATACTAAAGCCATCAACTGTATATCCCCCATTATAGTATTGGGGTCCCAAGTATCCAGATTTGTCAACATAAGGTTATGCACATAAAACTCTATCATCTTTTCCTGATCAACCATGTTAGCTTGCTTGTATAAATCCATGAATTTCCTATAATCTTGGAAATTTAGGGATCCAAGGGAGGCTAGAGTTTTGATTTGAAATAGGGGCCATTTCTCCTTGAGGTACACAGCATATGAGTCAGAAGGAAATCTATGTTGAAGGGATTCTATGCATAAGTCTGCCATGGTGGCTACTTGCTGCCCTTTTTGCTACAATTGCTCCTTCATTGCTACATTCTCTACCTATGCCTTCTGCAACTACTCCTTCAGAATTGTTTCTTCGATTATTTCCTCCTCCCTTGGTGATTCTTCAATGATAATCGGGCTCGTGGGAGGAGTTTCTGGCTCTCTCGGACTTATCCTCTGACTTTTGTCAGCTCTGAAATACATAGAGGTTTTCCTTTTTCTCTTTGCACTCAGAGCAGCTAAGGTGGAAACTACCTCTTTGCCTTGAGAGGATGTGGTGTTGTGTTGTGATTCTGCTTCTTGCTCACTTTATGTTACCTCTATGACTTCTATTTCCATCTCTTTCGTTTTTCCTTTGCCCTTTCTCTCTTCCTCTCCTTCTTCTGGTTCTTCTTGTTCTGCTTCTGGTTCTTCTTCTTCTGGTTCTCCTTCTGGTTCTTATTCTCTAAGGTTAGCAGTCCTTGTTTGGGTTGCTATAAAATCTTCCCTTGGTCCCTTGCTGCTGTGTCTAATATGCAGTATACTTCGGAAGTTGGCTCGACTGCTGGTGATGTTGTTCTACTGCTATTTCACATTGTTCAAATACGCAGCCCACTCTCGGTACTATTGTGTTGTGGGCTCCCTTCGGTCTCTTTCCCTCAAAAATTCTCAATTCACTGGTTTGGATGAGACAGGATCTCTTTCTATTAGATTGCGCAACTAATTTTGGAGCACTTATGTAACTCGGCCTAAGCTCTCGTTTTTGTTAGAGACCATTGTTTCCTTCTCTCTGTTAATTCATGATGGACTATGTGTTCCCTCCCCTCGTTCTCCTCTACTCCACTTGATTTAAATTTTCTTTTGCATGCCTAGGTGGCGTGATTTTTCAGTTCTCCCTGGTCATACTTCACGATGGTGGCCAAGCTAACTGGCCACCTTTCTGCCCCTTAAACTCTAAGTCTGCAAATTTAGTTATTTTTGGCTATTATGGATGCATAGCAAGGGGTGAGAAGTTATACCTGAGTTTACCTGTTGTTGTCAAGGTGTTTACAGGATCTATAATTTGGAGACAAGCCTCGTATATGCTGCGTTCTTCCTTATTTTCCTGTTTTCTGAGTGTGCGGCTTTCTGAATGAGAAACTCTCTAAGCGAGTTGTTGATATTTCTTGATGTTTCTTCCCATTGTAGATGTTGCGTGGGGGTGCTCCAGATGTAATGGGTGGCACTCTCACTCTCCTGGAGTCCGTTATGCAACTTTCATTCTTGTTTTTCTTTGCAGTCCATCAACAACCTTATTTTTTAAGGAACTTCCACTTACAATAAAAAAGGACATTGGTAAAGGTCATGCTTGTGATGGACCTTTAAGGTCCGTCACCAATGTCACTTATGGTGACAGTCCTTCAAAAAGTGTCGTTCTAAGTGTATATAGTGATGGTCCTTTAAGGTCTGCCACCAAAGCCATTTTCAATGACACTTTTGGTGAGGGTCGTTAAAGGCCCGTCACTAATTATCTCTTTGGTGACACTTCTAGTGATGAACTTTCAATGACCCTCACCGATGCTATTTTTGTTACTTTTGGTGACGTTCGTTCGTCACCATTGATCATTCCAATGAGTTTTTGATGACGTTATGTGCTTGTTAATATATTTTTTGTCAAAAGACAACGATTTAATACCATTATTATGGAGTATTTTTATAATATGTCAAAGGCCATAGTGGTTAGAATCAGTCAATTTTTTAAGAAGTAATTAGTGTGTATCATTTCCCTCAAGTAATGACTAATCGAATAGAGCTTTCCTATGAGTCAACACATGATTCATATCTATTTAGTTTATTATCTAGAAAATTCCCTTTAGATAAAGTCCCACTAGCGTGTGTAGGAAATATATTATTTAATAATGTTGATGGGAAAAATTTTACTTCCGACAACAAGGGGTGTCTCCCCAGTGAAAGGTCCCAATTAGACCTCACACCGTTTGGGGTAGAAGCCCCATCTGGTATGTGGGCCCAGCTACCGCCATAAGTGTTTCCACTCTTGGTTGTCAGATGAGAAGTTGATGAAGTGGAGGCGAAGGTGAAATGACCAATCAGTGAAGCAAAATCAGCCCAAGATTGACGAACCACAAACAAAGATACAAGAAAGTCTAAGCAGCAAAATAAAAGAGGGTATGTCGTTAGTGATATCGGTGAGCCGACAAAACCAATCAGACATACATGAAAGGAAACACACCAGAATTTAATTGCAAAATAGTTCACAATAGATCACTGACATGCAAAGGAACAAATAAACATTGATTCAAGAGAAAACGTATACGCAACCACTGTGAATTAGTTATAATCAATTGCATGCATGAAAGCATTCGTACAACATAGTGAAATATTAGACAGCTATTACTATCACCACAAGCAAGCACATGAATCAGTGTCAGAAAAGAGAATATATTATTAATGTTGCTGCAACGTCAAATATATATTTACAACTCGTCAAAACCCAATAGTGGAACATGGGCTATTCATCTCAATGCATGATACCAAAACCCTAGCCACGCTACCTATCTCTCTACTTGATTCCAAGAGCTGAGTGCCTTTAGCTCTCAAGCACCAATTCCTCTGTCATACTGCCTTCCATTGCAGAGCTAAAAGTCCTTTGGTCACGTCCTGAAGTTGTGTATGTAGGCTAAGATGTCTCTTGAGTTGTCCTTGACTCTTGGTCTTCCTGATTGTTGGGTTGGCCCTCAAATTGGGCCATTTGCAACCTGCAACCCAGGGTTTTATAAGACCTACGACCTAAGGTCATCTATGACCCATGACCTAGGTTCATCTTCGACCTGTGACCTAGGGTCATCTGCAACCTACGACCTTGGGTTACTTGCGACCTGCGACCTTAGGTCATCTGCGGCCTGCAACCTACGACCTTGGGTCATCTATGACCTGCGACCTGCGACCTGGGGTTACTTGTGACCTGCAACCTTGAGTCATCTGTGACTTGTGACCTTGGGTCATCTGCGACCTGCGACCTTGGGTCATCTACGACCTACGACTTGGAGTCATCTACGACCTGCGACCTAGGGTTTAATCGCTTTTGCATTCCTCTTTCATTGATCTCCAGTTTTCACAGCAAGATGCCTTTTCATGCATATTAGTCTTGTGCAAGTGACCAGGTGCCTTTGAGCTTAAATTGAGGTTCTTGGGATTCGTGAGGATCCACCTCACTTTGAAAGGGTCCCCTTGCTTTTTGGGGAAAACCTTGGCTTTTCGTGCAAACCAAAAGCTTCCACCTGCAATCAAATAGCATAGGTCACATGTCTTTATGATCGAATAATAATACTAGAGGCGTATTTAATTAATTGCAAGAGTGATTTAATAAATAATAGATTTAGACCCTTGTGTGGTCAAGTGTTTTTCCGCTATGTTATTAGAGATAAAGGCTCATGTAGGCTTTCCCTATGCCTCTTCAATCACTATGATGTCCATTGGTATTGCTATGGGCTGAGTCCCAAATGTGGATCTATAGTTTAACTTGTTTTGGTAGCTATTACTTCATAGGGATGTGGCTCAATTACTGCACTGAATGTTGATTTTCCAGTTGATGTTCCTAATATTACATCTAATACAATGCTCGGGAAGTTTCAGGGGTTCAACCAATCATATTTCTCGAAACCTGAGTCTATTGGCTACTAGCTCCCTCCAGATAAAATCTCCACCTCTTGCATGTTGGTGTTGTTACAACATGTAGCCTTTATGAGGGTTTTCCAAGTCTCCTTGATGCCATTATCTTCACATGACGGTGATTTTTTTTTATGTCCCAGGGAACTACAATGACTACAATTTCCATCAAATATTTTCTTGATCGTGTGGTTGTGATTCTCAATTATGCTTTACATATAAACCCATTACCATGCAACCATATTTTCCCGCAACGTTTCCATGTGACTTAGTGACTTGAGGGGAAATGCAACCTCCTAGAGGTCGCATAGTTGCAAAGCTATGTGAGTCAGGTTGTTCGGTCGATTCTGAAGCTTTGTGACCCATTGACAGGTCGCACAGTCACACATGGCCATGAAAGTCACATTATTAGATTGATCCACACGTTTTGTGACCTAGCGATTGGTCACACAGTCACAAGGCCATGAAATTTGTATTGTTAGATGGCTCCACACATTCTGCAACCTAGTGACTGGTCACACAATCGCATGATCATGAAATTTGCATTGTTAGATGGCTCCACAGGTTCTGCGACCCAGTAACTAGTCGCACTCACCATAGGTCGCACTCCCTCAGATTTTGTTCAGTTGATACTTCTACGAGTATCGAGCTGCAGGGACACGATCAACGGGACATGATTAATGAGATATGTGTAGCTAAAGCCGCCATCCCTCATGTCTTCGGGCATTCTGCATAATGGAGAAGGCATAGGTCCGTGTGCATTCTGAGTCTCACCGGCCCTCGCCACAAAATCTGAGGTCATGTGACTATTTGCATAGCTCATCGTGAGTCTATTTCTCTTGTCTGTTTGGAAGAAAATGGCTTCGAGAGAACGAAAATAGCAAACGTTACGAACGGAACCGGCAAGAGCGCAAATGGATCTTCGCCATGGTGCAGCACAAAGGACGCAGTGTATGATGTTTTGGATTTTATGCCTCAGATCCACAAAGGAGCCTCGTTTGTTTTAAAGATAGAAGAGAGGAAATATTATTGCCTCCCCTCTGCCTCTTGCTCAATTAACTGAATACGCGTATTGAATGCCACGGTGACTAGCATTTTATCAACTTCCTCATTCTGTGTTCAATTGAGGCGTATTCGGTGTTGTATCTATGATGCCTGTATTCATGACCTGTCTAGTCTGAGAGGTGACGTCATAGTAGTTTTGCATCCCTCTCATGCGCCACGGAAATTATGGGAGCCTCCAGAATCATGTGGGACAGCGCGACGACAAAGAAAGAAAAACCCATGAATAAAAGTGAAGACATCCTCTGCTATGACATGTAAGATTTATCTATCTCTTGAATTTGATGGGTGATTTCTTTTGAATCAAAGAGAAGGGGTTGGAACAGTCATGGTGGCGATGGCTAAGTAGATACCCACGTCATGTAATCTTCTCGTGACTATGCTAATAACAATATGTTACAAGAGAAGCGCACTTCGACAAACAACACGTGGAACAGATGGATCATTCCCTTTTGTCATCAGTTCCATTATTTTTCTCCTCCTCATGTTCAAAGCAACGGTGTCCATCGTTGCCATACCTTCTCTAGTCTAATCAGTGATATCACCATTGGGGGTACACCCATATCAAGCAGCATACGAAAAATGTTTTCGTGGAATCTAAAGCATCGGGCTTTACTAATTCTTCTTCCCCTACTAATTTTCTCCTTTGGTATAAAATTCAATTTCCACACCTAGCGAGCATTTTCCTTCTCCAAGCATCTCCTTAGGAATGGGGCCATACAAATGAAAAAGACATGGCGCAACCATGATTTGAAGTTTTCCAAATTTTCACACCTTTTGTTCCTTGCTTATAGGTGTCACATATCTCCCACATTTATATTTTAGCTTGAATTACTCTTATTCTCATCATCCACCTGGATAAGCCTTCAGATGTAGCCTTAGTTCTCATCCCCACATGGATAGGAGATGAAAGTTTCATGTTCCGCAACTGCGCCCTTGTTGTTTTAGTTTCAGTTTCTTTCCCTCAATGTGGTGGTGACATTTTTGGGTATATCATCCATGGGATCGGCCTGCATGAAACATTATAATATATATTAGTTCACAGTTACCTTTTAGAGAATGATGTCCCCAAATAATTTACATGGGACCATGAGCTTGGTGGAGTACCCAAATAGAATGCCTAAATGATGTACGGTGAACGTGCTTCTAATGGACATACGTTATGTACTTAATACATAGAAAAGCTTCCATTCAAGTGTATGCATGATGATACCCCCCACACATGGCATGATTGTAGAAAAAGTATCTTGTCATTTTGATGAGAAGGTTTGCGAGGGGTTGGAAGTAATTCAAGCTCATCTGAGGCTGCTACCATGACAATCTAGGGGAAACCTATCTTTGAGTTCATGGAGGGACTTTCAATGCTCTTTGGAGTATGAAAACCCCCAAGCCCTCGTCTATTGATGAGACATCGAGACCAGTGGGTGCGGTGACAAGGTTTGGCGGGAATAGGTCATGGGGGTGTCACTGACTAAAGGTCGGGTCAAAACCCTAATGGCTGAGCAAGCAGAAGGGGACCCAAAATTTTGAATATACCCAAAATTTTGGGTGGTGTTGTAGCGGCTACAAAAAATACATAATCAATCTCTGTCAATTCTATTAATGAGAAATACATAACACTCCTAAATAATCAAGGAACACCTTAAATTAATGCTTTGGCACACACTAACATTTCTTAGCACCACACATGTCTTGGAACATATTTGTACCTAGAACATCTTGTCATGACACTGGCGCCCAAGCACATGATGGCATACACTAGCACAACATAGAACTCTCCTAGCATGTGTTGGCATGCATGTAGTCCCTAACATTCCCTGGAACACCTTGGTTGAATGCATTGACATACATTAGCACTTGGCACAAAATACCACTTGGCATGTATTGGGGCCTATTATTAGTGTGGTTAGCATTCCCCTTTTGAAAAACATAAAGTCCCAACTTATAACCCTCTTATCGGTTCTTCCTTGTGTTTCCTTGAAAATTCTTGACACATATTGACATACTGTGGCACCCTGCACATCCTTAGCACCTGGAATGTATTGTCATATCTTGGAACTATTTTGCAGATATAATTAGCACACCCTGGAGCTCCCAAGCACACTTTGAGACTTCTTGTCATGCCTTGATATTCCCTATCATTCCTTACCAATCCTTATCATACCTTGTCACTCCCTCCTTGGCATGACAACTAGCACTCATTAACAGTAGTACCTGGCACACGTTCCTCATATTCATTAACTTCCATGAATTTTGACCTAGTGCTCCCTTAATGTTTTGTCCTAGTATTCCTTAACACTCCTCAACATGTACTATCACTGTCTATCACACCTTAGCACTCTTCAACATGCCCTTCCACTTCATAACATGCATAACACTATGTGACACATATTGGCACTTGGCACGTGTTGGCGCTTGGAAATTCTTAGCATGTATGGAATATGTTGACATGCCTTGGTATAATTTGGCATGGTTTAATATAAATTTATTTGATATCAATTGTTGGAAAGTAGACGAGAAGCAACAAAGGAAGACTTGGCACTTAGAATGCACTAAGACTTTGCACTTGGCACCTATTGGTGCCTATTATTGGTGTGCCTAGCGTGCCCCTCTTGGAAAAGGTAAATTGATGACTTATTAACCCTATTATGTGTTCATTTCCTTGTAGTTTAACTTATTTCTCCCTTTTGTTGCCTTGACAGTCCCTGGAACGCATTGACACACCCTTGCACATCTTGGCATGCCTTATCACTTGGCACATCTTAGCTTGTTTGACATGCCTTCGCACTATCTCACACATCTTAGCATTCCCTAGCATGCCTTGGCACTCATGTCCTCAAAGCTAGCCTTTACATTTTTTCATGACTTGGGAACCCAATCAATTCCTTGGCTACTGCAGTTCATGTGACAATATTGGCTTGCTTCAACTGCAACAACTTGACGAATTTCACCTACTACAAGTAGATTGTGCCTTGTTCACCTAACAACTGCTAATAAATCATCTTATGCCACTCATGTCCAAGCTCAACTTGTCCCACTTGACTAGTTACCAAGACAAGGTTCACATGATCTAGCCATGGCCATAAAACAACTAAGCAACATAACTTACATAGGAAATATTTCACATGTATGTTCAGTTCATATAAACAGTAGAACATTAACTGAGAGTTTGCAAGAACCACAAGATTCACAAGGTACACAAGATATAACCCGACACAAGTCGAGTGCCCCAAAACTTATAAAAAACAATGTACAATATGCAATTATCTAGAATATTTTAAAACATGAGCATGTAGCCAAATTGTTCCACATCTCATATATAAAAAATTAGCTAAAGGAAAAACTTGTTGTTCCTAGCACAAAGTGATCTCCCTTTGTCTAAAACTGTTATGTCGGACCTCATATAACAACCGTAGGCTTGCCTCCTATAAATCCTATTATGAACTTCTCCTAACACACTTCATCCTTGGCACACTTTAATTCGCTGACACTCCCTGGAACACACTCTTATTCGTTCCTTTCCATGAATTTTGACATAGTTATCCCTTGATATGCCCTGACACTCCCTAACACTCTTCATCATGCATTGACATTTTCCGACATGTGTTAGCATGAATTTTCATTCCTAATGTGCATGCCCTAACCCTCCCTAGCTATCATGCCCTCACAACTACCCTTACTTAATTTTCAACTTGTGAACCCAACCAAGCCCTCCCTTGAATACAAGAGCTTGACCAAGTTATGGATACTACAACTAGAATATGTTGTTGAATTCTGTACTTGGTAGGTACTCCACAAGCCTAGTGAGATGGGTTTGTGTGAGTTTGGTCACAAAAGGATTCGTGGGCAAAGAAAACAAGCAAAGGGATTTTTGACCCAATATGGGGTTTAAAATCTAAAAGAAAATTAAAAGGGAAAATTAATATTTCATAAGGTCTAAGTGGATAAAATCCGTAAGTTCTAGAGGGTTCTTAAGAGGTCTGGGAAAAACTATTTAAGGAGGCCTTAGGATGAAGGAAAGAACATCAAGTGAGAAAGAGCTCATTTGATCAAGGGGGAAAAGAGAGATGTAGTCCTAAAGTAGGTCAAGTAAGAGGGCTGAGTAAGGGTTTCTAAAGGGAGGACATGATCATCCTCCAAGAGCAAGATCATCATGTGAGGGTTCACAAGAATGTTGCATACCTTAATGGTCGGTTCGAGCTAGGAAGTAGGATGGAATATTGTTGTTTCTCTTATGGAAAATAGAGCTTAAGAGAGGTTTCTCATGACAATATAGGCATGTGATTTAAATGGTGTCTTTGTGTGAAGGATGCATCAAATTATGAAATGTTGAAATTTGTAACAAGAAACATTGAAATTGGAAAACAGAATGTGGGGCGTCTAATTTATTTTTCCCTTAAATAAATTGGACAATAAATTGTAATTTCATCTCATTACAACTTGTGTCAGTTAACTAAGTCATGACGAATGAGTTAGCTCAAGAAATTTGAGTTGAGGGTCTAAGATGAGACATGTAGAGGTATTAATCTAATAATTTTGGAGTCCAGTTGCAGTTGATGTATTAGTGGGGTGCAGGTGTGAATTATTTAACTCAATTAAACGAGTTAAAATCAGTTTAAATAGTTCTAAATAAGTGATGAGATAGTGAGAGGTCAACCACTGAATTAAATTAAATTTAATTCACAATGAGTGATCAATCAGATAACTGATAATTCACTATTAATAGTTGCATGCATGTCAATTCTGTGGAAGACCTAGTTGAGACAAAGGTTAAACGGAACATAACTATCAGTTGTATTTATACAAAATTCCCATGTGAAATTATAAAGTCATTTGGATGCCATGATGGATTGCGCAATCAAGGAAGACTGATTTTCCTAATTAATAGGGAGCTAATTCCCTAGGAATTGCATGAGTAAGGAAGGTTGAGAATTGGCTAAGTACTAGACCGAGTTTTCCTAGATCAGTGAGAGACAATTGACAAAGTGTTGGAGAATCTCATGAGAGATTAAGCATTGTATTGTTTCATGATTCCTTGACTTAATACACAATGGAGATAAAGTGTTTTTGAGCAGTTGCTTTCCCGAAATACATCTTGTGTTGTGTGATTGATAATTTATTTCTCTTACTTATATGTGATTGTGTGATCGTGTTTTGTTTTTGAAAATTGTAGGAAGGATTCAATATCTTGTTTTAGTACATTACAAGATCAGATTGAATCTTGTTGGCTATATTTTCTACATGGTATCAGAGCAAGAATTTTTTGGGCGGCAAGTTTGCAGAGAATATCTGAAATTTTGGTGTAAAATTTAAAAAAAAAAATAGCATATTCGGATTCCTTGCGAAAAACTACCCAAATGGAAAATCAATTCGGAGCTCGAATGAGGGAGATCGTCGATTTAAAGTCAACTTTTTTTTTAGAAACTTTTGTAATGGCAAGACAGTTACAATGTGCGCAATTCAAGAACCTATATGCACTTGAGGTACCAAATGCATGCAAAGATTTTAGGAGCAAAGCAGAGTTTAGAGACTTGGATGTTGAGAGGGAGTACAAATTACCTCTCAACATGCAGCCTTAGAAGCAGTCTCAAAAGGTTGTGGATCAGCCACAATTAGAGAAGTAGAGAAGAGACTGAGTGGAAGTGTCCACTCAAGCAAATACCTCCATGAGGGGGAAATTTCAAGCTAGATGGGAAGAGGGAGCACAAGCAGCCATACCTCCAAGTGAAAAGCGGGGTGATGTGTAGACATAACCTCAAGATAAGAAATTTTGGTAAGGTCCATTGAGATGGTGTGTCTCATGGATCGAACCTAGCTACAAGGAGTCCACAGTACAACAGTAATAGGAAGGATCAGTTAGATTGATGCAGTCATATGTCAGGAAGACAAAAATCAGAGGGACAATGTTAGATACTAGAGCATAGATCAGAGTTGGCAACAATGCAAAGGGCACATATGTAAATGTCAGCAGCAGCACAGAGATTCCAGTAGACAGGTGTAGTAGCTAGCAGCAGTCCGAATACTCTGATGCCAAATTAATCATATTGATTCAGTTGTTCGAAGGCTATTCAGTTTCAGGATTTGCAGGTGTAAACAACATTATAGAAGTGTTGCATGCATAATTCCAAAGGTACCAGATCAGGATAGATTGAATTCCTTTCTTGTTTAGAGGGAGTGTTGAAATTTGCAACAAGAAATAGTGAAATTGGCAACCAAAAAGGACAAAAAAAAATGTACCCACACTGGTGAGGAATTTTGATGTACTAGGAGTGAGGAATGTGAGGCGTCTGATTTATTTTTCCCTTAAATAAATTGGACAATAAGTTGTAATTTCATCTCATAGAAACTTGGATCAGTTAACTAAGTCATGATGATTCAGTTAGCTTAATAAATTTGAGTTGAGGTGATTGAGGTGGATATTGGTGGCCACCTACCTATTCCACTTGGTCCCTCGCCATTGTCTCTTTTAGTTTTTCAACTTCCTTAATTATAGCATAGATTACTATTTTTATCAATTTTTTGGGTCCTAAAATTTCGGAGTAGTTTTAAGGCCCCAAATTATGTTTTTTGGGCATGAAAGGTTTCGCGATTTCAAAGAAATCGTGCTAGCATTTGTAGTCCTCGGAGAGATATTCTAACAAGGTATCATGTGCGTCAAATGAAGATCATATGATCAAGTTACGACCTCGGGAAGTTGTCTACCCAACTACCCCCAACGGGGCCCATAAACTCTTGGTGTTACATCTCCTCAGGTTAGGGTTTTCTCTTATTTTTCAATAATAAAAAGGCCTTTGAGCCTTATTGTAACATAGTTCAGAGGCATATAGCTGCCACATCTCTTCTCATAGATAATCTACCATCACCCAAGCTAGTTTTTTTTCCATTCTGTATGTAAGCATTTTTCAGTATTTGATATTAATGAAATGAAGTGTTATTCCTACTGCATCTATGTGTTTATGTTTATTTCTGTATTTTATTGCATTCTTGCATATGTCCGAATCATGAGGGTATAAGATCAGGCATGTAGAAGGATTATAATATTTTGGGGGTCCAGTTGCAGTTGATGCATTAGTGGGATGTAGGTGTGAATTAGTTAACTCAATTAATTGAGCTAAAATCAGTTTAACTAGTTCTAACTGAGTGATGAGCTAGTGAGAGGTCCATTGAATTAAATTAGATTTAATTCACAATGAGTGATCAATCAGGTAACCGATAATTCACTATTAATAGTTGTATGCATGTCAGTTCCGAGGAAGTCCCAATTGAGACATAGGTTAAAGGGAACATAACTATCAGTTGTATTTATACAAAATTTCCCATGTGCAATTATAAAGTCATTGGGATGCCATGATGGATTGCACAATCAAGTAATGTTGATTTTCCTAATTAATAGGGAGCTAATTCCCTAGGAATTACGTGAGCAAGGGAGGCAGGTGGAAGGTTAAGAATTGGCTAAGTACTAGACCGATTTTTCTTGGATCAGTAGGAGACAATTGGCAGAGTGCTAGAGAATCTCATGAGAGATTAATCATTGCATTGTTTCATGATTAATTGAAGTAATACACAATAGAGATAGAGGGGTTTTGAGCAGTTGCTTTCCCCAGATACATCTTGTGTTGTGTGATTGATAATTTCTTTCTCTTACTTATATGTGATTGTGCGATCGTGTTTTGTTTCCATAAATTCTAGGAAGGATTTAGTATCTTGTTTTAGTACATTACAATATTAGATTGAATCCCATTGATTATATTTTCTACATGAAATATAAGAGAGGGTTGATACGATCTTGCCTTGTGGTGGTTAGTAGGCCGCAAATTCTATGTTAAAGACCAACGTCATTGGAGGAGGGCTTGCACTTTAATTTAGAACCAAAACAGAAGTAGACGTAGGCGTAACATTGACTGAGGTAACCCTATTTTGAGGGTTGACATTGAGATCTGAATTTCATATCAATATTCAGTCAAATAAATGCCCAGAATCTATGGATCCATATGATCTAAGTCGAGTCTCTTATGGAGGCAAGAGTCATGGTTTTTTATATGGGTGGATAGGGTTTGTTCTACAACAATTAGAAGTACATAATTATAGTTCCCTATTTAGGACAATTTCCTAGCATGTTTAGTTCATAAGGTATTCCCTTAAGACTGTGACAAATTTTCATAAAAGAAGAGTGGTTGTGACCCTTCAAGAAAGGTTTATTTCTGCAATATAAACCGAAGATCTGGAAGATGGTTTGCATATTTAGTATGTGTGGAGATAGAATATCCAAAAGAGGGTGGAACCTAAGAAGAAGATTGAGCATGCAGAAGATTTAAAAAAAATTGAACATGATAGTTTTGTGGTCCTATCTAAGCTTGGAAGATAATTTTAAAACTTAGTTACACAACATCATGGAAAATTATTATAAATGTTTCCCATGCATCCTAATCAGCAATATCTGGCGGGATTGGAACAACAACACATTTTGTTCATGAGAAATATCCATGATAGTTTATGAATCACCCCAACATATATCCTTTATGCAAGTCATATGATGATATTTCTTCACACTTATTTATATCTTCTGCCCCACATTATGGTCATCACCACCACCCTCGTGTACCTCGAATATGAAAGGTCTGTATCCTATCTAAGCTTGGAACAAAAATTCAAAACTGCAAGTTACACAACATCATGGAAGATTATTAAAAAGGTTTTTTCAATATATGGTGAGATTGGAATAAAGAAATATCATTCACAAGAAATATCCATGATAGTTTACGAATCACCTCAACATCTATCTCTTATGTTACATGATGATACGTACGTATTTATCTTGTCCCAACACAATATAGGTCATCACCACCACCCTTGAAAAATTGAACATGATAGGCTCATGGTCCTATTCAAGCTTCGAGAAATTTCAAAATTTAGGTACACAACATCATGGAAGATTATTAAAAAAGGTTTCCCATGCATTCTAATCAGTACAAATGGTGGGATTGAACAACAACACATTTAGCTCAGTGATAAATATCCACAGAGAAGGCAATCACCCCAACATCTATATTTAGGAAAGTCATATGATGATATTACACTTATTTATATATCTATCCAACACACATGTATCATCACTACCACCTTGCAAAATTTAGAACAATTATAGGCTGTATCCCATTTCAAGTTTCTGAACAAAAATTTCAAAACTTAGTTACACAACATCGTAACATTATCAAAAGGGTTTCCCATGCATTCTAATAAAAATATTTGCAGGGATTGGAATAGTAGCACATTTTTTTCAATAAACATTCATGATAGTTACAATCACCCCGACATATATCCTTTATGAAGTCAGTACATATTTTCAATACTTATTTGTCTCTTGTCCCAACACAAAGGCAGGTCATCACCACCACCTTTAAAATTGAATATGATAGGCTCGTGGTCCTATCTAAGTTTGGAAGAAAATTTCAAACTTAGTTAAGCACAACATCATGAAGATTATTAAAAAGGTTTCCTGTGCATTCTAATTAGGAAATATCCTAAGTGGGATCGGGAAGAACAACATATTTTTTTTCTACGAGAAATATCCATGATAGTTTACTTAATCACCCCCCAACATCTATGCTTTAGGCAAATGATATGAAGATATTTTCACACTTATTTATCTTCATCCTTACAAATGTGAAATGTACCATCACCAATTTCTCTTTAAAATTAAATGATATTCCTATCCCATTCGTTAAGCTTGGAAAAATTTTTAAAACTTAGTTACTCAACATCATGAAGATTATTATAAAGGTTTCCCAAAGGCATTCTACTCCAGAAATTATCTGGGGTGTGACTGGGAACAACAAACACATTTTTTTCTACTAGAAATATAACAAATATCACAATTGAATCGATTAAAAATAGTGTTTGGAAGACATAGACTATCCTAAACCATAAAAATAATGGATTCTCGGGGTCATTCCTCCACTCTCTTGATGCCCCCACTTTTAGTGTTGCCAAAGTTATCCTGAAAAATTAGCTTTCCAGTGGTGTGAAATTTTCCTCTCCTCATCATAGAGAGAAAGTAAGATATACCCAAAGTTAAGGCTTCAACCACTCTAGTTGATTCTCCATCGCTTCTTGCACTCTTCCAAACGCATCCACCTTTAAAAGAGTCAAATCCCTATGTATCATGGGGAAGCTAAAAAATAATGATCAATTAACACAATTCACATAAAAAACATCTACCTACACCCCATCCTATAGATACAATAGGATTCTCCACCTGGACTAGCTATCTTTCAAACACATTCTCAAGGAGCTAAATACCACAAACACACAAGTCATGACCCCAACCGTCATTGATACCTTTTAGGATAAATTACGTACTCCATCGATAGATGGAGTATGACCAAATTAATATTCATGTCTAAGCTCAAAAAACAAGCCAATGTAGATCAGTGTACATTCAACTATGACAATCACTTACATCTTCAATAGAAAAACAAGCAATTTTTTTTCATTCAATTTTATGAAACACCAATTTCACCCATAATGTTAGGATAATTTGAATGGATAAGGACCAAAAAGGACGCGGGAGGAGTATTTTGTGGTGTATTTAACATGACTAGGGACACACATGTTGCATGGATAAGAGAAGCATCAAGCATGGTTTACTAAGATCTCTAATCACACATAGAGAATGAGAAGGGGGATTAAGACCTACTGTCATAGGGGCTAGGGGGCCTAGAGGAAGGTAATGATAAATTGAAAGTGGGAACTCTGAACAGGTATGATGGGTATATTAGGGCCCTAATATCACAACCAATAAGCCATTAACCTACAAAAATTAAATTCATATCCCTGTTCCTGAAGCCACCTCTTAACCCCAGACTCCATAACTCATGTTTATCAACCCCTTGATTTAATAAACCTGTCATTAACCCAACCCAGAACCATAATCCCCAGCACTAACCCCTAATTCTCTTTAATCCTATGTGACCCTAAACCTAATCCATAACCCTAAAACAACTTAACGCCAACCCTTAACCTATAAATACCAACTTTAATTAAAACTTTTGACCCCAATCACATTTAAGCCTTTGCCTAACACTTAACTTAGTTTTAACTACTTATATCTAAGGCAAAAACATCAAAACCAAAATAACCTCTTAGGAGAATCACCGCAATTCAAGAACATGCTAGTAACAATGGATTTTTAGAGAACTATGTATTAGTCTCAAGGGTGTCAGGATAATGCCCTTATTAACATGTATACTCAAATGAGAAAATCTGATAATTTGTAAAACTTCAATAATAATTACCATTTATCTACACTCCCTCCATGTTGATATTGTTTGTAGAAAGCTCACATAAAGAGTTACAATAATAAATCAACATAATGGACATGTTCTTCAACCTTCTAATTAATAAGAGCTAAACCTTTGATACAAATATTTAACATAAAAAAACGCAATTGTGTCATTGTAAATAGCTATACCACTAGTAGAAATGATGAACATGGATGAAGTATCAAAAGTAATGCATCACAATTATTTAAAGTGAACTTACTGCTTAAATTTACACTTAAAATAATGAACTAAAACACTCAATTTCTATTAGGATAAATATACACTAGACAATATGACCAAACTAAAAGCGTACTGAATTAAAATTAATTAATGAACTGTGACTAAACAGGTATGACAAAATTAGTAATGATTAATGTAAATGACTACTATAGTCCAGAATAAAAATATGACCAAATAATATACAGTCATACAGAATTAGTTTATGTTAGTAATTTTTTAATTGTGTCACTCCGGAATGAAATTGTAAATTTATACCAAGTATTTGCTTAATTTTATTTGATGTATTTTAGTGGTTCAATGGGAAGTTTCAATGTATCTAACTAGAGTTCCATACGTTGTGCCTGACAGTTTCAGTATTTCTTTGTTTAAAGGAAGTTGCAGTTATTTAGGGGAAAATCAAAGACAGATTACAAGGTTTTGGGGCAAGAAAGTTAGACACCTAAGAATCAAAACCTGCATTAGGAATTTAATTTCTAATCCTAAATTCCACGTGACAAAATAGAGATTGTTTTTAGTTTTTAGTTTATTAAGAAGAATTTGATTAAAGCTAGTAATATCTTGTATGTATTTTTCCACAAAGCATATTATTTGAATAAAATAGGGGAATTAGAGAAGTCTTGTAAAAAATGTATTTTAGAGTATTTACTTTACCCAAATGTAGATTAAGTTAAAGTTGATGGAAGTTCAAACAATTCGATTTAAAAATAGGCCATAGTTTTAAAGTGTAGGCTGACGGGTGTTTATAGCAGGGCTTCAACCTTATTTTTGTGAAGTCACAAAGAAACCCTAGTTTGTGAATCAGAAAATTTCCCTAAGTCGCACTTTAATGGACACTGAAAAGGGGCCACAATTCAATCTTAAAAAATAAATATTTTCAGATCATCGTAGATCTATAAATTAAAAAATTTGTTGAACATTTTTAGATACTTAAGTAATGGTAAGTATAAAACCCCAATGATGACAGAATATTTTTAAACATATAAAGATCCACATCATAGACATTTTTTAGCATTTCTAGAGGTATTGTAAATTGAAGTTTATGTATACCTTCTATAATTCTTCTTCACCCTACCTCCTAATTTTGGTTGTTTTAGACACTAGAATTATCCACTCAGTTATCATGAAAGCCCCTGCATCTTAAATATATTTAAAACAACAAACTTCAAGCATCTAAAGACAATAATATAGCTTCGCATTTTTTTTCCGGTGTGTGTTATTCAATCCTTGCTCTTATTTTTCCTTGGTATAAATATTACGAAAAATATGATGAAATTTCATTTACATTTTCTTTAAAAGGGATGGATAAAATTAGAGGAAATATGAAATGAAAGCACATGTAGAGTTAATGGCTCAAGATTCATGCAACCATGAGCGCTTAACCTCCACCCCTCGATAAAATTAATTTATAGAAGAGGCTTTAATAAGTATTGACACTATACAATAATTAAAATGTAAATGATTTTTGTGTCCAAAACAAGGTGTGATTCAATACTATGGTGTATGGAGATGGCCAAAACTCAGGCACAGTATTTAACTTCATTCAATAACGCCTTCACGTGAGGGCAATAAACATACCCGAACAAATGTATGGTATGTTTAAAAGACTTCCAAAAATGAGATTTTTTGTCAACAATGAAATGTATATATGTTTATTCGAGGAAGAAAGTTTGTATTTAGTTTGCATGCTAACTGTTATTTTTCTGCAATAGAATATTTACAAACTAACATGACTTAGTACCGTCATATTTAAAAAGAGGGATGACCTGTCTAATGGGTACACCAAAAGTCAACTTTCGATCCTGAAACCACCATTGATATTCCTGAGTGAAGAATATAGTTGTTGTTTTAAAAATCTTTGGAAATATATGTGATAATCATTAGACAAATACTAAAAAGGCATGATATATTTTATACCTAGAGAGGATTTCATAGCGTTAAATGGTCCCCATGAAAAAATACCCCTGAATTCAAAATTGGGGTTAAAATAGTTCTTAATATTAGCATCCACATCTAAAACAAAAATATCATATCTATATATTTATTTGTGTTCAATTATATTTTTTATTATCAATATGGTGACAAACGCGGTAGCATCTTCACAAATTACAGAGTAGGATCATCATCATATGTTTGTTGTTATATGTGCAATATAGCCACATTTACTGCAGTTATTGAATTTTTTTAATTGTTCAATTTGATGGAGTTTGAGTGTTGTAATTTTGAATTAAGTGGCATTTTTCACTATCAAAATATAAAGAAAGGATTGATTTTTTTTAATAAAACATTACAAATTGCTTAATTGTTTTAAGTGAGGTAGTGATTAGTTGCTTTGCACCTATCTTTATAGTTTTTCAATTAGGTATTAGACTGTATTTCTTATTTTTCAAACTTGTTTTGCAAAGTTTATGATTATAATAATAATAATAATCTATTTTTTAGTAGTTATTGTCAGACAAACACCAATTTGTTGTATGACAACCCTTTCTTTGCAAAATTTGATTATACCCATGAGGGACCAATTGGTTTTGAGGAATTTAATCCCCCAATTGGTCTCATGTTCAACCTCGGGTGGGAAGGGGGGTTGTGTATGGAAGCAATTATGGGGGAATTAAACTATCCCAAAGAGCATCCATGCTCACCAAAGCTTCTGACACAACTTTGGAAATAACCATGACCTTATCTTATTGTTAATGTTCATTTTAGTGTCTCATTTAATGCATTCTAGATTCTTAATGGGTGATTTCAATATTATTTATTCAATCTTATAAGGTATCATTTAGTGATGAAATGAAAGAGAAAAATAGCTAGTGGGAGTTGCACTCCCACCCTGAAGATGGGAGGCACCCACAAATGCTTGGCAAGTTGGAGCCACCATACACAACTCAACAGAATATAGTTTCATAACCTGACACTTGAAAATGGTTATAGAACATGTATAAGGGCCCAATATTTGAAAACAGTATGGGCCATGCCTAAGAAATAATGTAGTGTTTATGAGTTTCCTAAAACACATAAATACCAAATGTAAAATGAAATTGATTGAGAGTAGAGAAATTTGAAGAGATAGGAGAGAATTTCACTTGAAACATCTATATTTTTACCTCCGTGTTTCAGTTAAGCAAAAGAGGCTAAATTTATTCCTCTCAATCAAAACAAAATAGTATAAAATACAAAAATTATACCTAATTAACAAAAATGTAGTAAGAATAAAAGAAAACTGGCAAGAAAGTGAAAATAATTGTCTAGGAATAGTAGAAATCCATTAAGATTATGCATTGTTTAACAGGTTCATTTTCTAGAATCCCTCAAAGAATCCCCAAAAATTTATGGATTCATGTAGCATGTTTTCAAATTTCTTGTGGATTTTATTTCCCAGTCCTTCAATAGGTGTTTGGAGTATGGCCCTTCTAGAACTAGGAAAACATTATTTGAAAAGGAAATAGCAAGAGAATCATGGGGTTGTTTTCATTAATGTAAGGCTAATAATCTAATGAGAAAATGGTTGGGAATTCTAGAATCTTGGTTAACATCTTCGCATTAGTTTTGTTTGAAGTCTTACAAACACTTTCTGCATCGTCAACATATTTTTCTTATTACTTTTCTCTTCATGATGATAATTTGATACCCATTGGTCATTTTTGGCATGTTCGTTATTAGTAGATATTGTTAGGATAGTATAGTATGCCCTAATTTATGATATATATGGCTTTAATATAATTCTCATACATGATGGAAAATAGATGTCCTTGTGGTGCTACACCCAAGGACATGAAAGGATATCACTATAGATTTATTAAAATGTTTGAGCTAAAAACATACGAATATTAGAGGTAGTGATTCAAAATTTGGGGAGAGCAACATCACAAGACATAAAACTAGAAATATGCGTGTTATCAACAGATCAATACATGAGACAACCATAGATCCATTCCGTTTATGATTATAATAACAAATAGGTCAAAAGACCTTGGAGGAAAAGATCACTCAAGTCAAAAACAAGCCTCCCATGAAAGCATACACCTAGATCCGAAACTCGCTAATAATATAAGTTGGAATGTCAAAATCATGTTGTTCATGAGAGGGAATAACTGAAAGATATAAAAATATATTTCTAAGGGGATACACAATGCTCCAAAGTTAGGACTACATCTATGTCTAAAAATATTTTACAGACAACCCAGAAAGGTTTCCCCGAAATACACACTATACAAAAATATAATATTTGGCCCTAGGGCTGAATAATCGCAATTGAATCACTGTAGGAGGTGGCTGATATGAAATATGAAATGGTCGATACTTTCTCCAATAGATCTCCTAAATTAAGGGCTTATCTCAAAGCGGAAACACAACTCCTCCAACTAGGCACAACCATCGTCGTTAAATGCCTTCAATATACATCTTTGAGGGAAATTGCGTTTGCAGCTGACATAAGAAAGGCTGATTCTTGCCAAATATGGAAATGATGCACTAAGGACTTCCTCACAAGCCTCCCGAATGAAAGGATGAACCCTCCAATGGAAAACAGCCAGAAATGGGGTTTTACAACCCTCCATCACATAAACTCGCAACACAACTCATATTTGGAATAGATTGCATTGTAGTAGAAGAAGAAAGGAAGCTTGGCCAAATGCCGAGAGACAGTAATGGTGCTCCAAGATAACCTCTCCCGAGTAGGCATCAAGTCCTTCGAGGATTAGGGCAGATTTCCGGCCGTAAACGCCCAGTGGTGTCGAATAAAGCACTCGCAAACTTCGCTCAACAGAAAAGTGCTCAATGTAAAAAGACAGAAATCGTAGATGCACAACAGAAACGAGAATGAGAGCACCTTCCTTTTTATGCTCTCCGAGATCCTAGCTCATCCTGGCCCCACCAAACCGTTGTCCCTCTTGGCCCACGTCGTCCTCTCATCAGCACAGGCCCACATCGCCCACGCCGCCTTTCCTTCATGCTACCATTTCACCCTCCCCGGGCCCTCTTAATGTCACAAGAAATATACCAAGGAATTTAGGAAAGTAAGCTTCTAATCTAATGTTTTATTCATGTATCCCTCACCCCTTTATTTCCGTCAAACTTAGGAAAATCAAAATTTTATCGAAATTAATATCCCAATTAGCCGACCGCTAATTTGGGGATATTACAATATGGAACCAATCACCTTATTAAAAAATCCTCTTATCGACATTAATAATAACTCAAAATATCCTAGCATAAATTTATAAGGTATTTTATGTAACAGATCATTGGTGCACTAAAAACCATCTTTACATTGGATGATTCAACATCTCGATGATCCAGTATCCTATTAAACACAAAAAATTTATTCATTATTTCTTTCATCGTATCACCTCCAATAGATATCGATGTCAAGCCATGAGCCTATTTCTCAATGTATTATTTATGGAACAATATTACCTTGACGCCATTATTTATACCTTGCAACTATCGCTTACCTCTCTATCCCATCGTAAGAAAGCAGTTTTTTTCGATGAATGGATACACAACAAAATCTAGAGCTGACCTGCTCATGTCGTTGATGTAATTCCCACACGACACAAACATTTGATGGTATATCCTATCTGTGCACTCCAATGCCTTTATGGTTTTCATAGACGCCCAACCTATAGCAATGAGTTGCATTCTATCATTGGAAGTCACATGTCGGAAAGGATTATATCTGCCTACTATGACAAGTTTCTCTCACATGTTACTCAATATGCTGAGAATCATACTTTCATCACACTTTGTTTGATCCCTCCTTAAATTATCACCTCAAATGAATGCTTCAATTACATCTCGTGAGATGCGAGATTGATATCCTTCTACCAAATACTAAAGACATCTTTTATATCCTAGTTAGATTTATATTTTCCTTCAATTTTCTCATATCCATTTGTTATATGTATGTAAAAGGGGGAAAAATACCCAGAGTGTAAGAATCGTATTTTTAGATCTTATATCAATAAATTTAACTTTTTCTTTGCATTCCATACGTTTATGAACGAACTCAAGGTGATACATGTGGACATGTCATGAAACCATATGGTACTAATATAAATTTAGTTTAGAAAGCTTTAGAAACAGTTTTTAAATTAGATTTACCAAATATGCATCAAAGGATAATTCATGAAATATGTGCAATAATAGCAAAGATAAACGTCACACAAGTGGAACACAATATGAATACCATTACTTAAGGTGGAAACCCACCGGGAGAAACCACCACCGTTGTCGTTCGTCTTCAATATTTATTATATGGAAAATTGTTTACAACATTGTACCGATGCACTACACGTAAGACAGTGCTCTTCACCTGCATGCCTAACCTTCACTCGTTTACCATCCCATACCTGGCGAGCTCCAACCCTTTTCTTCTCGCTACCAACGACTTTAAGGGAGCTTCAACCTTCGAACATGACAACTGTACCTTCTACCGGAAGGAAGCTTGGTTCCACTAAGGCTTCAACCCTCGACCCACCGCAACCACGTTTCATCAATTTTCACATCGGATCAAATAAAGATCAACACAACCCTTTATCAACAATCAATAAACTTTACCCAATACTTCAATTAGAATAACAGGATTTTATAACCTCGTAACTTCGAATAACCCAAAATTCGAATAAATAGATATGCAAATACAAACTCAACTCCCCGAACAATTATTAATTCAAATAGCATTCGCCACTTCTTTCACCGAAGCCATGTACATACGCACTTTCCCGCACACCAACCTACAGATACTCTCTTTGTGTATACCATTCTTGTATGTATCGACCATATTCAAATTTTCTCGCCATATGTGCTTTCATAGTTTAACCCCGCGTATATACACGCTTAATGAGAGACCAACTTAGCGGTGAGACCAAACGAAACTTAAGGCACGTACTAGATTCACAAAACTTACCTGCATTTATTCATTTTCTTCACAAACTTGCGCCGCCTCTTCATCATTCCTTCGCATCATACTAGAGATTCGTCATCTTTGCATCTAGAGATCTTGAACCATCATTATATCCATGGTACTCATAGATTCGTATCTATCAATTAAAAATGGGTAGGGGTTCACTCATGCAAATATTCCTTAGAGAAATTTTATCAAGGAAGAAACCCTGCAAAAATGCACACATTGCACTATGATCTTCTTCTTATATAGATTTAGCTTTTACCAATACCATGATTCAAACCACTCAATCGGTGATGGTAATCCGGCACGAAATCAAATAGATAACAAGGGCCAACCTGCTTCGGGATTTTAACACCCTAGAGGTTGGTTGGGATTCAACCTCCCACAATAGTGGTGAGTTACCATTAATGCAGGACTGCATTTAATAAAAGGCTTGCGAAAAAAAATCAAATAGAGCGGTAATGAGAAATACCCGCGATGTCCATGCTTAATGGGACCCACGGAGTTCATAAACTCTCAAGAATCCTGCTCTTCTCTTTTTCACCGTAAATACAGAAGAAACTGCTGTTATAGATAAAGTTGCACACAAAGAGGTCACCCAGGCGTTAAAAGAGATTTAGCATAAAAACACAACAAATTAACGCAATGCTGAAGAATATTCTTCATAACATTAAAGCACACAACAATATCGCTACCGGAACAAGATTATTACCGTATTACAGCAAAAAATAAAAGCACAAAAGCGCGCAAGTGAGGAGATCACCTCATCTCTTCTTCCGCCTTCGGCAATGGCCGCCCCGGAACTGCCCAGGCCCCGCCTTCACGGGCGACTCCTTCAATGTGATGTACGCTGACAAACATAAAGGTATGGCCCCGGCGAAAACAGCGGGGTTTCCCCCAAATGAATCGCGCAGTAGTGCCACCCAGGAACTCACTAATAGAAACCACCAGTGAATAATCAGAGTAACTTTCTCCAGGCCAGCGCGACATATAGAGGTCTTTTTTACAGGTCCTTCCGGCAGTTTTAGTCAGAAGAAGCAATACCGGGCCAAAAAAGAACCACCAGGAACCATCAACCCGTCAGCGAATTTAGGGATTTTTATATATTTTTTAATCATTAAAATGGCATACGCGGAAAAGTCTAGCTGTACTAGCGTATACACGCGGAAAAACACGGGCATAGTCGCGTATGAAGGATTTTTCACTGTTTTTAAGTGAATTTGTCCAAGTCTGTAGGAATGGGTGCCCATAAAGCCATGTAGCAATCATGAATCATGTCAAGGTGAGAAATGATGCTATAACGGATGCCCCCTAATATATGAGGTCAGAAGGGGTACATGATGGCCGAAATGTATTATGCACATAGAAAGAACTTCGCAAGGACAAGAGAGGACTTCACCAGATTTCAGCCTGCCAAAAACCAATGAAAGAAACCAGAGAGTCAACACATGCTGAGGCGGGCATACCCATGCTCAGTCAAAAATACATCATATATATAGAAAGTACTGAATAGATCCAACATGTATACAAGTATAACTGAACTGAAAGTACATAGTGAATCATCTGAGCAGGGTCCGGAAAGACAAGTCTGTATCAATGTCCAAGTATCACATATAGAAAGCTGAGCAAAGATAGTGCAACTGGATATCTGATCAAGTAACTGAATCTCCAAGTACCGGATCATAAGAGGCGGATCAAACGGTACAATCACGCAACTCGGGGATCAACATATAAGATGCTGCTGTGCTGAACTACAACATATAAGGGTGGACGGCAACACTGGCAGAAACTGAGAGAACTGTCAACAGTGAACCGAGAAATGCTGATGCAACCCGAGGTCTTCACCGATCACAACGGCACAATTCTACACACTGGGAATAAATGAGCTGAAGTCGGCCATGTGAGAAATCGTTGGATTACCGGGCAATGATGTTTCCCGTTAACCAACGCGAGACAACCCACCGATAATGATAATGAGTGTCAAGGTGCCCCAGTACAATCCGACAAGTGTGAATGAATGAGTTGAAGTCGAACACTTGAAAGAATCTACCAATCAGGAGGCAATAATGAATCCCCACTGTCGATAGCGAAGAGTCTGCCAGTGATGACTGCAAACCCTAAGGTACTGACAAAAAGACTCTAGATCTTGTTCCCAGAGCAATGAGTTGGAGTCGATGGGAAAAGATCTGCTGGAAGGAAGGCATTAAGGCATCCCACATCAGTCCAGCGCGAGTGTAACCCGCAGGCCAAGATTTGGAAGGAATCGGACGAAGGAGAGTGATGGAACCAAAACCGAAGTACGTTTCCGACGTGCACAAGATGAAGCTAGCGCACGGAAGAAACCCTCTGAACCAACCAATAATGAAAGCTGACACGGAGGCGAGAAATCCACCGATAGGGTCAAATGGAAATCCAGGTACTGCACGAATCCCAAGTGTGATAATGTGTGCTGACGTCGAACACAGGGGAAACCACTCGGTCAAAGACCCATGATGATGATCAAATGCTGAGCACGAGGTCACCTATCAATGATGGGAATAGGCCCAAGGTGCGGCTCTAGGTTTGCTCTCAGAGCAATGTGTGGTAGTCGATAAGAGACAAACCCGCCGGCAAGAAGTCAATGGAGACCTTCTCAAACCAGCACAAGCAGAAGATCAAAACATCTGATGTGATAGAACATGATACTGACAAGACCGGGAAGGCCGATTGAATAATGAGTCAAGAGACACCGCAGAATGGCCGACTCAGGCTAGACTTCCCTTGAACAAAAGCACGACTCTGTGATGACCATGGCAGTAAAAAGTGACACTGTATAAGTCTGTCTTGCGGGAGGCAAAACAAACTCTCCATATGATTGGAAGAGATAACCAACCGGGGGAGAACTGACAAGTGAAACATGGTAAAGGCTGAACCTAGGTCAAACTAGAACCATCCCAAATGAAGGAAATATATATATAAGTATATGCGCTTTGTTCAAGGGCGACAAACTGACTCTGTACTGCCATCGAAATAACGAAGATACATCCCGTTCCCGCTCTTTTTGTTATATTTAATTTTTTTTTGTCTTTTTCATAATAAGCCTGAAAAAGAATAAAAGAATGCTATGATACAATGGATAGAACGAGTATCGAAAAAAGCAGATGCACTAGTTCTGGGGTTTGGAACAATCCTATGCTCAATGCAAGGTGGCGAAAACTGGTCAGTGATACTCAGAGAAACGTTCCATCCATGGGTACAAAGGTGTCAAGTCGTGATAGCTAAGCGCATGCAATGGTTAACTTGTACAGAAAGTCAAGGTCAAAAGTTGGCTTAAACATCGAGTCCAAATGAAGCCGGCTAAAGGCCAGGATAAACAAGTAGCCAATATGCAATGCGGTAATACAACTTAACGACACCAGGGAGCCTCTAGGGTATAAGCCAGAAAAATGATAAGTGATGAAGGAGAAGAATGAAGCTTCAACACGAAAGACATGGCGGGACTAAAGAGGACTCCCGAGCCTACATAAAAAGCAGCATGGGCAACAAGTGATAGCGAGGACCTAACTAGGAAGCCCATGTAAAGGAAGGCTCTACCATCAAGTCATGATTTAAAAATCGGCGAGTGAAAATGGTATAATACTCATGACCTGATGGGATCGACCCTAAGGCAAGTGATCAGTATGGAGGTTAGAATGCAAGATGCAACGGAAAGTGATTCCCTAACCTATATGCCAGTGAAGATCATATACCTGCCGTGAAGAGTCTGAACACATGGGCCAAAAACCGGGAAAAATCTCGAAAATGTCAAAATGTACCTAAAATATACCAAACTGGGCACTTCCAAGCAATCGAGTTATACAGCATAAGACAGATCGAAAAAATAAGCACAAGGAAATTTTTTGCGAAAATTTTCAATTTTTTAGACATAAATACACAAATTACCTCTCAAATGGTTCATTATTGCATAGCTGATTTGGAAAAAGAGCTCTGGAGCTAAAAACTTGTTTCGTCAAACCAGCAACAACCGACCGTCGGAATTCAGCGAAACTTCAGGTAGGCTCCTCATTCATCCTGTTGATTTATTTTGTCCGTTTAAAATTTAAAATTAAGTGGATTTTTACCTGGAAACCCTTATTAAAAAACGCGTACCTGCGCATACGCGGGTTCAAAGAAGGAAAGCCGCGTGTACACGCGACTGTGCACAGCGAAACTAGCGTATGCGCAAGTCCGAATTTTAAAAATGAGTTTCTAATACAAATTTTAATGAATTTCTTCAGGATGACAATTTCATGGAGGGAACGCGAGCATAGTGCAGTGGACCAAGAGGTCATGGAAGACCGTGCAGCACAAAATGTCCTCCGAAACTGTGGATTATTCAAATTTTTCAAAATGCCCAATATGAAAAGTAATGTGAGATTGCTTGAAATGCTGGTAAATTATTGGGAACCGGATCGGGATTGTTTCATCATTGATCAAATGCCACTACGCATAGAGGTGGAAGATATATACTTCATCACTGGACTCTCCAGAAGGGGAGACCCAGTGGATCTGCACGGAAGGCCCCTGGGAGGGTTAACCGTGGAGGACTATGTCCAACTCTATTGCATAGAAGATTCCAAGAAAGTAGGCACACAGATTGCAATCAGAGATATCAGGGACTTGCACATGAAGATCCTCCTGTTCACCATCGGCAGAGTGGCAGGATCTGCCTCACTGCATCAGGTGTCCAGGGCGCACATGAGCATAGCTGTAGAGTGCTTAATTCATGTGTATGATTGGTGCACTGCCCTGCTACTGAACATGAAACAACAACTGACCTCCATTCGCAAAACACATACAAAACACTTTGGCTATGGAACCATTTTGACTACATTCTTCTTCGAGAGAGTTCCAGCTTTGAGACCCAAAGTCATCTCAACTATTAACAGCCCTCGGGACCCAAGAATTGCCCGTTGGGCAGACATGATGAAGAGACTGGGGGGCAGCGAGGTACCCCGAACTACCTGGGATGATGAGTTCTTCTTATGGTGGAGAGAACAGATCATCGCAGTAGATGACTATCCCTATGCCGGGATGGATTTCCGAGGAGATCCGGATCTAGTACTTCCACCCAGTGCAGCATGGGGAGCAGTCGGTAAGTTTTTTCAAAAATTTTAACTTATATGATTTTTTTTGGATTTTTCAAATATGTATGAAAAATGAAAAACAAACATGTTTTTGGATTGGATTCATAATGACTGACAAATAAAAATGATCATGTTTCAGATGTTGGACCAGTGTGTCCTGAGGGCCTAGCACGTCACAAGCGCCGCAGAGGTGAAGCAGAGACATCGGATTCTGACAGAACCCTCCAGGCCGTGCAGAGAAACTTGGAGGGACTAACCCGCCAAATCCCTCTGGCTGCTGTGGAGGACTTGCCAGAAGCCGTCCAGAGACGGGTTGTAGGAGTACCCCGGGACTGGGTTAGACTGTTCCGCCGTGTGGCCACTGCAGTGATGTTCTATAGGAACGCTGGGCAGGGTCCTCAGGATTAGATAGATTTTCATATTGGATGACTGTATATTTTTTGAGACTGAACATGATGGGGCATAAGCCCAAGTTTTGTACGGCATTGATGGATCCAAAATTTTGTGAAGTTTTTTGACATACTGATGATATATATACAGCGATATTTTGATGTGATGTGATAAATGTATCAAATGTATGATGTTTTTTGATGATTTAGATTTTATTGTATTGAATGATTAATATGCCAATCTAAAGCTTGATTAGCTAATGAGTCAGCAAACCAATTGTCAGCTCGAGGAATATGAATGAATGTTAAAAATTGAAATGACCTTTGTAACAAATGTACCCTCAAGAACAATCGTAATAAAACTGGATCTCGTACCCGATAAGTGTTGTTCAACTGCGACACCACCAGCTGGGAGTCCAAGAAAACTACTAACGAATCAACACCCAAAGATATTGCCTCCGAGAGTAGATGAATGACTGCAGTGTATTCTGCTACATTATTGGAAGCAGGACCAATGCAGACCCCTCTTGATACCAACAGCTGACCGGAAGGATAATGAAGCACCCAAGCCGCGGAAGCTAAGTTCCGAGTGTGTCTACTAGCACCATCGGCGAAACCATAATGACTCATGACATCAACACAACCTGCCAAAGCAGATCAAAAAAAACATCACCATCCCATCAAAAATCGAAAATCAAACAGATATGTACAAGACAAAAAACTACTATATACAAAGCGAAATTCCAGGCCAAAGCCTAGGCATAATACTTCTTCAGATAGAGCCCATTTCGGGGCTCCGACAACTCGTTTCCTTCGAAGTCAACCAAGGTATACGCTCCTTTCTTAAGGACCTTTTTGACGATATAGGGGCCATACCACATCGACTTAAACTTTCCTGCCCCCAAGGCATCCTTTTCTTAGGCATAGACCAAAACAAGGTCGCCTTCGGAAAAGACCCTAGGCTTAACCGCCTTATCGTACTGGACTTTGACTCGGTTTTTATGCGCTTCGTTCAACGTGGCGGCATCTCGACGCTGCTCATCAAGATGTTCCAGATGAAGAAGCCGCTCTGCCAGACTAGAAGTGTCAGGAAGAAGCTCAACAGCTAATTTAAGGGAAGGAATCTCGCATTCGATGGGAAATACGGATTCCACCCCGTGGACTAACTGAAACAGAGTAAAGCCAGTTGCAGTTTTAACTGACGTCCTGTATGCCCAGAGTGCAGGATATAGCATAATGTGCCAGTTGGATCTATGTTTATCAATCGTCCGTTGAAGAATTGTCTTCAAGGACTTGTTCACGGCTTCCACTTGCCCATTGGCCTGAGGATAATATGGAGATGAATGCTCCTGCCGGAAACCCAATTTAAGAGCCAACTCAGCCATCATACTATTCTGAAAGTGACTGCCATGGTCAGTGAAAATCTCTCTAGGTATACCGAAACGAGCGATAACTTGGTTGAAGAAGAAAAGAGTTGCAGTCTCACCATCGTTCCCAAAAGTAGGCATAGCTTCGACCCACTTCGTAAAGTAGTCTACTGCTACGATAATGTACTTGTGACCTTTTGCCGAAGGCGGGTTACAAGTAGTATAGTCCATACCCCACTTTGTAAAGGGTCCGACAGTAATGACTGGAAAAAGCGGAGCTGGATGAGCGCGCATTTTTCGGGTATACACTTGACAAGGATGACACTTCTTGACCGATTCAATACAATCTTTGAAAATCGAGGGCCAGAAGTAGCCAGCGCGCAAAATCTTTTGGGCTGTAGCAAGCCCTGATAAATGACCCCCACAAGCTCCACCGTGAGAATCATTAAGCACAGCCTCATCTTCTTCGAAAGTTAAGCAGCGTCGTAGGATTGAATCAACCCCTCGACGGTACAAAGCATCACCTATAATCAGATAACTTTTAGCTAAGTGACGCAGCTTACGACGCTCATCTTTCGAAAAATAAGAGGGAAACTTCGCAGTCTGGAGATATACAATGATGTCCCCATACCAAGGATCTTGTGGAGAGATCAGAAACAAGTGTTCGTCTGGAAAGGACTCATCATAGATCATCGCCTCTCCACAAGGCAACTCGGAGATCAATTCCGCAAAAACTAATGACTTCTTGGATTTGGCAGACATGAACTCTAGATAAAATTCCTGTAAAATCACAATCCATCTATTATATTTGCCCCCAATCAGTCGCCTGCTGAGGACAAACTGAAATGGATTGGCAGCTGCCAAGACATAAGTTTTGCGAAGAATAATATAATGCCGGAGTCGCTGCACAGCATGAACTGCTGCTAAGGCTAATTTTTCTATCGGGGTGTATCGCAGTTCAGGTCCTACGAGTCCTCGACTAAGGTAGTAAATAACATGCTCAGCCAGAGCATCATCCTCCTGAACCAGAACCATACCAATGGTAGATTCTGCTGTAGCCAGATACAAAAGTAAATCTCTGCTATAATCGGGTGGACTCAGTAAAGGAGCAGAGGTCAATGCCTTTTTCAAGGCATCGAATGAGCGTTGAGCATAGTCGTCCCAAAGAAAAGGGACTCCTTTCTTCAACGGTCTCATATATCCCTTTGTAATCTCAGCATAGTTAACGATAAACCTCCGAAGAAAGTTAGAATTCCCTTGGAGACTTTGAAGTTGACGGATTGAAGACGGGGGAGGCAACCGAAGTATTGCCTCAACCTTGAAGGGATCTACCCTTATCCCTTCATTAGACACGATAAATCCCAACAACCGACCGGATGTTACCGCGAAAACGCACTTGTTCGGATTCAAACGAATTTTATAAAAACGACATCTCTCAAATATTTGCCGGAGGTGTCCTGGATGATCCATCCTCTTTCGAGAATGAGCAGCTAGATCATCTAAGTATGCCTCGATAATTTTCTTGATGTCGTGGAAGGCGTAGGACATGGCCTGCTGAAAAGTGGCTCCAGCATTTTTCAGACCAAAAGGCATTTTCTTATATGCAAACGTACCCCAGGGACAAATAAATGCGGTCTTATGTTGATCTTCTGGACGGATAGTAATTTGATTGTAACCAGAAAAACCGTCCATGAAGGAAAAAATTTCGTTACCGGCACACTCATCAATAATCTGATCAATGAAGGGTGTGGGGTAATTATCTTTAGGACACGCCTTATTCGGGTCTCTGAAATCGATGCACACTCGAATTGTTCCTTGCTTTTTATCAACAGGAACGGGGTTTGAAACCCATTCAGTCAGAGGAACTGGGAAAATGAATCCCGCCTTAAGCAGCTTTTCAACTTCAGCTTTGATAGTTGCTGCCTTCCTAGGATTAACCGGACGAAGTTTTTGCCTGACCGGCTTAGCGTTTTCATACGTCTTGATCTCATGCTGGACAATAGATGGATCTATGCCGGGCATTTCCTCATAAGACCAAGCAAAAACATCCCTATACTCTTTGAAGAGCTCGGTATAGATTTGAACTTCTTCACGGGAACATTCAGCTCCAATGAAAACGTTCTCAATAATGTTGGGATTCCTGGAGATGTTCACCGGGATAGTCGGAGAGATCACGGCCATGTTCCCTTCAGCATAAACCTGTGCTGGTGCTAAGGGGCTCAAGACTGGGTGAACAGGTCCAGGAGACTGAGGACTTGGAAAACTAGCTTCGACTTCGCTCAAGTCAGGTAGGAAGTAAGACCGATGATGCAAGTCATCCCACGGTCTCTCTATACCTGTCATTGCTTCCAGGATGGCCTCTTCGGATGGAAGAGTGGTATCTAGACAATCCTGGGCAGAAGAAGAAGTAAGCGTCCAAGCCGGAGCCACATCACCATCCAACTCTTCCGGCGAAAGAGGAGCTGGATCAGATTCTGCAGTGTCAACAACAGACTGATATGCAATCTCAGCTGCAGAAATCGGGAATGCCATTCCACCCACTTGCCCTTCCTCCAAAGTGGCGGTTGGGGAAGGTAAGGTCCAAGGGTCTGAAAAATAATGAGTTCGAAAGAACTCTCTTCGAAGGGGAGCCTTGGAGGATGAAATAGCATTGATAGACACCTTAGGAGGAGGAAGATCAAAAGATCCCATCAGGGAAGAATACATTCCAACTCCCGGATTCTCGATAGGTGCCTTAGTATTGTCCAACTTAGGGACAGATGAGTCAGGAGGCGCATCCAGGTCTACAGGAGGACAGTCCAGTTGATCCACCGTAACTATCCTCCCTTCGTGGGGGAAACATACTATCCGAAATAGTGAAGATGCAATGGCATCCATATCATATATCCAATTTCTCCCCAATAGAAGGTTGTAGTCCAAGGCTGCATCTACTACCTCAACCTCTATGTTAACGGTTTTGCCCCCAACACAGATGGGCAAAGCCGGGACAATACCATGGGGCCTATGAGAATGGCCATCGAATGCAGTAAGAATAGTGCTAGATGGAACGGCTTTGGGAGATCCTAGTGTCTTCCAGCATGCGAGAGACATCACGCAAGTAGAAGCACCCTCATCAACGACCGTGCGAAAGATATTAGTCTTCCGGTACGATGATTTAATATGGAAGGCCATATGATGAGAAAGTCTCTTCTTAAAATTCTTCATATCAAAGGTAATCAGAAGAGAATTTTTCGGATCTATAGCTCCAATGGCAGTGAGCAAAGCACTGCGCTGAGCCGGACAAGACTGGAGTACCTCTAAAGCTGACATAGCACAAGGACTCTGCGCCAGATCTTCTACAATCGAGTAGTTCTGGGCCGCCCTCATGTTCGGATTAATCGTTGACCGCTTAGAGGATGCCTTCGGTATCCGAGGCATAGACTCGACAGTTGGCTTCGTGATATGAAGCGGCTCAGTAGCCTCAGGAACTTCCTTGGCTTTCGAAGATTCCTCTCCGCCATAATCCCGGGATCTCGTAGCGACATCCACGTGAGCACTCATCATAAAGATATTCGATGGAATTTCCCCTTCCTGAGGACCTCCAGAGGAAGCCCCAGGATTTTGATTCGCGCCAGCAATTAATTGCTGCCCTTGGGGGAAAGGGTTTGTTAGCACAGCCTGGGAACTAGAAGAACCTTGCTGAGATAACAGGCGCTGAGCATCCTGAATTTTCGGGCAAAGATGCGTGAGATGGTCTCCAGCACAAAGCTTGCACGGAAACTTAACTTTCTTTTTCTCCTTTTTCCCTTCACCAACACGCTCGTTGGTCTTATTTGCATTGCCCTTCCCATTCTTGCCCTTCTTCTTGTTATTACGTCCCTTCTTCTTCCCATCGGACTGTTTATTTCCTTTGGGTTTAGAAGATTGGACAGCATTAATGGACAAAGACTGGGAAGGTGAAGAATCAGCAGGCACAGCCTGACCAGAAGAAGCAGATTGTAAAGACAACTGCTGCAATTGAGAAAGCAGGCTGGCTGCACTACTACTGACCGATCCGACAAGTCCGTCACCATGCGGACCGGGTTTAGGTTTCGATAGATCCAATTTGGAGCGAGGAGCATTAGGCAAATACTTGTAAAGCATGCCAGACTGAGAATAGATCAACTCTAACTGCTGGGCCCTAAAGATGGCCTGCTCCTCGGAATATACCCCTGACATGGATACATCTTTTGAAATATCTGACTGAAGCGACTTGAAAAACCACTCGAGAAGGAACTCACCTGGAATATGGGCTTTGATAAGCCTCTTCCTTCTCCTCCATTCCTGAATATGATCAGAAATGTGAGTTGCCTCATCCTGCTTAAAATTAGCCAGGAGTTCGGTCCCAGCCTCATATCTGACGGGCAACTGAAAATGGTTAAGAAAAGTGACAGCGAGTTCTCCAAATGTGGCGAAACTGCCCCCAGTAAGCTCTATATACCACTTCGCGGCGTTTCCAGTTAAGGTGCGCTGAAATAATCTCAATCTAATCGAATCGTCGATCAGAGAGTTGGATGAACACCATAAGTGGAATGTGGTGACATGGTCTGCTGGATCTTCACCATTCTTACCTTCAAACTTAGGAATGTCTGAAGGAAGTTTGGTTGGAACCGGAGGCCAACCCGGACTATACTGAATCGGGTCATTAGTTAACTTCGCCAAGTCTGGCAAGTTTAACGTTGCCAGAAATGGTAATCGCGGCGGAGCCTGAGAATTCCATCCTTGATGGGATGGATTTCCCACAGTCTGAAAAGAATAGCCTAGATTTGATGAGGCACCAGGCTGCCAGAAAGGACCCGTAGAAAACGGAGAAGAACCTCCTCCCCACGCCGAGTTACCAAGACCCGGACTAGTTCCCCCCGCTGAAGTATTGACTGAAGATGTAAGCCCCTGGTAGGGGTTCCATGCATTAGATAGAGGAGAAAAAGACTGATAAGCACTCGATGCAAGGAAAGAAGCATTCCCTGGATGACTCGCGATGAACTGATTCCCTGCCCCCGACGTTGCGAACATAGGATTCCACCCCATAAAAGCAGTCGAACTTGGCCCCTGAGCCCAAGGATTGAAACTTTGGGTCTGGGACGTAAAAGGAAATGACCCTAAAGAAGGATTAGGACTAGGAATATGCCCAGTCCCAAAGGGGAAACCCTGAAAAGAAGCTGATCCACTAGCCATGTTGGACATGGGCGTAGATCCAGCTGCACCGGCGGTAAAGGAAAAAGAGGGATTTCCAGCAATGGACATCCTTGAAACAAAGGGACCAGATTGAGAAGCATATGCTTGGGTGAACCCAGAGCCAAACATAGCAGTGCTAGAAGCACTCGAAGATAGAGCAAGAGTGCCCCCTGCCTCGACAGAAGCAGGGGTCTGAATGCCCGCAGCACTCACGGTAGAAGCCGCGTTCCCAGTCGTGGCCATCGAAAGATAAGAAAGATAAGGAAGATCCGGCGGTCTCTCAGACTCCGGTCCGATGTACTCTATAACAAACGGATGATCAAGAGGAAGAGGAGATGGACCTGTAGCTGCAGGCTCAGGTATATCTTCTATCTGAAAATCTTCCTCCTGAGGAAACAATACCCTCGAGGTGAGTGAAACGCTCCTCTCGGAACCGACACCGGAATCAGCAATGAAACCTTCAGACCTTAGTGGAGGATCTCTCTCCACAGCGTCAGACTCTACAGGGTGAAAACCACCTGCTAGATCGCTCCTACGCCTTCTCGAAGAAGGCTCTGCACTCTCGGGAGATAACCCCCGGACTCTCCTCGAACGACGAGGCGCTTGATCAGCCACTTTTACAAATTTATTATATTAGACTCAAGAAAAGTGAAAAGCTAGGCAAGCTAGGAGCAAAGAGCACTCACTAAAATCAAAACCTGAGAAACGACGAAGCAAACGACCTCAGTATTTACGGCTCCCGGGTGATGAGAATGGGACACCAAAATACGGGGAAGCGAGAAATATAGGACCTTCGGCAGGTACGGGATGATTGGGGCCCCGGAGACAACTAGCAAAGCTATCAGAAACAGTTACGCTGACCTCCTAATGACAGCCTTTGCCAGCTCAAGCACCCGAGCTTCGCAAGGGCACCCCCCAGAAGTACTGCTGAAAGTGATGCGACGTCTGCCTCAGGTACCACGGGTATTCCCCCCCGCAGTCACCTGTGTGGAACCTAGGAACGACAACTATGGACACCAATCCGTATCAGAAGCTGGGCGGAACGGTCTTGAGGTCAGATTCAGCTAATCGGAGGGGGGGTATCCCTCTTCTTAACCTTCACTTCCCCTCGCGCTTGACTCTCGGATGAGAGCTTTCCCAGTCCACTTCACGGAATTGGATTTCGCTCAATTAGTAAACTTCTATGTCTGTTTGAGTGGCCTTGGAGAGTTAACTCTCCTCTCTCCTATTCCAAGGCCCTACAACCTAGCTAGTTGGTGATTGACTCTAAATAAAACTTGCTAGTTGATTTTAGATTTAATCGCTTATTTTAAGGGCTGTTGTATTAAGTCACAAGGATATGGAGTTGAAACCAATGATGTTCTGACGCAAAAAAAAAATTAATAAAAACCTGACTACATGCACATGCAGTTCTTAGTCTTTCGATGAAGAGCAATTTCTATGTAAGTTCTACGAGGCTAAAAATGTATTTTTTTTTTCGAATTACAAACTCACACGCACAAAAATTAAGAAGCTAACTAAATGATTCAATGCACCTAATGCAAATGACCACTAACATGTAAATTCTAAGATGCAGAAAGTCCCTTGAAACAAGGTGAAATTTCCCAAAAGGCTCCTTCAGTTTCAACTAATCTTTTGATATCCAGAAAGCTAATTCTTGCAAACAAGAACTCTTAATATAAGACACAAAAATACTCAACAAGAAAAAGAAGAAATCAAAAGACAACCTCCCTTCACAATCAAGTAGGAAACTAGAAGCAAGAAAATTCACTAAAGTCCCAAAAGATGAAGCCAAACGAAAATGAAAAAGGCAACAACAAAAACAAAAACAAGCAACAATGTTTTTTGAGTTTTTGATATGCAAAAAAAAAAAGCAAAACAAATGTTTTTGGGCTTTTCAGTTTTATAAAACAAGAGTTTCAAGAAAACCAAGAACAACTATCTCAATCCAAGCCAAAATGAGACCGAATTTGAAGCATAAACTCCAACTATGCCCCCAAACCTTATAAAACTAATGATAGCAAGATCAATAAGGGCAACGGAAGACTAAAAACTCAATCAAACAGCCAAGAGAAATAGTGCAAATTCGTTGCAATACAAAACTCCAAAGAAACAAGAAAAGATCTTCGAAAAAATGCAACAAAACCCTAGCTTATGAAACTCAAGAAAACCAATCGAAAACAAAGCCAAGAACGCAATGCAAAGCACAACACAAAGACAGGAGCGAGTCAATGAGCAAAAGCTCTCTGTTCTGATAAAGCAGAACAGCCAAGAACGCTCAGAAAGCGATCTTGGAACTCAATCCAGGAGTGCTAGCACCAACAAGAACACTTCGCCAAAAAGATCAGTTTTCGGGCAAACGAAAGAGAACCAAGACTTAAAACCACTTCTGTCACACTCCAGTAAGTACAAAGACACTGCAAACACAGGCCTCCACAGCCAGAAAAGACCAAAAACACCGGAATCTTGAAATTTCAAATTCAGCCTAGGTATACGCGACCTTGCAGTTATGCAACAGGCGTGTATACGCGTACGTAATCGAGGAAATCCGCGTGTACGCGGATACGCTACACAAACTCGCGAATATGCGTGTGTGTGTACGAAAAAGCTTGCGTATACGAAGATAATGAAAAATAAAAAGTACAAGCACGGGAAAGGGTATAAAAGCTTCAAGGCGCGCAAGAAAGCAAAGGCGGAGCGCAAAAGACGGGGAAAGCTGGTGGCAACCTACCAAACGGTAAAACAACCCAACGGGAGAATGCAGCGGAGTCCCGGCGGAGTCGCCGATTGTTTCGGGGATTTAACACCCTAGAGGTTGGTTGGGATTCAACCTCCACAGAGCAGGGGCGTACTACTTAACAGAGACTCACACGATCATGCACAGTCATAAAAACGAAATCGAGTAGAACAAGAGGTTTACCCGTTGGTCCTACGTTTGAAGTAGATCCACGTGGAGTTCAAACTCCCTGCAACCGTCCTTCCTCTTTCACCTGAAATACAAGAAGAAACCAGCACAAAGGACAAGTTGTACGGTATATTTCTACTCTATATGTTAGTGAGATTCATATAAAACATTAAATAAATCATCATGAATGCTTGTATAACAAATATTCTTCATACATTAAAGCATACACTAACACGTTTATTTCGGGAACAGCATGATACTTCTGTATTATAAAAATAGTACGTACAAAAGTAAGTGGAGAGATCACCTGATCCTTCCAAGGCCTTCGCAGACCGTCGTCCGGATCCGTCCAGCCCTTGCCTCGCTAAGACTCCTTCCAAATGAGTGCATACGAGATAACATATAAAGCGATGTGTATCTCAAGGAAACAAGGGTTTCCTGAAATGAACTGGGAAAGTGCAGGAGGCACGGGGAATCAGACTTGGATAGGGAACCAACAGAGTATAATAATAATAATTCTCTCTCTCCCCCTTAGGCCATACATATGAGGTCCTTTTATAGTCCCTCCAAGTAGTTTCAACAGTTGGAAACAGTTGGCCACGGGCTGGGGTAGTTGAACTACCTGAGTAACTATCAACCCAGCGCGAAATTAGGGATTTTTTATATATTTTTTAACCATTAAAATGGCATACGCGGAAAAGTCTAGCTGTACTAGCGTATACACACGGAAAAACACGGGCATAGTCGCGTATGAAGGATTTTCCACTGTTTTTAAGTGAATTTGTCCAAGTCTGTAGGAATGGGTGCCCATAAAGCCATGTAGCAATCATGAATCATGTCGAGGTGAGAAATGATGCTAGGCTAATACCATGGTAAAACCCCCTAGTATTATAATTTTGGAGCACAAATAGGCATACGAGACTTGGGACATACTTCTCCGCATGCATACCCGACTTGGCCTTTACAAACCCGCGTATACATTGTGACATATTAAAAATAACCAATTTTCCGCACACAACTTCTGATTCTTCATACAGATAGTTTCTTCGTTCTTTTCCAGAGAGTTTCCATCAAGAACAATCAATTTAATATTATAGATCACAAGAAACATATTGCCAACAATGTGTGGAGATGTGAATACCTTTCTTATATTTTATAGGAGCATCATTGCATTGTAGGTGAGTAAGGAGGCCTAACTTTTTGATTTGTTTGCATATTATTTGATCTCTTTTGGCATATTCTAATAACATTGCTCATCATTGATGTCACATAATCATGGCCTCTTGTGCTCCTAGGAGGTTAATCATTCTCCATTCTATTACTTGAACACAAAACAAAAATGGAAATATCCTTCAAACACATGAACATTAAATAATATTGGCAATATACTCCATACAAAAGTAACTTTGATTTTCTTGATAAATATTAAAAATACTTTTAAAACAAACTAAAATTATTTTTAATTGAGTAAATTTTTTTTTTTTAATATAAAAAAATGATTATTGAAAATCTAAATATTCTTTAAAAAAAAAAAAAAAAAATCCCGCCAAGATAACTAAACCCAACCCAAAACAAATAAAAAAAATAGTGTTTGCCCAATGAGATTTTGGCGGCACTTGACAAATATTTAACTCTGTGGGAGGAGTTTAATAAAACCCTATGTTTAGGTCTTTTGAAGTTTAGCTCTTTTGGAGTTTAAAAAAACCATATGTTTAAGTCTTTTAAAGTTTAGCTCTTTTGGGACAAGTTGGAGGAGGACTGGCTTTGCCTCAAGGATCAGATCTTTCAGCGCTTTTGGGACAGATTGGAGGAAGACCAGCTTTGCCTCAGAGGATCGGATTTTTCAAGAATTTTGAAGGTTGAAGGGTGTTCTTGTATATACCTAGACAAGAGAGATTGGGCAAAGGCACTAACCTTTCCAAGTCTGGTTGTGTTTTCTTCATTGTAGTACATGCCAATTATAGTCCATTAAGAGGTATGATGAATATTTTATGGATCTGGTAATTTTAGTGGGTTCTTATGTTACACTGAAATCTAGATATATATCATTGCTACCGAGTGCTCTGCATTTCGCATATGTTTATTTCAATTTGCATTGGAGTTTGTAATGCCAATATATACGTCTGTAATGCTAATCTATACATATTGAGGCAAATTAATAAATCTTATTATATCCCTCTGAAGAAAAAAAAAATTGAAGGGTGTTTGTTTCAAATCTCGGCAAAACGTAAAGTGGTAACCATAACTAATATTGTTAATTTGGAGGAAGCATAACTACTACACTCTTCTTCGCGCTTGGCTTTCGAGGTTTCTTGTAGTGGAAGTTGAAATATTAAATATTCCCTCCGCTTCGGTTTTAAGTTCATTACATTTATTATAAATTAAACACAGATTTTTCCCTCTATATCAGTATGGAAGATTACAGAGCAAGCCAGATTACATCATTATGCGAAGACTTGATATTGATTTCATTTAATTTCATATCGTGGTAATTCATTTTCGTTTCTTTGGCTATGGATCGGGGAGGAAAATTTGGCAGAAGAGGTAGAGGTAGAGAGACCAAAGTTAGGGTCAAGGCCAGGGTCGGGGAGGAGGCATAGATAGGTTTAATATTCCTGCAACTATTCTAGCTTCCCAAATGAGGGACCTTAATATCAGTACTTAGGAGCCTTCTAGGGTACCTTCCATCCCTATGCAAGTGCCTCCTCCTACAGCTGAAGCCAGCTACTTGACATCGATGGCTTCTGCGTAGGAGTCTGTCGAGGGATTTAGTAGTGTCAAGATGCCTTTGAGATCTGTTTCATTCAGATCCATTAAAGTAAAAATCAAGTTAGAGAGTGGATAGGAATCTAAGGCCACTCTTGTTCTCGTTAATTGACCAGATGGCGGAAGCAAGAGATCCATTGGGCCTACTAGACTTTATGCCAATCATTTCCATGTTAAATTTAACCCTGGAGTGAAAAATTTCCACTATGACTTCAATATACAAAGAGTCAATAATGGATCTGGGAAGAAGGAAAAGGAGAAAAAACCTGGGAAAGAATAAAAGGAAGTGAAAGTAGGTAGGGTTTCCAAAGAATATACAACAGAAGTTAAAAACAAGTTGATGTGGCCTTTGGTAGTGCTAAAGTTATTTATGATGGAAAAAAAACATATATAGCAGCATTTGCCTGAAGGAAAATACAGTGTTAAACTACTGAAAGATGAAAAGGCCACAGCCAAAGATTTTTATGTGGCGTTGAACTATATTGGGCATGAGCTTAGTGGAGTGTCTTTGGCCCAATTTCTAAACACCAATAGTAAGAGGCATGTAGAATTAAATGTTGACCTTCTACAGTGCTTGGATCTGGTCATGAGGGAGCATCCGAATGAGAATTGAATTCTAGACTCTAGTGGGAAGAAGCCTTTTTCTGAATCAATTTGAATGAGAAGGAGATATTGGTTGTGCAATAGTGGCTTCAGGGGATTTTATCAAAGTCTGAGGCCCACAGCTCAGGGATTGGTGTTGAACGTGGACCTATCTGCAATAGTTTTTCACAAGAAAATTCTCGAGCTTGAGTATTTATGGGAAAGTAGTAGAATTGACTACAAAGAGATATTTTCAACCAAGCTCTCTCTGAAAGAGAGCTAAGGAAAGCAAAAAAAGCTCTCAAGGGGTTGAAAATTAAAGTTATCCATACGCGGTGTTGTCAGAAATTCACAATAGTAGGACTGAAAAAATAGGTGACAAGAGAAATCAGATTTCCCGTGTCCGAGGACAATGGCCCTCGGCCAATGGTTTCTATGGTGGATTTTTTAATGAGCAAGCATAAACATAAAATTGATTTCTAGCTGCTGCCTTGCCTAGACATTAGTAAAAGCAAAGAAAAGTCGAATTATGTTCCCATGGAGTGTTGTATTCTCTGTGAAGGCCAAATGTGTCCTCGAGATAACTTGAACAGTTACCAGTTAAATAATTTTAGTCCAATTACATGCCCATCTGCTGATGAAAGACAAAGGAGAATCAATCAAATTATTCTGAGTCAAGATGGACATAGACATGGTCCCTTTCTTCCTCACTTTGGAATGGAAGTGGCTGGGGATACGAAAAAGCTAATGGGGAAAGTACTAGAAGCTCCCACGCTTAATCTCGATATGGAGGTTGAAATAAGAAATTGATTCCACCCCTAGAAAATCGACAGTGGAACCTAATGAGTAGCCATGTTTTTTATGGGAGGCGGATTGAAAAATGGTGTCTCATAAGCTGCAGCTGGGACATGCCTTCACCTTCTCTAACCAACATGATTCAGATGTTCATGTCTTCCTTGATGAGAAGGTGTGGAGACGTTGGAGTAGCCATGAATCCATCTCCCCTCATTTTGGATGATAAGCCCATGTCCTTTTTCAATGATATGAAAGGACTTCAACAAACTTTGTTGGATTTGTAGGGAAGAGCCAAAGGGAAATTACATATTTTAATCGTTACTATGGAGGAAAAACATTAAGGGTATACAACACTGAAGCGTATTTCTAAAACAGATGTCAGATTGGTGACACAGTGTTGTTTGTTTGAGCATGTAAATAAATGTGTTGATCGAGCGACCCAATCGCAGGCATATAAATATTTGGAAAATTTGGCATTGAAGATGAATGCCAAAGTGGGTGGAAGTAATGTTGCTCTTCTTCATAGCATGTCTTGATAGTTAACGAGATATGGCAATTACCATGTCACGTACATTGGCGTGGATGTCAATCATCCTGGATCGGGGGATAGTACGAGTCCTTCCATTTTTGTAGTGGTTGGAAGAATCAATTTGCCCTGGTGCAATTGCTATAATACGAGGGTCAGCTACCAGAGTCACAGGGTGGAACACATCCAATAACTCGAGGACATGTCTAAGGAATTACTGGATGATTATTTCAAAGAAAACAACAAGCTTCCTGATAGGATACCCTTCTTCAGAGATGGTGTCAATGAGAGTCAATTCCATATGGTTCTCAACTCAGAATTAGATGCCCTCAAAGAAGCAGTGGCCCACTTCAGAAACTATAATCCTCTTGTTTACTTCACAGTAGCTTAGAAGAGACATCACACCAGACTATTCCTTTGCTATCGAGAACAATGGTCAAGGTCTGGCAATGTTCCTCCTGGCACTGTGGTGGACACAGTCATTGTGCATCCAAGAAGGCTCAATTTCTATCTATGCATCCATTATGGGATTTTGGGCAGATTTGAGTAAAATTAAAGATAAAGATAGCCAGTGATTGGAGAAAACCATTTCCCATGCAATAAATTTGTTGTTCGTGACAGTGGAAGTGTCATATGGATGGGAAAATTTTCCTATTGATAGGGTGGAATAAACTTGAGTTGTTATTCACACACTTCCCCCCATTTCCCCAGCAGTCGAATTGACAATTTAGACCAGTTTGGACAAAATTGTAGAGGAGGAGCAGATAGTTGAGGGTTCTCTGCACCAAGTTTTAGTCGGCCGCACAGCCGTTGTTGCTCATTGCCTCTCCGCTATCCAAACCCTCTAGTGCCTTTGAATCAAGGTTGCAGCATGAATGTATTCTTTGATAGGTTGTATCTTGTTGTGTCGGCCTATGCAACCACATACAATTCACTCCTCTCACAATTTTTTAGGCTCTAGTGTGAGAAGCAAACCCATAGCTATTAGCTATGATATCAACATAATTAATTTTTTTTATTACACATCAACATTAGTCAATTACATCACAAACAAAATTAATTTATCTATTTCTATTACACATCAACATTAGTCAATTACATCATACATATATATGGTACTTATAAGACTCAACAATTTCTATAGTGAGAAATTGTTGTTCAGAAAATATGTAAACAACCCAATCTACTCAACAAACCAATCTTACTTATAAAAGTTATTTACATATATACCTATATCATTATATATCCTCTCTTATTAGACTTATCTTTAAAACTCTTCCTTATAATAAAATCCTTCATGTCTTTATAAAAACATCCTTCATCTCCTCCTAATACCATTTGAAATACTGGTATTACCCTACCTTAGTGTATTACGATTAGAATAATCTGTATTTGATCCACACAAAATATACAATGTTCCTTTTCTCATATCTTTATCTTTAATTTTCCCAAACTTCATGATGAGTCAAGAACGTAATGTTCTTCTGTTGATTTTGGTATTTCACTTTATATAATTTCAAGGAAGTGGGTCTATGCATGCAAAGTGTGGCTATTTTGATTGGTATTTGCTGAAAATTGGTTGGTTTTAAAATGGAAAAACATACTTTTCCATAGAATAAATAGATAGTTGTAGATAGTAGATGGTGTTTAAAATATATATATATATATATATATATATATATATATATATATATATATATATATATATATATATATATATTATTATATATACATATATTATTATATTATATATATATATATATATATTATTATTATTATTATTATTATTATTATTCCTGAAAATGGATTTTCTACAACATGTTTGATATCACATCATATTCTGAAAGTGCACCATTCATGGTTTTATTTTTTTAAGTTTTCTATAGAATTTTTAATTTTGAATGTTGTGGCTGAAAAAAAAAATGATATTGTTAATTCTCGTGATCATTGCATTTGATACATGCCAATGAAAGCCATGCGATACATGAATTCCTATGCTTTAATAGTAAATGTTGGAATTTGAAATGCTCCACTCCTCGGTATACTTCTCTTCTTATTGCATTTATGTGGTTTATGCAGTGAGGGCTTTGTTTAATTATCTTATTTTTTGGATCACATTAAAAGATGTTAGATTGGTGAAGAGTTGTTCACTGTTTTCTCTACCCCCACCCTCCAATAGCTAGTCACTGCAATAAGAATGTTTCCTTACCCGCAAGAGGTATGTGATTTCTCTGACCCATGCATGGAAGGGAGGATTTGAGTAATGAATGAAACCAATGCCCTAACAATATTTTTTGGAAACCTTGCCTATCAAGTGGTTCAACCCTGAAATACGACTGAGGGATAAGTTGGCCCAAGCACATAAGAAGATTTGATAGTAACGTATTTGAAGTGGATGATGAGAAATAATTTGGGCTGAGATTTTAATATATCTCTTGTTACCTTGACATCACCACCATCCCAAAATGATTCCACTACTATGACCACATCAGTATCTCTTCACAAAATCGAACATGTGACTGCTCTTTCTCTTGACAAAATTAAGACGTTACATCTCTATTTCAAGCGGTTCAGATAGAACAGACGCACGTTCAATTTTTCCAAGAGATGTTGATATGCTCATAGATATGGGACCATTTTGGGACGATGGTGATATGAAGGAAGCAAGCGATGGAAGCAATAATGTGGAGTAGAAAACTTTTTAGAGATAAGAAAATATTGGTTTCCTACCTTTAGTTGGTTTTTTTTCCGAATGCACTCGAGTTTTCTGTCAGATGTACAAGAAGTCAAAGTGGCAGAGTAAATGTTGAGGAATTCTTGAATGATTTTTCTTATGAAGGATTCGAACGTTGGCATTTGAGTGAACTAGCTGCATAGTTTTGCAATGCCATGAACACTTTCACATATGCTTTATTCTCCTATTATTGACATAAGTTGACCATGTATAACCTGCCTAAAATGGTCCCGCAACTATGAGCATATCATCATCTCTTGGAAAAATTTAATTTGTGTCTATTCTCTAAACTGCTCAGAATAGAGAAGAAAGATGTAACACCTTAATTTTGTCAGGAGAGAGAGCAGGCATGTTCGATTATGTGGGATCATTTTCAGACGGTAGTGATGCCAAGGTAGCAAGAGATATATAAGGGCGTACTGAAGCTGCCCATGTAACCCCTTAAATAGGTGTCCCACCCTAGAGTTGGGCTGAGAGTTTAATGTTTGATGGCAGAGAATAAAAAGAGGATGAGTTAATCTTATTTTTTATCATTCAATTTATAATAAAAAAAAATCAATCTCAAAATATACAAATGTTGATACACACTATCCACGTTTTAATTAATATCTGGTTGTTTTTTCAGGATCAAATCTTTCAGCGATTGATTTTGAAGGGTGTTCTTGGATATGTGTAGACAAGAAAGAGTGGGAAAACCCACTAACCTTTCCAAGTCTTCTATTTCAGTCCATGGTTGTGTTCTCTTAGCTATAGTACATTGCAATTACAGTCCATTAAGAGGTATGGTGAATTATTTTATGGATTTGGTAATTTTAGTAGGTTCTCGTAGCTAGTTATGTTAAACTGAAATCTCTATGTTTATCATTGCTACTGAGTGCTCTGCATTTAGTATATATTTATTTCAATTTGAAGTGCAGTATCTTATGTTAATTTATACCTATGGAGGCAAATTAATCACTCTTATTAGCTCCCTTTGAAAAGAAAGGATTTTGAAGGGTATCGATTTCAAATCTCGGCAAAGCATAAAGTGGAGGATGAGTTAAACATATTTTTATCATTCAAATTATAAGATTTTTTTCAATCTCAAAAATACAGAATTCGTTACACACTATTCATGTTTTAGTTAATATCTCATTGTTTTTTTCATGATCAGATCTTTCTCTGGGCGGTAGGTGGCCCTCTACAGTGAGTCTCTCAAAAGGATAGGAAGCTACAATACTACTTTTTAGGGCATGACCTGACCCCCCATAGGGAAAAATATTATCATATTAGAGCTCTTCATGAAGTACTTGGTTCCGTTCTCATTGGAGGACCACTACCTAAACCTTAAACTCCCCCCCTCCAATTATAGTTGGTTGGAAAAATGCTCATTCTTTCTTCTCAAACCACGGTGCAACAAACTGTATTCACCCACCCCGGGAGCGATTAGTGCATGCAGATACTCACCTTATACCAAGTACCCATTAATTACTCGAGCTCCACATCGAGGACTTAGACCTCACACTTCAATTTCTAACTTGTATTGAGTGAGTCAGCAGATGGTGGAACCTTAACGAACAATGTTTCGCCTGGTGTTCTTACACGAACAAATTGGATCTATCTGTTGCTACTTCGATCCAAAGAGATAGATTTGGTGGCGCAGAGGTAAAGGTTGGAACATATGAGGAGTCAATTAAGGGGTGGTTTTAAGTTTTTTGGGATCAAGAAACAATAGTTTCGAAGCACCTAATGAATTGGGTAAAAGCATCATCATTGGCTTAAACAATTGAATCAACTACCTCACTCGACAGAATGTCTATTTCAACATCTAAATCAATAGGTTATGTTGGTCCTCTTATGACCCAGATATTGCAAAACCTATTCCTATGCCTTTCCCACAACTGGTGTTGCTACACCTGCTGGTCCTTCGAATGGACCCACTGCTCTAGCTACACTTTTCCCACGACCGCAATTGGCCTTGGGTCTGGGTCTTGATATAGAACAACCACTAATAGTGGGGTGCTACTAGTGGGGTTTCTAGTACTCAACCGACTGATTCAACTATGCAATCGATTACTTCTTCTCCAATCCTCACAGGTGGGAGGGATATTAAGCGGCGTTTCTCCTTCTATTGAATCACTCAATAAGCTCAATCTATTGAGCCACTAATAGAATCAACAATATAGGTTTCGCATACAATTCCATCAACAGTAGAACCAACTGAAGAATCAACTGGATCTACCACTATTGGTGGGTATCTAATAGATGGGGATGTTGTTCATGGATCCATAGGAATTGGGAAACTAACTGCTACTGGTGCATCTTGTCTCAATCTGGAAATGGAACTGTTGGATATGAGTCTCTATCTCAAGACTAAGAATCTTCAACTCACTCACGGAGGTGGCTGGATCAACTAGCCATGTTATTCGTGATTCTTGGTCTCAGTATCACTAATGGACTGACTATAGGTAGAACAACTGATTGCACTTGGCTCTGCTGCTTATGATGTTGGATAAGAAACTGAGTAAGCGAACCAACTAATGATATACCCGTTGCTTCATTCTAATTGAGCCAAAAACCCATTTTTTAAAAGTTACATCTAATTTTTTGTAGCACAACTTTACACACAAACATGTAACATTAATTGGACCCCTAGACTTGTAGTATTGAAATAAATATGCAATTTTTTTCTAATGAAATGATGAATTATGAAATGACAATGCATTTCTCTCTTATGATGTGTTTTTGTATTTTTTAGATAGATATTTGGGGTTTAAGAAGATTGACCGAGGGTATATTCCCAACATTTGTTAATGGATGGTACTATGACACCCCTAACAATACCTTGGTATGTATATATATCTGCGTTCTCATTTTCACACTCTCTCACCCACACATTGTCCTTGTTTATTATGTTTTTTTCACATTATTATAACCATCTTCATAAAACCCAAAGGCATACTAGCACTCTTTGACAATTATACTCATACTTCCCTTAATTTAGTCTCACAACAAACAAATTTTTCAAAACAAAAGCAATATACATGATTTCTCTTGTTCTCAAAAATACATTACAGTCCATATACATAAGTCTTTCATAAAAAAACTATTTGAATTTCAACGATTCTAAAAATTAGTAAACTAGAAATTGAACATCCACTACTCAACACTTACTGGACAACTTCAAACTCCAACTATTATCTTCAAGCTTTCTAGCTGGTTGATTCCTTCTTTGACCTCCACTCCAAGAAGTGGTCATTTTGATAAATCATCTTCTCTTGTGTTAGCTTCTCTACAAGCATAATGATAGGATGTGTGGGAGAAGAATGTCTCCATTTTTTTCATTCGAGCTAGCATAAGGTGCAAATTGATATTCCCAATTTTGTAGCAGAGCTTCATCTAGTGTGTAACCACATTATAGTCACCAAAAATCAATAATTTTTTCACCCCCATGTATGCTGCCAGTTTCATTAAGATAATTAGATCCATCAACTCAACATAGTTATTAGTATTGCACACAAGATTGCATTGAAATTAAGGAGAAGAGAATCATTTATAAATAAGGTACCTCCTACAGTACAAAGAGTATGTTTCTCTTGGCTAGCACCATACAAGTCTCCCCAATTTATCAATTCATGGTTTCTTCCGATCCTGGGTTTCTGTATCTTTTCATGTCTTTTTATGCTTCCAAACACTGACCTGATAATATATGCACATTGAAATGGAGGAATGTATCTCTCCTGAAATATATCAACATTTTAAGCTAACGATATGCTCTAAGAAACCACAACAATAAGAGCTCTAAAACCTTTAAGTTCTTTATTCTGAGTCTAGTTCTTCAAAGCCTCCTCCATAGTCTGCACTTGTCACCCTTCCCTACAAATTTTCAGTTACTTCATCTCTTCCCATACCTTACCTTCATATTTGGAATTGTTAATAAATTATCAACTGGTTCTCTTTCCTTCTTACATAGTGTACACCACCCTGGATCATTCTTGATGCATTTTTGAAGTATTTTCCAATTTACTGTTTTGTTCCAAAGAACTAATGACATCTAAACCTTTGAATTTATAGGAACATAAGACTTCCATGGAATCTTTCACCTCTAGGCCTCCTCTTCCTAGGTTGTATCTACAAACTTTGCTTTGTACCCTAACATAGGAATATATTCCCCCAGGGAAGGGTTCCTTGATTATAACAAAACATCCTCCTTGCTTATTCTGGTATGAATCTTCTTATGTTGATCCACAAATACCTTCTAGTGGCGTATTTCCATGTTTTTCAAACCAAACTCCTTTCATTTCTTCCATCTTTGCCACAAAATTGAGGCAGATATTGCATCAACTCCCTAACCCGGGGTATGAATTCCTTGATGTTGAAAAGTAGCAATCAAATCCAATGGTAATCTGTAGGCTTCTCCATATTAAACCTGTGGATTAGCCCCTATTTTGATCTAATCCCTTTTTCCAACTCTCCATACTAACCCTATACCTACCAAAGTGAAATTCAGTGCCAATGATTTCTAGACTATAGACCCATTTTGGATAGTGTTGTTTTCCTTCATATCTCATTATTCCATGCTAAGGTGTTCAATGTACTTTTTGTATATCGCCTGCCTCTAGAGTCCCTATTTGAAAATAATATTCGATGGACCTTTAGTAGCTATAAATTTTCCAAAGAAGTGAATGTATTTGAAATCCCAACCTCTAGTTTCTTTTGGTTTAGACAAGGACTAGAATTTGAAATTATGCACTTTGTATAGATTGGGGTGGGATAATAAGAAAAATTTTTTAATTTCCAAAGGTGATAAAAATCAATTACATTCTATTGGAAAGTAATTTAAAGATGAGTTCTTTTTATGAATGAATACTGGTAAAGTGCACTCTTAGAAATTAGAATAAACAATATACTTGCTAGCACTGAAAAGATGAACCATGCAAGTTTATTATAGAAATTAGACCTTTTCCATTTGTTCTATTATTTCCATGAGATAATGATTAGTTTGGATGTGGAAAGGTTGTTTTTATATCCTACATACGGTAATATGTGCACATTATGGACTTCAAATTTCAATATAGGGTGGCCAACCTTAACACAGGTTCATACCCAATTTCACTATAAATATCACTCCAAATTTCATTTCTCATCTTATGTTATTTCTAATTTCCTTATTGATGTAAACCTACTTCATCGAAGTCAATATATGTTAGGAGCTTTATTAGTTAGATCTTGTACATTTCAGCAATTCAACATTTGTGGTTGACATTAATTGTGTTCCTTCCATTCCTAGATTACCATTATCAGCATGGTGGAGTTTGTTAGTGTTATTTTTTTGAGTGAACTTGAAGGAAGCACTACACAAAAAGTCCTCAATGCAAGGATTTCAGGAAGACATAAATTCTACAGAGAAACAACCGAAAAAAGTGACATCTATAGTTTTGGATTGGTGACCTTGGAACTGGTGACAGGAAGACAACCAATAGATCGAGAAATTGGAGAGGATGAAGATCTTGTGAAGTGGGTGTGCAATAAAATAGAGAAAATTAATGGATTTCTTGAAGTGTTGTATCTTGAGTTTGTGGACTTCTTCAAGGAGGAAATGACCATGGTTCTAAAAGTAGGACTCATTTGCATAAGCACATTTCCCATCAACTAGCCAACAATGAAGAGATTCGTACATTTGTTGCAGGAAGCCAATACCAAGCACAAGGCCAAGGCAACTGCCAAGGATGAAAAATAGTCTCTTCACTAGTACACGGAACCCACAATTTGCATTGTATAGGCATGATGGTAATTGTATTTGGCCTAGAATTTTCTTCTTTACATGGCCTCCATCTTTACTTCCACTTTGTAGCTTCTAAGTTTTTTTAGAGTTTATTCATGTATAACCTTTTGAATCTAACCTAATACTAATAGACAAAATAGAAGCTTGCCTCTGTAACTCTTTGGGAATCATTCCCCACGACAATCCAATGGTTAGAGGGTGCATCTATCTACCCAGTCGTGGGCCATTGTGTTGTTGTGTTTTTGATAAATCTACCCTCCAAGTTAATAATTGTGGTGGGCTGGCTAAGACATAGAATTTTCTCCCTATTAAACACCATGAGGAGAGCACAAATAGATACCATTGTCATCATTATCTATGTTAGTGTCTCATTATTGATCTCCTCTTTCTCTAATCTCCTTGGGAACAAGCATTTAATTGTAAACCATAACACTAAAGCTTTCAATGTAATATAGAAATCAAGAAGATTTTAGTGGTTGCTGCCTGAGATTCTCATTATCATGTTTTCATAAATGGTTATTTTGTAGAAGTTTAATTATGGCCTCTGGCCATTTTAAAATTGTATTATAACACGAAAATTTTCATTTCTAAAATCTACGTGATTTTAAACACTCCTTGGATTAAATCCCAATCAATGTGTATTTAACCATTCTCCGTATTAAATCATGACATGACAGGAAAACAAAATTGGAACAGGAAAATCATGTTCCTTCTTGAAATTATAAATGTATTTAATCATGAATAGTTTTGGTAAATAATAGGTATCATAGAGGAAATTAATCAATTGAGTTATTGTCTTTTTATTATATATATTGAATATCATATTTATTCTTATTGTCTTTTATTATGTATATTGAACATGTTATTTCTAACAACTTTTGATCTTCCTAGATCTTCTATTCCTTTGGTGTATGTTTGCACCTTTAGGGGAAATAGCTAGTTTAAAGTCTAATTATTTAAAGGGTGCTATCTTAATGGAAGAGCACCTGCTTTACAAGCAGGATGTTGGTGGTTCAATTCCATCGTGCCCTGATATTCATAGGGAATGGTGGCGATCATTTTTTAGTGATGGATGCTCTTTTGACCATCACCAATGAGTTTATGGTGACATTTTTCGACCCTCACCAAAATATGAAATGGTGACTGTCAATGAACACCACCATATATACGCATCAATAGTGATGACCATGAAAGGTCTGTCACCATAAATCGTTGTTGTTGATATGAAATGGTGAGGGTCATTGTTTGTCATTATAGTCATTATTCGTGATGGACCTTGATGTCACCAATGAGCTTACCATGACATTTTTTGACCCTCACCAAATATGAAATGGTAACGGTCAATGAACGTCGCCATATATATGCACCAATAGTGATGGCCATGAAAGGTCCATCACAAAAAATCATTGTTGTTCATATGAAATAGTGACGGTCACTATTTTTCATTATAATCAATATTCGTGACGAACCTTGAATGTCACCACAACACATACCTTCGGCGATGCCACCTTTGGTGACGTTCAATTTTTTGGTGACGGAGGCTATTGTCCATCACCATTGCTCATATGAAATGGTGATGGTCACTATCTGTCATTATAAATAATTATTGGTGACGGACCTTGAATTTCACCACAACACCTATATTTTCGGTGACGCAACCTTTAGTGACATTCAGTTTTTTGTGACAAATGCTCTTTTGACCCTCACCAATGAGCTTATGGTGGCATTTTTCGCCCCTCACCAGTGTCCTTTTTTCTTGTAGTGTTCCCAATGTTTATAGTTGTTTTTAGCTTGCTTCCTTTTGCTACATTGTGCTCAGGAATGGACGAATATGGTGTATGGAGGTGATGGAAGGAGTTATGGAAATGAATGGAGTGAATGATGGGATGGATAGTAAAATATAATAAGGGAAAAGAACATGAACGCTTCCATGTGTTTCCAAAAACCATTAATAACCTGCAAAACATAAAACAAAGAAAAGACAGAGATGCAGATTTTTTTTATTTATTTTTTTAAGAAAGTGGGCTACCTCCATGGAGGTTTTCAACCCACAAACCTGCCTTGGGCGCCTCATAGAGGTTTTCACCCATGGATATTTATTCTCTTTTCTTATTTTTTCTCTTTTTCTCTTTTTTTTTTGAGAAAGTGAGTTGCCTCCATCGAGGTTTTCAACCCACAAGCTTGCCTTAGGTGCCTCAGAGAGGTTTTCACCCATATATATTTATTATTTTTTCTTTTCTTTTTTTTCTTTTTCTTTTTTAGGAGGTGTGGGAAACTATGGATTTTCCCATCACATACACCTCTCTGCTTATTTAATTTATGAGCTCTACCCTTGACAAAGGCTTCTTGTAAATTTTAAGCCTGTGACCATTGACAAGCAAGGGGATTCCTTCCTCATCTATGGTTCTGATTTGAACTACACCATTATCAAAACATTTTTCCACTATGTAAGGTCCCAACCATCTTGTCATCAGCTTGCCTTTGAAATATTTAAACCTTGAATCATAAAATAGTTCCCAATATCCTTCTTGGAAGGTATTTTCTTTGATGTTCTTGTCATGCTAGACCTTCCTTTGCAACTAAACTACCTCCGTGTGAAGAAATGCTTTCATTCTGAACTCATCCAATCCATTTAGTTGTAGCAACCTCTCTTTTTGGGAATTTGATAGATCTAGATTTAATTCAATTTCCATTCTTAAAGTATTGAATTCAAACTCAACTGAAAGTAGAGCCTTCTTACCATAGACTAGTTCATAAGGAGTGAATCATGTTGTTGTCTTCCAAGTAGTGTTGTAGGCCCAAGTAGCTTCTACCAATCTGTATGCCCAATATTTTCTGTTGCTGCTCACAACCTTGGTGAGGATGCTCTCTAAAGATCTGTTAGTTACTTCTACTTGGCCATTCACCTGAGGGTAATAGGCAGTATAAGTTCTATGCTTAATCTTGTGCTTCCTCAAAAGATTCTCAATGAAGTGAGAGGTGAATTCTGGTCCCTGATCAATGACTATTTCTCTGCGGTATCCAAACTTGTAAAACATATTCTCCCTCAGAAATTCTATTATTTTCTCCTCAGTTGCTACCCTCGTTGTGTAATATTCCTTATTAGCTATGAGCTAGTAGGAATAACTAATTTTGTTTTATTGCTTTGTTTAAAGAATAAGATGGAAAAGGAGGTCCATATTTCTCCTTAATGATGAATAAATCAATGCCAAATGTGAAAGAGACAAATCTTGGAAACTTAATTGAAGCTCCCTTGGTTTGAAAGGGGTTGGATCACTTTGACTGGGTAAACCTTGACCAAATCTACAGCGGTGTCATGGAGGAGTGGCCATCAATGAGGGACAGTGTAGTTTTAAATGGAGATGCTTTGTGTGAAAGGAGTGTTATCATTGGATGTGGTTTAGGGTTTGCAAGCTCTTGAATTATAAAAGGAAGAGGATGGCAGCATTAGAAGGTTGTTGAGGTATATGATATTTCTGAATATATGGTCTATTTAGACATATATATTTCTCTTGTTGTTTAGCTAAGATTGAATGTTGTTTAGCATTGGGTGTTCCTGATCGGGAATCCCACCTCTTCCCATTGAGTAGCTCTTGGGAGAGTTTGTATTGGATTGTCCACTATCTAGCTTAGGTCCAAGCTTCTTCTTTCAACTACAGTGCAGATCCTGTTGAGGGTTTGGTTGTTTTTGCAAGCTGTAGCAAGTGGAGACTAGATCTTTCAGATCTAGACCATTTCAATGCTCCTTTTCAGTGGAGGAGGTTTCCACTTCATTGGGAGGACAGTATTGGACGGCTTGAGCATCATTTTCAGATCTTGGCATGAGTCCAACCTTATTTTGATCCCTACATTGCAGTTTACTTCCAAATCTACGTTATTTTTGTAGGTGCAGTTGTAGGGTGGTTCAGCAGACCATTTGGAGAGCTGGTTTTCTAGTATTGGGAATCTGCCCTTCACTTTGAAGATCTATTGGAGGAGGCTATTCTATTTCTCATATCAGTTCATCCACACTTTCCATATATGTAATTTTCAGTAGATCTGCAGTCTTAGATCTCAGATCTACATCTTGTACTTGGTGTTTTGCTGAAACCCCAAGGGGGTTCATTAGAGGAGCTTGTATAGTGCATGGATTTGATATAGTTCTAACTTTTTATGCACATAACAGCTCTAGATCTGATGTATAATCTACTATTATTGCAGAGGCAATAAAATAACGTTGTAAATTTTTTCTCATTTTTCTATATGATTGCAGCACCTCATATCTAGGCATTGTATTCATTGGAGGCTGGTTTTTCCTGTTCTGCATATTATGGGACACTTCTTAAACACATTTTGTTGTTTTAATAACATATGAAAGGTCTCCATATTGGCATCTTACTTTTTAAATTATTATTTACGTTATTTTTCCAACATTCTTCATTGTATTGCTGCTTTTCCCATTTGGGAATATTACAGTGGTATCATAGCATCATCTTGGCACAGCCTGTGCATTCTAAAAGCCAATATGTCATCTAAAGAAGGAGAGACTCTTACTGATAGAGAGAGGAGGTATCAAACAAGAAGACATCAAATATTTGATTATACAAATGACAAAGAAGACAAGGGTAAAACCCCGTTATCTGGAGGACTGAAAGGGAAAGAGTTCTCAAGACTTCTTCTCCAAACTATGCATGATCTTAAAAGATAAATCAAGGGAATGAGGAGGGAAATACATGAAGATCTCTCAAGAATATTTTCACATGAATAAAGCCCCAGTTCTTCATATTATGTGTGTGAGCATTCAGCCACACAATCAAATCTACAACATTGTACCATGCCTACATTCTTGGCAAGAGAAGAAGTAGAAGGATAAACACCAAAGGAGGAGATTCTTGGTGACTATCTCTAGGAATATGAATCTCAATCTAGAAGATTCAAGGAGCATCTAAGCTTCCAAGGGTTTTTTCAACTTAAATAAGAGAGAAGACCCAGCAACTACAATAGAAGAAGAGGGTGCATGCAGCACACTTTGGGTAGATTCTTTCTGCCTACTTTTGATGGGTCACCCAAGAGCATAGTCAAGGCTTGGGTAAAGAATCTAGACACATATTTCCAGCTGCATCAAGTTTCAGAAGAGGAAGCCATTAGAGTAGCAGTGCTGCATCTTCAAGGTAAGGCTTATGCCTGGTGGTTATTTGAATCTTCTTCATTGAGAAATGTAAATATATCTACTTATGCAAATTTCACTAGGAGGTTAGTGAAAAGATTTTATTTGAAACAATCTGAAACTTCCTTGGGAGAGCAAACCAAACCCAAGAAATTAGAACCTTTGCATGAGTTGGAAATATCCATGAAACCAACTCCATTTCATAACAGTGTTGAGGGGGCCAAAAATCTGTAACATATTTTGCTAAGGGAAAAAGCCCCACTTCAGCAAGAAATCTCTTCTCAAAAAGAAGACATGAGTATTCCTTTTTCAAGAGGACATCAAGACAAAGTATCTCTTAATGATGAGGTATTCTCCATTGATGAGGAGAAGGAAGAGGAAGAGCTGGAAATATCCTCCAGTGCTATGAAAGCAGGAGGAGATCTACTTCTATTTGGAGACGGAGATGAAGCAAATGCTTCAACTAGAGAAACCCTTGCATCTTTGTAAAAAGTTCCAAAGGATCTTACATATGAATAACATGAGTAGCATGTGTCTATGATGATAGGAAATGAGACAAAATAATGGAGGAAGTGTGTTCCAACATTGAATGCCATCTTGGGGACACACACTATGATAGATCATTCCTTTGTGATCAAGACTCTTGACACCAAGGAAATGTTGGGTGTACATGGGTTGACTACATTTGAAGAAGACACCTTAGACTGTGAGATCTTGTAGGAGGTAGGAGAAGATGAGAAATATGGAAAGCATCATATGGTGAGGAGCACACACCCCTCTCTATTTCAGAATATTGATGCACAGAAGAGGCAGGAGGATTTGTGCAGTGAGGACAAGGACAAATCAATCCAGTCACATATACAGCCTGCTCTAGAACTTGATGTTTCATTACATGGAGGCATTCCACAAGGGAGACCCCCTGATTGGGAAACAAACAAAGAGTTCTCTCAACATGATGTAGCATTGATATATTTGGCTCATGAAGGAGCATTGAGGGGCCATGATACAGCGCTGAGAGTCTTGGGTAGACTCCAGGAGGAGGGAGACATTCTCCCAATATTTTCATTACCCACACTCATTTCAGATTCTGCGTTGTGGGAGGAGAAGAAAGGGAAGGATAGAAACCTTCCAACATATACATTTGGCATGGGAGGTGTCAAGGAGAAGGGCAGCCATATGATAGATATTCTTTATGATAGATCATCAGCACTGTCATTATGGAAGATTGATCCATATTGGAGATCCCAACTGTTGGTGGATTATTCAAAGGATCTTTTCACATGCATGATACTTGATGACCAGCTACATGAGGAGGGCTATTCAATCCAAGATGAAGTAATCTATTACCATGGTATGATCTTCTTATCTAGAGCTTCCAAGCTCAAGGAGAATTTGATACAAAGGGCTTATGAAGAGTTATTTTTCAGCCATACTTATTCCATGAAGGCCTACAACATTATCACGGAAAGCTACACTTGGAAGGGATTTGAAGAGGAACTATATTAGAATTTTCAAAGATGCATGAGCCATGTGGAGTTGGAAGAGAGACGTGACTCTATGAAGGAGTTATTTCGGCCACCTCTTTCCTCTTTTGGAATGAGAGGGGATACATCTATGCACCACTCCATTTGTATGAGGAGAAATTTTGGTGAAGAATATGCTTGTGTATCTAATGATTCATTTGATTATTACTTGTATTCTCTTAACATGTATATGTAGGCCATAGCTCCAAAAATGAGTATTATTCCATATATATTCATGGCCAACTTTGGGCCACAAAATTTTATGAACATGGTCACTCCCTTGGAGGACAAACGGAGATATTGTATCATTGTGGGTGCATTCCAAAAGCACCAAATATATCTCACACTTTTAGCCATGGTGAGATGACTTGGGAAGCAAGTAAGTGGTGGGGAAACCACTTACGATATCATGATATGAGGCAGTCAGGAGATATACTGTGTTGGTTCCACATGTGGGACTATGACCCACCTCCATTTTTACATATTTTTGTTTGTATGTACTTGGTTTTGATCCCATACATTGATGATGTACTTATTCTTTTTATGGGAATGATTGGACGAAGGATGGGAGGATTGGATGTGTCCTTTGGGAGAGAGATTCTCCATAGTTCTTATGTTTCATATGTTTGGGAAAGCATTGGACCATCCATGATTGCTACATTGGATATCTTTTTTCCTTATAGGATGAGCCATTTGGGTAACTTGAGCACTTGGGAGGTGCTTCTCATGAGTAGAAGGGAGGATTTTTGCTATGAATTACCACTCTGGAGGGTGATTCATTTTGTATGGATGATAGCTTGGAGATTGGAGCTCCATATGGAAATAAAGTTTCCCCACATTTTCAGTTTTGTCCTTACAGTTGCTTGGGGACAAGCAACACTTGGGAGGGGAGGATTGTAATATTCCTAAATTAGCTATGAGCTAGTAGGAATATTCAATTTTTTTTTACTGCTTTGTTTAAATAATAAGAGGGCAAAGGAGTTCCATATTTCTCCTTAATGATGAATAAATCAATGCCAAATGTGAAAGAGACAAATCTTGGCAACTTAATTGAAGCATCCTTGGTGTGAAAGGGGTTGGATCACTTTGACTAAGTCAACCTTGACCAAATCTACAACGTTTTCATGGAGGAGTGGCCATCGATGAGGGACAGCGCAGTTTTAGATGGAGATGCTTTGTGTGAAAGGAGTGTTATCAATGGATGTGGTTTAGGGTTTGCAAGCTCTTGACTTATAAAAGGAAGAGGATGGAAGCATTAGAAGGTTGTTGAGGTATATGATATTTCTGAATATATGGTCTATTTATACATATATCTTTCTCTTGTTGTTTAGCTGAGATTGAATGTTGTTTAGCATTGGGTGTTCCTGATCGGGAATCCAACCTCTTCCCATTGAGTAGCTATTGGGAGAGTTTGTATTGCATTGTCCACTATCTGGCTTAGGGCCAAGCTTCTTCTTTCAACTACAGCGCAAATCATGTTGAGGGTTTGGTTGTTTTTGCAAGTTGCAGCAAGTGGAGACTAGATCTTTCAAATCTAGGCCATTTCAATGCTCCTCTTCAGTGGAGGAGGTTTCCACTTCATTGGGAGGACATTATTGGAGGGCTTGAGCATCATTTTCAGATCTTGGCATGAGGCCAACCTTATTTTGATCCCTACAGTGCATTTTACCTCCAGATCTGTGTTATTTCTGTAGGTGCAGTTGCAGGGTGGTTCAGCACACCATTTGGAGAGCTGATTTTCTAGTGTTGGGGACCTGCCCTTCACTTTGAAGATATATTGGAGGAGGCTATTCTATTGCTTATATCAGTTCAGCCACACTTTCCAGATCTGTAATTTCAGTAGATCTACAGTCTTAGATCTCAGATCTACATCTTGTACTTGGTGTTTTGCTGAAAAACCTAAGGGGGTTCTTTAGAGGAGCTTGTATAGTGCATGGATCTGATATAGATCTAACTTTTTATGCACATAGCAGCTCTAAATCTGATGTATAATCTACTGTTGTTGCAGAGGCAATAAAATAACACTGTAAAGTTTTTCCAGTTTTTCTATATGGTTGCAGCACCTCATATTGAGGCATTTTATTCATTGGAGGCTTGTTTTTCCTATTATGCATCTTATGGGCCACTTATTAAACACATTTTGTTGTTGTAATAACATATGAAAGGTCTCCATATTTTCCTCTTATTGTTTAAATGATGATCTGTGTTATTTTTCCAACATTCTGCATTGTATTGTTGCTTTTCGCATTTTGGAATATTACACATTGCTTTTGTTTCATTCCACTTTGTCAGGTAATCAGTGCAGACTATCATATACTTCTTTTGTCCTTTGCGTGGGTTTCCCCATCCTTTGGAACTAGTCACACCTGCTGGTGTATCTTCTAGAATCTTGGTGAAGGGTAGGCCAATAGTATCATTCCTGCAAAACATTATAAGAAGTTCTCTTTGCAGGAAAGTGGCCTCCACATGGGTTCTCATGACATTCAGAGAGGATATCAAAAACTTCTTCCTCCCTCACACATATCCTTAAGATTTTATCAAGGCCGAGCTTTAAAGGTTTCCCCCAATCCATGTGAAAGGGGCACTTTTTCTGATGATTCTGCTCCTCTCCCTGAATGAAAGATTAGGAGGGAGTATCCCAGCAACCAAGTAGTTGGCTATATTAGAAAACCATGGTGAGAGTGCCGATATAGAAAAGAGATGCTCATCTGGTAGCTGGTCACCCACCATTCCTTCTTCAACTGCAGGGAGAGCTAACCTGGACAAAAAATCTGCAACAACATTCTCCTTTCCAGGTTTATCAATAATAGTCAAATAAAATTACTGCAAAAGTAACAACCATATAATTATCCTAGCATTAACATCTAGTTTTCTCATTAAATACTTGATGGTTGCATGGTCAGTGTGAACAAAGGTTTGATATCCAGTTACATAATGCCTGAATTTGTTCAAAGCATGGACGATGGCTAACATCTCCTTCTTAGTAACAGTATAATTAAGTTCATCCTTGGACAAATTATTGCTAATGAAATAAATGGAATAAGGGATTTTGTCCTCCAATTGTCCTAATGTTTCCCCTACATCTTTTTTAGATGCATCAGTGTGGAAAGGCAAAGTCCAATTTGGACCTCGGAGGATGGGTCAGTAGTCAACTTTTCCTTAATGAGCTTGAAAGCCTCTTGACAAGGACCAGACCAAATAAACTCAGAATCTTTGGCCAATAACCCAAATAATGGCGAAGCCATCTTGCTGAAATCTTTGATGAACCTTCTATAGTAGCCAGCTAAGCCTAAGAAACTCCTGACATCACTTTTGAGGAGAAGGTACCCTTTTGATGATAGTGATTTTGTTCAGGTCTACCTGTATTCCTGCTTGGGATATGGAGTGTCCTAATACAACCCCTAATTTATTCAGGAATTCACACTTTTATGGGATTAAGGAGATATGCATCTCAATACACCTTCTTAGTACTTTACCCAAATTGGAGAGATATTCCTGGAAGTCATCCCCACATGGTGTGAAATCATCCATGTAGATTTCGACAGGGTCATGGACTAACTCATAAAATATGCTCAGGACAGCTCTTTGGAAGGTAGCGGAGGCATTGCACGACCCAAAGGGTAGGACTCTATAAGAAAAGGTACCCCAAGGGCAGGTGAAAGTAGTCTTATCCTGGTCTTCAGGGCTGATTTGAATCTGAGTGTACCCACTAAACCCATCTAAGAAGGAAAAGAACTTCTTCCCCACAAGGCCATCTAGGACTTGGTCTATAAAGGGCAAAGGGAAATGGTATTTCTCGGTGGCTTTGTTAATTTCTCAACAATCAACACAAATTTTCCACTTCCTATTCTTCTTCGGGACAAGGATAAGAGGAGATACCCACTCACTATCGGATATAGAATATATGAACCCTGCATCCAATACTTTATACAGCTCTTCTTTGACTATGTCATTCAGAGTCGGGTTCATCCTTCTTTGGGTTTTTCTCATAGGCTTGCATCCCTCTTTGATGTAAATGTGATGTATGCATACTAAAGGATGCACCCCTTTCATGTCCTTGTAATCCCAAGCAAATGCTTCAAGATTTTCTTTCAAAAGCTGGCATAGTTGCTTCTTCTTCCTTCGAGAGGTTTGGGTTGATTTTCAGAGATCCACATGGGCCAAACTCAATAGCCTTTGTGGTTTTAGAGGTTGACTCAACTGAGTGCACTTCCATCCAAGGTTGGCTTTCAGACTCTTTGACTATGGTTTCAAGAGGAACGTTAGTGGAGGACTGGTTTTGAATGGCATGGTCGATGATTTCATCTTCATCAAGCTACCCTCCTCTAAGAATATTATCTATGGTACACATAGGGGCAGTGTTATATAATTTTTCTTCTTCATCCTCCAACCATATAGGGAGATCATGATCAATGGAAGGCTGGGCTGGAGGATATAACACTAGTTGTTTAGACAAAGACCCATTTTTTATAGTCATGTTTCCAGCCCAACAACTAATATAAGCATCTGCAATGGCTAACCAAGGTCTCCCTAAGATGAGAGGATAACCATTAAACTTGTTTTTTGGTTGTAGGACCAGGAATTCTGTACGATACTCTTAAGATTCAATGCTAACCATAACATCCTCAAAAATCCCTTTCGGAGTTACCGTGGACCAATCTGCAAGATGAGGAACTATTGTGGTTTTCCTCAAAGTCCCTTAGAGATTAAGTTTCAACATAGTTTCCTTGTTCATGACATTTATGGCAGCCCCTAGATCAATCAAAGCGTTAGGGATGATGCTACCATTTATATGCGCATCAACAACTTGACTACCAAGGTCCAGGTACTTTGGAAATATCACCCTTCCCAACATTAGGTCAGACAGTTGTCCTACCACATTGATGGTGGGGGTATCTCTCTTCCTTCTCCCAAGTTTCTTGAAGCAATTTTCTTTGATGATCCTATTGTAGATAGGGACATCCTTAATGGCCTGGAGAAGTGGTATCTTTACACGCAAATTTTCCAATTCCCCCAGGAGCTTAATCTCCTCTGGAGTGTGCTGACTAGGGTGGATCAAGCACTCAGGAAAAGGATATTGTTGGATCTGAGTGTTACCTTCTTCCTTTTCCTTCTCAACCTCCACATGTGGGGATGGAGGATGGTTGTCTAGAAGTACTCTTCCCAGCCTGAGATTAACCTCTTGTGTCTCCATAGCATAAGTTGGATAGGATGTTTCTCCACTAGGAGCCTGTTGTGCCTGTCTATTTTTCAGATTCAGATTGGGATGTGCAGGTATTTGGGGTAACCTAGGTGGAGAAGCATGAGTAAGATGAGGTTGAGGTTGGGGTGGAGGAATTAGAGAATGTGGTTGATTTTTTTGAGGCCTCCACCCTTGGGATGGACTGTTCCACTGAGGTTGTTGTGGAAAATTCTGCTGGAATGGTTGGTTGACTAGCTGAGAATGATATGAAGGGTTGTAAGGCCAAGTAGGAGGTGTAGACTAGAATGGGGGAGTGGGGGTGTACCAAGGTTGCATGGGTGTGCTCTGATTGTTGTGATAACAAGATTAAGGTGCACCTTGCATAACTTCTTGATATGGTCGAGGGCCTTGAGGCCTTATCTTGTTGATGAAACAGAGTTGCTCTAGCATTGCTTCCCCACCTTGATACACGGCCTTAAGCCCAGGTAAGGAGGGACACTTGTCTGTGCCATGATTCTCTTCACATACTAAGAAAACCTCTATGAAATTCAGTGTACATTCATTTCTTGGGTGCTTCTGGGTACATCTAGGACAAAATATGGCCAGGGATATCTCTACTTCCTCTTGCTTCCTTTTAACCTACATTGTGTCCATTTGCAAAGAAAAAGTGTGCAACATGTCACTCTTGAAGTCCTCTAGCATGTTTCCAATCTCATGTTTGATGGAGGTGGAAGAGGAAGGGGTATTGGATGTACTCTGGCTAGCTCTGCCCTTCTTCCTAAATGCCCTAGAATGGTTCTGGAAGATAGTTTTGATTGTTTCATAGGTTTGTCGGTAGATATCTCCTCCTGATAGCATATTCAAGGTCTCTATCATCTCTTCTCTCATCCCTAAAAAAACTACAAGTTTAAGTGAGTCGGGATCAAGAGTAAAGTTGACTCTCCTATCATTCAATTGAAACCTCTCTTCATAGTCCTCTAAGGATTCATCCGGCCCTAGAGTCATCCTAAAGATCCCATCCTTAGTTTCCTTGGACCTACAGTAGTCTTTGTAATTTTTGTTGAAGGTCTCTTCCATCTATGCCCAGGTAGTGATGTTATCCCCAAGCAGACCCATGACCCAGCGCAAGGTTTCATCCTTAAGGGTGGATGGGAATAGCTTAAACTTCTGATCATCAGAGGTGTAGTCATAAGTCCTACAAACAACAGCAAATTCAAACATGAATGTGTCAGGGTCCTCAGAGGTAAGTCCATGAAAGTGTGGAAGAGCTGAGGGGCTAATTTTTTTCATCTTATTTTCCCCATCTGCCTCTCTTATGGGAAAGGCTCTCTGGATCCCAGCGATGGTTAAGATAGGTGAAGCATGTCCCTGAGTTGAAACAAGGTCTTCTTCTTATTCTTCCCCAATAGGATCCTCAAAATAATCAGAAGGCTCTCCTATAGGGGGTTCAATCTCACTGCCACTGAAGAAGAGTGAAGGGTGGCTAGGAGGTGATGTGGGGGTTTTAGGTAAGATTTATCTTTGAGTATTCCTACTCCTACGAGACATGAAAATGAGATCTTTTGTATTTTTTTAATATTTTTGAAATGACATGAAAATAAAAGAAAGCATAAAATAATGCTAAAACAAAATCAAAGCATTTACTAGACACCTCCCCGGCAATGGTGTCAAAAAGTGGTGAGCCCTGGCATGGCACCAAGAGTGCTACAACTCTCAAGGGCTGCCCTACTTTACTTTATCAACTCGAGGTTCATACAAACTTGGAGGTGACAGTTCTATATACACAGCAGATGCATTTTTTTCATGTCATCCTCTTCTACTTTACAAAAGGGTGTTATTTCTTAAACTATGATAAAAACTGAAAAGTAAATTGCTAGAAGGAAATGAAATAAAGGAAATTCACTTAATTTGCAGAAAGGAAATGACATAAATGAAACTAATTTAATGTGCAGAAATGAAATGACAAAAAGAAACTTAAATTAAATTGTTGAAAAGAAATGACAGGAAGGAAACTAAACTAAAATGTTGAAAGGAAACTAATTTAAACCACACTAAACTTGGCCAATCGGCTAAACACACCCTACTTATCTCATGCTCTATCTACCATGCTCTATCCATGCAGCTAATCTATCCATGACTTAATTCTGATTGAAAAAGTGTTGATTTGCAGCTTGGAGGAAAAAAAGGCTAAAGAGGCTAATGGAGGGCTTAACACATGAAACAAGGCTTATAAGTGGAAAGAGAGGGTTTAAACTTGATTAAAACTTTATTATAGAGCAAAAATGCTTCGAAGTGGAATAATTTGAAAAGTACGATGGTGGAGATGCCATGGAGCAAAATTTGCAAAGTGCAGAGTGCGACGGGCTAAAAGCTACAACATTCAAAATGCGATGGGAAAGAACTGCGAAATGCAAAATGCGAAAAGGGAAAATTTTTTGATATGTGATATGCAATATCGCAATATCACAATCCGCAAAAAGAGCGGTAGGTCTTAAAAGAAAAGGGAAAAGGTTGTGAAATGCGATTTGCAACGGGTGACATGGTGATGGGACCGGCGGCGGAGAGAAATCGCAATATCGAAATCGGAAGATAGGAGCGGTAAGTCTTAAAAGAAAGGGGAAAAATTTGTGATGAGCAATTTTTGATGTGGTAGAAGTTGCGAAGTGCGAAGTGCGAAGTGCAATATCGCAAACACAATATCGCAAAGTTCGAGGGATAGCGGAGGTGTTGTTCAGGAAAAGTTGTGAATTGCGAAATGTGTTAGGTGACATGGCGGTGGGACCGACGGTGGAGCACGATCGCAATATCACAATCGGAATTTGGAAGTGGTAAGTCTTAAAGAAAAAAGGAAAAGGTGCGAAGTGCGATATGTGATATCGCAATCGGCGAAAAGGAGTGGTAGGTCTTAAAGGAAGAAAATAAACGTTTCAATTTGTGATTTGCAATGTACAGTAGTGGGAAGTTCGAGGAGCAAGGGTGTAAGGTCGAATTCAAATGTTCATCAAGCGTTTTGCGTTAGGAAGGGGTAAAGATATCGTGAATGATAAAAAACAAAGGAATGAGGGGGGCTGAAGGGTTTAAGTGTTTTGAGAAAAAATGTGGGTGCAGCATTCGCAAATAAGAGGAAAAGGAGGGAAATGGAGGCGTAAAAACAATGTTCAGGTCGTGAATAAAGAGATGGAAAATGAAGCTGGAAGGCACCACGAAGCTGCTTTGGGGCTTTCTCACTAATTCCTGCAAACAACTCTGTAGGTCTATGCACAAAAAACAGGCAAATGCGTGAAAATGAAATATAAAAATGAAGGTTGAAAATGGTAATGCAATTCTACTTTTAATCTCAGAAATAGTGAACAAAAATTAGTTTTTGGGTCAGTGGGAAGGTTCGCCCTCCTCGATCCCTATTGACAGAGATGAGAAGGGGGTCTTGATCCACAGCTTTTTGGTTTTGCTCTATTCTATTACTCTCATAAGAAAATGAAAAACTACAGTAGCACACTGAAAGAAAAACTAAACAGCAACTTCAAACATAATCGAAATTATCATAAGCAGAGCTAATGAAATGACAGAAAATAGAGAATTAATACAGCAAAGAGGCTGAGGCACATGGATTGGGCCCTAACCCATGATCCTAGCTTTCTGAAACTTAAATCAATAAAATTAAATCAGTCTTCTCATTTCATAAAAGAATAACCTCATACATTTCTGAAAGTTTGATCACAGAGTGAAATACTAAAAATCTCAATAGCTTGCAACTAAGTTCCAACTAGAATCGACTCCTTCCTAGCTCTATCTCTATTCTATTTATTCTACAGGGCAACTACCAACATCTCCCTAGAAAATGGTGATTGAGACCACTTTACTCCAAGTAAACAAAGATTGGGTGCACTCCTCCTTGAGTTTCTTGGTTGCCTTTGGAATTCAAATTGCTGGAGAGAATCCTTAGGGGTCCTTCGGCTACCTTCGAAATTCGAATAACTAGAGAGAATCTTTGGGATCCTTTAGCTGCCTTTGAGAGTTAAGGAGGGTGGAAAATTCTCCCATAATTTCTCCTTGTTGTCTCCTCCAAGTCTTTATGATAAAATCCTTATAAAAATGCTTAACAATTCATGATTTTCTACACTCAATCTCATATTAGGCACTCAGAGTAGGTTAGCCTTAATCACCACCTATACTAGCATCATAAAACCAAATAATAATAAAATTGAAAAAAAAAAAGAGATCTAAGAAGGAAAAAAGGTGACCATTAACCCATCCAAATATGTCTAATGGTGGACCTCACCACCTGGGTCATGCCAAAAGTGCACTTTTCCAAATTGGCACACAACTTGTGTTGCCGCAGTGTTTGGAGGACCCGTCGGATGTGGTGGAGGTGCTCTTCCCAAGTCTGGATGAAGATTAGGATGTCATCCGATTACACTAATACAAATGAGTTGGTGAATGGACGCAATATGTCGTCCATCAGCCTCATGAAGGTTGCGATAGCATTCGTCAACCCAAAAGGCATGATTAGCCATTCGAAAAGACCCTCCTTGGCTTTGAAGGTAGTCTTCCACACATCGTAGGGTTCGATTGGTACCTGGTGATAACTGGGCTTAGAGTCGATCTTGCTGAAATATTTTTCCTCCTTGAGTTAGTCTAGAAGGTCATCAATCCGTGGGATCGGGTACCTATTCTAGACAGTGATCTTGTTCAGTGCCCGATAGTCAATACAAAGTCTCCAAATCCCATCCTTCTTCTGTACCAACTCGATCGGGCTCCCACAGGGCGATGAAATTTTCTAGATGTGACCTTTGTGCAGCAACTCCTAAATCTACCTCTTGATTTCGTCGTTCTCCATAACAGAGTGCTGATAGATTGGTCCATTGGGAAGCAGTGCACTTAGGGTTAGATCGATGAGTTTCTTAACCTAACATTGCAGAGGCACCCTTGCGGGTGAGGTGAAGATGTCCTCGTACTCCTCCACGGTCTTGTCCATGTTTTGTTGGCATGCAGAGGAGCCCTGTTTGGAGGTCGTGGCCACAATATTCTCCTTTCACTAAGGGAAGATCATCAGGAAAACAAATTTCCCAGTTTTGGAAATGAGCTTACTGTAATGTTTTGCAGTAACCAAAGAGATGGAGGCAGATTGTACTACCTTCGGTATCCTATACAACTTATTGCCAAAAAGTGGTGAGCCCTGGTATTGCACCAAGAGTGCTGCAACTCCCAGGGGCTGCCCTACTTTACTTTATCACCCGGGGTTTGTACAAACTTGGAGGTGACAGTGCTATATACACAGCAGATGCATTATGTTCATGTCATCCTCTTATGCTTTACTAAAGGGTGTTATTTCTTAAACTATGATAAAAACTAAGAAGTAAATTGCTGGAAGGAAATGACAGAAAGGAAACCAACTTAATTTGCATAAAGGAAATGATGGAAATGAAACTAATTTAATGTGCAGAAAGGAAATGACAGAAATAAACTTAAATTAAATTGCCGAAAAGAAATGACAGGAAGGAAACTAAACTAAATTGATGAAAGGAAACTAATTTAAACCACATTAAACTTGGCCAATCAGCTAAACACACCCTACTTATCTTATGCTCTATCTACCATGCTTCTATCCATGCAGCTAAGCTATCCATGACTTAATTCTAATTGAAAAAGTGTTGATTTGCATCTTGGAGGAAAAAAAAAGGCTAAAGAGGCTAATGGATGGCTTAACACATGAAACAAGTCTTAGAAGTGGAAAGTGGGGGTTTAAACCTGATTAAAACTTTATTATAGCGCAAAAAATGCTTCGGAGTGGAATAATTTGAAAAGTGCGATGGCAGAGATGCGATGGAGCAAAAGTTGCGAAGTGTGACATGCGAAATGTGATGGGAAAGAACTACGAAATATGAAATGTGAAAAGGGAAAATTTTACGATCTGCGATATGTGATATCGCAATCGGAAAAAAAGAGCGGTAGGTCTTAAAAGAAAAGGGAAAAGGTTGCGAAATGTGATTTTCAATGAGTGACGTGGCAATGGGACTGGTGACGGAGCGCGATTGCAATATCACAATCGGTAGATAGGAGCGGTAAGTCTTAAAAGAAAAGGGAAAAAATTGTGATGAGCGATTTGCGATGTGGTAAAAGTTGTGAAGTGCGAAGTGCTATATCGCAATCACAATATTGCAACGTTTGAGGGATAGTGGAGGTGTTGTTCACGAAAAGTTGTGAAGTGTGAAATATGTTGGGTGATGTGGCGGTGGGACTGGAAACGGAGCACAAGCGCAATATTGAAATCGGCATTTGGAAGCGGTAAGTCTTAAAGAAAAAGGGAAAACGTATGAAGTGTGATATGCGATATCGCAATCGGCAAAAAGGAGCAGTAAGTCTTAAAGGAAGAAAATGAACACTGCAATTTGCAATTTGTGATGTACGGTAGCGGGAAGTTCAAGGAGCAAGGGTGGAAGGTCGAATTCCAATGGTTTCAAGCATTTGCGTTATGAATGGGTAAGGCAATCGTAAATGATAAAAAACAAAGGAATGAGGCGGGCTGAAGGGTTTAATTGTTTTGAAAAAAAGGTGGGTGTAGCATTCACAAATAAGAGGAAAATGAGGGAAATGGAGGTGTAAAAATAGTGTTCAGGCTGTGAAGACAAAGATGGAAAATGAAGCTGGAAGGCACCACGGAGCTACTCTGGGGCTTTATCACTAATTCCTGCAAACAAATCTGTAGGTCTATGCACGAAAAATAGGCAAATGCGTGAAAATGCAATATAAAAAGGAAGGCTGAAAATGGTAATGCAATTCTACTTTTAATCTCAGAAATAGTGAACAGAAATCATCTTTTGGGTCTGTGGGAAGGTTCGCCCTACTCGAGCCTTATTGACAGAGATGAGAAGAGGGTCTCGATCCACAGCTTTTTAGTTTTCCTCTATTCTATTACTACCATAAGAAAATTAAAAACTACAGCAACACACAGAAAGCAAAACTAAACAGCAACTTGAAACATAAGCAAAATTATCAGAATCGGAGCTAATGAAATGACAGAAAGCATAGAATGAATACAGCAGAGAGGTTGAGGCACATGGATTGGGCCCTAACCCACGAGCCTAGCTCTCTAAAACTTAAATTAGTAAAATGAAATCAGTCTGCTCATTTCATAAAAGAATAACCTCATACATTTCTAAAAGTTTGATCACTGTATGAAATAATAAAAATCTCAATAGCTTGCAACAAAGTTCCTACTAGAATCAACTCCTTCCTAGCTCTATCTCTATTATATTTATTCTACAGGGAAGCTACCAACATCTCCCTAGAAAATTATGATTGAGTCCGCTTGACTCCAAGTAAACAAATATTGAGTGCACTCCTACTTGAGTTGCTTGCCTCTGGAATTCGAATTGCTCGAGAGAATCCTTGGGGATCCTTCGGCTGTCTTTGAAATTCAAATTGTTGGAGAGAATATTTGGGATTTTTTGGTTGCCTTTGAGTGTTAAGGAGGGTGGACAAGCCTCCAATAATTTCTCCTTGTTGTCTCATCCTTTGGGTGAAAATGTGAAGTTGGGAAACACTTTTTGCCCTTTTTTGACGTTGAAAATTGTAATTTTTTATGTTTTTTCAACTTCAACTCCACTAAACTCATATTTTTAATGCAAATTATGCTTTGACATAAAAACAAGAATTGTAGATAATTGTCTTACCTCCATACCCATATTTTTTTTTAAAGAAATATTGACATATAGAGGGGTAAATTTGTTGTTTACTAACTGCATATACTTGAAATTTTCAGGGAAACATAAATAGTCACTTTATGAACCCTAAATTTTTTTAGGGAATGTTATTCATTTTTTGGAAAGAAACCATATCATCATAATCTGCATATATTGCACTAGTGCACTGACTATTTTTCGTTAATTTTCAGATTAAATCACTATTTTTTATTATTTTTTGAAATGGACGAAGACAAAAAAACAGTGATGTTTCAATACATATTATGAGCCCTAGATTTTCTTTTCAATGTGATTGTCAATAAAAAAATGAGAGTACCCTTTTGAAGTAGACAGGGAGAGGAAATGCAATATGATTTTTCTAAATTTTTTGGTGTCAACATTTGAAAGTTATTGAATTTTCATTCAGTGCAATTTTCCAAACAATGAAATTCCACAGTGACACAGTTTAGTAAAAAATTAATAAAAAATTGAATTTTTTAATGAAACTCCACAAATCTCACATCATCAGAAACTAGATTCAGAGATGAATCTAATGGTACTTGTTATGAAATATAACGTTTTGTTTTTGTAGGTGTTTTGCCCCTCCAAAGTTGCAGGTTCCTGAAAACTGCAGAATTTTCTGAGTTTTTCATTGACCAAAAACTCTCAGCCAAGATAATGTCTTGGACGAGTCATTTATTAAACTCTCGACCGAGAGTTTAACCCACCACAAGTTACATTTAACCGCGAGACAAAACTCTTGGTAGAAAGTTTAAAAAACTCTCGGTCGAGAGTTTGCGCCCGAGATTTTACCTAAGAAAACTCTCGGCCGAGAGTATAACAAACTCTCGAACGAGAGTTTATAAAACATTGCCGATCATCCGACAGATCGCGGAAGCAGTGTTAGAAAACGTTAAAAAGCCATAGTATCATTTATTCTTTATTTTTTTATTGACTTCTCGACCTTTTATAAATTTCGGTCGGCCCCACAGTGCGATTCGAAACGTAATGTTGAGAATTTCTCAAAAAATTCTAACATATCCCAAATGATTCTTACAAAAAGCGGAAAATAATGATAAGACAGGAGTCAGTGAGACTACGAATCATATTTTCTAAAGCGTCCATTTTACGTGAACGGGTAACTCACATATAAGGATATTACGTGATTTTAAGTTGTTGGTTGTTTGAAAATAACATGGAAGATTTTCAATGATAGTATCCATCGTTCTCACGTTTCAACTTATTTTTATTCCACAATTTTGGGCAAATGTAGCGGCACTTAAATATGATGCATTATGGGTTAATTTTACAATAATTTTATAACTTTACAGTAATTTTATTAATCCATATTTTTATCATAACGAAGGTCGATGGTAAAAGCATGGAAGCATCTAGTAGGACCCTATGCGCGAGATCTGCACGAGCTCGAGTAGAAGACAACAGGTGACAATGAAACCAGTTAGAACAAGCCACATTACCACCAAGACACTATGAAGGAATGGAGGAGAGCTCTTTCACAGGCTGCGGACATAATCGGTTTCAAACTGAAGAAATATGATAGGTGAGACCTTAGTCTATGCCTTAATTCGTTAGATGGGTAGCTCTATCATATTGTATTTAATCATTTCTAACTAGTATCTGTACTCTGAATATTTTTTAGTGAGCAACATCCGATCATCCGACAGATCGTGGAAGCAGTGTTAAAAAACGTTAAAAAACCATATCTATGTCCTTTGCATGTGTTATCGCAAAGTTGACAACTCACACAATTTTCATTAGAGGCTGTTAACTTAACATCACGCTGCACAACCCTCCTCAACCTTAAAATTCAAATGAATTTAAAATCCCTGCGATGACCCCGACCTAAATTAAATTTATGACTTTATTTATTGCATCGTTGTGCTTGAATGTCAAGTTTTTTGCACATTCGGGTCATCGCAGGGACAAGCACAAAATTTGTTGTTGGTCGCTACGATGACCCGAACATACAATCCTATTAAGGACGACCCGAACGAAGCACACTTTGGAACCATTCAAAGCAGAATATGTCATTCGCATGAGATATCGCAAAGTTGAAAACCTGCACAAATTTGATTACCTGCATTTAATGACACCCTTTCCTCAACCTCAAACAATCAAATGAGCTTATGAAAGAACAGAAAATGTTGAGTATGTGCTCAATTTAAGAATTTAAGGAACCGGTCAGGTCTAGTGAAACTTGGGATGAAAGTTTCAAGGCTTTTACGCGGTTTGATTTCTCAACAGTCTTTTGGCTGGTCAGCTTTTCAACCTAAATATGATTATTCAGCCCCCTTTTAGCTCTCTTTTCCCAGCGCTTGGCCTTGTCGTTGTGTATATAAATAAATTGCCCTGCCACCGCTGTATTGTATATAATTTCTCCTAACATCTTTTAACTGATGTTGATAACGGTTAGGATTAGTTCTGATCAATACTAGCTAGTTTTAAGAGGAGTTGTATTATTGGTGCGATCTAGAGCTTTATTGCTTTGTTTTTAATAGGAGATCGACATACTAAACTTTTCATTACATTACGTCTTCATTGATTGATGTGGTGAGAGGAACCATCACTAATATCATCAATATATGAAGTATTATTATAGAAGATGGGCCATGAAGATAGGCAGCTGGTTTCTGTTCTTCTTTTGGGCTTCATTCGCAGCAATAGTATCGAATGAAGGGGCTCCCAATGCAGGTAGAGTCCTGAAAGAGAGGAATATTGTGATGGCCAAAGCTGATAAAAATCGATGTGATCATCACAATCTTCTTAATGGAGAATATGAAGTGGGAGATATATTGAAGAATAAACTTCCTTCTAGTCCAAGTGGAGGATTTGGTCACAAATACATCAATTCCTTGGACGCTCTGAAGATGAAGGCAAGTAATGCAGCCAATACGTTGAAGATTAACAAACAAACTTCTGGTCCGAGTGTGGGAGTAGGCCACAAATACATCAATACCGAAGGGTTGACGAAGCAATCGGTAGTAGCGTCATAGAAGTTAATTACTATAATGCCTTTGAACAAACTTCCATCATGTCCGAGCGGGGGATTAGGGCACAGCAATAACGATTGATGACATTGTTCAAAACTGATTCGTGACCAGGAAACTCAAACACTGATTAGCACAGTGAATAAACTAAAAATGAAAAGGTTTGACATGTATTACTGTCGCACAGTGATCAGATAGAAGTAGTTATGATGGGACTTTTCATTGTAGTCATACGATTAAAATCTAGTCCCAAGTCTTTATGATAAAATCCTTATAAAAATGCTTAACAATTCATGATTTTTTGCACTCAACCTCATATTAGGCACTCAGATTATGTTAGCCTTAATCACCACCTATACTAGCATCATAAAACCAAATAATAATAAAAGTGCAAGAAAAATAGATCTAAGAAGGCAAAAATGTGACCATTAACCCCTCCAAATATGTCTAATGATGGAGCTCATCACCTAGGTCATGCCAAAAGTGCACTTCTCCAAATTGGCACACAACTTGTGTTGTTGCAGTGTTTGGAGGACCCGTCGGATGTGGTGGAGGTGCTCTTCCCAAGTCTGGATGAATATCAGGATGTCATCCAATTACACTAAAACAAATGAGTTGGTGAATGGACGCAGTATATCGTCCATTAGCCTCATGAAGGTTGCAGGAGCATTCTTCAATCCAAAAGGCATGACTAGCCATTCGAAAAAGGGCCTCCTTGTCTTTGAAGGCAATATTCCACACATCGCAGGGTTCGATTGGTACCTGGTGATACGTGGGCTTCAAGTCGATCTTGCTGAAATATTTTTCCCCCTTGAGTTAGTCCAGAAGGTCATCAATCCTCGGGATCGGGTACCTATTCTAGACAGTGATCTTGTTCAATGCCCGATAGTCAATACAAAGCCTCCAAGTCCCATCCTTCTTCTACACCAACACAATCAATCGGGCTCCCACAGGGCGATGAACTCTGTCGGATGTGACATTTCTATAGCAGATCCTAAATCTACCTCTTGATTCCATCGTTCTCCAGAACATAGTGCTGATAGATTGGTCCATTGAGAAGTGGCGCACTTGGGGTCAGATCAATGGGATCCTTAACCTGACAGTGCAGAGGCACCCCTGCGGGTGAGGTGAAGATATCCCTGTACTCCTCCACGATCTTGTCCATCTTTTTTTTCCGTGTAAAGGAGCCCTCTATAGAGTTCTTGTCCACAATATTCTTCTTTCACTAAGGGCAGATCATCAGGAAAACAAATTTCCTGGTTTTGGAAATGAGCTTACTGCAATGTTTTGCAGTAACCAAAGAGATGGCGGCAGACGATACTACCTTTGGTATCCTATACAACTTATTGCCAAAAGCAACAATAACAGTGCGAGGTCAGGACTCATACACAGCATGTTGCTTCCACAAGTATGGTTGGCCTAATAATACATCACAAACATCAAGAGGAGAAATGTCAGATAATACCTCATTCGTGAAGGGCTTGATGATGTAGGGAAGGTGACATTGTTGGCTGACGCGAAGATCCCGTCCTTGGTGAAGCCACCCGAAGGTGTATGGATGTGGGTGTGTTGTGGTCACCAAGCCCAACCACTTCATGACATCTACTAAAATAAGGTTATTTTGGCTCCCGATGTCAACAATGAACTGCAACGGGGAACCCTTTACCCATATATGGGAATGGACACTACAAGGAAAAGACCCTCTAGCGGATGTTTTTGAGGAACCCCTTATTAAAATACCCCAGACATCCGTTTCTAGTGGATGTTACTAGAGGAGGTTGGCAGGCAGAGGTGTTTGCGGATGTATTCCGTACGGTGCGCTTATCACCGTAAAACGCACCGGTGCGTTTAACACGAGAAAGCACCGGTGCACACAAAACATTTTCACACTGGAAATCGTGCTCTCCGTACACACCCACCCGGTGCGTTTTATTTTTATAGCGCACCGGTCCTTTACAACACATCTGCACCGGTGCCTCATAAAACGCGCGCGAAAACAAAAACCGCCTGGTGCGGAATGAAGAAAATGCATCGGTGCGCCCACAAACACCGCGCACCGGAATGGGGTTAAACAAAAAAAAAAATTACGGCCAAAAACTACACAAAAAATTGGCACACAGGACACCGTGCGCTCCGTACACACCCGTCCGATGCATTTTATTACTGTAGCGGCCCGATGCGTTACAGATAATCTGCACCAGTGCCTCACAAAAAGTGCGCGAAAACAGAAACCGCCTAGCGCGGAATGACGAAAATGCACTGGTACATCCATAAAACCCCACGCACCGGAGGAGGTTAAATAAAAAAAAATACGGCCAAAAAACTGCACAAAACATTGGCACACCGGACACCGTGCGCCCCGTACAAACCCTCCCGGTAAGTTGTATTTATGTAGTGCACTAGTTCCTTACGGACAACCATGGGGGGATATTGCTATTGATCACTACTACAGGCCAAACAGAATAGTTGATGTTCTGGAGGGAATATGGATTGATGCCATCCATGGCTATGCTGAGTCATAGACTTCATACTTCATCCTTGAATTTTTCGGGCCATGTATCCTCTATATGCTTCATGGCTATTGAATCAGCTGGGATTCGCATAACTCCCATTTCACTTCTGTGTGAGGCATGCCATCCCTGCAACATAGCTAATTATTTGCAATGAAAGAGCCTTTGAATCCTTGGGATTATAGGCATGTGCCTCAATATCTTAAAAGGAGGACCAGTACGTGATTTACCCTTCTTTTTTTATGTATCATACCTATCATGCCCACATTTCGGACACATCTCTTTGTTTGCATATTCTCCTCTATATAGAATACAATCATTTGGACATGCATGATATGTTATGTACTCAACACCCAACATTTTCAACAATTTCTTTGCCTCTTCGCAGCTACCGGGCAAGACGTTATCACTCAGAAGAACCTTATCTTTGAATAACCTGTAGTTGGTGATCATGGAAAAATATATTAATAAATGTACATTAATGTCGATATAATTATTAATGTTCATAAAATTTACCATTTGTAATGTTCATTGCAGTGTACTGATTATGTTTCAAATTTATATAAGGGAGTATTTTATGGTAACTTACCTCAAAAGTTACGAGAAACATGCATTCGACAAGACAAACTTTGCTTCCAATTTGTACAGTAACATCATTATCCCCAACTAGGTAGACTTTGACTGACCGCCAGGTCCAAAGAGAGGGGTGGTGGAAGCAAATTTAAGGCTTTCGAAAAAGGTGTCAGCGATATGAGCATCATCCCCTAGTTGATCGTCGTTTAGAATGCATCTAACAACATTGTCTCCATGGCAGTCGTATCCCTTAAGTAATCATCCATACCAACGTCTATTTGATTGTCTCCATTGCCATCTTGTGAAGAACTACTATTGTTGTAGTCATTCCTAATTGGTGAATCTGGACGTAGCGAGAATTGAATCGGTGGTTGATTCAACCATTCTTGGTATCGTTCCTCTCCGATTTTTTCTCTTAATTTAGTCTTCTCTTGATTTGAAATTCTCGTGGGGTGCAACAGAAGATGGTATGTAGGTCGTTCATCATCACTAGAATCATAATAATTAAAAAAAAAAATTGAACATGATTAGTACAAAATATATGATATCAATTAGTAACCACGTTAACAATATTGCATGATTATAAATTAGTTTCACGTTGAAATAATTACATATTAATCAATATATATACCAAATAATTATAATTATAATTACCATAATTGTCCTAGGATTGTGGCTAGAAGATGCAATATTGTTACAATTGGCAGGGTGAAGCGGCTGTCCATTTTCATCTACCAAATTCATCTTGCGATATGCAGCTCCTGATAAGAACTTCCGACATTTTGGAGCAGACGACGTTTGAATATTTTGTACATCTGAACTCGATGATGAATGAGCATGAACCTGAAAATTTGTATACATTATAAATTTAATTAAGCTGTGCATGATTGATTGCATCGATAAAAAACATAAATTCAATTAGCTACTGAAAATATAAATAAAATATGAAGTAAATATTACGTCTCTAGATGGATAGGGAGAACCCTGCGATGCACTTTGAGAAATATTATGGAACGAGCTGGATTTTGAAGAATTGTCCATTCCATATAATTATGATATTTTCTCCCTGCATTTGAGAAAAACAACAATAAATTTTAGTGCACACACCTAAATGTAATTTCGGTGTGTAATGTACAGATCACCGCACCAGTGCGTTTTTGGTAATGCACATCGGTGTCATTTCATACCTAGATGCACTGGTGCGATTCGATTAAGGGACGCACTGGTGACGAATAACCGCAAATAATAATAAAAACGCAACTATATTTTATTTAAGTGAAGAAAAAAAAAGGTGGTAAATTGAAAAATGGGCGGAAAAATATTTTCAAAACTCTAATTTCATAAAACATTTCTTTAAATACTAAACACTTTTCATTATTTCACTATTTTTGCAAAAAAATTCAGCCAGAGATTTGCAGGATACATACCTGGAGAAAGCAAAGCACGAAAGCACTATGGAGCAGGGAAATACGTTCGAACAGAAGTATTCAGACAATCAGAATTCCAAACCTCTGGTGATTCAAACCTTGTACCATAGAATTTCAAACGATGTGAGTAAATTTTATTGTTTTTTTTATTTACTTTTTCTGCAATTTTTTTAATGGAGTAAAAGAAAAAATCAAAGATTATTGATTTTTTTTTACTTTTTTCTGCAGTTTTTTTATGCAGTCAAAGAACAAAATAAAAGTTTATTGTTTTTTTTACGTTTTCTGCAGTTTTTTTACTTTTTCTGTAGTTTTCAAAAACAAGAAAAAAAATAAATAAATAATCCATTTTTAGAAACAAAAACCTTAGATTCTTTTTGTTTCTACCTTTCTTCTCCCTCTTTCTGTAATTTTAGAATTAGGGCTTTTCAATTTAGATTTATAGGGTTTGTATAGTCATAAGACATCCAACCCACAGGACGACTTGCATAGTTGGATCTCAATCCATATCGGCCCTTGCGTGAATTTAAAAAAAACAGATATTTTTTCATCAGTGTGCCCTGCGTAACAAAGCGCACCAATGCGCTCTGTTATAACAGCGAACCGTGAAAGTACAGTGATAAAAAATAAAAAATAAAAATATGTTTTTATCAGTGTGCCATATGTAACATATGGCACCAGTGCACTATTTCATTATGGCACATCGCGAACATGCTGTTTCGCCAAAAAAAATCCATTTTAGAAACAAACCCTACATTCTTTTTGTTTCTGCCCTTTCTTCTCCCTCTTTCTCTAATTTCAGAATTTGGGCTTTTCAATTTATATTTATAGGGTTTTTATTGCTAAATATAAGCCTAAGACATCCAACCCACATAAAGAATTTCATAGTTGGATCTCAATCCATGTCGGCCTTTGCGTAAATTTATTAAAAAAAAAAAAAAGAATTTTTTTTATCGGTGCGCCCTATGTACCTGAGCGCACCGGTGCACTCTATTATCCCAGCGCACTGTGAAAGTACTATGATAAAAAAATTTAAAAACAAAATATTTTTTCTCAGTGCGTCATTTGTAAAATATGCAACCGGTGCGCTATTTCATTATGGTGCACAGCGAACATTCTGTGTCAAAAAAAAAAACCCTACATTCTTTTTGTTTATGTCATTTCTTCTCCCTCTTTCTATGATTTCAGAATTAGGGCTTTTCAATTTAGATTTATAGGGTTTCTATTGCTAAATATAGACCTAAGACATCCTACCGACGGAATGATTTGCATAGTTGGATCCCAATCCATGTCGGCCCTTGCGTGAATTTAAAAAAAAAACATATTTTTTTTCATCGGTGCACCCGGCATAACCTAGCGCACCAGTGCTCTGTATTGTACAAGCACACCGCGAAAGTAATGTGATAAAAAATTAAAAAACGAAATTTTTTTATTGGTGCACCATATGTAAAATATGGCACCGGTTTATGCTACTAAAACTCACACTGGACGATTTTTATTATTTTATCATGGTTAATCGGTGCGGTGATTGACATGTAATGCACCGGTGCTCCTTGTTGACATAGAGCATCGTACGGTCTATTATACTGTTTGTGTGGTGCGTTTCTAAGACACCCATGCACCGGTGTCGATGCGTAAACCATGAATTGCATATTGATTTTTTGAGATTTTTTTTTTTTACTTGAAAAGTTGACAATTTATTTATAAATATATTAATGAATGATATGGTACAGGTTTGAGATTGATAAAGAAATCACTGACAAGATATCAAGTAACAAAAATAATGATAACACATCAAGAAAAGTAAAAAATGCAAGTTGTTTGTAAATTCTTTACAAAAAATATTATTTTTGAACTATATGTAAGTTTAACTAATATGTATTGTTTATTGTGTATCATGCAGAGCCACAAAATGACGAAGCTCGATAAGATTATTTCTGATCTAGGACCAGAAGAGCGTAAAAGTTTGATGGAAAAATTGCAAAAGGATGAATCAGGTGAATGAAAAAATACTATTGATCCAATATGAGTTTCTTTTTTTAATTTTCATTAATAATATTATCAAAATTATTAGATAACATGTGTCAAACAGTCTATTAATTCACATTTGTTTAATTTTCTATAAGGACCAACAACTCAGAAAATGAATGTTGTTCTAAGAAAAGAAAAAAAATAGAACATGCAAATGAAAATGAATTGCTCCTTAGCTCATCTGGAGTGGTGTTGGAGGCTAACGAAAGGGGGAAAATATTTTACAAAATTTTGAGGGATCTAGTGGAATGAATGTATAGACGTTCTTTCCACTTACAATACAAAAACCAATCCAATGATTCCAAGAACCAAATTTTATCTAAACTACGAGAAGAGTTTCCAGAGAATTGGTCAATGAGACATGTCAGAGTTTTAATAGCAAAAACGTACAACAACAAAAAAGAAGGAATGAAAAAATATTATTCCTTTAAATGTTTGTCTAGAATTATTTATAAATATCACTTTTATTATATTTACTTTTCATATATCAATATAAAAAATAAATAGTTTATTGTCATGTTACATTTTCAGGAAGATTATGAAAATCTCAAAAGATGAACAAGCTGATATCATAAATATGCGAGTAGGAATGTCCAAAAAGGTGTACAAGGAGATGGTCAGAGAAGTGGACAAAATAGCATCACGGGAGGAGCCATCTCAACAACAACGTGCTTCAAATGTAATATGTAATCATTGAATTTTTCGATCATTAGGTACAATAAATAAACAATTTAGCTTTAAATATTAATTTTCAAGTATTTTCTTGCAGAAAAGAAAAGAAAATGGAACCCATTAAGCACATAAAACAGGAGGACAAGGAAGAAAATGGTTGATATCTAAGTTTGTGACTAATTGTTACTTCCTTATAACAACTTAACTAGATTTCATTTTTGTATTTTTTAAGTTTTTTTACAAAAATCATCATTGAATGTCTTCAAACAAGTACTAACATACAAAGAAGAACCATCAGAGGAATTGATTGAAATTGGGTTAAATATGGGTTGTGAGTATATGTTGGCATATCAGAACTTGTGGAATTTGTAAGAATCTATCGATCTTGTTTTACTCAGCTCCATGTATAATTAATAGAACAAAAAAATATTTTATATTAAATATATGATTTGTTATGGGGTACAAAACTTGCAGGAAACAAAGTATGGAACTGCGCCAATAGAAGAAATCTTGAAAGATGGCATGTTACATAGTTTTGAAAGAATGTGTATAGTTTACGAGACAATTGTTGCAATGGTACGTCATTTCTTTTCGATTTACATTGATGTATATTATTTAATATTGCAATTTTCATTATCTCACCAATGTATATATACTCATTATAGTTTATTTTTATGTTTGTAGATGGAAGGTGAAGAAGAAGAAAACAATCAACACTGTGAACAAGACATTCCCGAAAATAACCCAAGTCATAGAAGTAGCTCTAGCAGTGACAAAAGTTCAAGCAAAGAATGATGATGACTATGTTTGGATATCAAAGCAAGGCATTGTATTTTTTGAAATATGTCTATGAAATGAGACATTTTGTTTAATGTAATGGACATAGTGTCTTGATTGAAAGACAAAGGAATACCAATAACTGTCCTATTTTGTATGACAAAGAATGTCTTATTCATATATATATATAATAAAATATGTGTGTGTGTGTGTGTGTGTGTGTGTGTGTGTGTATTAATTTAATATATCATATCATAATTATTATGGTTTTTTAAAATTCATTATTCATCAAAAGTCGACACATATATATCTTATAACAATATTCATATGAATTAAATTTTTATTAGTGCATTTGAGAACGACAATGAAGAACGCAATAGCGACAATAGAGAATACGACCTATGGGCATTGCTCAAATCCCAGGACCAATTCGAACGGCCTCGTGTGTTGTATCACCAACACTACACCCGGTGTTGTTTTATACCTTAACAGCTCGATGCATTCTCCTTAGACTTCCCTTGGGCGCTGTGTAGATGTACACACCGGTGCGTTAAATCCTGAGTAGCACACCGATGAAAAAAACATCCGTAATAACCTCCAGCCGCCCATTTTTTTTTAGTTGTGTTGAATTTCCATTAAAATATCTGCCAAAACCTCCGTAGCCATAAATGAATGTTGTAGCAAATGTTTTTTTGACAATTTTGGGCAATTTTATAACATTAAAAACCTCCTTTATAAACTTCGCTAGAGGGTCTTTTCCTTGTAGTGGGAAGAGGCACTCCCCCTCCTCTGTATATTCTAGTTCCTCCTTCTTGATCTTCATGGTGAAAATGGTTGCATTGGGCTCAGCATTGATAATCTGCTTCCCTTTGTCATTCCCCTTGTCAGGTTTTGATTTAGATTTGGAGCATGCATCTGATTCAGAAGCCTTGATCTAGACCAGTAGTGACTTCTTGGCCCGACACTCACTTGTGTTGTGAGTGGATCTCTTATGGAACCCACACCACTTTCATGTGTCCTCCTTTGGCTTCGTAGTGTTTTTATTTTCTTGTATCTTTGGCGGGTTATCCTGGGCAGCCCTGCGTTGGCTTTGTCCTTTGTTTTGTGGTTTGGGGGCACCTTTCCCTTGCATCTAATGCTCAGATCCAAAATCTTGCTTCTTTTGTTTTGAATTCTGCTCAATCTTGGAAGCATACCGGTATTTGTGCAGACAATTACAGTACTTCGAAACCAAATGTTTCTCAGAATATTTGATACCCAATTTTGTGCGCGGGGTATGGAACAAATTCATCAGTTCATGCACATCTTGATACCTTTGTTGTCACAGCATATTCCATTGTATGTACTTGTCCTCATAGCTCCCCATGGGATAATATTGTTCCTTGATGGCATCTCAGAAAGAATCCCAAGTGGGTGCGGTCGAAAACATAGAGGGTCCCTTCTTGTTATTTTGCTCACAGTAGGTTTCCCACCAGTCCTTGACATGGGGGGTGACTTTGAGGAGTGAAAAAGTAACCATTTCCCGGTTGGAAAATTCATGAACCGAGAAATACCCTTCTAATACATTCAACCATATATCTACAACATCTACATATATTTGGCCCTCAAGTATGGGAATCTCAAAGTTTAATTTTACCTTAAAAGGAGTTGTGCCTCCAGAGTGGTTGCTGGATGCAGATGTGTCACTGATGGGCAGTCATTGAAGGATCTAGGAAAAGTTATCCATTATCGCGTTCCTTTTTTCTTGAGGGCCTCCTCGAGCAATATTTTGATAGGATCTCTTGCTCCCTCGTCTTTCTTTTCGTCCCCCATGGGTGGTCATCGAGGTTTGCAAGGCTAATCTTGAAAAGGTTCAACCATATCAAGCCCTAACTCCTTATACTTCGACCTCGTTGGGGACATGCAAAGAAGGATAAAGAAAGAGAAGACCGCTATGATACCACTGATCTAGACTTATGCAAGAACGCAATAAAAAACAGAAATACACATAAATGCAGAGATGCAGCAGAAATAAGACTTCATTTCATTAATATCACATAACTAAAATATGCTTATAGACATAATGGAAATAAACTAGCTAGGGTGTTGGTAGCTAATATCTATGAAGAAATGTGGTGGCTACAGGCCTCTGAACTGTGTTACAATGTAGCTCAAATGCCTATTTATTATTGAGAAACAATGGAAAACCCTAAACATCTAAAAACCTAACCCTAGGAGATGCATTTGGGCCCCGTTGGGTTAAATTGGTATATCAATTTCTTGGGGTCATAACTTTGGCATACGATCTCTGTTTGATGCACATGATAGATGCAGCAGAAATAAGACTTAATTTCATTAATATCACATAACTGAAATATGCTTACAAACAGAAGGCTTATAGGCCTCTAAATTGTGTTACAATGACGCTAGAAGGCCTATTTATTATTGATAAAAAATGGAAAATCATAAATATCCAAAAATCTAACTCTAGGAGATGAAATGTCAAACTATGGGCCCCATTGGGGTAAATTTCTACATCAATTTCCTAGGGTCGTAACTTTCACATACAATCTTCATTTGATGCACACGATACCACGTTAGAAAGATCTATCTGAGGAATACAATTTCCAATAGTAAATGTTGAGTTGAAGACTTGCCTTCACCAACGATTATTTTCCAAAAAACATCGTTTAGGGTCTCAAAATGGCTCGAGAAGTTCAGGACCCAAAAAATACCAAAAATAGTAAATTATGCTACAATTAAGAAAACTAAAAAACTGAAAGAAACAATGGTGGCGGTCCAAGTGGAATAGGCAGGTGGCCACCAATATCTACCTGGATCAAACCTCTCTGATCAACTGAAATGTCATTAAAACCTCAACTTTTGATCAAGCCTTTAAAGAATTTCACCTTGGAATTTGTTAGACCTATTAATCCCCCATATCAACATAAGTCTTAAATTTTGGTTTGCATAGATTATGTCACTAAGTGGGTTGAAGCCAAGGCACTTACCAAAGCTACTGAATGGGATGTTTCAAATTTTTTGTTTGAAGACATATTTGTTCATTAAAAAGTGCCAAAGGAGATAGTTATAGATGGACAACCACATTTCACTCCCCAACTAATTGAGAACCATTTTAAGAAATATAATATTCATCAACAAGTTACTTCATTTTACCATCCAAAGGCTAATGGAAGAGTCGAGAGTACTAATAAAGTGCTTGAGTAAATTCTTACAAAGAATATGGCAAGTCACCTCCAAGATTGGAATGAAATACTTCTAGAGCTACTTTGGGCTTACAAAACTACTTAGCGGAACACCAAAGGGTTTTCTCCATACAAGACTATGTATGGTAAGAATCTCGTATTTCCAATTAAGTTCAAAATAAAGATACTCAAAACTAATTTGGATGTGAATTTGGAGCTATCTACAACACAAAAACACCGTCTATATCAGTTTAATGAATTGGGAGAGACGCACTTGGTTGTTGTACAACACACTGATATCATCCAAGAAAAATGTGCCAAGTGGCATGACAGGTTCATAAAAAATAAGGTGTTTCAAAAGGGTGATTGTGATCTATTATATGATTCTATATTTAAGAGTTTTAGTGGAAAGCTCTGTACTAGGTGGTAGCATACTGGTATGTTGCATCGAACGAGGAGATGTCAAGGAACTCCATTTCCTCCTGAATGTATCTATGCATAAAATTGAGGTACTTCAACACCAAATGTTTCTAAGAATCTTTGATACCCAATTTTGTGCGCTAGGTATGGAACAAATTCGTCAGCTCATGCATGTCCTTATACCTTTTTTGTCGCAGCGTAATCCATTGTATTTACTTGTACTCATAGCTCCCCATGGGATAATATTTTTCCTTGATGGCATCTCAGAAAGAATCCCAAGTGGGTGCGATCGAAAACAGAGAGGGTCCCCTCTCATTATTTTTCTCACAATAGGTTTCCCACCAGTCCTTGACATGGGGGGTGACTTTGAGGAGTGAAAAAGTAATCTTTTCCCGGTTGGAAAATTCATGAATCGAGAAATACCCTTCTAATAGATTAAACCATATATCTACGACATTTTCACATATTTGGCCCTCAAATATTGGAATGTTAAAGTTTACGTTTACCTTAAAAGGAGTTGTGCCTCCAGATTGGTTGTGGGATGCAGATGCGCCGTCGGTGGGCATTAGTTGAAATATCTACAAAAAGTTATCCATTATCGCGTTCCTTTATTTCTCTAGGGCATCCTCGAGCAATATTTTGATAGGATCTCTTTCTCCCTCGTATTTATTTTCGTCCCCCATTGGTGGTCGTTGGGGTTTGCAAGGTTGATCTTGCAAAGGTTCAACTAGATCGAGCCCTAACTCCTTATACCATGACCTCGTTGGGGACATGCAAAGAAGGATCGAGAAAGAGAAGACCGCTTTGATACAACTGAACCAGACTTATGCATGAGTGCAAAAAAATATATAAATACACATAAACGCAGAGATGCAGTAGAAATAAGACCTCATTTAATTAGTATCACATAACTGAAATATGATTAAAGACATAATGGAAATAAATTAGTTAGGGAGGTAGTAGCTTATCTCCATGAAGAGATGTGGTGGCTACAGGCCTCTGAACTGTGTTACAATGTAACTCAAATGCCTATTGATTATTGAGAAACAATGGAAAACCATAAATATCCAAAAACCTAACCCTAGGAGATGAAACACCAAACTTTGGGCCCCGTTGGGGTATATGCTACATCAATTTCCCAAGGTCGTAACTTTGGCATACGATCTCTATTTGACGCACATGATAGATGCAACAGAAATAAGACTTAATTTCATTAATATCAGATAACGTAAATACGCTTACAAACATAATGGAAATAAAATAGCTAGGGCCTGGTAGCTTATCTCTGAGAAGATATGTGGCGGCTACAGGCATCTAAATTGTGTTAAAATGAGGCTCGAAGGCCTATTTATTATTGAGATACAATGGAAAATCCTAAACATCCAAAAACCTAACCCTAGGAGATGAAACACCAAACTATGGGCCCCGTTGGGTTAAATTGCTACATCAATTTCCCGCGGTCGTAACTTCCACATGTGATCTTCATTTGACGCACACGATACCTCGTTAGAAAGATCTATTAGAGGACCAAAATTGCTAATAATATATGTTCTCGCCTATGCCAACAATTTTTTCCAAAAAAAACGTCGTTTAAGGCCTCAAAATGGCTCTGGAAGTTCTGGACCCGAAAAACTGCCAAAAATAGTAAATTGTGCTACAATTAAGGAAACTGGAAATTGAAAGAGACAATGGTGGGGATCCAAGTGGAATAGGTGGGTGGCCACCAATATATACCTAGATCAAACCTATCTGATCAAATGAAATTTCATTACAACCTCAACTATTTATCAAGCCTTTCAAGAGATTGGCCTTGGACTTTGTTAGACCTATTAATCCCCCATCTCAACATAAGTCTTAAATTTTGGTCTACATAGATTATGTCACCAAGTAGGTTGAAGCCAAGGCACCTACCAAAGCTACTGAATGGAATGTTTCAAAATTTTTGTTTGAACACATCTTTGTTCATTACAAAGTGCCAAAGGAGATAGTTATAGATGGACAACCATAGTTCACTTCCCAACTGATTGAGAACCTTTTCAAGAAATATAATATTCATCAACAAGTTACTTCATTTTACCATCCAAAGGTTGATGGAAAAGTCGATAGTACTAATAAATTGCTTGAGGAAATTCTTACAAAGACTATGGCAAGTCACCTCCAAGATTGGGATGAAATACTTCTAGAGCTACTTTGGGCTTACAAAAATACTTAGCGGAACACCAAGGGGTTTTCTCCATACAAGATTGTGTATGGTAAGAATCTCATATTTCCAATTGAGTTAAAAGTAAATATACTCAAAACCAATTTGGATGTGAATTTGGAGCTATCTAAAACACAAAAACACTGTTTATATCAGTTGAATGAATTGGGAGAGTTGTACTTGGTTGTTGCACAACACACTGATATCATCCAACAACAATGTGCCAAGTGGCATGACAGGTTCATAAAAAATAGGGTGTTTCAAAAAGTGATTGTGATCTATTATATGGTTCCATATTTAAGGGGTTTAGGGGAAAGGTCTGTACTAGGTGTTATAATGGGACTATCACCTTGAGAACCATCGATGGCTAGTAAACCTCTTTTCTTTCCAACAAACATCGTCTTCAGTCGTATCATAAGAAAACTTCTAAGGATTCATTTGTTGACATTGTCTTAGATTATGATCTTAAATTTATTTGGGAAAGGGAAAATTTTCTGGCACCGCCAACCATTTAATTTATTTTTTTGTTTCAAAAAGAAAATAATAAATAAATAAATAAGTAGAATATAAAATATAATGGTGAAAACCCATTTGGGGCGCGGTTATTTAAAGTGTTTATTGAAAACTAGATTTCTGGCGGTCAACACATTATTTTCTTTGTAGTAATAATTTCATGTTCTTTTTTTGTTTTTTCATCTATAATTTTGCTACTGATAGTTCCAACGTTACTACTAGGACTGAGATTAGATGTACCTGTTGTTGTTGAAAAATAGGAGTTATTTCTAATACTGAAGGTTAAGTGTTGTTTCTGACACAAACCAAATGTACATGTTGATACTGGAAACCAAATATTATTGTTTATATTGGAGATTAAATACTATCGAATTGTTAATAATTAAAGAACAAATGTCGATTTTTTATCTTGATACTTCAAATTACCATTAGAAACAGGTTGTAGTATTTCTTGTTGATAATTTTTTATTGGTGTCATAATGGGAATTTTTTATATTGTTCTATCATTGTTACCAATGTGATCGCATAAAGGGGACACATGTATTCCAGATAACCTAGAAATCGTTTTGGGAAATTCCACCTAGAGACGGTTTTATTTAATAAATTAATTATTTTTAATGAGACCCTAAGTATAAACTTAGGAAATTAAAATAATTAATAGGTATTAATATAAATTGTGGGTGTAACTTCTAGAAAAAATAGATCAAGTCAAAATGTAATCTTAGCCGTTGATTGGAGATATAATCGTGGTTGTTGAAGTATCAACGAGAAGACTATAAAGAAGACTAGAGGGTCATTTAGAAAATATATCGAGAGATCAAGAGACAAAATTTTCTAAAGTGAGCGGTGCTCAGTGGAAAACTTTGATCAAGATATTCTCACGCAGAGAAGGGAAGAAGTAGTTTTGGTCAAAGGATCTTCTCTGGGGCCAATAATTCTCAGCAGAGATGCAGAGAAAGATGTAGAGGAGGAAACACAATGCCTAGAGAAGGTGACACAACACCCAGATAGGGTGACGCATAGCCATGAAGGACACACGCAGAGGCAAGGAAACATTCCTGAGCAGAAGTCTGAGATTTCATTGGGAGATCAATATTCTGAGCCAGGAGGGTTGGAATCGAGTTTCCTGAGGGTTTATCGATCCAGCAGAGGAGGCGATGTAGTCCTTAAAAGGTCCCCATGTAGGCCTAAGCAATTACTGCGCAGAGGCAGTGCAAAGGGTGTTGGCGCTTCGTCATTTCAACTATCAGATCAGCCGAGACTTTCAGAGTGAGGTAATCTCACAATTTTCTTTTGTCGAGTGATATTCTCTACATTGGATTTCCAGCAAGGCATCTAGAGATTTTATTCAGAAATAACTAATGGTTAATAATAAAACCCTCATATCTGTTGCACCGGTTTTCCCACATTTGGTTTTTCCAGGGACATTTATCCAAAAACAACGGTGTCATGTGTGATGTATTTATTTATTGCCCAATTTCTTGTTTCCGCATATTAACTAATTAAGTGAAGGTTGTAGTAGTAATTTTCTTCAATATTTCCAGTAGAACACTACAAATAACTTGTTCATAAATAAAAATTAGGTGATATTTTCAGTTGGCTGCAGTAGGATTCTGGACTTGGAATTTTCACATGGTATCAAATCATTGCAAGTGAAACAAGAAGAGAAGATCCAATGCTGAGCAGGAGGCCAAATAGCTGCAAAAGGTCGTAGTTCTAATCCCAAGAGGGACTGCACATTCCAAGCTAGGAGGGTTGAAGTTTCGAGGAAAGTCTCTCTCTAAGTGAGTCAAAAGAGAGGAATGGATTCAAGATCAAAAATTTTCCATGTCAGAAGTAGCAACATAGAGTCTCAGTGTAAGTGCTGGTGGGACGTAGTTTTCTGCAGGAAGAATTTGTTTTGATGGGCAGAAAGACTTCAAAAAAAAGAAACGAAGCAGCGTGAGGGAATTTTCTTCCTCGGGAGTTCCTAACAGGGGAATTCTATTTTTCGATATCTGAGCAACAGATATGGGTGGATGATTTACCATCTCCAGCAAGGAGTGCGTAATCCATTCTATCACTACGCAGAGGAGAAAGAGAGGGAGAAAATTTGACATTTTCTTGACAGCCATGGCAACTCACGAGCTTTGATATCAGGATCAGTTGGAGGGAGCATCCAACTATGTAATATGGAAGGCGTGAATCACGTGCCTTCTAGATGAATACGATCTCAAGATTTTTGTGACAAGTACGATAACTATTCCAGCAAATCCATATTCGTTGAAGAAGTACACGACTGATATGGTGAAGACGAAGAGGTTTCTCCTTCATAGATTCAAAGATCACAAAGTGTCCCACATATCCAAAAAAGACACAGCTAGACAGATGTGGGAAGCCTTAGTAGTGCTATACGAAGGATCTTCCAAACAACAGAACATGTACTTAGAGCAGAAACTGAGGATGATTCAAATGCAGAAAGGGGAGCGTATAGATTTGTTTCTCTCGAGACTTGAGGAAATCCATGATCATCTAGCAGCCATGGGGTCCACACCTCAGCCTACCACGATGGTAAGGCTAGCCCTCAACACACTCACAAAAGAATGGTAGGTTTTCATCCAGAGCATCCTGGGTAGAGAAACCTTACCGAGCCGAGAAGAGATGTGGGTTTCTCTTCATCAAGAAGAGCTAAGGAGGGACCTAGTCAAGTGTAAAATTGACGATAGCAGTAGCAATGGCTCGAAGACAAAGGAGGAGGAGGAAAATGTGGCCCTTGCATCCAAGGGGAAGCAAGAGCAGTTAATACAGAAGAATAATATCTCAAATATTAAATGCTTCAGGTGTAGTGAACTTGGTCGCTACGAAACACAGTGTCCTTTGAAGAAAAAGGACAAGGACGAGAAGCATGATTTGAAGGTTGCATCCGCAAATATCGAATAAGGTGAGTACGTCATGAGTGACCACACATATTTGGGAGATAAATGGGGTGATATTGAGATGTAATTTTGTAAGAATTTCATTTGGGCAGGATCCTTGAGGATTCCACCTTTTGGATCACAACCTTGCTATGGGAGCCCAATATCAGTAGCAGCAAGCTAGAGGTGTTTCAATTGGTGCAAAGGAGTGTTGAAGCAATAGATGCAGTAGTTAGCAATGTCAGAATCATAGTAGTGCAATGCAGATTTGAAGCAGTAAAGAGAGGCAGAGCGTAGAGCAACAACAGTGGAGTGATTCAAAGGGACAGCATGGGACTAATAGTAGTCAGAATTTTATCATCGACATGCATCCTAAACACTTGTTCATATTTTTGGATGTTTTTCAATAGCTTCTCTCATCAACTGAGTTGCATTGCAGGGTTAGAAGTGGCAGTGGTAGCAGCAGATGCAACATTTGAGAGGGAGTTGCAGTACGGATGAAGTGTTGATCGTGGTAGGGTCAGCAATAGTACAGTTGCAATAACAACATAGTGGTTGGTGGACAACATTTGAGACATCAGCAACACAAAGGGAGATGCTTTAGAGTTAGAGCAGTGTGCAGCAGGGCATATTTTCTAGAGCACATTCCTCGCGAAGAGGGAGTGTTGATTTGGGGTAGCATAGAATGTGCTCAAAGTCTCAAACTTTGTGGAGAGGCTTAAACACATGTATTCTAGATAACCTAATAATTTTGGGAAATTCCACTTAGAGATGGTTTTATTTAATAAATTAATTATTTTTAATGAGACCCTAAGTCTAAACTTACGAAATTAAAATAATTAATGGGTATTAGTCTAAATTGTGGGTGTAACTTCTAGAAAAAGCAGATCAAGTCAAAATGTAATCTTAGTCATTGATTGAAGATCTAATCTTGGTCGTTTAAGTCTCAACGAGAAGACTATAAATAAGACTAGAGGGTCAGTTGGAAAATACACTGAGAGATCAAGAGATCAAATTTTCTGAAGTGAGTAGTGCTCAGTGGAAAACTTTGATCGAGAGATTATCACACAAAGAGGGGGGAAATTAGTTTTAGTCGGAGGATCTTCTCCGGGGCCAAGAATACTCAGCAAAGAGGCAGAGAAAGACGTAGAGGAGGCATTTTAGTACCCAGATAGGGTGATGTAGGGCCACGAAGGCCACACGCAGAGGAAGCGCAACATTCCTGAGTATAAGTCTGAGATTCAGCTAGGATATCAAGATTCTGAGTCGAGAGGGATGGAATCGAGTTTACTAAGGTTTGATCACTCTAGCAGAGGAGGTGACACATTCCTTCAGAGGTCCCCACACAGGCCTACACAATTACTGTATAGAGGCAGCATAGAGGGTGTTGGGGTTTCATCAGTTTAGCTACCGGATTAGTCGGGACTTACCGAGTGAGGTAATCTCACAATTTTCTTCTTCTTAGTGATATTCTCTGCACTATATTTCCAACAAGGCATCCAAATATTTTATTCAGAAATATTGTTTCTTAATAATAAAACCCTCATATATGGGTCAGTAGGAGGGGGAGGGGTGTTGCATAGCCCCAAAGGAACAAACAAAACAGGGTTTGCCTTTGGAATTGGAACGAAAACAAATAACCAGGCTGAAGCAATGGATCTCTAGAAAGGGCTAGAGCTATCTCTAAGGAATACATTAGAGATATCCATGTTATTGGAGACTCATTCTTGGCAATCAGGAACGTTCTAGCACTGCAAAAAGGCATAATGAAGCACAAGCCTAGGATCTGGTTCCGTATAGAAATTCTTCTCCCCCACTTCGAAATTCTGACTCCATGGCATGTGAAGTGAGACTTAAACAGCATGGAGAACAAACAAGAAAATAAGGCAGTGGAGCTTCCCCGAAGTCATCTCAAACTAGGTGGAGCAATATAGATAAACAATGTTCCATAGAGACAATGGAAATTAACCCCAATAGGACCAAGGGCAACCGCCACAAGAACCAAGAACTCTCGAACATCCATGGCATATGTCGCAACTTCCACTCAGTTTCTGTCACTCAGAATGCATCGACTCAGCATGACATATGGAGGAGTTGGCTCACCCCAGATGTAACCACCCAACATGCGGCTGACAGTGAGGCAGGTCACACCAAGCCGGTGGAGGGAAAAATCACAAGCATCATGGATACGAAGAACATTGTCACTGTGAATCAGCTCCAAACACAAGCATGCGAGAGGGATATGGTTTGCAGAGAAATGAATTTTCTCAGGATATTGTACGAACAAGGTAGGATGAGAGATTATGACATGTTGATCTTGCGAAATAAGATAACGGATGGCTTCCCCCACCATCAGAACCATTCCTCTAGTGTGCAGAAGGGTCATTCTAACAGAGCCTCATTCAAGAGTGGGAGATTTCAGGTCGGGAAACGCCTCTGCATGGTGCTTAGGAGCGAAATTGGTAAAGAGATCCTGCTTCGTTTTCAGGAGCGTAAGGAGGGGAACACCAACACTGTCATAGGGGACTCGGGTACAGGTAACATTGGAAGTCGTCGCCACAATAGTTGGAAGGAAATGGACCCTCAGAAGCAGACTGTAGACTCCCCCTCAAACCCGCCTCCAACAATGGAAGTGATCTGCAGTCAGCATGAGACTCAACTGGCACACCTACACATCAATTTGACCAACGTGTTGTTCGATATAAGAGATAAATACAAAGCTATCATAGAAAGGATGATGTTGAAGGAGAGTAGGCTTGCAGAGCAGGAAAAATGGATTACCTATCTAAGGGGTGAGGTTCGAAGACTCCGCCAGGAGGTGGAGAAAAATCATAAAGGCAAGCAGACTCGAGAAACAATTGACCTTCTGGCAACAATTGACTCGCATACTTAGACTGGAGTGGACCTATGCAGTGGAGAGCCCAGCAGCCAGCACCAACGTCGCATAGACAAAGTAGAAAGGAATTGTCGCGATGTCCCGGGTTATAACCATTTCCATTAAGTTTCTTTTGATGCAGTGTTTTACAATTTTGCTTTTAGGGGTATACCATAAGGTCTACAGTATATCTAGGAAGTTTAGAACTCCCGGAATGGCTAGTAAATGCAATTTTGAAGCAATTGCGGGCATCATTTTTGTAATAAGCTCTATATCTGAAATACTGAATTTTGCAGCTAGGCAGGAATCCAGCGACTTTGAATTTTAATATAAAAACCATACACATTCTTGTTTAAAAAAAAAAAAAACCCTCAAATCCGTTGCACCGGTTTTTCCGCATTGGGTTTTTCCAAGGACGTTTGTCCAAAAACAACGGTGTCATGTGTGATGTATTTCTTTATTGCTCAGTTTCTTGTTTCCACATATTAATTGATTAAGTAAATGTTGTACTAGTAGTAATTTTCTTCAATATTTTCAGAAAAACACTTCAAATAACTTGTTCATTAAATAGCAATTAGATGAAGTATTTTCGATTGGCTGTAGTAGGATTCCAGACTTGGAATTTTCACATAAAATTCCCAAGGCTTTTATTTAAGTTGGGGAGTGGATTTGTATCGTACTTTCATATCATACACCATAAACACTTTGACATGGCACGATGGTTGATTGAATTTCACATGTCCAACATCATTCCAAAATATTCCATCACACCACCTCGTCGTTGTTCCTACGACATGATCATTCCCAAAATATATTCGTATTATCCACATTTATTTATAATTATGGCATTGAAAAAAAAATTAATGTTTCGATAAAACTAAAAATTTCCAAATTATGCAAAACTCAACATCCTCCCCCCAACAAACAATTGCATGTGATGATTGTTTCATATGTAACAACATCTTGTATCAATGATCAAAACTATGGGGGGAGCGATTATGTGTCATGAACCTAATTCTATTGATGAATGAGGAGACTACCCAAGAGCTTACATACTTTTTTAGAATGCATGTTGGTTGGCATAATTCAATAGGTTGTGAAGGTTTAATGAAGACATTTCTTTAGAATGTATGCATAATTTGATAGAGTAGGGTTCAATTGCAAGAGGAATGTAGATAGCAGTTATAGAGGAAGTCATCTCTAGGGTGAAAATTTTACCATGTGTTGGTTCTATAGATAGACTTCAGTTCCGATAGCCAAGGCCAAATTCTTGCAACAAGGTGAGAAAAAAAGGAATAAGGGAAGGGTAGTAGGAAAAACCTCACTCCCACACCCTTGGGAGGATGCAACATAATTTATTCATAAATTTATCACTTTTGAGGGTTGATTCAAGATAATTTCAATTATCATTTTAAGTTGTTGGCACACCTGCGCAGTGGATAACTAGTAAACATGCCTTATTTTCTTTTGAATTCATTAGAGTATATGGCACTTTCTGTCTGATAATCTAAACACCCTGAAAATTGTGTAACAAATCATGGGCTGATCAAGTTCGTCATTATTGACTCAATGGAATGATAGGAGAGTACTTGGGAAATATTTTTGGCTATTGTGAGAGGACTATTGCAAGAGGAGATAGATATTGATTCTAAAGAGTAAAGTGAATATGTTGAAACATAGGAAGTAGGGCCAAGTAGGAGAAGTGATTCCCTTGCTAAAGCACATGTTCAAAACCATCATTATGATACCCCTAAAAAAACTCATATTATTGGTAAATCAACAAGAGATTCACATACTAAGGAATGCCTGCATACCAAAGTACCAATGGATTCCACCAGTGGACAAAGTATGTATGTTTTCCTATTATGGAGGAACAACCCCTGCAGAGGAAAGTTAAGAAGAGGTCGTTAAATAAGTTTGTACGTGGTATCTTTCCAATGAATAGGATCAATTTCATTATTAAAACATCATTTTCTCCATCATCCAAAACCCCCAATTCTACAAAAGAGCAGAAAGAGTCAAAGGAGAAGCCCAACACAGAAAAGGAGAAGGAGTCTAAACAGAGAAAAGATGGTAAAACCCCTTCTGGTAAGTTTGGATTCGACCTTATGTCTGAGCAAGTTAATAATTTAAGAAAGTAAAATGATGATTTAAGAAACCAACTTTCTATGCTAAAGGAAAAATATCAGACTAACAAACATTTAGGATTAGAAACCTTAGTTGAGGTAGTATAAAATATGGGTGCAGATTCTTCTCCTCCTGAACTAAAAATACTATAAAATCATTATGTAAGGTGTGTGGGGAACTCCTTGAAGAGGTTGGATATACAAAATATGAAATCCAAAAACCTAAAACTATTTCAGTAGGGTTATAGATAGAATTTGAAGTGAAGGCCATGGAGTTTCAAGCTATGACACAAGAACCTATTGATGATGTTGTTGATACATAAGAACCAACAGTTGAAGCAAAGAAGGCTACGTATTTTTAGGTTGTGACATAAGAACCTATTGAAGATGTTGCTACCACACAAGAACCAATAGCTGAATAAAAGAAACCTAGGGGAAATAAAATCATTGATACACAATAACCTTCCAACAATGTTATTGATACACAAGAACCAGTATATGAGGAAGTGCAACTGGAAGAAGAGGAAGAGATGGAAGAACAAGATGATCTACAAAAATCTGTTGAAGACAGTATTGTAATAATAGTAGGGATAATACAACCATAAACTAATGATCCTTTGAGTTCAGTGTTTTTATTTCCTTATTTGGGTAAATGGGGACAACTGAAAATCCCATTGCTATAAGGGGGGATTTCATTAAGCATAGAAAAATAATTCATGACATTAAGGAAGCCTAGGTTAAGGAATTGATGGTTCAAAAACTACAATGGGATAGAGTCAAGGAGGAAAGAAAGAAGGAGAAGGTGCAATTTTTGGAACTACAAAATAAATTCCAATAGTTACATGAAGATAAGAAGCAGATGTACGACCTTGCACATAATGTATTGATTTGTAGAAGACCCTCTTCCTCTTACCCCTTGTTTCTACAAAAGAAACACTTGTTATATATATTTATGGTAGTGAAAGAAGGAATACCACATGGAATGATTGTTATTAAATATTTTCTTGTGGCATTCAAGAAGACCAATTTTGCATAACAACATTTTTTGGATGAATTGTACCTGTATGAATTTTTTTGTTTGGGAGAAAGAAATCTAATCTCTCGCCCTATGTAGGAGACATCTAGTTGAGGGAATTTACTTTTTTTATGCAAAATCAAATAAGTTGGAAGCTAGATCATGACATTATAACAAAAAATATGGAAAATAGACCACTATGGATTTGTGAAGAGCGAGGTTTCATTGTAGAAGTAATAATAACAAATCACAATTTCCTGCGATTTCTAGAAAGGAGGGAAAAGATAATTGAATTCAGGAATAAGGTATTAGATCTCTAGTCCAATAATATTTAATTAATGAGACAAGGTGCATTGAATGTAATAAAATTGAGGTGGGAAGTGTGTGATAATAAGTTTAAAAAACAATGATCCCTATTGTTTCCAAAATTGTATTCATGCTCTTTCCAGAATCCCCAAGCATGTTCATTGTATCAGGTGGTGTGGGCCTAGTTGACTTAGCATAAAATTTAAATTTCCATTGATTTGGATTCCTACATTTAAGTATCAACACTAATTTCAATAGAAGCCAACGTATGCAGAAATCTAGTGGTTGGATTTGATCATTTCTCAACGTTATAGGACTTTTATAGAAGACACACCAACAACTTACAATTTTTCTGAGCTACACTCACAACATGCACTAAAGAATAATTGAAGGGTCTTCATGAGTATATGTAGTTGCTTCAGTTGGGGCCTTGGAATTGGTATCCTTTTTACAATCATTTTCCAACCTTTTTCAATCATTTTCACCCTTACAATCACACTTTGTTACTCCACCTATTTCGATTTTTACTAATGCATGCTACACTTTCATATCACCTTAATCCATGCCACCTTTGCTTCTATTTTAAGGAAAGGTTGACTATTTTTTGTGAATTTATTAATATAATTAAAAAATTGGTTATTTTATGATGACTTGGCTCGTTAGAGTGTTGTTTCTTAGATATAATGTTGTTTCTCCAAGTTTTGTGTTGTTGATATTCTAGCACAGGTTCTGTTGATGTTTTTGTTGTGATTTTGATACTTTGTTTCTTCATATTATGTTTCCTTGATGATGTCGTCGAGAGTTAACATGGGGTGCTACTCAATCAACCTATATTGTTGTTCCAACAAAGAAAACTATCTTTTGATACACCCAACTTGGTTGTGACAATTATGATTCTCCATAATTGGCTTCTCACTAATTAAAGACATTGTTACAACACTCTTTTTATTCTTAGAAAATTAGTTGTACGATATTCTCAATTTGGAAAACCTAAGAATTGAAATATTTTAATGGTATATTTTGGTTCTAAGAATAGAGATAATGTAATTCTATTAAAAGAGAATCCATCTTCCTCGTGTAGTGGTGAAACTATTGTAATTTTGGAGAAATTGTGCATATGTAACTTTTCAATATTATTAAAAACTTTCATGGGTTCATGGCTCAACAATATTTGTTGTCTTAACTTGTGAGTTGCAAATTTCTAGCTCCCTACTAAGGAGGATGGGCCATACTCTTTAGCATAAACCATTGTATCAGTAAGGTAGTGTAGCAGTGTGTTTGATTTCCTCAAAATTTATGTTTAATTGTCCTTTTTATGAACTTCCATTAATATGTTGTAGTTATTGACCAATTGGTTTGTAGAATAGTTGGGTCTCAATTATGTGTATCAACATAAATCCCATATCAATAAATTTCTCATTGTGTGTTATTAATTATTTTTGTACTATAATTTATGGGTTTTTCTTAGTAGAATATTAGACATACTATTGCATATGTATTACAATGTGTCACACATAATGATGATTTGGTGATTGGAGTGATTTTATTGGTTATGTGAAGCTTTATTTGAATGGTGTTAAAATTATTTCACTCAAATGATTGAGTGATGTTTATTCTACAAGAGTGATTTTGATTTCAAGGTTTTGTGTAGAGTGCTTGGAATGCTTAAAGTGTGACAATGTTGATTTCAGTGTACTAAGAGTGAGGAGTTACAACGAATTGAGTTTTGATTGCATGCCAAGATCTTAGAGAGTTTGGTATTAAACAATGTTAATTAATGATTTATACATGCATATAATTTTCATAATAACCTTGAAATAAAAGACCAAACTTAGTTGACAATTTATGTGTCGGTGTGTAATTAATTGGCTCTACTTAAAAGACAATTAGTTCACCCAACAAACACCCCTTAACATTTGGACACATGGAAATGAACTAGACCTATCTCATACTTACACTTGGAAGATATGGATTGGACATAAATTATTGGGGAGTGACTCGACATGATAATGCTAGAAATATTGTTTTCATTGATGTCAAAGATAACGGGAGACTACAGGCATCCAAGATAAACATTTCAAGATGAAGATTTTTGGAAATATTGTTTGGATACCTAGTTTTTTTAATGCCTAGTTTTTGAAGGAAATTTTACTCTAAATACCTAGCTCAAATGGAAGCATAAGATATATGGTTGAAAATAATATTCCAATACCTTTCCAAAAATATATGGAACTCCCTCTAACTCTATATGATTGAGGATACATGAAAGATTTTGTCAAGTCGACCCAACCAGAGAGTACAGGTTAGCCCGACCAGATTTACATGATGGCCCCATAAGTGAATGAAAAAATGTTATAAATAAAGGATATGTGAGTGAATTTGAAGATAATCCAAGCAAGAAGAGATCTGAGGTTTGAAAGAGAAGTATGGTAATAATCTTGGGGTTTTAAAGGTGGTTTAAAAATGTGATTTGTGGAGTGAATGAGTCATCGTGCATTTTCACTATAACTTTTATATGGGACATTTTAGACAGTGAAATTTTGAAGAGACAAAGGAAAGATATTCATGTACTTGTGGTAAAAATCCATGCATTGGTTTGATATAATTTCAATCATATTCTCTGAGAATATTAGAGTTCCTGAATGCTCCTGAAATATGCTTCAAATAGGTCAATTTGGAATTTTCACTATAACTTATTTTTTGAGATGTTTCAGTCTATGAAATATTGAGGAGACGGAGTTAATATCTCTAGGTACCTATGCTAAAAAAATTAGAAATTGGTTTAATATGATTCCATATATATTCCCTACAAAATTTAATGTTTCTAAATGCTCCTGAAATGTGCTTCAATTAAGTTAGTTTGGAATTTTTTGCTATAAATTATTTTATGATATGTTTTGGACTGTGAAAAATTGAGGAGAGAGAGGTAAGGTCTCTAGGTACCTTTGGTAATAAAATCATACTTTTATTTTCTATAATTCCATAGATATGCCCTATGGAATTTAGGGTTTCTAAATTGTCTTGAAATTAGCTTGAAAGAGGTCAGTTTGGAATTTTCACTATAACTTATTTTCTCATATTTTTTAGAAATTTGGAGATATATATAAATAAATTAGATAAAAAAATATACTTTGATTCCTTATACTTTCAGAGATATTCCCTAATTAAATTAGGGTTTTTGAATGACCCTGAAATCAATTTCAGACTTGTCAACTTGGAATTTTTGTTGTAAATTATTTTATGGGACTTTTACTATGAACATTCAAATATCCGAGGAGACACATGGAAGTGCCTCAAGAAAAAACTGTAGAATTATATTTTCAAAATTGGATATGTGGCATGTTGTACAAGTTCACTCCTTCCAGGAAGAGGCAAAAAGCAACAAGTTTTGGAAGAAGCAAACCTAGTGGAAGTAGAAGAATTGAGAAGACTTGGTGAAGGTAGAAGTAGTGAGTAGACTTGGTGAAGGTGGAATTAGAAATAAGACTTAGTGAAGTAGGTTAGTGCCTATTAATATTTTCAATAGTGGTTATTTACATCTCGATTAGGTTGGTTCCTACGAATATTTGCAGCGGTGGGGATTGGTGTCTCCAATAGATTGGTGCCTGTGAATATCTACAGCTTTGGGGATTGGTATCTCTAGTAGATTGGTTCCTATAAAAAATTATAAATAGAATTTTCTTTTTTTCTCCTAAAATGGTTTCCACGTAAATCTTGTGTTCCATGTTCTACAACTAATAGATCTCATATGTATTTTTTTTTATGGTTCATGAATGCTTGAATAAGTAAAAAATTCCTTATATTTATTCACTCCCCATATTATTATAAGTGCATGTTCCATAATTGGTATGATCAAAATTTCCTATGAAAACATTATAATCATTGGAAGGTAGGTTTTAGGAGCACACATGGATATTCAAGAAGGTTTCTCTATAAATAGAGACCCATTCTATTCCATAACAAACTAAACATTCTAGATTATAAGGATGAAAACTTATTTAATGGCTCTTAGGTTTGATATTTCGTAATCAATTGTGACTAGTTATATAGCCCCAAAAAATCCATACAACTGGGAAGAAAGATATTGAACATAATGCAAAAGGCATGAATGATGTCTTGTGTGGTCTATTAGAATCAGAATTTTTCAAGGTGATGCATTGTGAGTTAGAAAAATAAATTTGGGACAAACTTCAAAACATATATGAAGGAAATTACCAGGTGAAGAAGGCAAAGCTCCTAACTCATAGAATACAATTCAAGAGTTTGATGATGAAAGACAAAGAAAATGTCGTGGCATATTTCGTCTGTGTGCATGAAATTATCAACATCATTAGAGGACATGGTTATAAGGTTGAAGAATAAATTATTATAAAAAATGTTCTATGGTAAGTCCCAATAATATTTGATGTGAAAGTCTATGCCATTGAAGAAATGAAGCATTTGGAGAAACTAATAATGGATGAGATACATGGGATTCTCACTACATATGAAATGAGGATAGAAAAATAAAAACCAACACATAAGGAATCAAATTTCAAATCATTGGAGAATACAAAAGGACACATCCTATGATTGTTTTATCCATGAATAAAATATAAAAGAAGCACAATTTCTTAGAAAAATAAAAAGAGGATCTAGAAAATACAAAGGTAATCTACCCTTCAAATGTTTTAATTGTGGTAGAGTAAGTCATTATGTTGCTAAATGTTCATATGAAAGAAGGTAATACAAGGATGATGAAGAAGAAGAACAATAAAATAAAACTTTATAAACACAAAAGAGGAAAATATACTAATAAGAAGAGTTTTTACTCTAGCAAGACATAGTAGCTTGTCTAAAGAAGTGAGAGATATGTTTGTGATATTGACAAAGAAAAATTCCTCTTCATAGCCATGGATGCAAATTCTATTGATAAATAAAATGAAGAAAACCAGAAAGAAAAATTAGATTCATAAGAAGAAGACATTCATGGGGAAGTGAACTTGATGAAAAACTCATTAGTGCCTTAAAATAAATATACATGTTTAGGGGAAAGAATAAAATGTAGGAGCAGTTGTTTAAATATGAAAAGAAGGATAATGATCTTGATGAAATAAAAAGAAATAGTTATCATACTTAGCACTCAACTAGAAGTGTTAGGTCCCTATATTACTAGTATAGTCCCTTATTGTTGTTAGTGTAACCCCCTTATTGTTATTATTGTACCCTTGTAACCCCCATATTGTTATTATTGTGGCCTTAAATTATTATTGTTAGGTCGGCTAGGATTACATTGTGGCCCCATGGACTCCTATATATAGAAAGGAGGTTTTGTAATTTGAATCATCCAAGAATTGTTCATTCATGTAATTTATTGGAGGTTTCCCCCTTGAAATGGCTTATTTCTAAGGCATTGATATCACTTTTCTTCTATTTTTGGAGCTGGTTTCACAACATTTGGTATCAAAGCTTTGGATTCTAGGGTTTCGCTACTCCAAACAAGTCATCGTGGCATTTTCACTATAACTGTTTTTCTACGAAGGTTCAGAAGCTGAAATTTTTAGGGTGTGAAGCGGAAATCCTGAGGAACATATTCACAAAATTTCAAATCTTGGTTCACAATATTTTCAGAGATATGATCTGTGGAAGGTAGGGATTTTTGCAGGCTCTTGAATTTCACTTAAACAGGTCATCGCAGAATTTTCGCTATAATTTTTTTTCTACAAAGGTTCAGAAGCTGAAATTTTTATAGAGTGAAGCTAAGATCCTGAGGAACATCGTCACAAAACTTCGGAGATTGATTCACAATATTTTAGGAGATATGATCTATGGAAGTTAGGTCTTTTTCAGGCTCCATAATTTCATCTCAAAGAGGTGACCGTGGGAAAATCTTCATAACTCTCTCTCTGAGCATCGGATTGGCGTTCTGTAAAAATTGAATGGAAGTACATGGATCGTAGTTTCCTTTATATAAATTTCAAAGCCAAAGGAGAAAACGGTGACACATGGCAAGTCGTACAAGTTCGCTCTACTGAACCAGTCCATATTTAGGACATTGTGGGAGATTGGACATAACTTTGTCTTGAGGAATCATAATCAAGTCAGAACTGTGGCATTTGAAAGAAGCTTTAGAGGACTACTACAGGGCCAAATTTCAGATATTGAGGTTCTGTAATTATAGAGATAATTCAATTTCACTATAGAGCTCTGTAAAAGCAAGTAAAAGGTGTGTATTTTTTTCCCGAATTGCATAAGTCTTGTTTGAAGAATCAAGTTGAATTGATTCCAAGAGAATATTGTAGAATATATATCAGTATTGGTTTCTAAAATGGCCCCTAAAAATAATTCAACGCCCATTAAGCCTTTAGAAGGCTCTACTATGGCTCATGAAGACGAATAATGGCAACATGACATATCAAAATTACAAGAGCAAGTGCAACAAATTTCGCTCTCGCAAAGAGCAACAAAAAATGACATAGAAGTTTTGAAGAAAGGTGTGGAAACTAAGATAGATGGTTTGAAGAAAAGCGTGGAATCTAGATAGATGGCATGGAAGCTGGCAAGGAATCTAAGATGGATGACATGGAAGCTAAGATCGATGAAAAAATGGAAAACATGAAGAATGATCTAAAAGCAGACATAGAAGGTTTGACAAAGTTGATACAAGAAATGTTTCCTAATGGTGAAAATATAGTAGAGGAAATTTGTGATGAGAAAAAAATAAATGTTAATCGTGATTTCATAACTCTAATGTTGGCGGGAAGAACCACCATATTCCAAAGATGGATATGAGGAAGTTTGATGGAAAGGATCCTGTAACATGGATACTACAGATGGAGCAATATTTTGATCTCCATAATGTACAAAACACACAAAAGGTACGCATTGCAACTTTACATTTAGAACAAAATACATTTGTATGGTATCGATGGCTTTGCTCCCGTAAAAAAATTGTCACTTGGTCAATTTTTACGGAGGAAATGATAGTACATTATGAGGATACAAAGATAAACACCTTCTTTAGCTAATTGATAAATCTCAAACAAAAGGGTTTAGTGGGGGAGCACATTGAGGACTTCCAAAAATTGAATATAAGGGTAACTGATATTCCAGAGGAACACAGGATTGATCTCTTCATAGGTACTTTAAAGGATAATGGCCGTGTAACCGAAATACGAAAGAATATTCACGCCTTAGAAATGAGCACTTCCGAGAGGCAACTCAATACATTACATAAATGCACAATTCTTGGATGATACAGTTTACAAAACCTCCTTTCTATATATGGGAGTCCATGGGGCCATAATGTAATCCTAGTGGGCCACAATGTAATCCTAGCCGACCTAACAATAATAATTTAAGGGCACAATAATAACAAAATGGGGGTTACAAGGGTACGATAATAACAATAAGGGGTTTACACTAACAATAATAAGGGGCTATACTAGTGATATAGGGACCTAACATGCCCCTCTCCTTCAAAAAAAGTGTTGTCCTCAACACTTGAGTAGCTCCGGGTGCTTCTGTATAAAATTCTCATCCTCCCATATAGAATCTTCAGTGGGTAAGTTCTTCCACTTGATGAGATACTCTGAAATTGATTGATTCTGTAGTTATCGAGTTCTTTTTTCCATGACCGCTTCAGGTTCCAATATGATTTTCCTTCCTCATCAAGTTCTGGCAATATTGTTTGAACTGGAAGATTTTCACCTATAACCTTCTTTAAGCATGAAACATGGAAAACTGAATGTACTCGCGAAGAAGCAGGAAGCTCCAATTTGTATGCCATAGTACCAATCTTTTGCAACACCTTGTAAGGACCATAGTACTTTGGCGATAATTTATTATCCTTCTTAGCTTGCTTGAGGGACATTTGTTTGTATGGTTGTAGCCGTAAAATACCCAATCTCCTACATCAAAACTTCTCTCGCTGCGATGTTGATCTGCCTGTTGTTTCATTCGATTTTGTGCCAAATTCGGGTTATCCTTTAAGAGTTGGAGAACTTCTTGCTGATGCTCGATGTGATCTTCCACTGCTTGAACCTTCGAATTTTCCCTTAAAGATGATGTGATGGATGGTGGATGATATCCATAAAGTGCCATAAATGGGGTCATTTTTGCTACAGTATAGAAGGAAGTGTTATACCACCATTCAGCAAGAGGTAACCACTTGACCCATTGTGTTTGTTTATCGGATACAAAACAACGAAGATATCCTTCCAAACATTTATTTACTATCTCAGTTTGACCATCAGATTGAGGATGATAAGATGAGCTATGAGCTAATTTAGTACCCAAAGAAGAAAATAACTTTGTCCAAAAATTTCCCGTAAAAATGGGATCTCTGTCGCTCACAATAACCCTTGGGCTTCCATGTAGCTTTTGAATTCTGTCCACAAATGTAGTAGCAATTGTACTTGCTTTAAATGGATGAGATAATGCACAAAAGTGTGCATACTTGGTAAGTCTATCAACTACCACCATGATGACATTGTTGCCTTCGGACTTCGGTAAACCTGTGATAAAATCCATTGAAATCTCCTCCCAACGTTGACTTGGAATGGATAAAGGTTGTAGAAGTCCGGGGGTCTTAATTGTCTCCACTTTATTCTGCTGGCAAACCAAACATTCCGCCACAAACTTTTGAATATCAGATTTAAGGCCATCCCAAAAAATTTCTTTCTTCACCCTGTGGTAAGTTTTTAAAAATCCTGAGTGTCCTCCTAAAGGAGAAGTGTGCAATTCCAGAAGAATATTTTGTTTTAGTTGGGAATCCTTACAAAGATATAAGCGATCTTTGTACCATAAGGAATCATTTTTCCAACTAAATGTATCGGATGTACTAGGATCTTGCTGCAACTTTTGAATGAGTGTCCATACATCTTTGTCCTTCTTCCATTCATCTCTTGCTTCGGTTATCAAATCTGGTTGGATAATAGAAATGGCACAAAGCAATGCTTCCACCTCTTCATTCTTTCTTGAGAGTGCATCTGCAACAACATTTAGCTTCCCTTTTTTGTAGATTATTTCAAAGTCATAACCCAACATCTTTGTGACCCATTTTCGCTGCTCTTCTGAAGATAGTCTTTGTTCCAAAAAGTGTTTGAGACTATCATGATCAATTTTTACCTTGAAGTGTCTTCCCATTAGGTAAGTTCGCCATTTCTTTAGTGCATGCAGTATTGCTAACATTTCCTTCTCATAAATAGGTTTATGTAAATACTTTCCTTTGATTGGACGACTTTCAAAAGCAATGGGTCTTCCTTCCTGCATTAAAACCGCACCAATTCCATTTTCTGAGGCATCACATTCCACAATAAATGTTTTTGTGAAGTCTGGCGTAGCTAAGACCGGTGCTAGGCACATTGCCTCTTTAAGATGTTCAAAGGCCTTAGTTGCTTCAGGAGTCCATGAAAATGCATCTTTCTTCAATAATGTTGTTAGAGGTGCTGCTATTCTTCCATAATTCTTAACAAACTTACGATAATAGCATGTTAACCCGAGAAATCCTCGCAACTGCTTTATTGTCTTAGGGACTTTCCATTCCTTAATGGCTTTAATTTTGTTAGGGTCTACTTTAACACCCTCGTGGGATATAATATGACCTAGATATTCCACCTCTTGTACTCCAAAGAAACATTTGGATGCTTTTGCATATAATTGTTTCTCCTGCAATAGTTTGAGCACCCTGTCAACATGTTCAACATGATCCTTCCAAGACTTGCTATAGATTAGTAAATCATCAAAAAATACTAGCACAAATTTTCTAAGGAAGGGTTTGAAAATGGAATTCATCAACCCTTGAAATGTAGAAGGTGCATTGGTAAGGCCAAAAGGCATGACCAAAAATTCATAATGACCCTCATGAGTTCGAAATGCTGTTTTTGGAATATCTTCAGTCTTCATTCTAATTTGATGATATCCTGAATGAAGATCCAACTTGGTAAAATAAATTGCTCCATGTAATTCATCCAATAATTCATCGATCACAGGAATGGGAAATTTATCTTTAATGGTGAGCTTATTGAGCTCCCTATAATCCGGACACATTCGCCATGATCCATCCTTCTTGTGTACCAATACTACAGGAGCAGAGAAAGAACTTTGACTAGGTTGAATTATACTTGCCTCTAACATTTCTACAATCATACGTTCAATTTCGCTCTTTTGGACATAAGGATATCTATAAGGCCTGATGTTTGGAGGAACACTTCCTGGAATCAAATGAATAGCATGATCATGATCACGAAATAGGTGGGAGTCCTTTGGGAGTTTCAAACACCTTGGAATGATTGTCCAAGACTTGTTGGAGATCTGCAGAAATAGATGATTTTGATGTTGGAACTTCTAGTGAACATAATTGTGCAATTACGCCTCGCTGTTCTTTCTTTAGAAGCTTTGTCATGACATTAGAGCTTATTATCCTTCCTGGCTTCCCTGCGATACCCCGTAATTCGACTTCTTTTCCTTCTGAAAAAAATTTCAAGAAAAGTTCTTGAAAATTAAAAGCTACCGTCCCCAAAGATTGTAACCATTGTACTCCTAGTACAACATCAGCACCTCCCATAGGAATGGAAAGCATTGGACTGGTCAACACATATTCCCCCATGGTTAGCTTGATGTTATTGCATTTTCCAGAGCAATTTATAGTTCCTCCATTTGCAACCATCACTTGACATTCTGGTGCTGGGTATAGGAAACAATTTAATTCCTTGGCCACCTTACAATGAATAAAATTATGGGTGCTACCTGAATCAATCAACACTATTACCTTTCTCTTCTTGATTTGTCCTTTTATCTTGAGAGTTTGAGGAGTGGTAATTCCTGCCAGTGCGTTACACGATATGGTTGGATTCATTTCTTCCTCTTCTGGGGCTGGTTCCTGGTGTATATCCTCTTCTTGTTCATTTTCTTCTTCCTCTTCACAATCTATGTAAAATAATTTCTTCTCAGCACACTTATGACCTTTAGTGTATTTGCTATCACAACTGTAGTAAAGCCCTTTTGCTCTTTTTTCTTCCAATTGTTGTGGTGTCAACCTTGTAGGTTGTGGAAATCTAGATGTAGCCACACTTCCTTCTTTATAGAATTGAGTAGTAGACTTCCTTGTTGCCATAATTTTACATTCAACTTTTCTTGCCAACCTGAATGCCTTCTCTAATGAATCAGGTTCCAGAACACAAACTTCATGTTGAATGTTATCCTTTAAACTGCCTAAGAAGAGATCAATCATGTGGTCCTCTGAAATATCAGTTACCCTTATACTCAATTTTTGGAAGTCCTCAATGTGCTGCCCCACTAAACCCTTTTGTTTGAGATTTATCAATTGGGTAAAGAAGGTGTTGCTCTTTGTGTCCTCATAATGTGCTATCATTTCCTCCGTAAAAATTGACCAAGTGACAATTTTTTTACGGGAGCAAAGCCATTGATACCATACAAATGTATTTTGTTCTAAATGTAAAGTTGCAATGCGTACCTTTTGTGTGTTTTGCACGTTGTGGAGATCAAAATATTGCTCCATCTGTAGTATCCATGTTACAGGATCCTTTCCATCAAACTTCCTCATATCCATTTTTGGAATATGGTGGTTCTTCCCGCCAACATTAGAGTTTATGAAATCACGATTAACATTTATTTTTTTCTCATCATGAGGTTCTTCTACTATATCTCCGCCATTAGGAATCATTTCTTGTTTTAAGCTTGTCATCAAGCCTTCCATGTATACTTTTAGATCATTCTTCATGTTTTCCATGTTGTCTTTCATGTCATCCATATTAGCTTCCATGCCCACTTCCATGCCATCCATCTTAGCTTCCATGCCATTCATCTTAGCTTGCACACCATCCATCTTAGCTTCCATGCCTTTCTTCAAACCATCCATCTTCACTTCCACACCTTTCTTCAAAACTTCCATTTCATTTTTTGCTGCTCTTTGCGAGAGTGAAATTTGTTGCACTTGTTCTTGTAATTTTGATAGATCATGTTACAATTCTTCATCTTCATGAGTCATGGTAGAGCCTTCTGAAGGCTTGATGGGTGTTGAATTCTTTTTAGGGGCCATTTTAGAATTCAATATTGATATCTATTCTACAATATGCCCTTGGAATCAATTCAACTTGATTCTTCAAACAAGACTTATGCAATTCGGGAAAAAAAAATACACACCTTTTACTAGCTTTTAGGAGCTTGATATTGAAATTGAATTATCTTTGTATTTGAAAATCTTCGATATCTGAAATTCAGCTCTATAGTAGATCTCTGAAGCTTCTTTCAAATGCCACAGGTCTGACCTGATTTGGATTCTCCAAGACAAATTTGTGTCCAATCTCCCACAATGACCTAATTCTGGACTGGTTCGGTAGAGCGAACTTGTACGACTTGCCACGTGTCACTGTTTTGTCCTTTGTCTCTGAAATTGATAGCCCAGAAACTTCAGTCTGTGTACTTGCAACCAATTTTTACGGCACTTCAATCCAATGCCCAGAGAGAGAGTTATTGAAGTTTTTCCACGATCACCTCTTTGAGATGCAATTCAGGAGCCTGAAAAAGCACTACCTTCCACAGATCATATCTCCAAAAATATTGCGAACCAAGCTCTGAAATTTTTTGACGAATTTCCTCACGATTTCAGCTTCGCACCATATGAATTTCAGACTCTGAACCTTCGTACAAAAAAATTTATAGCGCAAATTCCACGATGACCTTTTTATGAGCCTGAAACAATACCTAACTTCCACAGATGATATCTCCTCAAATATTGCGAACCAAGATCTGAAATTTTTAGAAAACCTTCCTCAAGATTTCAGCTTCGCACCCTTGAAATTTCAGCTTCTGAAGCTTCGTAGAAAAAAGTTATAGCGAAAATGCCACGATGACCTGTTTGGAGCAGCGAAACCCTAGAATCCCAAAGCTCTGATACCAAATGTTGTGTAACCAACTCCAAAGAGAGAAGAAAAGAGATATTCACGCCTTAGAAATGAGCCACTTCGAGGGGGCAACCTCCAATACATTACATGAATGAACAATTCTTGGATGATACAAATGAACAAAACCTCCTTCTATATATAGGAGTCCATGGGGCCATAATATAATCCTAGTGGGGCCACGATGTAATCCTAGCCGACCTAACAATAATAATGTAAGGGCACAATAATAACAATATGGGGGTTACAGGGGTACAATAATAACAATAAGGGGGGCTACACTAACATAATAAGAGGCTACACTATTAATATAGGGGCTTAACAATAACATCCAACATGAAGTTCGCATTTTGGAACTTGATTCATTGGAGAAGGCATTCAGGTTGGCAAGAAAAGTTGAATGTAAAATTATGGCGACAAGGAAGCCTACCACTCAATTCTATAAAGGAAGTGTTGCTACGCCTAGATTTCCACAACCTACAAGGTTGACACCACAACAATTGGAAGAAAAAAGAGCAAAAGGGCTTTGCTACAGTTGTGATAGCAAATACACTAAAGGTCATAAGTGTGCTGAGAAGAAATTATTTTGCATAGATTGTGAAGAGGAAGAAGAAAATGAACAAGAAGAGGATATACACCAGGAACCAACCCTAGAAGAGGAAGAAATGAATCCGACCATATCGTGTAATGCACTGGCAGGAATTACCACTCCTCGAACTCTCAAGATACAAGGACAAATCAAGAAGAAAAAGGTAATAGTGTTGATTGATTCAGGTAGCACCCATAATTTTATTCATTGTAAGGTAGCCAAGGAATTAAATTGTTTCCTATACCCAGCACCGAAATGTCAAGTGATGGTTGCAAATGGAGGAACTATAAATTGCTCTGGAAAATGCCATAATATCAAGCTAACCATGGGGGAATATGTATTGACTAGTCCAATGCTTGCCATTCCTATGGGAGGTGCCGATGTTGTACTAGGAGTACAATGGTTACAATCTTTGGGGACGGTAGCTTTTAATTTTCAAGAACTTTTCTTGAAATTTTTTTCAGAAGGAAAGGAAGTCGAATTACGGGGTATTGCGGAGAAGCCAGGAAGGATAATAAGCTCTAATGTCATGACAAAGCTTCTAAAGAAAGAACAGCGAGGCGTAATTGCACAATTATGCTCACTAGAAGTTCCAACATCAAAATCATCTATTTCTGCAGATCTCCAACAAGTCTTGGACAATCATTCCAAGGTGTTTGAAACTCCCAAAGGACTCTCACCTATTCGTGATCATGATCATGTTATTCATTTGATTCCAGGAAGTGTTCCTCCAAACATCAGGCCTTATAGATATCCTTACTTCCAAAAGAGCGAAATTGAACGTATGATTGCAGAAATGTTAGAGGCGGGTATAATTCAATCTAGTCAAAGTTCTTTCTCTGCTCCTGTAGTATTGGTACACAAGAAGGATGGATCATGGCGAATGTGTCCGGATTATAGGGAGCTCAATAAGCTCACCATTAAAGATAAATTTCACATTCCTGTGATTGATGAATTATTGGATGAATTACATGGAGCAATTTATTTTACCAAGTTGGATCTTCGTTCAGGATATCATCAAATTAGAATGAAGACTGAAGATATTCCAAAAACAGCATTTCGAACTCATGAGGGTCATTATAAATTTTTGGTCATGCCTTTTGGCTTTACCAATGCACCTTCTACATTTCAAGGGTTGATGAATTCCATTTTCAAACCCTTCCTTAGAAAATTTGTGCTAGTATTTTTTGATGATATACTAATCTACAGTAGGTCTTGGAAGGATCATGTTGAACATGTTGACAGGGTGCTCAAATTATTGCAGGAGAAACAATTATATGCAAAAACATCCAAATGTTTCTTTGGAGTACAAGAGGTGGAATATCTGGGTCATATTGTATCTCACGAGGGTGTTAAGGTAGACTCTAACAAAATTAAATCCATTAAGGAATGGAAAGTCCCCACAACCATAAAACAATTGCGAGGATTTCTCGGGTTAATAGGGTATTATCGCAAGTTTGTTAAGAATTATGGGAGAATAGCAGCACCTCTAACTACATTATTGAAGAAAGATGCATTTTCATGGAATCTTGAAGCAACTAAGGCCTTTGAACATCTTAAAGAGGCAATGTGCCTAGCACCGGTCTTAGCTACGCAAGACTTCACAAAAACCTTTATTGTGGAATGTGATGCCTCAGGAAATGGAATTGGTGTTGTTTTAATGTGAGAAGGAAGACTCATTGCTTTTGAAAGTCATCCAATTAAAGGAAAGTATTTACAGAAACCTATTTATGAGAAGTAAATGTTAGCAATACTGCATGCACTAAAGAAATGGTGAACTTACCTAATGGGAAGACACTTCAAGGTAAAAACTGATTATGATAGTCTTAAACACTTTTTGGAACAAAGACTATCTTCAGAAGAGCAGCAAAAATGGGTCACAAAGATGTTGGGTTATGACTTTGAAATAATCTACAAAAAAGGAAAGCTAAATGTTGTTGCAGATGCACTCTCAAGAAAGAATGAAGAGGTGGAAGCATTGCTTTGTGCCATTTCTATTATCCAACCAGATTGGATAACCGAAGCCAGAGATGAATGGAAGAAGGACAAAGATGTATGGACACTCATTCAAAAGTTGCAGCAAGATCCTAGTACATCTGATACATTTAGTTGGAAAAATGATTCCTTGTGGTACAAATATCGCTTATATCTTTGTAAGAATTCCCAACTAAAACAAAAGATTCTTTTGGAATTGCACACTTCTCCTTTAGGAGGACACTCAGGATTTTTAAAAACTTACCACAGGGTGAAGAAAGAATTTTTTTGGGATGGCCTTAAATCTGATATTCAAAAGTTTGTGGCGGAATTTTTGGTTTTCCGGTAGAATAAAGTTGAGACAATTAAGACCCCAGGACTTATACAACCTTTATCCATTCCAAGTCAACGTTGGGAGGAGATTTCAATGGATTTTATCACAGGTTTACCTAATTCCGAAGGAAAGAGTGTCATCATGGTGGTAGTTGATAGACTTACCAAGTATGTACACTTTTGTGCATTATCTCATCCATTTAAAGCAAGTACAGTTGCTACTACATTTATGGACAGAATTCAAAAGCTACATGGAAGCCCAAGGGTTATTGTGAGCGACAGAGATCCCATTTTTACCGGAAATTTTTGGACGGAGTTATTTTCTTGTTTGGGTACTCAATTAGCTCATAGCTCATCTTATCATCCTCAATCTGATGGTCAAACTGAGATAGTAAATAAATGTTTGGAAGGATATCTTCGTTGTTTTGTATCTGATAAACAAACACAATGGGTCGAGTGGTTACCTCTTGCTGAATGGTGGTATAACACTTCCTTCCATACTGCAGCAAAAATGACCCCATTTATGGCACTTTATGGATATCATCCACCATCCATCACATCATCTTTAAGAGAAAATTCTAAGGTTCAAGCAGTGGAAGATCACATCGAGCATCAACGAGAAGTTCTCCAACTCTTAAAGGATAACCTGAATTTGGCACAAAATCGAATGAAACAACAGGCAGATCAACATCGCAGCGAGAGAAGTTTTGATGTAGGAGATTGGGTATTTTTACGGCTACAACCATACAAACAAATGTCCCTCAAGCAAGCTAAGAAGGATAATAAATTATCGCCAAAGTACTATGGTCCTTACGAGGTGTTGCAAAAGATTGGTACTATGGCATACAAATTGGAGCTTCCTGCTTCTTCGCGAGTACATCCAGTTTTCCATGTTTCATGCTTAAAGAAAGTTATAGGTGAAAATCTTCCAGTTCAAACAATATTGCCAGAACTTGATGAGGAAGGAAAAATCATATTGGAACCTGAAGCGGTCACGGAAACAAGAACTCGACAACTACGGAATCGATCAATTTCGAGTATCTCACAAGTGGAAGAGCTTACCCACTGAAGATTCTACATGGGAGGATGAGAATTTTATACAGAAGCACCCAGAGCTACTCAAGCGTTGAGGACAACACTTTTTTGAAGGAGAGGGGCATGTTAGGTCCCTATATTACTAGTATAGTCCCTTATTGTTGTTAGTGTAACCCCCTTATTGTTATTACTGTACCCCTGTAACCCCCATATTGTTATTATTGTGCCCTTAAATTATTATTGTTAGGTCGGCTAGGATTACATTGTGGCCCCATGGACTCCTATATATAGAAAGGAGGTTTTGTAACTTGAATCATCCAAGAATTGTTCATTCATGTAATGTATTGGAGGTTGCCCCCTCGAAGTGGCTTATTTCTAAGTCGTTTATACCTCTTTTCTTCTATTTTTGGAGCTGGTTTCACAACAAGAAGAGACAAAAGAATAGAATAATTTATGAGAATATAGTAGAAATAAAAGTAAGGAAATTATGTGAATCTAGAAGCTAAAATCATTTCCTTAGAAAGGAACTAGAGAAAATATTGATTAGTCAAATAAAAGCTTGAATTTTGGAAAAATTTATTAAATATGAGATAATATTCTTAGTTTCCAAAGGTCACCATTCATCAAGGTAGGTCTTAGGTACAATGAAAAAAAACACCAAAGAAATATGAAAGCATTAAGACAAAGCCATCAGAAAAGGAAAATTAAGAAAAGCCTAAACGCTAGGCTCATATTATCAAAGACTCTAGCAACAATGAAAAAAAAAATAATAAAATAAATGAGGACCAACAAAAACTTGACTCTTCTCAATAGAATAATAAGAATGATTTCAAAATAGTTTTTCCACCAAGAAGGCCTTTCACAACTCGGTAGCAAAATCTCTTCCTTGGCTATTTTTTTTCTTTTGATAATTTTGGTCATAAAAAACTACAATTCATGTGAGAATAGAAATAGAGGATCGTATAAGAACTCAAAGAATGATTATGTAAGCAACAAAACCAAAAGTTCTCATGGGTTTGTTGATGTAAATTACAATTCATTCCCCTCCCCCACTTTATTATAATATTGAATTTTGTAAGTTAAATAAATATGGGCATATATAATGTAATTGTAGAAGAAACATAATAAAGTCCCCTAAACAAAAAAAGGAAGATGTTATTATCAATAATATATAAGTATAGAAGAAGGTATGGAAAAGGAAGCAAGAAGAACAAAACAAATAATAATGTGGACTTGTAATGTATACTCAAAACAAAGTTAGCCAATGGTATAGTGATAGTGGATGTTCAAAACACATGATAGGGGATCATAACAAATTTTTCACCATAGATGAAGAAAAAGGAGGCAATGTTCCCTTGGGGATAATGCTTCTACAAGGATAGTTAGAAAATATACGGTTACTCTTGACGATGGAAAGACTTAAACATAAAATGTATTGTATGTTGAAGGGTCGAAACACAATCTTCTAAGAGTCAATTAAATGTGTGATCAAGGTTAAAACCCCACATTTCATTCTAAAGGACATGAGATAAAGAAAGAAATTTTAGGAATATTAGTGGAAAATGAAAATAGATCCCTCAGTAATGTATACATCCTCGATGAAGTCAAAGGAGAAAAATATTTTATGGGACAAGTAGACAAAAGTTGGTTATGGAATAAAAGAATGGGTCATTTAAATTTTGACAATCTAATAAAACTTAGTAATACATAAGTAGTAAGAGATATGTTAAGGATGTCAACACCTACAAAAAATATTTGTAAGCCATTTCAGCACTAGAAGCAAACAAAATTTAGTTTCAAAACAAAGCAGTACTCAACATCAAAGTCGTTGGAAATTGTACACACATATCTCTACAGGCTAACAAGAACACAAAATTTAAAATGTGAGAGTTATTTTAAGCTACTTTTTAATGATTACACAAGAATGACATAGGTTACATTTCCTAAAGAAAAATATGAAGCATTTGAGAAGTTTAAAGCTTTCAAATTTGTAGTTCAAAATGAGACTGATTTAAAAATCAAGTGATTAAGATCAAACAAAGGAGGTGAGTTTCCCTCTAATGAATTTAATGAATTGTGTGAGAATCATGGAATCAAGGGTCATTTTTCAATAGCAAGGAATATACAACAAAATGGAGTTTTAGAAAGGAAGAATGAAACTGTAAATGAAATGGCTAAAACAATGTTGAATGCATCCTTTGGGGAGAAGCAATCAACACAACAATCTACATTTTGAATAGAGCACAAATTAGAGTGAACAACAACAAGTCCCTTTACTAATTATGGAAAGGTATACCAGTTACAGTCAAACACTTCAAAGTATTTGGCAGAAAGATCTATATAGAGATACAAGAAAATAATTTAGGCAAGTTTTATTCCAAAATAGATGAAGGTATCTTACTTGGATATGCATGTAGAAGTAAATCCTATATATTTTACAACAAAATACTGCACAAGGTGGTATAAATTGCTAATGTAAGAGTGGATGAATCCATACATCAAAAATAAAAGTGAAAAAAAAATTGATACCATAGAAAAAAATCTATATAGAACAAGAAAAGGAAGAACGAGAGGAAGAAGAAAAGAAAGAACAAGAATAAATAGATTTCCAACATCCAAAGACACCATAAAAAATTGTCTAAAATTATGATCCAAAATAACATATTTTTGTTGATATGGGTACAAGAGTCCATACCAGAAGAGGATTTGTCACTACACTAAAACAAATTTTCTTTGTTATCCAAAATAGATCCAAAGAAAGTTTACACAAGATAGTGAAGATAAGCATTGGGTTAATGTTATGGAAGAAGAACTAAATTAGATTGATAAAAATGAGACATGGGAACTTGTGCCTATACCAAAATATAGGAATGTGATGTTGTAAATACTAAGATGAGGAGTGAATCGGTATTTCTTTCAATTCTTAAATTATGACAGTTAATATTTTTCACAAGTTAAGAAAATACAGAAGAATCAGAACAAAAAAATAATTTTGTTAATTAAAATAGTGAGGACTCCAATCCTCTTTTACAAAGGGAGGCTCCAACCTGTAATATATTTTTTTTCGATTCTTCAAAGAACAAACCTTAAATGAGGACATCAAACCTCCCAATCAAATCCAGGCACCAACATAGTCTATATGAGTACATCAATCCTATTAGGATTCAACTCATACAAAAACTTCAAATATACTTCATGAAATTTTCCAAAATACTGCTTCAAGATGTTATCCAATTTGCTTCAACTCTTCTCCAAAATATTCTCCAAAAGATTCTCCAAAATTTTCTCCAAATATGCTTCAAAATTGCTTCAAGGATTCTTCAAATTTAGGTCCAAAAATTCTACTTCAAAACTCTACAAGTCTTCTCAAAATAAGGTCTTCATTTATGCTTCAAGTCTACTTCAAATATGACCTCAAGAATTCTTCAGCAACTGCTACAAAATTATGCTTTAATTTTTCTCAAGAAGTGTCCCCAAGTTTGCTTCAATAAGCCTGCTCAAAGGGCTCTGTAATGAATATTCAAAGATGCTTCAAATTTTTCTTCAAGAAGTCTCCAGGATCTACTCCAAAATTCCTTGAAATTTTTCTACAGAATGTCTTCAAGTCTACTCTAGGTTGGCTTCAAAGGAAGCTCTAGAAATTTTACTCCAAGAGTCCTCAACAATGCCCCAAAGATGGTATCAAATTAGATCCAAATATGGTCTTATAAGTAGCTCCAAAAGGTATTCAAACTCAACTAAAAAAATAATTCCAAACTATCCTCCAAAATGTCTCCTATGGAAGGTCAAAAACAAATATTGAGGATGGCTCAAAGTTTGTCACAAATGAGAGGTTGAGTTTGCTTTTATCACATGGCTAAAGTCCACATAGAGAGGGATGATTTTTATACTAGCCATAGGCCCGAATTTCCTCAAGTCTGAGTCTTCCACATGTCTACAGGACTAAGTTTCCACAGTCCAATTTTCACGCCAAGGTTTTCTCATATATTAGGGTCGAGGTCTACTTCAAATCTATGCCAAGTTCTTCTTCCAAAAAAAGATGAATTTTGTACCAAAAATGAGCTCAAAATATACTAGGCCAAGTCTACTCCAGGTCTCCATAAGAGTGGCCAAGTTATGTTCTAGAAATGCCCCAAGATCTACTGAAGAATAGACTAGGTTCTATTCCCCAATAAATCTATAAAGGAATCTCAGAAATCCACCAATATCCCCTAACACAAAATAGAGATCAAAGAAATGAATTCACTCTTAAAATTTCTTTTATGTTGATGAGATATGAACCTTCCTCTTCCTTATTCCACGTTCATCTTCTCTTCTTACTTCACTAAGTTGATCTGGCCAAAATGGAGGAGGCATGTGTTGGGTGTGTGTTATATAGTCCCCCATGTTCGTTGTGTGGGGCATAGGAGGGGGTCAGCATCCCCCCCCCCATTCATTGCATCAAGCACAGTAGGGGGGCCGCAACCCCCCTGTTTGTTGCGCTAGGTGCAACAGGGGGCCACAATCCCTCTGTTCGTTGCATCGAGCGCAGCAGGGGGGTCACGGGGGGGCGGTAGCCCCCCCTATCGGAGGGTTTGCAGGGGAGCAGTAGCCCCCCTGCACAGGGTCTGAGGCAATGCCCCGAGAAATTTTCTTTCCTATATATATGTGGACCCAATAATGGGGGGAGGACCCAAAGATGGTGGGTAAACCTACCCGTGGTTTTGTGCATGGGTTTTTCACATGGTTTTGGGCATGATGGTTTTCATCCCATGGTATTTTGTAGATCCGGTCAAGGGAACTACGATTATGTTCTAATATCGGGTTAATGTATTGGGGTTTATGAATGCTTCGGCATCTATATATATGTATTGTAATATTGAAATGAATATAATGAAAAATCAATTTGGTAGTCTCGGTTTTGGGATCCAAGGGAAAATCTTTGTGTATATTTTTTTTATGTTCTCTCCATTGCTTATTTTCAGTATTAAGAATTTGTTTGCAGGTAACTTTTGTACAGGGTTAAAACCTACATTTGGTATCATAGTTTTTTCAGCTTCAAGGGGACGCCTTTGCTGGTAAGGGGTTTTTCTCGAGCCTGTGGTAGAACCTATTCAGTGGGAGATCTACGGGATCGATTCTTGCGGTGAAAGAAGATGGTGAGCAATGGAAAGATAGAGATCGATAAATTTAATGGTCATAGTTTTGATTTGTGGAAGATAAATATGGACGATCTACCAGTGGATAAAGATCAGTGGATTGCAGTAGATCCAGGTACTAAACCAATGACAATGTCAACAGAAGAGTAGGAGAAGTTGGATCAGAAGGAAAAGAGCACAATACAGTTGTGTATCTAATATTCAGTATTGTTGAATGTATCAGGGGAAGCTACTATGAAGGATTTTTGGGACAAGTTAGGGAATGTGTACCAATCTAAGTCTCTGGTGAACAAATTTTTCCTATGGAAAAAGTTTTATAACCTAAGGATGAAGGACGGAGACTCGGTGACAGAGCATATGAACGCATTTAATATTTTGGTAAACCAGTTGTTATCTGTTGATATCAAAACTTCAGAGGAAGATAAGTGCATTAGTTTGATGTGTTCTCTACTAGATTCATGGGATAGTCGGGTTGTTGCAATGTGTAGTAATACAACTACCTTTAAGTTTGATGAAATAGTCTCATCCTTGTTGTCGAAGGAGATGAGACAAAAAAATATGGAGAGACAGGATGGATATTCCTTGTCTGTACAAGGCCATTCCCATAACAGAAACAAAAAATAAGTCCTCAAGTGGGAGATATAAATCTAGAGGGATATAAAACTCCAGGAAAACCTATAAAGGTGTGTTGGAAATGCGAAAATGAAGGACACTACAAAAATGACTATATATCTAAATCTCTGAGAAAAGAAAGGGATCTGATGATGCTCCTTCTGCGGAGAATAAAACCACCTTAGATGAAGCTGGGGATGTGTACTTGGCTTCTTCTTCAAGTACACATGTAGATCATGAGGCATGGTTCATTGACTCAGGTTCATCCTTTCACTTCACTCCCCATAGGGAGTGGTTCTGAGAGTATCAGAAATATGTTGGTGTTGATGTATTCTTAGGGGATGATAGGAGGATAGAATCGATAGATAGGGAAAAGTAAAACTAAAGTTGCAAGGTGGAAGGATTAGAACACTTCCCGGTGTTCTGCATATTTCTGCATTGGCTAGAAACCTCATTTCTTTAAGCAAGATGGATGATGCAAGTGTAAAAAAAAATGTTCGAGAAGGATACCTGCAAGATGGTTCAGGGAGAACTGGTATGGATGTGGGGATTTTGGATTTGAACTCTATACAAGCTTCTGGGTAGCACTATTATTGAAGGTTGCAATAGTTTTGTGGTTCCTGAAAGTGGAGCTCAAAAAATTGTGGTATCTGGAGAAAAAACCATGATATGTCATCAAAGGCTTGGAAATATTGGAGAGAAGAACCTTCGAATACTGCATGGTAATAGTATGGTAGAATTTATGTCTAATTTCTCTCTGTATTTTGAATTTTGTGAACATTGTGTATATGGGAAGCAGAATCGGGTGAGTTTCCCCTTTGGTGCTAAGAGGGCGAATAGGATATTAGAGCTTGTGCACAGTGATTTGTTTGGACTTGTGGTGATTCCATAACTGGGTAATTCCATGTACTATGTATCATTTATATATGACTTCTTAAGGAATACATGGATATATTTCCTCAAAAATAAATTTTAAGTCCTTGGCAGGTTTAAAGAATTTAAGGCTCTGGTGGAAAACTAGAAAGAGAAGAAGATAAAGGTGTTGAGGACAGATAATGGTGTAGAGTTCTACAAGAAGGAATTTTAAGATTTTTGTAAGAAGTGTGGTATAGCATGGTAGAAGAATACTCCATACAAGCCTTAGAAAAATGAAGTTTCAGAAAGGATGAACAAGACGTTGATGTAAAATTCAAGAAGCATGCTCAGTGGTGTCGAGTTAGGACAAGAATTATGGGCAGAGGCAATGGAGACTACATGTTACCTGGTTAACATATCACCTTCATCAGCGTTAGAGGATAAGAAACCACATGATGTCTGGAATGGTAATAATCCCTCTCTTTCACATCTAAGGATATTTGGATGTGATGCATATGTATATGTTCCAAAGGAGAAAATAGCCAAGTTTGATAGTAAATCTGAAAGGTGCATCTTTATTGGGTATAAGTATGGTTTAAAAAGTTATAATATTTGGAACCCAGAAACAAAGAAGGTTGTGTGCAATAGAGATGTGGTGTTTATAGAGGTGAAATATGCTATTAAACATGAATTCCTACCAAAGAAACCTGAGAAGATAGATTTTGATCAAAGGAGGAAGAATCAGACTCTATAGTAGAACAGGAATCAGAAGAGGAAGAGCCACAAACTCCAGCTTTGAGAATATTAGTTTGAGAGAGAAGGAAACCATAAAGGATAGTCCATCTTCTTTTTGTTCAAAGTTTGCTTTATGTATTACTGATGATGATCCCAGAACAGTCATGGAGGTAGTAGATTCAGAGGATGGAAAACTCTGGAAAGAGGCCATGGTTGATGAAATGGCATCTTTGGACAAAAATGAGGCTTGGAATCTTGGGGAGTTGTTAGCTAGAAGCAAACCCATTATAATAAAATGGGTGTTTAAGAAGAAGATGAATGCAGAAGGAAAGGTGGAGAAATACAAAGCTCGGGTGATAGAAAAAGGTTATTCCCAAGTGCCACGAATTGATTATGGTGATATTTTTTCTCTTGGTGCCAAATTAGCTTATATTAGATTAATTTTATTTATTGATGCTACTTTTTTATTTTGAGGTAGAATAGATGGATGTGAAGACAACATTTCTTCATTGGGATCTAGAAGAACTAGAGATCTACATGAAGTAACATGAAGGCTTTGCAGTGAAGGGTAAGAAATATTTGGTATGCAGGTTAAGAAAGTCTTTTTATGCGTTAAAATAGTCACCAAGGATGTCGTATCATAAATTTGATACATATATATATGGGGACTTAGCTTCACCAGAAGCAAAGTGAATCATTGTGTGTATTTTAAATTAATTGGTGACTGTGTTATTTATTTGGTCTTGTATTTGGAAATGACAAAGAAATTATCCAGGATTTGAAGACTTAATTGTCCTCCAAATTCGACATGAACGATCTTGGTGCTACAAACTATATTGTGGACATGGAAATTAAATGAGACCGGGAAAATAGGAAGCTCTAGTTAAACCAAAGGAAGTATGTCAAGACAATATTGCAAAGGTTTAATAAGCAGGATAGTAAATCAATGAAGGTTCATATTCCTCTAGGTGTAATTTTATATGCTAAAAAATGTCCCAAGACACAAGAAGAGGAATAAGACATGTCTCATGTTCCATATGCAAGTGCAGTCGATAGCCTGATGTATGAAATGGTATGTACTAGACTAGACATTACACATGCAGTGGGAGTATTGAGAAATTTTATGTCAAAACCAGGGAAGGAGCATTGGACAGCAGTGAAGTGGATTTTCAAGTATTTGTGTGGCACTAGTGATTATGGTCTATGCTACCAAGGAATACTAGGATTGGACAGAATTTTGGACACCCGTGGATTTTTTGATGCAAACTGGGTTGGAGATCTAGATCAGAGAATATCTACAAGTGGGTATGTGTTGAACTTATTTGGAGGAGCAGTCAGTTGGATTATCAAAAGACAGTATGTAGTGGCTCTTTCCACTATAGAGGTCGAATACATGGAAGCCACTCAAAGAGGCAAGGAATCAGTTTGGTTGCAGAGATTGTGCTCAAGTATGGGGTTGGTACAACGAGCTATAAGGATATACTATGACAGCCAAAGTGCAATTTTCTTGGAAAATAACCCTGCTTATTGTTCAAAGACAAAGCAAATTGATGTTCAGTATCACTTTGTGAGGGATATGGTTGATGAAAAAAAGGTATTTCTAGTAAAGGTGGACACTTTGAAGAATGTTGTAGATGTATTGACGAAGTCTGTGAGCACTGAGAAGTTTTCTTGGTGTAGAGAAACCATGGGAGTTTCAGGGATGGACCAATAACTAAGTTCTCTTGTGACCCCCTGTGTGGAAAATAAAACAACAAGTGAGATAATGTTGGGTGTATGTTATATTATTTCCACAAGTAGTCGCATGCGAACCCAAGGATGGGGGGCAGACCCAAGGATGTTGGGCAAACCTACCCATGGTTTTGCACATGATTTTGGGAATGATGGTTTTATTCCCATGGTATTTTGTAGATACAGTCAAGGGAAATATGGTTATGTTCTAATCCAGGGTTAATGGATTGGGGTTTATGAATGCTTCAACATGTGTGTGTGTATATATATATATATATATATATATATATATATATATATATATATATTGTACCATTGAAAGGAATATAATGAAAAATCAATCTGATATTCCCAATTTTGGGATCCAGGGGAAATTATATGTGTGTATTTGCTTTATGTTCTCACCATTGTTTAATTTTATGTTTTAAGAATTCATTTGCAGGTGATTCCTCTACGAGGTTAAAACCTACAGTATGGCTCTTATTTATATTAGTTCAACTGAACTAACATATTTGTTTTGTGGGGGGTGACTTGTTCTTAAGGGGAGATGACTTGACGGAGGAGAATTATTAAATAATAAGTTTTTTTGTCTTCCAAAATATCTTTGTTGAAGGTTGACTTGGGCTTCCATAATTTGACCTTCTTCAAAGGTTTCAATAGAACATTAAGATCATGATTTTGTGGGTAAAAATATTGGTGTTAAATCCATTCATTTGGTGCAGTGATGTTGGTGTATGCAAATCATCAAATCGTTTGACATCATTGACAAGTTATTCCAATAATCTCCCCCTTTATCATTTTTGTCGATCCCCATGCTCCCCTATCACCATGCTTCACTTCCATTGTCTCCACATTTCTCTTCATTTTCTACACCCCTTTTACATCAATGGAAAATAAGATAACTCTCTTGTCATATACTCCTCCTATATTTTCTTCCACTAAGGAAATATCCCCTTAAGTTACATAAATTACAGTGATGATCTGTGCCATTAATTTCTCCCTTACTCATGACCATATGCAATTTTGCCTTCCTCTATAGAAAAATAGTTCTCAACCATCTTGTATTTCCTTGACGAAATGCATGTTGTTTCATACTAGAAGTATAATTGTTCCCAGTGAGTAGAAGTTCTTCTTAAACAATTCCTATCACTCCTCTTTCTGTAACTGTCTGATTTTTTTTGTTCTAGAAATTGTGCAACTAAAAACCCTCAACTCTCTACTCCTTCATTTTGGTAGAAAATAGATCTAGCTTAAGTAGAACATTATCAGATATAGTAAGAAGAGATATATTTTTCTAAAAAATTTTGCAAGAGCCGAATGGAACAAACTATAACTTCTTCAATCATTTTGAAGTTACTAGTACTTGTTTCTTTATTTCTTTATCCACCATATATTTGCATGTGGAGTAGATCACATCCCAACTATTTTTAATATGAGTGTTTCCTTTAGAAAAATTCCTCTGGTGAATATAGCTCCTCCAGCCAATCTCATCCACATTACAATTAACAAAATAAACATGGAGAAACATAAGACTTTTCCTGAGCAGATTTTGATAACATGTCATTCCCTATCATATTCATAACATTCTTTGTTATCTGGATTCTTTATGAAATATATGGCCTCATCCACTCAACCATCACAATACCTAATATGAGGGTGTTGTAGTTTATTGTACGCATCTCATCAAGAAGATTGAAAAAATCAACCATCCTTCCATATTTTCAAGGGCATCAAAATTATAAAAATGCATTGTAAGTGTAAACATTTGGATTACAACTTGAATTCTTCATATGTTTTAAAGGATCTAAAATAGTATGCATATGATTAGTTTTTCATAGACAAATAATAATAGTGTTGTTGGTTAGAGTGTCAACAGCGATGCTTTGATCTTTTGATTCTTCAAACACTCTATGAGCGTAAAAAACTCTTCCTTCTTTGCATATGTATTTGATGAGAGAGTGCACTACATATATGCATTGACTAACACCCTTGGCCAATATTTCTTCATAGATCAAGATTTCCTCAATAATTTTTAACCTATGCATAGGGCGTTGATAATAGTAGGAAAGGTAATTGTAGTTGGAGCACATCCATCAGTTGTAATTTCCTTCAAAGCTTCCATCTCTTCATAGGCGCCCATTAGTACATAATATAATTTTAGGTTGGGAAATAATATTCCTATACACCACCATGGCTTCTTTCTGAGATTATGATTTAATCAGTAATCATATAAGACCATTTTAAGTAAAGTCAACAAAAGACAATTTCTTCATCTTTTCTAAGTTAACCATCATAGAAATTGTAGCCCCCACCTTCATTTATGTTATCAAATTTGTGTCGTCCTAGGGAATACCATCTAAGGGATGCAAATCAGTCTTGTTGCAGGCTCATTTTCAAACAGATGCTATATGCTATGAAATAATGCAGCTTTTTTTGCATTGGTGTAGCCATAAGTCCCCTCAACATCCAAGGAAAGAGTTGTAATATTAGGCATCTCCATAGTATCCCTATCTTCCAATTCATACATTTCATCACAAATTCTGTAAAATCACAAGCCACGTTTTGGTTTCCTAAAATTAATGAAATTTGAAAAACCATAATAGCAACAATATTTTCAAAAGAATGATGTGCTTCATAAACCAATTATAGACTTTGTTTGGCATATGAATCATTTTCATTATTTGTCAAATCCATCTTGTAGTTATGAATAATCCAAAGTTGTGGTATCTCCAATTGGCACACTAAGAAATAAACATACATGAATCATCTCTTCCTTTATATCCCTTGCTTTATATAAGTATATGAACATCAAGCAAGAACACTAATAGTGGGAACAAAGAACATGGATTCATAATCAATTGGGAAATGATAAGAAACACAAATTTATTTTGTCCCCTGTTTTATCATTTTTGTGCCTCTAAGAATGTGATCTTGGATTTGGTTACAATATATAGCCCTTTTACATATGTTGAATCTCAATTTATAAATATAAATGGACCACAGATTCTACCTGAGGCAGATAACGAGTCAACAACTTGAAAAAGTGTTTGGAGCACTCAAGGCAAGTTTAATTTTTTGTTTGACAAGTTTTCTTCTCCAAAATTTTGTTATTTTTTCAAATAAATTTTGTTCTTTGATTTCATGAGGAGCCCATTTCATGCCACTTCTAGTGTCTCTTTCTATATGTCCAAAATTCTGACCTTGATAGCATTCTACATTGAACTTGAATAATCGAGAAAATGAGCTGTAATTTTTTTTCATAGCCATTAGGCAATCTATCTTGTCTTCTTGCAAACTTACTTCTAGGATTTTAATGAAATCCTTCATAATCATTCATGTAGTACTCTCTACAATTTCTTGCTTTATGACCAAAATTAGTGCATGAATAACAATAACCAAATAACACTCTCTACAATTTCTTGCTTTGGGACCAAAATTAGTGCATTCATGTAGTACTCCCTTTGTCCATATGTACCAAATACCAAACGAAGTGGTGCCTCTAAGGTATCTCAACACATGTTTGGTTGCCTGCAATAAATCTTGGTTGGCTTAACCATAGCTTTACTAAGTTTGTTAACCGCATAACATATGTTTGGTCATGTGTTCACCAAGTGCACAAGTGAACCAACAAGCTGCATGTAAATGGTAATTTCAACAACTTCACTCAAAGTAGCATCTTCCTTCCTCCAATTCCATGCTAGAGGAGTCTCAATGTGTTTGTTGCTCTCCATGTGAAACATTTTGAGCATCTCGTTGGCATACTTTCCCTGAGAGACAAACGGATCCCCATCTCTTTGCCAAATTTCCAAACCAAGGAAATAATGCAAGAGCCCATGTCCTTCATCTCAAATTCTCTTACAAGATCCTCTTTGCAATAATTGATCAGCTTCTCATCACCTGTCAGAATCAAATCATTGACATATAGTACTACAATCAATAATTTACCTTCTACCACAAAATGGTAAAGGTTTGCATCTGCTTCATCTTGGTGAAGCCCAACGCGGTGAAGTAGTTGTCGATCCTAGCGTACCAAGCACAGGGTGCTTGTTTCAGTCGATACAATGCTCGCTTGAGTCTACACACATGTGACTCTCTATTGAAGGTCTCAAATCCTTCTGGTTGCTCAATGTACACCTCTTCCTCAATCACTTCATTGAGGAAAGTTGTCTTTACATCCATCTGATGTATTTTCCATCCCATCTACACTAAAAGTGAAATAATAGATCTAATTGAAGAGTACCTTGCTACTAGAACAAAGGTCTCCTCATAATCTACTCCCTCTACCTGAGAGAACCCCTTGGCCACAAAGTTGGCCTTATGTTTCTCCACACTCCCATCTGTTGCTTGCTTCACCTTGTAGATCCACCTGGATCCTACAACTTACTTGTCCTCCAGTCTTGGGACACCTTCCCATGCACTTTTTCTGATAATAGATTCATACTCCTCAACCATATAATCAACCCATACTGGTTGTTGCATTTCTTCCTCTTAGTCTCTACACTCTCGCTCATAAGAGCCATGTAGCCATTGTAACTATATGGGGACCTTCTATGCCTGCATTGTAATGTGGGTGCTCCCACATTCTCTATAACATCATGCATCAACCTGTCAGGTTCTCTGGTGTGCTTCCTTTCGCCTTTGGATGTCTCTTCTTGAGTGGGTTCTTCCACCCTTTGTTGGTGTGCTTCCTTTCATCTCTGGATGTCTCTTCTTGAGTGGGTTCTTCCACTCTTTGTTCCTCTTCTTGTGGCTACTCCACATATTGAGGTTCTTCTTTTGGAGCTAATATCTCTTCAACTGCATGCATCTGAAGCTCCCTCTCAAGGGAAATTTGCATGGCCTTTCCTTCATCGAATTTCACATCTCTACAAACCACTGTCATCCTGTGAGATGGAAGGTACACCCGATAGTTATGAGGTGTATCAGTGTGCCCCAAAAATATTCCCAACTCAGTTGTTGGTTCCATATTTTTTCGTGCATGTTTGGTAACGTTAGTAAATTGATGAACCAAAAATTCTAAAGTGCACCACATATTGCTTCTTATTAGAAAAGGCTTCTTCTGATTTAATCATCCTGACGATTCAATGAGGACTTTTGTTATGCACATGCACAACTATGTTGCATGCTTTTGCCCACAAGTGAAACGGTAGGCCCTGATCATGTAACATCACTCATGCAGCTCCCACAATGTTTTTTTTCTTCCTTTCTACAACCCCATTAGGTTGTAGGTTATGAGGTCTTATCAACTCCCTTCGAATGCCTTCTGATGCACAAAATTTATTGAATTCATTTGACACTTATTCTCCATCATTGTCGCTCCTAAGAGCCTTCACCTTCTTGCCTATGTATTTTTCAACAAGTGCCTTCAACTCACAAAGTTTTGAGAACACCTGGTCTTTCTTCTGCATGATGAATATCCAAGACTTGTGTGAAAAATCATCTTCAAAAATGACATAATACTTGTGCTTGATTGTGGAGGTTGTCGAGAACGATCCACACACATTTGAGTGAACTCTTTCAGGGATCGCTTTCGCTTGAATAACCTTATCATGAAAGGTGGCTTTGGTGTACTTCCTCAATGTACACTCTTTGCATGTATCACGCCGCTCAAGGGCACCCTTGGGAAGTCCTGTAGAAATTTTTTGCATGATCTTCAAAGCTCTGTGGTGTATATGGCCCAATATTCTATGCCATAACTCACCAATGTCATGGTTCTCCACCTTCTCTTATTTCGTCCTCAAGGAAACACAATCTTCCACATCCAATTTGTAGAGGTTATTTACTTGAACCCCGATCTTCTTCACTTTTCCCATGGTTATGTGATGAAGGAATGCCTTTCCTTTGCTAAATATCACATTATAGCCATGATATTACAACATAGAAACTAAAACCAAGTTCTTCTTCAAACCAGAAACATACATGACATCTTTCAATGTGAGAGGAGAACCATGTTCCCTCTGAAAGGTAACAGTACCGATGTCCATCGCGCTATACCTCCCATAATCTCCCATCTCGATGTGCATCTGGAGATACTTCTCCTCTAAGTTGTTGAAGAACTCCTTGTTGTCGGTCATCTGGAATGACGCTCCACTATCAAAGTACCACACATAACCCATCACCGTTGACACCATGCATGCAATGAGAGTGAAATAAAACTCTAATTGTGAAGCAAGAGCTTCACCTGCCACTCCTCTTGAGGGCTTCTTACTGACCTTCTGGTGCAGACACTTCGTGGAATAATGTCCCACCTTGTGACAGTGAAAAAATTTAATCTTCGAAAATTCTTTCTTCTTTCCAACCTAACCATAATCTAATGTGGAATGGTATGAATTCCCTTTCCCTTTATTTTCCTTTCCATCCAATGCTAAATTCTCCTCGTCATCATGCTTTGAAGACGATCCATCTCTGGTGTTCTGTTGAATCTCTTCTTGTACCAAGTCGGACAACAATCGCTCCCACTTTAGTAGCTTCTCCTTCCCGTTTATCGAATCTTGGTACTTGTGCCACCTCTTGGGAAGGCCTAGAAGTGCTAGGATCACCATATCATCCTCGACAATTGTAACACCAACACTTCTAATCTCATCTCGACACTGAGTGAATTTGATCAAGTATTTTGGTATTGTGTCGCCCTTCTCCATCTTGATTTTTCTGAGCTTGTATTTCAGTGCCAACTTCCTGTGGTCGTTGTTATTCTAAAAAAAATATGCTAAGGCTTTCCACATCGTATATGGAGTTTCCTTTCCATGGAGGTTCAAGAAAATATGATCTCTAACTCCTTCTAACATCATCATTCTTGCCTTTGCTATGTTCTTCTTCCACGTCGCCAGATCTTAAGCATTTGTTGTTGCAGGCTTAGGAATATCATTGTCTATTAATTCCTTCAGCCTGTTGTCTTCCAACATTATTTCTATCATGTCTCTCCAGGCTATGTAATTCTAACTACCCTCAAGGGCATATTCGAGCCTCGATCCAGAGAAAGACATCTTGATCCTGTTGTTGGTCCTTAAGAGCATATATGCCAATTCGATTCACCTGCATAGAAAAAACTTGTATTTTTCTCTTCTAGAGTGATTCCTACTCTGATGCCATGTAAAAAATCCATGTAGATTCAACTGATAATTGTAATATGCTAAAAAATTATACTTGAATCTACTCTACCAATTGCAAAAACCAATTTAGATCTTGAAATCACAAAACATGAAAGAAAAATAATTCCAATCGCGCAACACACATATTTATCTGGGGAAAGCCTCAGCTAAAAGCCCACTATATGTATATTTCATAAGCTAAATAATATGATAATATTGCAATGTTTTTCTCCAAGCTGAGAAACCTTTGCACTATATTTTTCTATCTAAATGATTCCTAGACAAACCTGGTTCAATAATTAACCCATTTCTGGTTTGCCTGAGTCCCTATTTCCTAGCGCAGTTTCCTTGGGTAATTAGGCCATATTAATTAGGTAAATTCCCAATCCATATTGTGAAATCCATTAGGGGGCTTCCTCTGACTACACCCACCACCTGTACAATTCAAATAATTGTACAACTAATAGTACACTGTCATTGAACTCCAATCTCAACTCGGCCTCTCTCATAATTGACATGCATGAGTTATTTATGAGTGAATTATCAGTTATATGATTGATCATTTCATGTGAATTAAATCTATTTTCCACACTTTTACCTCTCTCCAACTCCTCCACTGCTTAGAACTAGTTAAACTGAATTTAACTCGGATAAACTAATTTAATTAATTACAACTCAAAATAAACTAAACCAGGGTTCATATAATGTAGGAGACACTCTACATGCCTCTAGTTTTACCCTTAGCTCGAATTAACTAAACCAACTAAGTCATCCTAACTTAGTTAACTCGTAAAAGTTGTCACATGATGTGGAATTATAGTTTTATTCTAATTTAATTCAAGGGAAAATTAAATTTGAAGCCTTTATTGGTGTCATTTTCAATGGACTTTAATTTTAAGTCTTTGCTTGAGAATGGGGTTGTCTTATACTTTTTGAGCCTAGGGAGCCTACTATTTAGGAAGTACGCCTCTTTACCTGGTTCCTTAAGTGTTTCAAAAAGCAGCCGATATGTTGAACCATTCTGGTATAATCTATGGTTTTCTATCATTCATTGCTCCAATGCGGTTTGATAATTTGGTTAATTGGGGAGTAGTAGATCTCAACTTTGGTATGGATGTCGAGGGAGTAAAATTTACTAGTATGTTGATTTTTTTATATTCTCCAGAGGGATTGAAACAACTTTGGTATATGGGGCATGGGTAAAATTTCTTCTTCTCGTACTGTGTGGTTCCATTATTAGCTGGGGGTAGTATGCCACATGAACGCATGCGAGGGACTCGTGGGGCTAGGGTACTTGGCCAACAAGGCCGACCACAGGTTGAGTTGCAAGCTCAGGAGGTAGCGGATGCATATCACTCAACAACCTCCCCTTGCACTAAGGAGGAGATTCAACGACTTATGAGACATTTTCATCATGATAAACATGCCTATTTAGATTTATAAATTTTAGATGAGGTTGCTCATTGGCTCCCTGACCTTAGAAATACCACGGGAAGGAGAAAACAAATACATGCTTGTTGTTCCTCTCTACTGAAAACTTAAGACTTTCAATATGACGAGTCTTAAAGGATAAGCAAAAGGATAGGAATGACATCATATCTTTCTTAATGACATTCAACGAAACCAATGGAAAATGCAAGCATGTTTGGATAAACTAAATTCTCATTTAGCTCACATGGAGCATCACATTCAATGTGAATTTAAACCTCTCGTTCCTTATGGTATAAACGCTTTACATGCTCGGATTCTCGATATGGTTATATTGATGTAGATCTTTCTCAACTATCCATTTTATGATATTATGGTCTCTTATGTATGGTTCTTACTCTTGTTCTTTTGTAGAAACTTAATGTTATCCTATATCAGCTAACAAATATGGTTTCGAGTATGGCAGAGTATGGTGTTTATGGTTATCAATGATGTAATCTAATTTTTGAAGGCAATATAATCAACTTACAAAAAAATTATTTTTTTCTTAAATCATTATTCTTTTTTAACTAAAATACAAATTTAAATTCAATGAAATTTAATAATGTTTCATTAAACAAAATAATTATTTCCATATATATATATATATATATATATATATATATATATATATATATATATCACTCTATAAACTTATTACCAATAAAAAAAATAAACTAATAATGCAATAATATAAATTAAATAGTCGGTAAACACCAATAAACATTAAAACACTTAGCTCATATTACATCTCACAATCTTAAGACCAACCTAGATCCATCTTAACTCCAGATCTACCTAAGGCAGAGAGAGGTCAAATCTCTTTTCACTCTAAAAAATGTTTCCATCTCAATAAATTTGATCCCTCTCAGCTCTTGGTAGATCCATAGTTAAGATGGATCTAGACCCATTTTATTAATAATTATAACTATTAACTATTAATTATATATCTTCTTTATGGTTTTATGTAATTTCAACAAGTTTAAATTTTGTTTTTATTTTATTTTGGCCAAGTAAAAATGTTTACAGGACATTACACCATCTCTACATACACACAATTACTTTAACCTTTTATTATTTTTTAATTGAGCTCACGTGTAAATGTTTACAAACATTTACACCACTACAACATCTCCCCTACACCTTTTTGCGAATAAAATATTTTGATTTTGAAATGAATCATGGTTTTGGGGCAAGTGGTATTGATAAGCCATGGTATTGGCCCATATTATTGTAACAAAACCTATTTACAAGTTAATAATATCCGTGGTAAAATGGAGGAGAATATCTATGAATAAGAATATTGTAAGAATTAATTTTTAATTTAAAAAATGTTATAAAATTAAATTAAAATAAAATATTTTGATCTAGAAATAAATTATGGTTTTTAGGCATGTGGTATTGATAAGTTATGTCCCATGGTATTGTAACAAAGCCTATTTACAATTTAATAATATCCATGGTAAAACATGGGTGAATATTCATGGTTAATGTTAGCCCAGGTAAGTTAGTGATCAAATAACTCTTTCAGTTGTTTTCCATAAAGTCATAGACCAAAAATTTTTACTTTTTCGAACAAGTTCTCAGAAAATAATTTTGGTCACTGAAGAGGTCTAAATCATGTATGATGCTCATTCATTTCATTTATTGCCACCATTGTCAAGGTCATCACCATCATCAGTTTCAAGATCACCATCTCTATCATCATCACTGAAGAGGTCTAGGGTTAGGTCACTCCATTTCATATAGGTCATTGTCTAGGTTTATTTCTGCTTTTGAAAAATCTTCAAATTTTCACTAAAAATAAGGCAGCAACCCTCTAGTTAATTCATAAAACCCTAATGAAGGAGCAAGCATGTTTATGAAGATGAAATAAAAGCCATATTTCTTGTTTCATATGGCTCAAGTTCCAAAAAGTTCCAAATAACTCCATTTTGTTTCACTGTCTCATAAAAAAGAAGAATTTTGTCTCATTGTCTCATGTAAGGTCAAAAAAGTCATCTTTGACTGTCAGAGCTTCAAAGGAGGCCAAATCTGACCTATTGTTCCAGTCAAATGCAAAGGGACTCATTTCCAATTTTCAAACACACCTCGTCTTGTTTTGAAAAGGGTCATATCCAAAATGTGAAGGATTTCAAAGTTTTTAGAAGTAGTCTTGATGTCTCATGAAAGGGAGAAGTTTTGTCTCTTAAAAAGGAAAATTGTATCCTCATATTTCATTCAAAGGTCCATCAAGTCACTTCAAATGTCAAAAAATTCTACCTTCTTAGGTCATTGTCAAAAGCAAAAAGTCATTGTCAAGAGCAAAAGCCATTTCCATGTGCAAAAAAGGTTCAAATGTTTTTGTAAGTGTTAAAGGACAGAGGTAAGAGACATTTGAAAGCTTATAAAAGCCAAATCAACCCTTATCTAATTCATTATATCCTTTAATTAGAGTGAGAGAGCTTCTCTTCTCTTGATTTTCCCTCCATACTCCTTAAAATCCAAATTCCAACATTCAAATCCCATTTAAAACACTTGAATCCCTCAAAAACCACTTGTGTTACGCTTTTGGCTCAGTTGTTACACTTCTAGGTGAAGTTTTTATGCTTATGTGCCTTAGTGTTACGATTTTACCACTGTTGTTATGCTTCTAGAAAAGAAGCAGTTTGTGGTTTTTGGCTTCGGAAACACTCCTAAACATTCAAGCTTGTGCTCCCTTTATTTGGTGTGGCCATTATACAAGGTAAGTCTCCTCTCATGCTGGTGTTTGGTTTAATTATTGAGGATTTAAAAGCATTTCATGCTCATTTTTTTTATTGTCTCCATGCTTTTCACTGTCCTTACATTAAAAAAAATTTAATTAATTAATTAATTTAAAAAACAAAAAAAACAAAAAAAACACCCTAATCTACCATATTTTACCTAAACCCTAACTCCACCATATAAACCCTAAAACATACATCTTATGCTTCACCAACACATTCCTATCACCTACACTACCATCCATAACATGGTTTATACAATCAAACCCTCATTATAGCTTCTCAACACAGTGAAAACAGTCAAAATAAGGGTTGATTGTGTTTTAGGGTTTTGACTAACCTACACCCATCCATTTTCCCTAATTCCACTTGCATTGTGGAGCTAAGGTGCCATACTCATCACCAGAATTTTCTTAGAATTTTTACTTAGCTTCATAACCCTTAACTTAAAAAAAAAAATCACAAGATTTTCCAGAGTCAAAATTGGGAATTTCCTGTGTTTTGAGGTTTTGACCACCCTAAGCTTACCCATTTCTCTTAATTCAACTTTCATTGTGGAGTTAAGACACTACCCTATCCACTGAATTTTTATAATAATTTTTACTTAACCCCATGGCATCCATTTCATCTTACTAACCTACCTTACTATTGCACAAGCTATTCTCACAGTCAAAATTGGGAATTTCCTGTGTTTTAGGCATTTTAACACCTTACTTACACTCATTATCCCTCATTCCATCTAAAATTTGAAACTAAACACAACACAACCTACTCAAATTTTTCTATAATTTTTCTCAGCTTCAAGATCCTTCATTTCATCCACCAAACTCACACTTTCCTACACTCTGTTTTTCTAGATTTCAATTCATTAATTCATTTCATTAACACCCTAGGGTTTTCATCATTCCAATGAAAAATACAATTGAGAGTGAGAATAATAGCTACAAGGGAGGTCACCATTCCAGGTTTGAGCCAACTCAAACCCATGGCATCATTTTTTCAGCTTCGTGGTCATTTATCAGGGTTTACATTGCACACAGGGACAGTTTGGCTTCAAAATCAGTTTCCGGCGTAATGAAGATGAATTTTACAAAACTGAAAGAGATGTTTTTCGATCATAGGCCAAAGAACAAAAAACTCCTTCATTTTATGCACAGGTGTTATGGTTTGAGAGAAATGCCAACAATACACTTGCTCCAAGTCATTTTCTACAATTTTGGACAAGTTGTCTTCAAATCAACTTTTTATGGGTTTGCAATGTTTAATGACTCCATTTTGTAGCATACATCTTAATATTTCAAACCATATCACTTGAAGTTCCAAAATCCTTTGGGAAGACCTCCAAAATCCCTCTCAAAGGGCTTTGTTATGTTTCTGGAACACTCGTTAAGATTTTGGAGTAACCTTGGGAGAATGAACTTTTGAAGTCCTTCCCGTGGGTCATTTTGCAAAATTCAAGATGTTCTGGAAACTAGAAATAGAGGGCTAGTTGTCCATCCTTTTAGAAGTCGATTTGGACTTATCTAAGTGCCTAAAAAGTGCCTCCAAATTTTTGTTACACTTTTTCAAATTGCTTTTTAAAATCTTCAGTCATAATTGTCACAAACCAGCATTGGATTCCTCATGACACTTGTCAAGCTCGTAAACGGTCACAAATTCAAGGAAATGTTGTCCTATGAGTTGTGATTAGAGTTATTAGGTTGGTTTTGGATTCCTATCCTGAATAAATTTGTAAGTAGTGTAAGGGACAAACACTCCTAGTTTATAGCTAAAATTAAGGGAATGGTTTCTAACCTCCCTAGGGACTAGGAAATGACTCAACTTTTGCATTTATGATTCATTTTGGATGGTATTTCGACCTGATGAGGTTTCATAGTCTATTTTTTCTATAATTAGACTCTCTTTAGTCTTTGGTGGGCTTGGATAGTCTCACATTGCAGTGGAGCTCTTGTAATAGATTGTGGAATGAAATTAGAGACATATTTGCGGGAATTGTGTTGAGATACTTGTGGTGTGATTTGAATCATTTGTGTTTCTTATGTATGTTTACCATTTTATGCTTAATACCATGTCATCTTTTTCATATATTTTTATCTTGTAAGTTTGAGAGCAGAATTCATGTTTATGCAACCTCTGTTTTAGACAAGATTCACCATATTATGTTTATTTGCTTCTAAATTGAATGAATTTACCTCAGCGCTCATTCAAACTCTCCTCCATTTTCATCCTATACTAAATGATTGACTAATATGATTTCAAACTAACTATCTTGCCTCACATATTCTCTGTGATTTCACCTTGAAGTTGAGACCGAAGAACCTCATATACAGTCCATTCACTGAATTTTCTATCCAGTATTCAAAACGTCAAACAAATATATTTATTAAGTCTACATACCTAACTAAAATCATCGGAATCTTAGCCATTCATTTGACTGCTCAAAGTGACAAAGATAGAGCCCTCTCTCATCCGGGTAGGGCTAGCTACTTGACCTAAATTTTGGTATGTGGTTACCTTTCTCCAATCCTACTGTCAGCCTTGGGAAGTTGGGGAGAGTGTAACATTCTTGGCGCCGTTTTTGGAGAGAAAAGGTTAAATATTTCCTGGAAAAGAACGACAAATATTAGCTCTGATTTTTTATGCTGAACAGTGGTCAGGCACAAGAAAGGTTGTGCATCTTTCACCTACTGACTCCAGTGTCGAAGAATCCAAAGGTTCAGAGATTTCATGGTGACTCCGTTATGAAAAAATTGGTAGCTTGAAAAATTTCTTGGTGACTTCATCATTTCCAAGATAGATTCAACTGCTAGAAGGTATGCCCCTATGAATCGTGCTCACATTCATGTTTTTCCAAATCGAATTCCTTGTATAGATTGGCAAACTTATCTGCCCAAATTCATAGATGGAAATGAGGATGAGGCTATTCTGCATCTAATAAAATTTCATTGGAATATACATAAGCTTGAGATTAGGTTTCATGAGGATTGCTTGATGAAAATGTTTATGGATACCCTCGAAGGGAAATCAAGATCATGGTACGAAGGGTTGAAGCTAGGTATTTTATTCTCTCTTAAATATTTTCACACAACGTTCTTTGAGTTTTATGGAAAGTCTCGCCATTCATTCTTGTTGTTAAAATATTGTTGTGAATCCTGTGAAGATTTCATTCAATACCTTGAAGATGTTTTTGGTGATGAAGTGTGTCTGGATTATGAGATCATAGAGGCCCTTCATGAATATTCTTCTCAACCGAAAATAATAGAGATTAGTTTCCTTGATACAAAGGATCATTCACAGCACGCATCAACTCCTTCTTTGCTTGAAGATAAAACAGATCCGCATCCTAATAGTCAAGTTATATCCCATGAAGTTAACAAAGTTTTGTAGCCTTATCCGTATTTTCATGGTCAAGAGTATGAGAACTCTTTTAAACAAGAAAAGGAAATAGAAAATCCATTGGTTTATTCATCTTCTATTTCAATGATTGAGGAAAAGTATATTACAAATCCTTTTGAAATTTCTTACTTTCAACAGCATGAGAATGCAGCCCAAGACGATGGGATTAAACGGGAATGTGACATAGAATTTCATCTTGTTGTACCAGTTATTAAAGAGTCCATTAAAGTTAATATTCGGAAAATATCTAATGAATCCGCTACTTTAGAAACTCTTAATTCAGATTAACATGAAGGATTACTCCTGAATCCATTTTCTGAAAGAAAGATACATGTACCTTCATATTTTGAAGATGTTAGGCTTCAAGCTGACCATCCTAAGTTGCAGGAAAGTTGTGAAAAAATAAGAGGTTGTTTTAGAGCCTTTTTCATATGATGATCTTCCTCCATGTTGAGAAATTGAAGAGTCTGTTGAAAAACAGGAGTTTTTCTTGGATCCTATGGATGTGCACATTTTTGCTTTTGATAATATGGCTACTTCAAAAGTACATTTTCAAGAACAAACTTCCCTTTCTCTTGATATTATTGAAGACCAAATTTCCAGTCTGTTACAGCCAGTAATGAAGGTCGATGTTGTAGCATTCATTGATGAAGGTGATTAGTTTCAGCACATAGAAAAACCAACATTTTGGAAGGAGGTTTGTTTTCCTATTTTAAGTCATCCACAAAAGCTTATGTTGCATGTTCTTCATGATCCTTTGGTCAGTTTGTTGCAGCCATATGGGAAAATGAATCTTCTTGTATTTGTGGATCATGAGCACATGTTCAGTGGAAATTTTGAGTTGTCTATATTTTGTTCCTTTTGCCTACTCGAGGAAAGTGTGAGAAGGATTCAAGTAAGTAGCCATTTACTAGATTGGCTACACTGGAGGGATCATATCGCATGATTGTATATACATATTCAGTAAGTGGGCGGTTATCATCAGGATTTTAAGCCCGAGGCAAAGACCCTAAGATCCTGCTGGTTTATTCCCATAATTAAGTTCGGTCAGTAGTCAAGTCAGTTTTTGAGTCAAAGTCATTTCCAGAATTAGTTCATCATTTCCAGTTTGTCAAAGTTTTTCAAAGTCGAGTTTGGTTCCATTGCCCAATGGTAAGGCTACCTGATATACGGTGTTCTTGACACCTCCCGAAGGAACTGCCATCTCCAACTAGAGCCAATGTTAGCCCAAGTATGTCAGTGATCAAAAAATTCTTTCAGTTTTTTTCCATAAAGTCATAGGTCAAAAAATTTTACTTTTTCGAACAAGTTATCAGAAAATAATTTTGGTCATTGAAGAGGTCTAAATAATGTATGTTTCTCCTTAATTTCATTTATTGCCACCATTTTCAAGGTCTCATCATCATCAGTTTCAAATATCACCATCTCCATCATCATCACTGAAGAGGTCTACTTGTTAGGTCACTCCATTTCATATAGGTCATTGTCTAGGTTCATTTATGCCTTTGAAAAATCCTCAAATTTTCACTGAAAATAAGGTAGAAACCCTCCATTCATTCATAAAACCCTAATGAAGGATAAAGCATGTTTATGAAGATGAAATAAAAGCCATATTTCTTGTTTCATATGGCTCAAGTTCCAAATAACTCCATTCTGTTTCATTGTCTCATAAAAAAGAAGAATTTGTCTCCTCGTCTCATGTAAGGTCAAAAAAAGTCATCAGTGACTGTTAGCGCTTCAAAGGAGGTCAATCTAACCTATTTTTCCAGTCAAATGAAAAGGGACTCATTTCCAATTTTCAAACACACCTCATCTTGTTTTGAAAAGGGTCATATCCAAAATGTGAAGGATTTCAAAGTTTTTAAAAGTAGTCTTGTTGTCTCATGAAAGGGAGAAGTTTTGTCTAATAAAAAGGAAAACTGTGTCCTCATATTTCATCCAAAGGTCCATCAAGTAACTTCAAATGTCAAAGAATTATTCATTCTTAGGTCATTGTCAAAAGAAAAAGGTAATTGTCAAGAGAAAAAGCCATTTCCATGTGCAAAAAAGGTTCAAAAGTTTTTGTAAGTGTTAAAGGACAGAGGTAAGAGGCATTTGAAATCTTATGAAATCCAAAGCAACCCTTATCTAATTCATTATATCTTTTCATGTGAGTGAGAGAGCTTCTCTTCTCTTCATTTGCCCTCCATACTCCCTAAAATCCAAAGTCCAACATTCAAATCCAATTTAAAACACTTGCAATCCCTCAAAAACCACTTGTATTACGCTTTTGTCTCAGTTGTTACGCTTATGGGTTGAATTTGTTACACTTTTGTGCCTCTTTGTTATGCTTTTGTGCCTTAGGGTTACGCTTTTACCATTGTTGTTACGCTTCTGGAAAAGAAGCAGTTTGTGGTTTTTGGCTTCGGAAACCCTCCAAAACATTCAAGATTGTGCTCCCTTTCTTTGGTGTGGCCTCTATACAAGGTAAGCCTTCTCTCATGCTAGTGTTTGGTTTAATGATTGAGGATTTAAAAGCATTTCATGCTCATTTTATGATTGTCTCCATGGTTTTCACTGTCCTTACATTAAAAAAAAAAAAATTGACAAACCCTAACCTACTATATTTGACCTAAACCCTAAATCCACCATATAAACCCTAAACCATACATCCTATGCTTCACCAACACATTCCTATCACCTAAACTACCATACATAACATGTTTTATACAATCAAACCCTCATTCTAGCTTTTCAACACAGTGAAAATAGTTAAAATAAGGGTTGATTATGTTTTAGGGTTTTGACTACCCTACACCCATTCATTTGCCCTTATTCCACTTGAATTGTGGAGCTAAGGTGCCATACTCCTCACTGAAATTTTATCAGAATTTTTACTTAGCTTCATAACCCTTGTTTCACCTTCTTAACTTAAAAAACATTTTCACAAGATTTTCCACAGTCAAAATTGGGAATTTCCTGTGTTTTGAGGTTTTGACCACCCTAAACTTACCCATTTCTCTTCATTACACTTTCATTGTGGATTTAAGACACTACCCTATCCATTGAATTTTTATCAGAAATTTTACTTAACCCCATGACATCCATTTCATCTTACTAAATTACCCTACTATCGCACAAGCTATTCTCACAGTCAAAATTGGGAATTTCCTGTGTTTTAGGCATTTTGACACCTTCCTCACACTCATTATCCCTCATTTCACCTACAACTTGAAGCTAACACACAACACAACCTACTCAAATATTTCTAGAATTTTTTTCACCTTCAAGGCCCTTCATTTCATCCACCAAACTCACACTTTCCCACACTCTGTTTTTCCATATTTCCATTCATTCAATCATTTCATTAACACCCTAGGGTTTTCATCATTCCAGTGAAAAATACAATAGAGAGTGATAAGAAGAGAAAAAATGGAGGTCACCACTCCAATTTTGAGCCAACTTAGACCCATGGCATCATTTTTTGAGCTTCATGGTCATTTTTCAGGGTTTACATTGCACATAGGTACAATTTGGCTTCAAAATCAGTTTCTGAAGTAATGGAGATGAATTTTACAAAATTGAAAGAGGTTTTTGTAAATAATATTCCAAATAACAAAAAGCTCCTTCATTTTATGCACATGTGTTATGGTTTGATACAAACACCAACAATACACTTGCTCTAGGTCATTTTCTGCAATTTTGGACAAGTTGTCTTCAAATCAACTTTTCAGGGGTTTGCAATGCTTAATGACTCCATTTTGTAGCAAAAATCCTAATATTTCCAAAAATACCACTTTGGGCCCCAAAATATTCTGTGAAGACCTCCAAAATCCCTCTCAAATAGCTTTATTACGCTTCTAGAACACTCTCTTAAGATTTTGGAGTAACCTTGGGAGAATGAACTTTTGAAGGCCTTCCCCTGGGTAATTTTGCAAAATTAAAGATGTTATGGAAACTAGACACACAAAGCTAGTTGACCATTATTTAATAAGTCTATTTGGACTTCTCAAAGTGCCTCCAAATTTCTGTTACGCTTCTCCAAATTGCTTTTTTAAATCTTCAATCAGAATTGTCACAAACTAGCATTGGATTCCTCAAGGCACTTGTCAAGCTCAGAATTGGTCACAAATTCTAGGAAATTATGTCTTATGAGTTGTCATTAGATTTATTAGGTTATTTTTGGCTTGCTATCATGAATAAATGTGTAATTAATGTAAGGGACAAACACTCCTAGTTTAGAGCTAAAATTTAGGGAATGGTTTCTAACCTCCCTAGAAACTAGGAAATGACTCATCTTTTGCATTTATGATCCATTTTGGATGGGATTTTGACCTGATGAGGTGTCATAGTCTATGTTTTCTATAAGTAGACTCTATTTAGTCTTTGGTGGGGTTGGATAGTCTCATATTGCAGTGGAGATCTTGTAATCAGCTTGTGGAATGAAATCATAGACAGATTTGCAGGAATTGTGTTGAGATACTTGTGGTATGCTTTGAAGCATCTATGTTTCTCATGTATGATTGCCATTTTATGCTTAATACCATGTCTTCTTCTTCATATATGTTTATTGTGTAATTTTGAGAACAGAATTCATGTTTATGCATGCTCTGTTTTAGACAAGATTCACCATGTTATGTTTATTTGCTTCTTAACTCAATGAATTCACCTCAATGCTCATTTAAACTCTCCTCCATTTTCATCCTATACTCAATGAATGATTAATATGTTTTCAAACTACCTATCTTGCCTCACATATTATCTGCAGGTTCACCTTGACGTTCAAACCTAAAAATCCCATATATAGTCCATTCACTGAATTTTCTATCTAGCATTCAAAACATCAAACAAATCTATTTATTAATTCTACATACCTAGCCTAAAATCATTAGATACTCGTCCATTCATTTGACTGCTTAAAGTGACAAAGAGAGGTATCTCTCTGGTCCAGGTAGGGCTAGCTACCTGACCTAAAGTTTGGTCTGTGGTTACCTTTCTCCAATCCTACTGTCAGCCTTGGGAAGTTGGGGAGAGTGATAACAGTTAAGAATCTTGTTATATTGTAAGTGTTATTTTTTTATGTGCTTATTAATTAAAATTATTATGTTGTTTTTGTTTGTTGAGTTGTACTTTGTGTGCCCTGTGGCTTAAGAAACTGCGACACAGGTGCATTGAAGCCATCAAAATCACTCGAGGATTGCACCTAGCCTGGGCCACACCAGCCCTTAATATGGTTGGATTTTTTCCCATGAAGTTTTGAATCAGTGACCTTCACATCACGGATTAACTTACCAGTACACCCCATCATCGTCTATTCTATGCCTCGTGGGCATTAAAAGCGTTATTTAAATTTATATGGTAAAATGGATCTTAATTTATAACTACTATTTATATGGTATATATTTTAATGTGATATGTATATTATATTTTCTTTTATCTAAAAAAAATATGTTCTCAATTTTATTAATAAAAACATTTTTTAACAAATAGAAAAAGTTTGCTATTAGGAGAAGGTAGGAACGGGAGGGGTTTTGTATTGCATCTTTGGAGATATAGTGATGAAATTTGCATGGGCTTTAGGAATTGCATCAAACAATCAAGTTGAGGCCTTAGCTCTTTGGCAAGAAATGAATATAACCTCCTCAAGTGGACTCCATCAAATAAGCATGGTTGGAGACTCAATGATTGTCATTAAAAAATGTCACAAAATTAAAGATCAAAAGGAAATGGATCTACCTCCCATCTTCCACCGTATCTGGCTACTTATGAGGAAATTTGACATCATTGTCATCTTCCATGTTAAGAGTGAAAACAACTATCCTGTTGATGAACAAGATAATAAAGATGTCAATTTAAACAAGGGATGACGATTATCACCAAGGGGAGCCAATTTTACGTCATATGCCATGAGCAATATAAAACATCGGATTGGGCCTCATAAGGATCCGAACGATCTAGAATTAGCGCCTGCCAAGCCATTAATGGATCATATTAATTACAACGCATGGCAAGATTACCTCGGGTGGTGATTTAAGATGAAGGAATGTCTTGGACAACCCACCAGCTAGAAATGATAGGAGGATGATGCCATGACAAGTGAAAAGTGGAATCAGATCGTGTCAACATTTAACATTTACCTCAAGGGAATAAGGGCCAATATTGCTCTCAAGCTGAAGTAGTTAAATATAAGCAATTTTATGGGTGGATTGACGGTAATTGGAATGGAGCTTCGAGCCGATTCTGATTAGAGACAAGACGTTCATATTCAATGTGAAAGGATGCATACATCGGGCAGAAAATATCAAGACAAATATATTAAGGGATATCTACAAGATTTGAGAATGTTAGTGATTCTAATTCAAGGTTGGGCAGTTTTTCAAATGGCATCATCCAACGAAAACAATAATGGCGCTCTTTCTCAGGAAAAAATGGCATCAATTAAAGAGGAGATCTCAGATCTAGTAGCCAAGGCAGGGGAAAAAAAATTTCAAGAGGCCCGCTCCAATTTCACATTGGTTTCCAACCAACTTGCAAGAATCTGGGAGGATGTAGACCAACTCCAGTTTTCAGTTGACAATTTGGCTACCAAATTGAATAGTATGAGTTTTAAAGTTGACAACATGGAAGTAACGGTGGAAACGACTATGATGGGAATTTTGAAAGAATTTTTTGAGCTTGTTGACACATCTCCTTCCACTGAACAGGTTGCCATGCAAGTTGACGAAGAGAAAGGAGCGGAAGTGGTGCCTTCACTCAAAGAGGATAATGAAAAAGCTCCACGGGAAGAAAGCCTCCATGACGAGATTGTGGTAGTGAGTAGTGTATTATTTAATATCTTATTTAATTTCTATCTATGTAAATGTTTTGTCATTTTGTAGTAATCAACGGACCTTTGGAGATATTACACGATAAATATAGTTAAATCTATAGTTCATAATATGCAGGGTAGTTGTAGGATGCATTTTGAAAAATTTTGGAAAACTTCTTAAGAGGTGCAATCTTTGAATGTAAAGGTGTGGCTTGATTCCAATTCAATTAATACAAATCTACCCATTTCTTTAAAAAAAAGTAAAGTTTGCTATTAATTTTGTGCCTAGTCACAACAAAGTAAACGAGAAATTTACACATTGTTCTAGGATACAAAATATTCTAATAGGCTGGGAAGAATTATCTCAAAATGATCTCAGAGACTTCTACTGCATTCCCTCCTAGTACCCAAACTTAAGCATATGTTGCTACAGACTCTAAAAAATTGACCATTTATAAAAATGCATTTACAAAAATATATCATATCTTAATGTGGGGGATTGATTGACATTTTGTCTATACGACTATCAAGAGCACTACTTGATGTACTTCTAGTGTCCTCATTGTTCCCCAATCTAGCTCATCCTCTAATTGTTGAATTTTGGCCCACTAACTCTACATTGCGTCTTCAAGGAGACAATATGTTGAAAAAGATCATTGAATTCAACAAACCAGTCCAACGGAGAGTACAGAAATAGGTGACATTGATGATCCATTAGAGACTTGCTATTGTGGCGAAAGTTAGATTTCAAAGTGTTCTAAGGCAATGGTAAGAGGTTTCTCACCAAAACTCTATGTGCAGTTGTTGATGGCTCGAAAATCGTTGCCTCAATATCGGGGATAGCCAACTAGTTAGGAACTTGAAAAACGTTCCTTTTCCATTTGGAATAGTGGCTCCGACTCGGGATAATGGGACCATTTTCCCGTTGAAATATAATTGAGTGGGTGTGAGGTATAGAAAAATTAAAATGGGTGCGATAAATGGAAGTAAAAACAAACTAATTATGTATATGTCTATTTCTATATATCTCGGAAGTTAATTTCCTCTTTGTATGCAATTTCAAATATTTTCTTAAGTGAAAGATAATATAGATTGTTAAACACTTTAAAAAAGTAAAAACAAATAAAGATAATTAATTTGATTAAATAGTTAACCAAATTAATGGTTAAACGCATATCGCATTAAAGAACTGATTGACTTGTACATACATTTGAAAACGGAAAACTGACATGTTCAGTAGTGAATTAATGCTCAATTGTATTTAGAGAACATATATAACAAAACAATTTAAAGAAAATTATGACTATCAATCACATCTAAACACAATAATCATATAGAGATAGAAGTACGCGATCTATCATAACTCTGCTCATGAAAGAAATAGTCTTGGTCCAACCTTTCTATAAAGATGATTTAAAAAGCATAGTAGTGCAACTTTTCAAAGCCTTACTTACAAAAATTCAGAACCCTTTTCTTCAAGAAATGAAATGTTTTATATTGTTAAGACTATAAATGTAAAAATAGAAAATACATAAAATGTTGAGGAGGCTGGAACAACATCCTTAAAATAGGAGAGAAAATAACAAAAATAGTTTTTTTTAATAATAAGCTCAAGAATGAGATGTTGGTTTCCCTCCCATTTGTTCTTTGAGCTCGTAGATATCCATGATTGGCTTTAATTCATGAGGCTGAGCTCGCCTTATGTGCATTTGTCCTGTGTACACTGCATCTGAAAGCGCAGGAAGCATGTGAGAAGTTGTGTTGGTAAGGCATCACAACATTAGCCATTGGCTATGTGGCTTTACCAGATATTGCCAATACTTTTCAAGGTTTAACTTTTATAATTTATTAATGTTATAATCCTTCATATTCGACCATTATTTCCATGATTTCATTAATATTTTAACATCAGACAGGGAACCAGTTGGGCATTCCTGAATAAGATTTTCACCAAATAGGTTATCACTGACAATTTCAGTAATATGGGCTGCAATATCCCTTGCTCTGAAGATGGCTCTTTCTGCTTGTTTTAATTTTATATCCCAATCTGTAAAGATTATTATTTGTGTGAATCCTCTATTTTAGAAGGTTTGTTGCTATTCCCTTTGCATTGTCCTGCCATGTGATAAATTCAGAAATATTTTCATCAATGTCTTTGAAAATTGTCCTCAAATCGAACGATTGATTCATCGATGAATCACTTTTATTACATAGATCATTGATTAATGCCAATTTTTGGCAAAAGACCACCTCTTGCTGGGCTAAGAAGGTGCTAATTTCCACTGCTTCCTTCTTAAAATCTTCAATCTTAGGATTGTCCTTTAATTGCTCAATTCTAGCTTGGAGTTCTTGTAGTTGGGCATCTTTAATCTTGATATCGATTTCATGTTGAAGTTTGATTTTATCAAATTTGTGTTTCATATGTGACAAATTTACTTGCCACTGATGGTCAATGCTCTGTTTATATTTTAACAATTCGAGTTCCAACTGTTGAATTCTTTCATCTTTATCTTTGATCAATTGTTGCACTTATGAAGCTTTATTAATGGTGAATGTTGCATAGGCCCCTACAAACTATGATAGCCTGATTAAGTCATCGAAGGGGTTTGTTTGTGAATCCTTCCATACAACATCCATTGGTACATCTCCAAGAACTAGTGCCTGGGATTGCTCAACTCTCCTCCTCTTTCTTTGTTGACTCATTACAGCCCTATGCTGGGGACTGTAAAATATGTCGAGAGGAGGAATCACTTCAATATTAAGAACAATTTCTAAAAAAGGGTATGTCAGGATGAATTCCACATCTTATATATTAAATAATTTATTAGAAACCCCAACAATGAGTGAGCTCTGCTTATTAGTCTCAAGGGTTTTGATCGTTTATTTTGGACTTGAGGTCTTCTCCTCTTGAGATCCTTTAATTTGTTGATAAAATTGATCCCAGGCCTTATCTAAATCACTGCTAAACAATATTTCACCAGTTATTTGTTCTGTAGATGTGGTCTCTTTTGTTCTCTGTGTTACATCGTTGTCCTTTGAATAATGTGTTGAATCTTTTTTTGTTTGTAAAACTGGTTGAGAAACCCTCAATGTATCAAGAGGGAGATTCTCCAACCTTTTATTCCTATATTCTTTGAACTCATTAATATTATCTAGACTAAGACATTTTTCTGCCAACTTTTCTACCTATAGGTATGTTTCAGCAGACTCAAATAGATCATCAAATTCATCAGGCTTATGTAAAAATTGTCTCACTTTAACCTGAGCTGTAAAATTTTGAGCCACTTTGTTTCGGTCATAATGTCTGTCGGGAAAGGTGGGAAAGTATAGACACTTTGTATGGTTAATTTCAAGCCCATCATGCTTGAAATTATCCAAAGCATAGACACCAAAAAGGATGGGAAATCATGGCCAGACAGATTTCTTGGCTTCTTTCAAGGCTTTGGTTAATCCATTTCCCACAGTTTGATAGGAAATTTCTTGGGTCAAGATTTTATCTAGGACATAGAGTGGGAGAACATGAGGCTTGGTTAAACTACCAAAAACCCTAACATATGTGAATAAATCTTCTCCGAACCACTTGAATATAGTTGTGAAATCATCTCTGGATTCATTGGACAACCTTGGGGATTTTTCACCAAATACATCTTGATGTAAAGGTAACATGACTCCATGACAGATTTTATAAAAATGGGATTGATAATTAACCTCTCAAAGGATTTTGTAATAGATGTGGATAGGGGTAGGGTCTTCCAAAGTCCATTTCCATCCCATGGATAGGAAATCATAAGTAAAGCACATGGAATCCATGATGTATGCGCTCATATAAAAAGGGGGCACTATTTTTGTAGTGACTTTTCAGTTTTTTTTGTATGCTAATATTTGGACGACAATAATTTTAGAGAGGATAGTGGCCCAATCCATTATGTAGGAATCTGACACGACATCAATGAGGGGAACCCATTCAACTGAAAACTTAGTTATATTAGGATACCCAAACAACCTACACATCATACCAGCAGTATAGCAATGCAGACCAACGAGAGAAGATATGGAGTACATACCCTTATCACCGTGTTTGTGCTTGTTTAGATCCCATCTCCACTGCCTTATCGGCTCTAACTCTACTTTGTTTTCATATGTTTCATCTGATAATTTTTGAAGGAAATTATTATCATATATATTTTGTAGATCAGGAAGATGATACATTTTCTTCAATTCTTTAGCTCTGAAAGACCCAACTATTATCTGCCTTGAAGTTAGGAATTTCCTTTCTACAATATTCAAATTATCAATAACACACTTGGGATGCGAGAGGATTTATGATAAAATCATGAAGTAATAGCGAATATATGTTTTAATGCAGAAAATCCTGAAACATTAAGTAAAGGAAATCAAATCATTTGGGATCTCGAGGACATAAATATTGCTATGCTTCAATAATAAATGAAAATGTGTGTTCACGTGGTTTACCCAACAAATCAGTGCCTCATTGGAGACTTTGCATTGCATATTTCCTTAAGAACACAACTTAAAACATGTGATACTTCTATTTTTCCAATATGCAATCAAGTCTTGTCATAGTTAGAAACTAATATGAAAATATATGTGCTTATCATAATCATATTGAATCAAAGAATTGGTAGACCAAGTATGATTGAAGTTTCGTGATGCAATAAAAGCATTGTGATCACAAAGATCGTGGAATAGGCATATGCAATGAAGAGTTGTGATATTGTGATTGTGATATATCGCATCAGGGAAATGGAGCAGGCATGACCAACGATAAACCAAAATTAATATTACGATGGTAGAGAAGCGATAAGTGACGTGGAAGATAGGTGGGACCTACTGCAGGCTTTATAATAATCGAAGGTGTTTTCTTTTGTTATTGTTTATTAAAGTCTTTCACGTATTTTCTTTATGAGTTGTGCGACATCGCATCACAACTCTTTTTAGTAGGGCACCTTGGTCTGTTGTTTCAAAATGCAAAATGCGATAAGCTTTCTTTAAGTCCTTTGGCCAATAAAAAATGAAGATTGATTTTGGATAACAAATTTTTGTGCTTTAAAAAAAATAAAACTTATTTTATTATCCTACATTAAAATTTAAGAGGGTCCCCATTATTTAATAAGCTAACTATATAAAAATAACGAGGGGGTTGTTGAATAGCGCAACAATTGGAGATTTACTAGAAGAACCAGTTATCTCTGATATATAATAATGAAATTTTCAAAACTTTAATAGATAAAAATTATTTAGGAAAGGAAAACTCTCTTTGAAATGTTAGATAAATAAAATTACTCTGAATAAAAAAACTCATTTTATTGTAGTTCTTTTAGAACCTCTTATAGATGAAAATCTTTACTATCTGTATCAGTCATTAATAAGTTATAAAGATAAAGTAGGGGATTTTGAAACTTATCTTTTTGATATACTCATTTTGTTAAAGGTAGAACCTATATTGTCGGCAAGTGTCCATAGCCTCGATAGGATTACCTTTCAACCATCAATGATCCAGTATCCCATCCATTTATGATTGCAGTATATATATATATATATATATATATATATATATATATATATATATATATATATATATATATTAAATATACTTAAAATCCCCTAGTTTGGTAGCTAAATAGAAACAATTTCATTCACAAGTTGTAATTTAGCTTAACAAACTAGCTCGTGATGAGACTCCTTGTCTTATGGTTGAATAATTGTAAGCCATCACCCTGGTTTGATGTCTAGTAATCATCATTTCAGCTTATTATTTTACCATGACCATGGTAAGGAGGCTCATGATGAGACTTCTTATCTTTTAAATTTCTTATATTTTTGAATTACACTCTAAAAAATGTATGATTAATGGATGGGGAGAATCATTGACTCCTTAAGAGTATTGGATGACAACTTAGAGTTAAATGTGCTAAAACTCCAAAATAGTATTTACTTTTTAAATGAAAACCTTTCTTGACTCATAATAAGATCAAAGATTTTGTAAAGTTTGAGGTTAAAAGAACTTACAACTTCCATGGATAAAAGATTTCAAAGTTTTATGATAATTATCCAATTTTCAATTTTGTAATCATTTCCCCAAAAATTCCTACGTTCAAAGTAAAAATATCATAAGATGATTAAAGATGTGATAACAAAAATCCAACAGCATGTTACTTAACATTATTTTTTATAAAATACATGAGTAAGTATATGTGAATATTTATATATTTACAGCAGAACAAATGTTCTTCTAAGAAAATATTTTTTTTAGAATAAGCCCATTAACACGAAGATAATCTCTCCTTCCTTTCAAATCTTACAAATCTTGCAGAATGAATGTTGATGGGCCTAATTGTTCAGCAATCTGAAATGGTCCAAGCCACATTTTTTGAAATTTGGAAAGCTTTCCTTTTTCCTCATGCACCTTGTCCCATTTGAGGACTAGATCTTTGATTTAAGAAGATTTTTGTCAACTGAGCTTGCATCAAAGGAAGATTTTACTATCTGTTGATGGTGAGCATGTGTTTGCTTGGATTTTTCCCTTTCTTCTTATAATTTAAGTATTTGGAACATCATTAATTGCAGAGAAGAAGAAGTTTTTTCTTCGATGAATTGGACTAGGGATAATGAGGGGAGGGATAGGTTAGGAGGAAGGATAACCTCTTTACCATATACCAAATTAAAAGGAGAAGTACTATTGAATCTCAAAATTGGCTTCCATATTCATACATATTTCCATTATGTCATAACCATTCAGCTCTCATTTCATAACTATCTGGCCTGAAACCCTACATCAAGTAACCATTTTCATAAATATATGGGTTAGGATCCTTGTTTTCCAAAGTTATTTATTTTATGTATTTAAAGTGAATTTATGATTAAAAACTAGAAAATTAACATGGTTTCATATATCTATATATGTGTTATGAGTTTTGTGACATGTGTAGGCTTATTTTGGAGATTTTAGAAGGGTCTTACGTAGCCTCCCAAGATCAAATTCGAATTTCAACTCAAGAGGTGGACCATTCCTAGGAGAAAGATCATGGAGATCTTGATGTGTCATAGGATTTTTATCTAGAATTTAGGGATAAGTTGAGACGAGTATGGATCTAGTATATATTAAAGGGATCTACATTTATTGAGTAGATATCCCTAATTTTTGTATAAATAGGGGAAGCTTTCTCCTATCATGTCATGTGTACAATTGGAGTTATGCTCAAGCTTTGAATTAAGAATTAGATTGTGGCACCTTACTCATGAGTGTTCCTTTACTTTGACTTGGTTTTGCTTACATATGGAGCATCTCGATTCACCATCTCTCACTCTTTTGGAATGGCCATCTCCAACGTGTGTGATTTATTTACTTTCATAGATTAAGATTTACTTGCTTTCTTAGTATTAGTTTTAGAATGACTGTGTAATCTTTGCTTTCTTAGAACATCTCAAGAAAGTAGATTCTTCTATTTTACAATTGGATTATGTTTGAGGCATTAAAGCTCACAGTTGTTTAGTTTATTTACATGTTTTTACACTATTTTCTTAGATTAGATCCTCAATTATGTGTATAATTGAATGCTCCTAAAGATCATGTCAAGAGGGTGACTCTGTCATACTTCCAAATTGCATGCTCGAGTATTTAACCTATGTAATAATTAAGTTTTTCTTTACATGCCTTTATACTGCTTTCCTAGATTGGATCCTCAATTATGTGTATAGTTCAATGCTCCTAAAGATCAGGCCAAGAAGGTGACTTGTCATACTTCCAAATTGAGTGCTCAGATGTTTCACCTATGCAATAATTGAGTTTTCCTTTATATGTTTTTAAACTAATTTCCTAGATTAAGATCCTCAGTTAAATATATAACTGGATGCTTGTAAATCATACTAAGAAGGTGATTCTGTCATACTTCCAAATTGGATGCTTGAGTGTTTAACTTATACAGTAATTGAGTTTTTCTTTACATGATTTGAAATGATTTCTTAGTTTAAAATTTCAATTCCTGCAAATGTGATTGTGCGTGCTATATTTTCTTTTTAATTTGTTTTATTTCTTTTCATTACTTGATTTCATAGGTTGTTGAATTTCATTTTCATTACTTGATTTCATAGGTTAGTTGAATTTCATTTTCATTATTTGATTTCATAGATTAGATGGATTGGTTTTTGTTATTTTGTAGTTAGATTGATCTAAACTGAAAGACAATTTCTAGCACATACAGTGCATGCATGCTTCACAAGTTTACGAAACCCTCGGGTTGACAAATTAAATGACAGGCAATCACTTTGCCCCAACATTTTGGCGTCGTTGTCGGGGAAGTGTGCATAGGAACTAGCTTTCAGTCTAGAGTGTATTTTATTTTATTTAGTTTTTACTAACCATTTATGGACAAAGGGTCTATAATGCAGCCCAAAGACTACATTGAGGAATGGTATCAAAAAACGATTACACCACACCATTTATCTATTCTTCAAGATATCCTTGCGGCAGATCGAAAGATCAAGACGATTTTTCATATCCTTACAAACGATCAGGTACATTTCATAATTTGGATATGAATATTTCAAAGATTCTAATCCGTAAATGGCTTCATTGGAAGCATTCATATACTTAAAAATATAGATTAACATATTTTTTTTTAGATAGATAGGAAAAATAAAAATAAAACCAAGCTTGGCTAGAATTTTAGAATTTTTTATTTTGTTTTTGAAAAAATAAAAAATAAAAAAGTTTTTGTAATTTTTAAGATAAATTTGCAATTTTTTTGGTGCATTTAGAGTCACATAAGAATAGTTTCAATAAAAAATATATATATATTGATTAATAAAAATCTGGAGTATGCTCTCCTCCTACACTTTGTGTGATCTGGAGGATCAAAAAAAGAATTACATAAAATAAAACAAGCTCACAGAGAATTAAATGGAAATTTGTAGTTATTAAAAAACATCAATTTTGAAACGCATATTCTGATCAACTGAGGGCGAATCAAAAAAAACTGAAACATGGGTTTTTCTCAGAACAAGTTGAGTTAGGTAACTTGAAAACGCTTTCCTCCATTTCGCAACCGTTTAGTAGAAATTTGTGGTTCTTTGGAGCCTTAATTTTCAGACTCCGTGAGAAAAAATGGATTTTCAATGCACAAACAGTTGCGGCCATGATGGAAGGAGAAAAATCAATTTTTTTTTATCTAAAGGAAGTAGATCCGTCATGGCCCAGCTATGAAGTCTCACACAAGCCTTCAAGGTAGCATCTCCATGCCCTATGTGCCTACAAAATATAAAAAATTAAATTAACATTAATATATATATATATATATATCGACAAATAAATTACTGCAAAAGTTCTGAATTCTCTCCATGCTTGCAACCTGCAACAAAAACAATAAAGAAATCATGAACAATTTCAAAACTTTTATAGTATAAAAATCAGTTATGAGATCCACTATTTGGGCAATAAGGATGAATTCAAAAGATATGAGAAATTATTTGGCAAATATTTTGGAATCTCATTTTCCTAAAAATCTTGGATTTAGAGGGTAAAAAGGACAAGTTCAAAAGATATGAAAAATGATTTGGCAAATATTAAGGAATCTCATTTTCCTAAAAAACTTGAATTTAATTTGACCACTTATCAAGTTTTGTTTTTTTTATAATTGAATTAAACTAAATTCCATTAAATTCATAAATATTGCTTGTGATATATTGGTAAATCATTCAAATTGCATAATAGAGGTCATGAGTTCAAATCTTGTGGAGATTGGAATTTGTTAATTCACATAAAATTTTGACATTGAGGCACTAGTTTCGACACAGGTATAAATTCTTTTGGTTTTTCTTCCTGAACTTGTTTTATTAGTACCAATTCTCAGTTTTTTGTGTAAATGTCATAACCAGAGAGATTGATCACCTCTCTCTTTTAATAATCTTACATTCCACTGTAGAAAAAGTACTATTTTTTTTTGCAAGTTCCAGGAGGAAGGACAAATGACTACAAGCGAACAGTGTCTCTCTCAGAGACCACATTTATTTTACAAGAAGATGATCAACAACAAAACATCAATGCATGAGCACATGTTAATGCAGATCAGATCCAACACTTATTTCAGATGCCATCATCTCCATTACATCTATGTACTTCAAAAAAAAAAAAAAATCACCTCATTTCCCTTCACATTCGCTATTGCATTTCTACTTAGTCATATCCTCGTCTCATTTTCCTTCGCTACTAATTTTTTTTCACAGTCATTATATTTTTCTGCCCTGCTTTCACTAACCTGTAACACAGCAATAAAACTATTCAGCTCCTCTACAAAGCTGATTCATTCCATTTCCATTTTCATTTTGTCAAAAAAAACCTTGATCCACTGCAAAAAAATTCATCCATAGTCCTTCAAAAAATTATTCTTTCATGCTCGCGTTAGATGATGGAGGATTCCTTAAGGCCTCCCTTCTAACAATTCTTGGCCTATTGACATCAACACACTATCTAGGTCCAAGACTAGCGTCCTTATTAGTACCTTGAGGCTTGTATGCATTAATGACAAGTTATCTCGCTGACAATCATGGGAATACATCAATGTCCCTTGATCGTCAGATCTTGCTAGTGGCTCGACATTATCTCATCTATTCGCACTTTGCAAGATGTACTTAGGTACCTTGGCACTCATTGACATTAATGGTGAGTTTGTCTCGCATTGGTTAACGGCATTCATCAATGGTTGGTAATCCAATGACTTCTCTTCATGTTCGACATCAACACATTTATTCGCATTACTAGAATTGTACCATCGGATTTTGTAACGATTGAAGACTACATCATTTCAATAGTTTGCAGCAGGAATCAATTTGTATCAGCAGCAATAAAGATCCCAATCTTGTCATGATCACAAAGAGAACAAAGAAGCAGATCAAATTTCTTTGTTTACATACTTCATGATCCAACAACATCAATAGCCACACTCTTCAGTATACACAACTCAGCCACACTCTAATTTTTAGTCATGTAATTCCTTAGAATGCTAAAATTGTAACTTTGGAAAAATTCCTCACTTCATTTTTCACATTGTCATATCTTTAGTTGGGGGGGAGGGACATCATTTCATATTCACATGTCATACACTATCACACATTTTCATTTCATTCCAACCCGCATATAATTCCCAACCAACTATTGTTGCAGTATGATTCCAAAAGGTTATATGCTTTGCAAATTATCAATTCATTAATGAGTTATTATAGTATATGATTCTGAATGTTTTCATGAACTTTGATGCAACAAAAAAAATAAATCATTGTTACACAAGAACCATTGCTCAAAAAATTGGTTGTCACACAAAAGCCATCCATTAAAAAAAAAAAAAAAAATGTTGCAATCAAATGTATTATACTTTGCCAAAAGAAAATATCATGAAGCAAAGTTTGGAAAGAATCTATACAAGTCAAAACTCATAAAAGATCAACTCATGGACAAATGAATCAATGCAATACTTGCATGAGGACATGCAACAAATTCAGTTGGGGGGTATGTTGAGTCTCAAAATTGTCTTCTATATTCATACATATTTCCATTATGTCATAACCATTCAACTCTCATTTCATAACTATTTGGCCTAAAACCCTACATCAAGTAACCATTTTCATAAATATATGAGTTAGGATCCTTGTTTTCCAAAGTTATTTATTTTATTTATTTAAAGTGAATTTATGATTAAAAACTGGAAAATTAACATGGTTTCATATATCTATATGTGTGTTATGAGTTTTGTGACATGTGCAGGCATATTTTGGAGATTCTAGAAGGGTCTTACTTGGCCTCCCAAGATCAAATTCGAATTTCAAATCAAGAGGTGGACCATATTCCAAGGAGAAAGATCATGGAGATCTTGAAGTGTCATAGGATTTGTATCTAGAATTTAGGAATAAGTCGAGACAAGTATGAATCTAGTAGATACTTAAGGGATCTACATTTATTGAGTAGATATCCCTAAATTTTGTATAAATAGGGGAAGCTTTCTCCTATCATATCATGTGTAAAATTGGAGTTATGATCAAGCTTTGAATAAGGAATTAGATTGTGGCACCTTACTCATGAGTGTTATTTTACTTTGATTTGGCTTTGCTTACATATGGAGCATCTCGATTTACCATTTCTCATACTTTTGGATCAGTCATCTACAATGTGTGAGATTTATTTTCTTTCATAGATTAAGATTTACTTGCTTTCTTAGTATTAGTTTTAGAATGATTGTATAATCTTTACTTTCTTAGAACATCTCAAGAAAGTAGATTCTTCTATTTTCCAATTGGATTATGTTTGAGGCATTAGAGCTCACAGTTGTTTAGTTTCTTTACATGTTTTTACATTGTTTTCTTAGATTAGATCCTCAATTATGTGTATAATTGAATGCTCCTAAAGATCATGTCAAAAGGGTGACTCTGTCATACTTCCAAATTGCATGCTCGAGTATTTAACCTATGCAATAATTGAGTTTTCCTTTACATGCCTTTATACTACTTTCCTAGATTGGATCCTCATTTATGTGTATAATTGAATTATCCTAAAGATAAGGCCAAGAAGGTGACTTGTCATACTTCCAAATTGGGTGCTCAAGTCTTTAACCTATGCAATAATTGAGTTTTCCTTTACATGCTTTTAAACTGCTTTCCTAGATTAAGATCCTCGATTAAATGTATAATTGGATGCTTGTAAATCATACTAAGAAGGTGACTCTGTCATACGTCCAAATTGGATGCTTGAGTGTTTAACCTATACAATAATTGAGTTTTTCTTTACATGCTTTGAAATGCCTTCTTAGATTAAAATTTCAATTCCTGCAAATGTGATTGTGTGTGCTATATTTTCTTTTGAATTTGTTTTCTTTCTTTTCGTTACTTGATTTCATAGGTTAGTTGAATTTAATTTTCATTATTTGATTTCATATATTAGATGAATTGGTTTTTTTTTTTTTTTTGTAATTAGACTGATCTAAACTGAAAGACAATTTCTAGCACATACAGTGCACGCATGCTTCACAAGTTTACGAAACCCCCCGGTTGACAAATTAAATGACAGGAAATCACTTTGCACCAAAAAGTACCTATGGAGGCCTTATTGGTTATTTGATAATCCCATAGAGAAAATATCAAAGTTTTATGCTAATTCTTTTGGCTTTGGTCAACAATTCGTTTAATAATCCTAATGTTGTTTTTATTAGTTGACTATGCTAATCCATTCCCTTGAGGATAGTAATTGGCAGAGTATTTAAGTTAAACCTTCTTTTTAAAGAAAACTCAGTCATGTTATTTCCTAAAAAGTAAGATGCATTATCAAACATAAGTGTAATGGGTAAGCCAAACATGGTGAAATGAATTGATCGATGAATTCAATAATATTGTTAGAATTGGCTACCTTTAATGGAATTGCTTCCACCCACTTGGTGAAGTATTCTGTAGCAGTAAGGATATACTCGTGTTGCTTGGAAGAGTGAGGAACAACCTCACCTATTATATCCAATCTCCATTGTTCAAAAGGCTACTCAATGTTGACTGGTTGAAGAGGAAAGGTTGGTTTTCTCTGTCTTCTTGCAACAATTTGACAAATTTTACATTTCCTTACATATTCATGGGTATCTTTAAATAGAGTTGGTCAGTAATACCTTTTGTGCTTCAGATTTTTCTAAGCATAATAACAAAACATAATCATATTTTTTTTCCTAAATAACACATCATCAATGATTTCATATTGATTGAATTTCAATCTAAAGATCTTTTCCTATTGTAATTGAGTTAAGGTGGAACATAACCATTTTTTAAGTAGAAAATGAGATCAACATATTGGGACTCACTATCAGTAAGGCTTACCTCAGATATGTGGACAATGTTACCTGAATATGCATATGCTGAAATATTGGAAGCTCTAGTAAGAATCTGCAAAAACCTTGTCCTATGATAATTTTAGTTGGTTTGATATCTATGTCATATTCTTGCATAGTTGTGACCCAATTTACTCTCTTTTCTCCTCATTCTTTTTGAACAAGTAATTGTCTCGTTGTTGAGGATGGGACTATTATTTTAGTGCGAGTTTTCAAAATAAAAGGCCTGAAATGCTTTCTGGATTTGAAAGCAGCAAAGGCTTGTTTTTTCACCTCTGAATAATTCAGTTCTGCACCTCAAAATTTTATTATGAAGAAAGATATAGGTGCCTCAATTTGTTGATAATTGAGTTGTGTTAGTACAACAACATAAGATGTTTCAGAAGCGAAAGTATACAAAATAAAATGATCAAAAAAATTAGGAGTTGTTAAAGAGGGAGCATCTATAATGGCTTGTTTGATAGACACAAAAACTTCTCTTTCATTATGTCCCCATTTGAAAACTGAGTTTTTCTTGATCATTGCTTGTAAAGACAAAACAATTTGAGAGAAATAAGGAACAAATCTCTTAAGAAAATTAATTTGTCCTAGGAAAGATTGCATTGATTTTTTGTTATGGGGAAAAGAGATTTCAGAGATTACCTTAATCCTATCAGGGTCAATGCAGATTCCTTCCTTGGATACAATAAACCCTAAAACTTGTCCTTCACTGAGAGAAAAGTAGGAATTTTTAGGGTTTAGTGATATTCCATACTTTTTACATCGTTCAAAGATCTGTTTTAAATCGGGGAAATGATTCCTTCTTTTCTTGGAATATATTGTTATATCATCCAAGTAAACAACAACAATTTTGTTTATCAGACCTTCGAAATATATGTCCATGGCTCTTTGGAAGGTTTCTCTTGCATTTATTAATGTGAAAGGCTTTTTATAGTAGGCATAAGTGCCCCATTTAGTTCTGAACGTAGTTTTCAACTTGTCATCTGGATGAACAAGGATTTAGTTATATCCTGAGAAGCCATCAAGGAAAGACATGACTTCAAAACCAACTACTGATTGTAATATTTGTTCCATGGGTGGTAGAGGAAAATTGTCTTTTTGACAAGATTTATTTACATTTATAAAATCAATGCAAATGCGTATGTCACCATTCTTCTTCCTGACAGGTACTAATTTTGAAACCCATTTGGAATGCCTAACAGGAAAAATGATTTTGGCCTTAAGGCGTTTATTCAACTCACTCTTGATTTGATTTTATAAATTTGGATGAATTTTCCTTAATTTTTGTTGAACAGGCTTGTCATCAGATACCATTGGAATAATGTGTTGAATGATGTAGGTATCATAAGTTCTAAGATCTTCATAATTCCAAGCGAAAACACTTTTGTATCTTTTCAATAAATGAATAAAGGCTATTCTTTCATCTGGTGAGAGACCAAGACCTAGATTGATGTTTTGGGGTTTAAGATCTATTCCAAGTTTTACTAATTCAAACCTTAAGGTTGAACTCTGAAGTTTGCAATTAGTAACCATTTTAAATCTACCCTTTAAGCCATACAAATCTTCAATCTTAACCAGAGACTTAGGTAGGGAATTTTTTCAGTTGATTGATTCAACTATCTATTATGCTCATCTTCATCAATTATTTGATCATTGTATGACCCTTCAGATGTTAAAAATCTTAAAATGTCATCATCGTCATTAAACACAAGCCAATTGGTGACATTGTCAGGAATGGATGGGTGAAAAATTAATTCAATTGAAAATCTATTTGGACTATAATCCTGAGGCAGAATGCGCTTGGATGCTACATTAGTTAGCAAGTCAGCACTAGAATTTTGAATTCTTGGGATAGGAGAAATATTAAATGCTAGAAAATGTGAAGTAAGAGTTTGAATAAGAGATTGATAATGCTTTAAATGACCAGAGGCACAATGAATGGTGTTTCTTACCTGTTTTACAAAAATTTCCGAGTCTCCAAACACTTGAAGGTATTTCACACCAAGACCTATTTCTTTGCACAAACCTTGGACCAGTGCTTCATATTCAAAAGTATTGTTTGTACATTCAAACCCTAATATACATGGAAACATTGTTTTGTCTCCTTCTAGACTTACTAAAATGCATCATGCTCCTACACCATCATTGGATTTAAAGCCATCATGTTAGATCCCTATATTACTAGTGTAGTCCCTTATTGTTGCTATTGTAGCCCCCTTATTGTTATTGTTGTACCCCTATAGCACCCATATTTTTATTATTGTGCCCCATAAAAAGCCACTATTATTTTTGGTGTGCCCTTACATTATTATTGTTAGGTCAGCTAGGATTATATTCTGACCACATGGACTCCTATATATAGAAAGGATGTTTTGTCATTTGTATCATCCAAGAATTATTCATTTATATAATGTAAAGGAGGTTTCCCCCTTGAAGTGGCTAATTTATTAGGTGTTGATCTCTCTTTATTCTATTTTGGGAGCTGGTTTCATAACATTTGGTATCAGAGCTTTGGATTCTAGGGTTTCACTACTTCAAACAGGTCATCATGGCATTTTTGTTATAACATTTTTTCTACGAAGGTTCAGACACTAAAAAAAACCCCATTTGTGAGGAAATCTTGAGGAAATTCGTGTAAAAATTTTAGATCTTGGTTTGCAATATTTTAGGAGATATGATCTATGGAAGTTAGGGTTTTTGCAGGCTCCAGACTTTCATCTCAAAGAGGTGACCTTGGGAAAATCCTCATAACTTTCTCTCTGCGCATCGGATTGGAATTCTGTAAAAAGTGGTTGAAAGTAAAAGGATTTTTTTTTCTGTGTATCAATTTCAGAGTCGAAGGAGGAAACAGCGACACGTGGCATGCCGTACAAGTTCGCTCTACTGAACCAGTCCATAATTAGGTCATTGTGGGAGATTAGGCATAACTTTGTCTTGAAGAATCCAAATTAGGTCAGACCTATGGCATTGGAAATAAGACTCAAAGGGCTATTACCATAATAAATCTTAAATAACGAAAATCTGAAATTATAAAGATACATCAGTTTCAATAGCAAGCTCCTCAAAAGCAAGAAAAAGGTGTGTATTTTTTTTTTCAAATTGCATAAGTCTTGTATAAAAAACCAGTTTGAAGTGATTCCAAGGGAATATTGAAGCATAGATATCAGTATTAGGTTCTAAAATTCCCCCTAAATAGAATTCAACACCCATTAAGCCCTCGTAAGGCTCTACTATGACTCATGAAGAGGAATAAGTGCAACATGATATATCAAAATTACAAGAGCAAGTGAAACAAATTTCGCTCACGCAAAGAGCAACAAAAAATGAAATGGAAGTTTTGAAGAAAGGCATGGAAGCTAAGATGGATGGTTTTAAGAATGGCATAAAAGACATGGAAGAAAAAATGGAAGACATCAAGAATGATCTAAAAGCAGACATGGAAGGTTTGACAAAGTTGATACAAGAAATTATCCCTAATGGTGAAAATATAGTAGAATAAACAAATGGTGAGAACAAAATAAATTTTAATCGTGATTTCATCAACTCTAATGTTGGGTTGAAGACCCACCAGATTCCAAAGATCGATATGAGGAAGTTTGATGGAAAGGATCCTATAACATGGATACTACAGATGGAGCAATATTTTGATCTCAATAATTTGCAAAACACACAAAAAGTACGCATTGCAACATTATATTTAGAACAAAATACATTTGTATGGTATCGATGACTTTGCTCCCGTAAAAAAATTGTCAATTGGTCAATTTTTAGAGGAAATGATAGCACATTATGAGGATACAAAGAGCAACACCTTCTTTAGCCAATTGATAAATCTCAAACAAAAGGGTTCAGTGGTGGAGCACATTGAGGACTTACGAAAATTGAATATAAGGGTAGTTGATATTCCTGAGGAACACAAGATCGATGTCTTCATAGGGACTTTAAAGGATAACATCCAACATGACATTCTCCTTTGGGAACTTGATTCATTGGAGAAGGCATTTAAGTTGGCAAGAAAAATTGAATGTAAAATTATGGCGACAAGGAAGCCTACCACTCACATATATAAAGATGAAAGTGTTGCTACTCCTAGACTTCCACAGCCTACAAGGTTGACACCACAACAATTGGAAGAAAAAAGAGCAAAAAGGCTTTGCTACAGTTGTGATATTAAATACACTAAAGGTCATAAGTGTGCTAAAAAGAAATTATTTTACATAGATTGTGAAGAGGAGGAAGAAAATGAACAAGCAACTTCAAAATAAGAGGATATACACCAGGAACCAACCCTAGAGAAAGAAGAAATGAGTTCGACCATATCCTGTAATGCATTCGCAAGAATTACGACTCCTCAAACTCTCAAGATAGAAGGACATGCCAAGAAGAAAAAGATAATAGTGTTGACTGATTCGGGTAGTAACCATAATTTTATTCATTGTATGGTAGCCAAGGAATTGAATTGCTTCCTATACCTAGCACCAGAGTGTCAAGTGATGGTTGCAAATGGAGGAACTATAAATTTCTCTGGAAAATGTCATAATATCAAGCTAACCATGGGGGAATGTGTATTGAATAGTCCAATGCTTTCATTCCAATGGGAGGTGCTGAAGAAACTAAGGCCTTTGAACATATTAAAGAGGCAATGTGTCAAGCACCAGTCTTAGCTATACCAGACTTCACAAAAACTTTTATTGTGGAATGTGATGCCTCACGAAATGGAATTAGTGTTGTTTTAATGCAAGAAGGAAGACCCATTGCTTTTGAAAGTCGTCCAATCAAAGGAAACTATTTACAAAAAGCTATTTATGAGAATGAAATGCTGGCAATACTACATGCACTAAATAAATGGCAACCTTACCTAATGGGAAGACACTTCAAGGTAAAAATTGGTCATGATAGTCTTAAATAGTTTTTGGAACAAATACTATGTTCAGAAAAGCAGCAAAAATGGGTCACAAAGATGTTGGGTTATGACTTTGAAATCATTTACAAAAAATGGAAGCTAAATGTTGTTGCAATTGCACTCTAAAGAAAAGTATGAAGAGGTGGAAGCATTGCTTTGTGCCATTTCTATTATCCAACCAGATTGGATAACCGAAGCAAGGGATGAATGGAAGAATGAAGAAGAAGTGTGGACACTCATTCAAAAGTTGCAGCAAGATCCTAGTACATATGATACATTTAGTTGGAAAAATGATTCCTTATGGTACAAAGATCGCTTATAACTTTGTAAGAATTCCCAACTAAAATAAAAGATTGTTTTGGAATTGCACACCTCTCCCATAGGAGGACACTCAAGATTTTTAAAAACTTTCCACAAGGTGAAGAACGATTTTTTTGGTATGGTCTTAAATCTGATATTCAAAATTTGTGGTGGAATGTTTGGTTTTCCAACAAAATAAAGTGGAGATAATTAAGACCCTGGGTCTTCTATAGTCTTTATCCATTCCCAGTCAACGTTGGGAGGAGGTTTCAATGGATTTTATCACAGGTTTACCTAAGTCCAAAGGAAAGAGTGTCATCATGGTGGTAGTTGATAGACTTACCAAGTATGCACACTTTTGTGAAATATCTCATCCATTTAAAGCAAGTATAGTTTCTATTGAATTTATGGAAACAGTTCAAAAGCTACATGGAAACCCAAATATTATTGTAAGCGACAAAGATCCCATTTTTACTGGAAATTTTTGGATGGAATTGTTTTCTTGTTTGGGCACTCAAATAGCTCATAGCTCATCTTATCATTCTCAATCCGATGGGAAAACTGAGATAGTGAACAAATGTTTGGAAGGATATCTTCGTTGCTTTGTATATGATAAAAAAAAAAAAATAGGTCAAGTGGTTACCTCTGGCTGAATGGTGGTATAACACTTCCTTCCATACTGTAGCAAAAATGACCCCATTTATGGCACTTTATGGATATCATCCACCATCCATCACATCATCTTTAAGAGAAGATTCTAAGGTTCAAGCAGTGGAAGATCACATCGAGCATCAACAACAATTTCTCCATCTCCTACATGATAACCTAAATTTGGCACAAAATCGAACACGTCGCAGCGAGAGAAGTTTTGATGTAGGAGACTGGGTATTTTTATGGCTACAACCATACAAACAAATGTCCCTCAAGCAAGCTAAGAAGGATAATAAATTATCTCCAAAGTAATATGGTCCTTACAAGGTGTTTCAAAATATTGGTACTATGGCATACAAATTGCAGCTTCTTGCTTCGTCTCGAGTGTACCCAGTTTTCCATGTTTCATGCTTAAAGAAGGTTATAAGTGACAAACTTCCATTTCAAACAATATTGCCAGAACTTGATGAGGAAGGAAAAATCATATTGGAACCTGAAGCAGTCACAAAAATTAGAACTCGACAACTACGAAATCGATCAATTTCAAAGTATCTCATCAAGTGGAAGAACTTACCCACTGAATATTCCACATGGGAGGTTGAGAATTTTATATAGAAGCATCAAGAGCTACTTAAGCGTTGAGGACAACACTTTTTTGAAGGAGAGGAGCATGTTAGATCCCTATATTACTAGTGTAGTCCCTTATTATTGTTAGTGTAGCCCCCTTATTGTTATTGGTGTACCCTTGTAACCCCCATATTATTATTATTGTGCCCCACAAAAATCCACCGTTATTATTGTTGTGCCTTACATTATTATTGTTAGGTCGGCTAGGATTATATTGTGACCCCATGGACTCCTTTATATAGAAAGGAGGTTTTGTCATTTATATCATCCAATAATTGTTCATTTATGTAATGTAAAGGAGGTTTCCCCATCAAAGTGGTTGATTTCTAATGTGTTGATCTCTCTTGTTTTCTATTTTTGGAGCTGGTTTCATAACACATCAAAATACAAAGTCCAAAACAAAGATTTAACTATTGGTTTATCTACAATATTTACACACTTGGATGAATCTGTCTGTGAAAAATTTTCAATTTGGCAAGTGACCGAGTTGATTGAGAAAGGAGATTCTTGCGTATTAAACTACCTAAAAAGGATTCAGAAAAGTAGTTTCCAAGGATATTATTGGTGAATACCATCGGTTCATTCTCTTCTTCAAAATCAATTACTGAATGTTTCATATCATTTTCTCGGTCAATTCGAATTTGATTAGGATTTCCATTGTAAGGAAGCCACATATGAGACCAGTCAATGGAAAAATAACCATGGAGTTTCTCATACCAATATCTACTTAGAATCAAACCATAAAAGTCAGGAATATCAACAACTAACATACCAATTATTTGACATACTTTTGAGTTAGAAGAAAGTATTATGAGAAAAAAATTCATTTCCCCCAATACTTTGACTTTGGTCCATTCAAGTTGTGTATTATGAACAATAGACTTTTGAGACGAAATATTTAGTTTTAGGCAAGCTGAATAAGGCATTATATTTGAGGATTCCCCTGAATCTACCAAGCAATTATGCACATTTTTATTGAAAATTTCAAAATTCAAGAGGAAAGGGGGAGTATGTGAATTAGATCTATCCCCAATCAAGATAACATCAATGGGATAATTTTTTTATGATGAATGATTAGGAGGTTTTCCTTTTCCTTTAGAAGCTTTGGATGTGATAGCAGTAGGTAAAGGAGATGCATGAACTGCATTCAATTCCTTAAGTAAAAAAAAATTTTGTTGTTTCAATTTGTTTACTTCATACAAGGAAATATTAGCTTTTACCTTCTTCATATATTCTACTATATTATATTCAATGGTGTCAGAAACCACCAAAGTCATAGATGTAGATGGAGAATATGAAGAAGATGGAATTGATTGAGAAGATGTGGAAGGGGATTTTTTACTGATAACTTTGTCTTTAGCAGCAAAGGTAGAGTGTTCTATTTCTGACTTACTTGTGATGAATCAGCAAGCCCCTTATTTCTTGTGCTAACAGATAAAGCTTCATGATCTTCTTCATTATCAGAAGTTGGAAGAATAAAATCCCATAACCTATGTACTTCAATTAATTCATCATCTTGGGATTCATCAGCAGGTAATGGTGTTTCCTCTTCATCTTCATCTTGATCAGATTCAACATTGGATATGATGTTTGGAGTTTGAGGATTTGATGTTTGAGCTTTATTAAAGGACCTAAAAGATTTCTTAGAAGACTCAGCTACCTGTTTTTTTCTTTCCACCATTTAATTTGACATGGATTTAAGGACTTTTTTTAATCCTTCAAGATCAAAGGGATATTTAGGAGTTTTCTTCTTTGGTTCATCCTTGAATGTGACCTTCTTTGACTTTCTTTCTTCTTGAGCGGTTTTCTTTTCTAATGCAAGTATCATTTTCTCAACAGACGGGGCTTCCTTCATTTTTTCTACTAAAGTGGATTTATTAGCCCTATCTACGAAAAATTTTGATATTGGAAGGAAGAGAGGATATATACCATTCCATTTTCACATCAACACCAAGATTTGAGGTAGTTGAGATTTTTTTTTTAGCAATTTGTTGAATCTGGAATTAAAATCTTTGATCTTTTCACCTGAATTTTCTTTTAGATTGGAAATATCATTGATAAGAGTGGCTCTTGTGCTATCATCATGAAACTTAGTTAAGAATTTCTCTTCAAATATATCCCAGCTAGTAATAGTACCTGATGGTAACAAAAAGTAACATGAACCTGCTGATCCTTCGAAGGTATAAGGAAATGCCCTTACTACACAATCTTCTTCAGACACTCCATTCGGATTCATGGCTAACATGTAATCATGGAGGTGTTCGTCGACAGGCAGTCCATCATCAGGATTATACTTAGGCAGCCATCTTTCAGGGTGCTTAGTTAAATCATGAAGAGGTCCTACCATTTGAACAAATCCTAGGTTTGTTCATGGTCTAGCTGCCATTATAGGAGTTGTGGGAATATAATGTGTTGTAGGAATTCTAGAGGTTGATGCAGTGGTAGAAGAAATAATCCCTGAAATAGCACTGCTTGTGAAAGCACTAGTTGATTGAGTTTAAGGAATATGAATAGATGAAGTGATTGGTTAGGAAGAAGGAAATGAAAGAGGAATGAATGACGGAGTCTGTGGAGGAGAGGAAGAAGAAATCTCGCTAGTGGATGTTTGAGCTTCTGATATAGGTTTTTTCCTTCAGTGAGAATGAAGTGGAAACTCAAAAGGAGTAATTCTGATTTTTTCGCTTTGAGATCAATTCAACACACCAGAAACATGTAAAGATGAAGTTACACTTCCTTTGGAGGGTTCTGATTGAACATGATTTTCTTTTGAAATAAATATTTCTTCTATTTTTTTAATTAAATTTTGGACTTCAGGTGACTCGGGAGTATAATCTTGAGGGATTACCTCTGGAAGTGTACTATGATATTTAAGATGTGATTGGACAACTTCAGATCTTGAAGTTGGAGACTTTGAGTGAGATCTTGAAGTTGTAGGAGATTTGGAGGAGGATTTAATATTTCGATGGCCTTTGGATTTAGGATTAGACCTTGATTCCATGCATAGTCTACAAGCCCTCCTTCTAGCACCAAAAATGTTGATGGCTTGAAAATCGCTACCTCAACATCTGGGATAACCACACGGTCGAGAACTTGAAAATCATTCATTTTCTGTTTGGAATAGTGGCTCCGACTCGGGATAATGGGACCAGTTTCCCTTTGAAATATAATTAAGTGGGTGTGAGGTATAGAAATAGTAAAATGGGTGTGATAAATGGAAGTAACAACAAACTAATTATTTATATGTTTGTTTCTATATATCTCGGGAATTAATTTCTTCTTTGTATGTAATTTTAAACATTCTCTTAAGTGAAAGATAATATAGATTGTCAAACACTTTGAAGAAGTAAAACAAATAAAGATAACTAATTTTATTAAACAGTTAATCAAATTAATGGTTAATCGCATATCACATCAAAGAACTGATTGTCTTGTACATACATTTGAAAATGGAAATATCACATGTTCAGTAGTGAATTAATGCTCAATTGTATTTAGAGAATATATATAAAAAATAATAATTTAAATAAAAGTATGACTATCAATCACATGTAAACACAACAATCATATAGAGATAGAAGTACCCGATATATTATAACTCTACTCATGAAAGAAATAGTCTCGGTCCAGCCTTTCTATTAAGATGATTTAAAAAACATAGTAGTGCAACTTTTCAAAGGCTTCCTTACAAAAATTCAAAACCCTTTTCTTTGAGACATGAAAGGGTTCATTCAAAGAAAAGGGTTCATATAGTAAAGACTATAAATGTAAAAATAGAAAATACATAAAATGTTGAGGAGGTTTGAACAACCTTCCTTAAAAATAAGAGAGAAAAGAACAAAAATAGAGTTTGTTTGAATAATAAGCACAAGAATGAGACTTTGGTTTCTCTCCCATTTGTTCTTTGAGCTCGTAGATATCCATTATTGGCTTTAATTATGGAGGTTGAGTTGGAATTATGCGCATCTGTCCTATGTACACCGCATCTGAAAGCACATGAAGCATGTGAGAAGTTGTGTCGGTAAGGCATTGCAACATTAGCCATTGGCTATGTGGCTTTACTAGATATTTCCAATAATTTTCAAGGTTTAACTTTGATAATTTCTTAATGTTATCCTCCTTCATCTTCGACCATTCTTGCCATGATTTCATTAATATTTTAACATCGAGCAGGGAACCAGCTGGGCATTCCTGAATAAGATTGGCATCAAACAGGTTATCGCTGACAGTTTCAGTAATATGGGTTGCAATATCCCTTACTCTGAAGATGGCCCTTTCTACTTGTTTTAATTTTATATCCCAATCTGTAAAGAGGATTTCTTTGTGTGAAACCTCTATTCTAGGAAGGTTTGCTGCTCTTCCCTCTGCATTGTCCTGCCATGTGATAAATTCAAAAATATTCTCATCAATGTCTTTGAAATTTTTCCTCAGATCGGAACACTGAATCACTTTTATTACATAGATCGTTCATTAATGCCATTTTTTTTTGCAAAAGACCACTTGCTACTGGGCTAAGAGGGTGTTAAGTTCCACTGCTTCCTTCTTAAAATATTCAATCTTAGGATTGTCCTTTAATTGCTCATTTCTAACTTGGAGTTCCTCTAGTTGTGCATCTTTAATCTTGATATCGTTTTCATGTTGAAGTTTCATTTCATCAAAGTTGTGTTGTAGTTGTGACAACTGTACCTGCCACTATTATGAAACCAGCTCCCAAAATAGAAGAAAAGAGATATCAACGCCTTATAAATCCACCACTTCGAGGGGGAAACCTCCTTTACATTACATAAATGAAAATTTCTTGGATGATACAAATGACAAAACCTCCTTTCTATATATAAGAGTCCATGGGGTCACAATATAATCCTAGTCGACCTAACAATAATAATGTAAGGGCACAAAATTAACAATAGTGGGCTTTTATGGTTTACAATAATAACAATATGGGGACTACGGAGATACAACGATAACAATAAGGGGACTACACTAACAACAATAAAGAAATACACTAGCAATATAAGGACCTAACATGCCCCTATCCTTAAAAAAAGGGTTTTCCTCAATGCTTGAGTAGCTCTGGATGCTTCTGTATAAAATTATCATCCTCCCTTTGGAACCTTCAGTGGGTAAGTTCTTCCACTTTATGAGATACTCTGAAATTGATCGATTTCGTAGCTGTCGAGTTCTTGTTTCTGTGACTGCTTCAAGTTCCAATATGATTTTTCCTTCCTCATCAAGTTCTGGCAATATTGTTTAAACTCGAAGTTTGTCACCTATAACCTTCTTTAAGCATGAAACATGGAAAACCGAGTACACTCGAGAAGAAGCAGGAAGCTCCAATGTGTATGCCATAGTACCAATATTTTGCAACACCTTGTAAGGACCACAACACTTTGGTGATCATTTATAATCCTTCTTAGCTTGCTTAAGGGACATTTGTTTGTAGGGTTGTAGCCATAAAAATAACCAGTCTCCTACATCAAAACTTATATCGCGGCGATGTTGATCTGCCTATTGTTTCATTCAATTTTGTGCCAAATTTAGGTTATCTTTTAAGAGTTGGAGAACTTTTTTTTGATGCTCGATTTGATCTTCCACTGCTTGAACCTTATAATTTTCTCTTAAAGATGATGTGATGGATGGTGGATGATATCCATAAAGTGCCATAAATGGGGTCATTTTTGTTCAAGAATGGAAGGAAGTGTTATACCACCATTCAACCAGAGGTAACAAATTGACCCATTGTGTTTGTTTATCAAATAAAAAACAACGAAGATATCCTTCCAAACATTTGTTCATTGTCTCAGTTTTCCCATCAGATCGAGGATGATAAGATGAGCTATGAGCTAGTTAAGTACCCAAACAAGAAAATAATTATGCCCATAAATTTCCAATGAAAATGGGATCTCTGTCGCTTACAATAATCTTTGGGTTTCCATGTAGATTTTGAATTATTTCCATAAATGCAATAGCAATTGTAATTGCTTTAAATGGATGAGATAATGCACAAAAGTGTGCATACTTGGTAAGTCTATCAGTTACAACCATGATGACACTCTTTCCTTCAGACTTAGGTAAACCTGTTATAAAATCCATTGAAACCTCCTCCCAATGTTGACTTGGAATGGATAAAGGTTGTAGCACACCCGGGGTCTTAATTGTCTCAACTTTATTTTGTTGGCAAACCAAACATTCCGCCACAAAATTTTGAATATCATATTTAAGGCCATCCCAAAAAAATTCTTTCTTCACCCTGTGGTAAGTTTTTAAAAATCCTGAGTGTCCTCCTAAGAGAGAGGTGTGCAATTAAAAAAAATATTTTGTTTTAGTTGGGAATTCTTAAAAATGTATAAGTGATCTTTGTACCATAAAGAATCACTTTTCCAACTAAATCTATCATATGTACTAGGATCTTGCTACAAATTTTGAATGAGTGTCCACACTTCTTCGTCATTCTTCCATTCCTCCCTTGCTTCGGTTATCCAATCTCGTTGGATAATAGAAATGGCACAAAACAATGCTTCCACCTCCTCATCATTTCTTGAGAGTTCATCTACAACAAATTTAGCTTCCCTTTTTTGTAGATGATTTCAAAGTCATAACCCAACATCTTTGTGACCCATTTTTGCTACTCTTCTGAAGATAGTCTTTGTTCCAATAAGTATTTAAGACTATCATGACCTGTTTTTACCTTGAAGTGTCTTCCCATTAGGTAAGGTCGCCATTTCTTTAGTGCATGTAGTATTGCCAACATTTCCTTCTCATAAATAGCTTTATGTAAATACTTTCCTTTGATTGGACGACTTTCAAAGCAATGGGTCTTCCTTCTTGCATTAAAACAACACCAATTCCATTTCTCGAGGCATCACATTCCACAATAAAGGATTTTGTGAATTTTTGTGTAGCTAGGACCGATGCTAGGCACATTTCCTCTTTAAGATGTTTAAAGGCCTTAGTTGCTTCAGGAGTCCATTAAAATGCATCTTTCTTCAATAATGTTGTTAGAGGTGTTGCTATTCTCCCATAATTCTTAACAAACTTGCAATAACACCATGTTAACCCGAGAAATCCTCACAATTGCTTTATGTTTGTGGGGAATTTCCATTCCTTAATGGATTTAATTTTGTTAGGGTCTACCTTAACACCCTCCTGAGATACAAAATGACCCAGATATTCCACCTCTTGTACTCCAAAGAAACATTTGGAGGTTTTTGCATATAATTTTTTCTCCTCCAATAGTTTGAGCACATTGTCAACATGTTGAACATGATCCTTCCAAGACCTGTTGTAGATTAGTATATCATCAAAAAATACTAACACAAATTTTCTAATGAAGGGTTTGAAAATGGAATTCATCAACCCTTGAAATTTAGAAGGTGCATTGGTAAGGCCAAAAGGCATGACCAAAAATTCATAATGACCCTCATGAGTTTGAAATGTTGTTTTCAGAATATCTTCAATCTTCATTCTAATTTGATGATATCCTGAACGAAGATCCAACATGGTAAAATAAATTGCTCCCTGTAATTCATCCAATAATTCATCAATCACATGAATGGGAAATTTATCTTTAATAGTGAGCTTATTGAGCTCCCTATAATCTAGACACATGCCCCATGATCCATCCTTCTTGTGCACCAATACTACTGGAATAGAGAAAGAAATTTGACTAGGTTGAATTATATCAGCCTCTAACATTTCTGCAATCATACGTTCAATTTCGTTCTTTTGGACATAGGGATATCTGTAAGGCCTGATGTTTGGAGGAAAACTTCCTGGAATTAAATGAATAGCATGATCATGATCACGAATAGGTGGGAGTCCTTTGGGAGTTTCAAACACCTTGGAATGTTTGTCCAATACTTTTTTGAGATCTGAAGAAATAGATGATTTTTATGTTGGAACTTCTAGTGGGCATAATTGTGAAATTACACCTCGTTGTTCTTTCTTCAGAAGATTTGTCATGAAATTATAGCTTATTATCTTTCTTGACTTCCCTACTATACCCCATAATTCAACTCCCTTTCCTTTCGAAAAATTTTTCAAGAAAAGTTCTTGAAAATTAAAAGCTATCATCCCCAAATATTGTAACCATTGTACTCCTAGTACAACATCAGCATCTCCCATTGGAATGGAAAGCATTGGACTATTCATTACATATTCCCCCATGGTTAGCTTGATATTATGGCATTTTCTAGAGAAATTTATAGTTCCCCCATTTGTAACCATCACTTGACACTCTGGTGCTAGGTATAGGAAGCAATTCAATTCCTTGGCTACCTTATAATAATAAAATTATGGGTACTACCTGAATCAATCAACACTATTACTTTTTACTTCTTGATATTTCCTTCTACCTTCAGAGTTTGAGGAGTGGTAATTCTTGCCAATGCATTACAGGATATGGCCAGACTCATTTCTTCTTTCTCTAGGTTTGGTTCTTGGTATATATCCTCTTCTTTTGAAGTTTATTGTCCATTTTCTTCCTCCTCTTCAAAATATATGTAAAATAATTTCTTCTCAGAAAACTTATGACCTTTAGTGTATTTGTTATCACAATTGTAGCAAAGCCCTTTTTCTCTTTTTTCTTCCAATTGTTGTGGTGTCAACCTTGTAGGTTATGGAAGTTTAGGAGTAGCAACACTTCCATCTTTATAGATGTGAGTGGCAGGCTTCCTTGTCACCATAATTTTACTTTCAATTTTTCTTTCCAACTTGAATGCCTTCTCCAATGAATCAGGTTTCCAAAGGCGAACCTCATGTTGGATGTTATCCTTTAAAGTCCTTATGAAGACATCAATCATATGTTCCTCTGGAATATCAGTTACCCTTATATTCAATTTTTGGAAGTCCTCAATGTGCTCCACCATTGAACCCTTTTGTTTGATATTTATCAATTGGCTAAATAAGGTGTTGCTCTTTGTATCCTCATAATGTGTTATCATTTCCTCCGCAAAAATTGACCAAGTGACATTTTTTTACAGGAGCAAAGCCATCGATACCATACAAATGTATTTTGTTCTAAATATAAAGTTGCAATGCATACCTTTTGTGTGTTTTGCGCATTATGGAGATAAAAATATTGCTCCATCTGAAGTATCCATGTTACGGGATCCTTGCCATCAAACTTCCTCATATCGATCTTTGGAATATGATGGGTCTTCATTCCAACATTAGAGTTTATGAAATCACGATTAACATTTATTTTTTTCTCGTCATGAGTTTCCTCTACTACCTTTTCGCCATTAGAAATCATTTCTTGTATCAACTTTGTCAAACCTTCCTTCAAATCTTCCATGCTTGCTTTTAGATCACTCTTCGTGTATTCCATGTTGTCTTTCATTTTTTCATCAATATTAGCTTCCATGTCATCCATCTTAGCTTCCATGCCATCCATATTAGCTTCCATGCCATCCATATTTGCTTCCATGCCATTCTTCAAACCATCCATCTTAGCTTCCACGCCTTTCTTCAAACCATCCATCTTAGGTCCATGTCTTTCTTCAAAACTTCCATTTCATTGTTTTTTACTCTTTGTGAGAGCGAAATTTGGTGCACGTAGCCTTGTAATTTTGATATATCATGTTGCACTCCTTCCTCTTCATGATTCATAGTGAGTTTTCTGACGGTTTAATGAGTGTTGAATTCTTTTTAGGGGCCATTTTCAACCCCAATACTGATATATATGCTTCAATATGCCTTTGGAGTCACTTCAAACTAATTTTTCAAACAAGACTTCTGCAATTTGAAAAAAAAAAAAAAAAATACACACCTTTTTCTTGCTTTTGAGGAGCTCGATATTGAAACTGATGTATCTCTATAATTTCAGATCCCTGAGATTTTATCTTCATTCCTTTAGTATCCCTATGAATCTTCTTTCTAATGCCAATGGTCTGACCTGATTTGGATTCTTCAAGACAAAGTTATGCCTAATATCCTGCAATGACCTAATTATGGATTGGTTTAGTAAAGCGAACTTGTACAGCGTGCCACATGTCATTGTTTCCTCCTTCGGCTCTAAAATTGATATACAAGAAACTACAGTCTATGTACTTTCAGCCACTTTTTATATAATTCCAATCCGATGCTTAGAGAGAGAGTTTTCAAAGGTCACCTCTTTAAGATGAAATTCAAGAGCCTGCAAAAACCCTAACTTCCACAAATCATATCTCCTAAACTATTGCTAACCAAGATCTGAAATTTTTACACAACGTTCCTCAGGATTTTGTCGCAAATGGGTTTTTTTTCTAGCTTATGAACCTTCGTAGGAAAAAATATATAGCGAAAATTCCACGATGACCTGTTTGAAGCAGCGAAACCCTAGAATCCAAAGATCTGATACCAAATGTTATGAAACTAGCTCCCATAATAGAAGAAAAGAGAGATCAATGCCTTAGATTTCAGCCACTTCGAGGGGGAAACCTACTTTAAATTACATAAATGAACAATTCTTAGATGATACAAATGACAAAACCTCTTTTCTATATATAAGAGTCCATGGGGTCACAATATAATCCTAGCCGACCTAAAATGTAAGGGCACAACAATAAAAATAGTGGGATTTTATGGGGCACAATAATAACAATATGGGGACTATAGGGGTAATACAATAACAATAAGGGGGCTACACTAACAACAATAAGGGACTACACTAGTAATATATGGAGCTAACAACCACTGATGGTCAATGTTTTGTTTCTATTTTAACAATTCTTGTTCCAACTGTTGAATTATGTCATATTTATCTTTGATCAATTGCTGCACTTATGAAGCTTTGTTAATGGTGGTTGTTGCATAGGCCCCTGCGAACTGCGATAACTTGGTTAAGTCATTGCAGGGGTTGGTTTGTGGATCCTTCCATACAACATCCATTTGTACATCTTTAGGAACTAGTGCATGGGATTGCTCAACTCTCCTCCTCTTTATTTGTCGGCTCACAACAACCCTATGCTTGGGACTGTAAAATATGTCGAGAGGAGGAATCTCTTCAATCTTAAGAACAATTTTTGAAGAAGGGTATGCCGGGATGAATTCCACATCTTTTGTATTAAGAAATTTATCAGAACCCCCAACAGTAAACGGGCTCTGATTATTAGTCTCAGGGGTGTTGATTGTTTCTTTCAGACTTGACATGTTCTCCTCTTCAGATCCTTTAATTTGTTGATCAAACTAATCCCATAACTTATCTAAATCACTCCTAAACAATATTTCCCCAATTTATTATTCTATAGATGTGGTCTCTTTTGTTATTTGTGTTACATCATTGTCCTTTGAAGACTATGTTGAATCTTGTTATGTTCGTAAAATTGGTTGAGAAACCCTCAATGTGTCAAGAGGGAGATTCTCTAATATTTTATTCTTGTATTCTTTGAACTCATTAAGGTTCTCTGGACTGAGATGGTTTTCTGCAAACTTTTCTACCTGTACGTATGTTTCGGTAGACTTAAATATATCATCAAATTCATCAAGCTCGTGTAAAAATTGTCTCACTTTAACCTGAGTTGTAAAAAATTGAACCACTTTTTTTGGGTCGTACTGCCTGCCGGGAATGGTGGGAAAGTTTAGACACTTTATATGTTTAATTTCAAGCCCAACGTGCTTGAAATTATCCAAATAATATACGCCAAAATGGATGGGAAATGATAGCCAAGCATATTTCTTGGCTTCTTTCATAGTTTTGGTTAATCCATTTCCCACAATTTGATAGGAAATTTCTCAAGCCAAGTGTTTATATGGGACATAGAGTGGGAGAACATGAGGCTTGGCTAAACTACCAAAAACTCTAACATATGTGAATAACTCTTCTCTGAATCACTTGCCTATAGCTATGAAATCATCTATGGCTTCATTAGATAACCTTGGGGCTTTTCTCGAAATACATTTTGATGTAAAGGTAACATGAATCTATGACGAATTTTATAAAAATGGGATTGATAATTAGACTCTGAAAGTATCTTGTGATAGACGTGGATAGGGGTAGGGTCTTCCAAAGTCCATTTCCATCCCATGGATGGGAAATCAGAGGTAAAGCACACAGCTTCCATGATGTATGCGCTCATATAAAAAGGGGGCGCAAATTTTGGTAGTGACTTTTCGGTTTTTTGTGTAGGCTAGGATTTGGGGAGCAATATTATTAGAGAGGATAGTGGCCCAATCAATTATGTAGGAATTTGATATGGCATAAATGAAGGGAACCCATTCAACTGAAAACTTAGTTGTATTAGGATACCCAAAAAACCTACACATCATACTAGCAGTATAGCAATGCGGAGAAGCAAGATAAGATATGGAGTATATACTGATCCAAGATCGTTTGATTGTAGATGTATAAAGGATTACATGAAACATGACATGTTAACCATAAAACTTAAAGTGCACATGAAAGAAGAGAGGAATAACATGAAAACATGAAAAGATTACAACAAGAGTTGATTACAAATTTCGTTCAATTTGCACTGCGTCTCCGGGCCCTACTAAACAGTGGGGAGGCCTTATCCATTAAGTGGAAAGAAGAAGAAGAAGTAAAAGTAAAATTACATGAAACACCCTTATACCTCCAAGCTGGAAAGTGGCCAAAAAATGGAGAGCTCTGATGCAGAAACAAACATCACATTTGAGTTCCTGTTGCCGACGGGTGTAAAAAAGACATAAACTTTGTCCCAAACGGACATTGGCAGGTTCTGCACCCTAGGGAATTTTTCTGATACCCCTCAAGATTCCCTGGGCATGGTTCCGCCCCTCTGCCTGCTCGTGGTTCCGCTCCATTTCTCTAATTTACCTCTGACGCATTGTGCATCTAATATTTTAAATAAATTGGAGGGCGGAGTGCTCAAAGCACCTCCATTGGCATATCGGTTAGATCCCTTAAATGGCGGAGGAGGGGTCGGGGGGTCAAATCCCGCCCCTCCCATTTTGGTGATATGTTATATATATAAAACTATTGGGCGTTGGGCGGGTCCACTCGACGTGGCCCTACCCAACCACACCCCACCTTCGTAACCTTTATATAGTGGAGTGGTTCGAGTGGCGGGGTTGACAATTTTCCCCCAACTGTTTTGATATATATATATATATAGCTACAGTGTTTACGGTGGGTTCCCACGGGGTTTAGCGGAGGTCATGGCCCGCCCGCCCACAATGTTCCTTTTTTTTATATTTTTGTTGTGACATGGGTCTGATGGGGGTGGCGGGGATCATGGCCTGCCACCCCTATTTTTTAATATATTTTTTTGTTTTTTATAACAAATTGTGCATTTTTTATTTTAATGGAAATAAGGGTTATTGGGCTTTTTAAAGAGGCCACAATTTCCCCCTTCTTCAAGTGCTTGGTTCCCTGCTGGTTGGTGGTGAATCTGTGGGACACTTAAACCTAGCCCACTGCCCAACTTTGACCAAAACTTTGACTTGCTCTTACTTCTAAATACGGGCTCGGATTTGAGATTCGTTCGCACCATTCGAATCAAGGCGACGAGTGCTTCAACCTGAACCTGGTTCGAGAGCAATTCGACCACTTTGAATTTTGACCATTTTTTAGCACTCTTGGTCTCCTAAGGGTGTTTAGAGCCACCTGGATCAATCCTCCCCACTGAGGAGCTTTTGGACCACCAAAAGAAATAACACATCCAACACACTACCTGTATCCTCGCCAAACCACACTTTCAATCACCTGCACGTAAATCTAGTACATCCCTTACAATCATTTACAAACCATACATGACTCAATCAACCCCACACTTGCCATGAGTTTATAACACATAGTCTTTGGTCAAGGATTACATAATAGAAGAAATACCCAAACTACACATGGAGGCTAAAAATCACTATTTCTTTATGAAGCGATGGAAAATACATCATCACTTTTACATTTATTTGCAACGCATGATTTACAAATTATGGCCACAACAAGCTACTACATCTAAAAAAACCATATTTTACTTAACAAATCAGACCACCATGAATTTGGTGGATTCATTTTTTGAACATTTTCACCTTTCGGTTCCTCTATCGATGCTTTATGAACTTGGATTATTTGACACGTGGCTTGTTGTTGTCCCACCTCGTTGCAATAACTACAAGGATTCTTCCTCCTACAAATTTTTTGGATCACCTTGGAGCGTTTTCCCTTGGTGTTTCTCTGATAAGTGTTAATGGAACACTCACTATCGATCGAATGTGAGGAAGTGGTCTCATCATCCATCATTGGCTGGTCACTAGTAGTTTTCGAGCTTTCCCCAACTTCTCTCCTAACATATCCAAGTCCTGCAGGACAGGCAATTCCTCTACTTTGATGGGGTTTAATATGCCCTGGTTGTTAATGTCGAGGCCCTTCCCCTGATATCCCATTTTCTTCAACAATTTGGACCCGATTCTCAAGGTATGTTTTTCAAAAACAGCGAAATCATCATCATGAAAATTACATGGAATTGAAGAGTTTCTTTTTACCTCAGGTTGGTTGGGTTGCAATTTTTCCAAGGTCTCGTCCTTAGCTTGTAACTGGTGTAGCAACCTTTGCTTCTCCTCCTCTGATTACTATAGGAGTCTCCTTAACTCAGTATTATCTGCTTGGATGCTTCGGTTGATCTCCTCAAGTTCTTGGATCCATGCCGCATCAGGTATCCTCTTCATATTTGGTACAATGTATGTTGAAATTTTTGTTTCATTTCCCGAATTAGAACCCAATTCTATGGATCCCCCTGCTACGATCCCAAGATTTGCAAACTTCATTTCATCGCCAGAATCAAACCCCAAGTCAATTGGTCTACCTCGTGCAAATCCTGCAGCTATGACCTTCTCATCTTCCTCTGATTCGGAATCTTGGTTTTGCTGCACGGTGGTAGTTGTCTTTTGCTTCTCCATTTTGTCATTCCTCTTAGGTCTCAACTCAGGGTGCAGTTTCTGTAGAAATTATACAAACATATGTATATCAATGGATTCAATCTGACCAAACAATGTACTAAATCTAGATACTGAATCCTTCTACAAATCAATTGCGGAAAATAAACACGATCACCAATCACAACAAGTAAAGAAAGAAGCAAATTAAACCACAACACAGATATTTTCCCGGGGAAAGCTTGCTGATCAAAACCCCTATATCTTCTATTGTGTATTCACCATGGAATCATGAAATAATTACAATGCACTCTTCTCACAAGAGTCTCATGCACTCTCACAACTGTCTCACATTGACCTAGACAAAATCGACCAACACTTAGCCAATTTTGTGCCTCTAATTAGCCAGTCTTGCTTGCGTAATTCATGTGGAATGCAATCCCTATTCTTTAGGATTTTCAACCTTCCAAAATTGTGCAAGTATCATGGGCAATCCAATGGATGTCTGGCTGCATGGGGGCAACCCACTAATGATACAACCCATAGTTAACATCCCTTTAACCTTTGTCTCAACTAGGTCTCCACTGGAACTGATATGCATGCAACTATTAATAGTAAATCATCAGTTGCATGGCATATCACTGCATGTGAAGTAATTCTAATTTAATTCACTTGATCTCCCACTAGTGCAACAAACAGTTACAACTAGTTCAACTAACTCTAACTCACTTAACTGAGTTAATTGATTTCTCATGCATTAAACTAATGCACAAAATGCAACTTGAACTCTAAAACACATAGAATCACTCTCCATGCCTCACTAACCACCCTCAACTTGAAATTCATGAGCTAACTGAGTTTATCACACTCAGTTAACTATTACAAGTGATTATGAGATAAAATTACATTTTATTGTCCAATTTAATTAAGGGATAATTAAATTAGACACATTTCCAATTTATTAAATAAATTTAATTGCACAGTAATGTATCGCTAAGACCCATCATTACATGACCTGTGGTCCCACACTAGTGTAGATGTTGTCATGTTATTTCTGGATGCCAATTTCACTGTTTCTTGTTGCAAGTTTCAACACTCCCTCTCAACAAGAAAGGAATCAATCTGTCCTGATCCGGTACCTTGGAATGTCCTTGCATGTGACATGCAACACTTTTCTAGTGTTGTGTGCACATGCAACACTTCTCTAGTGTTTCTCGCACATGCAAATTTTGCATGCAACACTTATGAAACTGAATAGCCTCCAAAAAATTGAACCAATATAATGCATTTGTCATCATTGTCTTCTGACTGCTGCTAGCTACTGCACATGTCTATTGGACTCTCTGTGCTGTTGACATTTGCATCCATGCACTCTACATTGCTGCCAACTCTGATCTGTGCTCCAATATCCGATACCTATCACTCTTATTTATGTCTTCTTGACATCTGACTACATCAATCTAACCAATCATTCCTACTTCTATTGTATTGTGGGCTCCTCGTATCAAGGTTCAATCCATGAGATGCACCATCTCTAGGACCCTGCCCAATTTCTTCTTGGGATTAATTTTGCACATCGCCCCACCTCACACCTGGAGGTATAACTGCATGTACTCCCTCTGCCCTTCTGGCTCGAAATTCCCCCCTCATAGAGGTCTCTGCATGAGTGGTTTTTCCACTCCATGATCCTCATCTTGTGGCTGCTCCACATCTTGAGGTTCATCCTTTGGAACCAATATTTCCTCATCTGCATGCAAATAAATCTCCTTCTTGAGGGACAATCGCGTGGCTTTCTCACACTTCCCCATGGTACATCCCTTGCATGTGTCTATCTACGCAAGAGTACCCTTTGGAAGCCCCATAGAAATATTTTTCATGACCTTCAAAGCTCCGCGGTGTAGATGGCCCTATCTCTTGTGCCATAACTCACCCTCATCCCGGCTTACCACTTTGTCTGCCTTACCCATCAATGTTGCGCAACCATCTACATCAAGTTTATAGAGATTCTTCACACGAATCCCAATATTCTTGGCTTGTCCTGTGGCTTTGTGTTGAAGGAAAGCTTTCCCTTCACTGAAAACCACATCATAGCCTTTATCCTCCAACATTGCGACTAAACTATTTTTTTCTTCAAGCCTGGTACATGCATTACATATTTTAATAAGAAGGGTTCACCTCACTGTCTCTAGAAGGTAACTGTACCAATCTCGGTAGCATTGTACCACCCGTCATCACCCATTTCGATATGCATCTGGAGGTCCTTCTCCTCCAAGATACTAAAAAGTTCTTTGTCTCCCGTCATGTGGAAAGATGCACCACTATCCAAGTTCCACATTGATCCCATCACACTTGATAGCATGTATGCGATGAGTGAGAAGTCCAACTCAAATTGTGAGGCTAAAGCCTCATCAACTGCAGATCCTGAAGCCTTCTTGTTCTTCTTCTTTTGTGGACAATTAGTGACATAATGTCCAGGCTCGTGACAGTGAAAACACTTCACTCTGGACATGTCGCGCTCCTTTCCTTCTTCACGATCTCAGATTTGGAATAGGATTTCTTTCCTTTCCCTTTCTTCACCTTACCAGCCAAGGCGCAATTTTCCCCATCATTCGTCTTGGATGAGGATGCATCCCTAGTATTTTTCCTGAATTCTTCTTGCAACAAATCCAACCAAAGTCATTCCCAATCTGGAAGCTTCTCCCTCCCATTGACAAAGTCCTGATAACTATGCCAACTCTTGGGAAGGCCTAGAAGAGTTAGGCTCACCAAGTCAGCATTTGCAACAGTAATTTCGATGCTCCCAAGCTCATCTCGACTTTGGACAAACTTGGTTAAATATTAAGGAATAGTGTCCTCTTTCTCCATTTTGATTTTCCTAAGCTTGTCCTTCAGTGCCAATTTTTTGTGGTCACTGCTACTCTGAAACACACATATCAAAGCCTTCCACATTGCATATGGAGTTGCTTTTCCATGGAGACTTGAGACAATGTGGTCTCTTACTCCCTCCAATAAGATCCTCCTCGCCCTTGCAACCTTATTTTTCCAAGCATCAATATGTGCGGCATCTGCTACAGTGGGTTTGGGAATGTCATTATCAATGAATTCTTTCAATCCATTATCCTCCAGTACTGCCTCCATCCTGTCTTTCCATGCATTATAATTGGAACTTCCCTCGAGTGAAAACTCCAATCTCAAGCCATTGAAAGCCATTTTGATCCTGATCCGACTGTCACACCAAGAATATTTTTCCAAATTCGAATTCTATTCAGTCACAAACTCAATTTCTTCTTCACTATAATGATTTCCTGTGCACTGATACCATGTATAAATTATACAAACATATGTATATCAATGGATTCAATCCGATCAAGCAATTTAATAAAGCTAGATGTTGAATCCTTCTACAAATCAATTGCGGAAAATAAACACGATCGCCAATCACAACAAGTAAAGAAAGAAGCAAATCAAACCACAACACAGATATTTTCTCGGGGAAAACTTGATGCTCAAAGCCCCTCTATCTTATATTGTATATTTACGATGGAATCATGAAACAATTACAATGCACTCTTCTCGTAAGAGTCTCTTGCACTCTCACAACTGTCTCAGACTGACCTAGACCAAATCGACCAACACTTAGCCAATTTCCTGCCTCTAATCAACTTGCCTTGCTTGTGCAATTCATGTGGAATGCAATCCCTATTCTTTAGGAATTTCAACCTTCCAAAATTGCACAAGGATCATGGGAAATCCAATGGATGTCTGGCTGCATGCGGGCAACCTACTAATGATACAACTGATAGTTAACATCCCTTTAACCTTTGTCTCAACGGGGTTTCCACTGGAACTGAAATTCATGCAACTATTAATAGTAAATCATTAGTTACATGGCAGATCACTGCATGTTAATTAAATATGATTTAATTCACATGATCTCTCACTAGTGCAACAAACAGTTACAACTAGTTCAACTGACTTTAACTCACTTAATTGAGTTCACTAATTTCGCGTGCATTAAACTAATGCACCAACTGCAACTTGAACTCTAAAACACATAGAATCACTCTGCATGCCTCACCAACCACCCTCAACTCAAAATTCATGAGCTAACTGAGTTTATCACACTCGGTTAACTATTACAAGTGATTATGAGATAAGATTACATTTTATTGTCCAATTTAATTAAGGGATAATTAAATTAGACACATTTTCAATTTATTAAATAAATTGAATTGCACACTAATGTATCGCTAGTACCCATCATTACATGACCTATGGTCCCACACAAGTGTAGGTGTTGTCATGTTGTTTTTGGATGCCAATTTCACTATTTCTTGTTGCAAGTTTCAACAGTTTCCAGCATTTCTTCGTCATGTCCCTCTTTCTCACAATGTGTACAAGAGGGATTTGCTCCTCTTCTCTTGGCTGTTGCTGCTCTTTTTGGGTGGTCATTTTGTTAATGCACCCCCCTGCTTATAGATGCATGGCCTTCACACTGGCCCCATTGATGGTAGTAGGCTCAAACAATAATAATGAATGTCTTATGTAACCATGTAAGGAACCAATATACTTAGTTACAACTTCAGGTGACTCTAGTGAAATGCCCAAATTCAATGCTTGTTTTCTAAAGTCTTCAGTGAAACTTTGCACATTTTGGCCTTTGCCTTGCCTTAGATATTGTCATTCCATTAAGGATTTTTTCTTATAACACAAGGGATATAATTAATGTTTTAACGCAGAAATAAAATTGTACCATGAAGAGAATAGATTACCCAAATTCCTATTGCCTCGCAATTTTCTCTCCCACAAGACAAGAGCGGTGATATTCAGCTAAAGAGAAGCCAACTAGATCTTTGCCTCATCCTCCTTGATCTGTTGAATCCTGCAGCAGACTTCAATCTTCCTAATCCAGTTGTTGAGTTTTTCTGCATTACTTTCACCATTATAAATGGGAAGATCAAACTTAACATATGATTTAAAGAAATGTTTCTTAGATGCATTTCTTGGACCTCTACGAGAATGACAAGGAGAGGAAGAATAACTTTCACTTGTGGAAGGAGAAGGAGGGGGTTCTTCTCCACCACCACCACCATGCATTGAACCTTGTCCTTTTGGGCCATTCTCCTCTGCTTTCACAGTCTTCTCGAGTCTCAAAAACATCTTGTCAAACTTATCTTCCATTGTATAGAAGGCTTTACAATAGTTTTTCTCATCATCATCCGCAATGTTCCTCCTTCGACGTGCATGCCCCGCTTCGGGATTCGAAGGACTTAAGCTTCCCTTCACCTATCTGGAGCATGTTTCTGGTTAGCATACAATCATGAAATTCACATCTAACAAAGACCTACTCTGATACCACTTGATCCAAGATCTTTTGCTTGTAGATGTATAAAGGATTACATGAAACATGACATGTTAACCGTAAAACTTAAAGTGCTCATGAAAGAAGAGAGGAAGAACATGAAAGCATGAAAATATGATAACAAGAGTTGATAGCAGAGTTCATCCAATTTGGAATACATATCCAGGCTCTGCTCAATAGTGGGGAGGCCTTCATTCATTAAGTGGAAAGAACAAGAAGAAGTACAAGTAAAATTACATGAAGCACCCTTATACCTCCAAGATGGAAATTTGAGAAAAAATGAAGAGTTATGATGCAGAGATAGACGTCAACGTTGATTTCTTGTCGCCGAGTGGTGTAAAAACAACATAAATTTTGTCCCAAACAGACACTGGCAGGTTCTGCTCCCCAAGGAATCTTTCTCATGCCCCTCAAGATTCCCTGGGCATGGTTCCGCCCCTCTGTCCGCTCGTGGTTCCACTCCGCTGCTCTAATCTGACTCTTGGTGCACTGTGCATATGAGATTTTTTATAAATTGGAGGGCGGAGTGCTCAAAGCACCTACGTTGCGTAACAATTAGTGGGTCAAGGGGTCAAATCATGCCCCTCCCGTTTTGGTGTTATGTTATATATATAAAACTTTTGGGCGGTGGGCGGGTCCGCTCCATGCGGTCCAACCCAAACGCACCCCGCCTTCGTAACCTTTATATAGAGGACTGGTTTGGGTGGGGGGGTTGACAACCTACCCCCAGCCGTGTTGCGGTCTTTACGGTGGGTTCTCGCGGGGTTCGATGGGGGTCATGGCCCACCGACCCACAATGTTATTTTTTTTATATTTTTGTTGTGACATGGGTCCAACGGGGGTGGTGGGGGTCATGGCTTGCCACCCCTATTTTTTAATATTTTTTTTGTTTTTATAACAAATTGTGTGTTTTTTTTATTTTAATGGAAATAAGGGTTATTGGGATTTTTAAAGAGGCCACAATTTCGCATGTTTTCGGGTGCTGGGTTCCCTGTCGGTTGATGGTGAATTTGTGGGACACTTAAACCTCGCCCACTGCCCAATTTTGACCAAAACTTTGACCTGCTATAACTTCTCCATATGGGCTCGGATTGGAGATCTGTTCGCACCATTGGAAATAGGGCGACGAGTACTTCAACATGAACCTAGTACGAGAGCAATCCGACTACTTTGAATTTTGACCATTTCTGAGCCCTCTTGGTCTCCTAAGGCTGTCTGGAGCCACTTGGATCACATACCCTTATCATCGTGTTTGTGCTTGTTTGGATCGCGTCTCTGTAGAAATTATACAACATGCATGTATATCTTGGATTCACCTGATCTAACAATGTACTAAAGTTAAACACTGAATCACTTCTACAAAAAAATTGCGGAATTAAAAACACAATCGCTAATCACATGAAGTAAAGAAGAATAAAATCACATACAACACAGATAATTTCCCGAGGAAAGCTTACAGCTAAAAACCCCACTATCTTCTATCGTATATTCAACATAGATCATGAAATAATTACATACAAAACTCTTCTCACAGGAGCCCTCTAGTACTCAGCTAATCGTCTCACACTGTCATGAACAAAACTGACCAACACATAGCCAATTCTCGGCCTCTAGACAACCTGCCTTGCTTGCGCAATCCCTAATGAATGCAATCCCTAAAAGATAGGAATTATCGCCTTCCTTGACTGCGCAAGTATCACGAGCACTCCAATGGGTGTTTGGTTGCATGTGTGCAACCCAATAATCCTACAACTGAGAGTCAACTTCCCTTTCACCTAGAACTCAGCTGGGTCTCCACTAGATGTTAATCCTATTATATTTTTTTCACACAAATTCAGTTGTTTTATATTATCTAAAAAGAAGGAGGAAAAGAAATTCCTCATTAAAAAATTTCCCCAGTCTTGATACATAATAGTTTTGTCTGTTGGGGAAGCATTACTTCATGAGTGCTGCTAGTACTGCTATTTTTTTCCTCCTTTTTGAAGTAGAGGCCATTACATTTGTGCTATATTTCTAGACAAACTGTTCTAAAAGAAAAATACATTTAACTTTCATTTTTAAACTAGATTGACTGCTATAATCTTAGACAAAAGCATGAAAAAATCTGATGGTGTGGAGGATCATTTGTTCACAGTGTTCTCACTACCTCTTTGTCTGCTTCCTTGATCCTAAGAGGTGGAGCCTTGTTCTGACTTTTTGTTGAGAGCTTCCCTTATGAATTTGAGAGACTCTTCATGATGATTGCATTGGTTCTTGACTGTGATTACATCTTTAGTATAGGTATCCCATTGAGAGCGAAGGACGGCCATCTCTGCTTTAGTTCGGGCCTTGCCTTGTTGAATTTGAATTCTCAAGCTTTCTATCACCACTCTGTGGGATTTACATAATGCACAAGGATGTTGTCTGTCTTCTAATGGGTCCATTTGCTGGAGGAGAATGAATACACTTTCGTTGTAGTCTTCTCTGTTTGTTGTTTCTATAGCTTTTGTTGTTGTTGCGCGCTTTTTCGCTTTCTGAGAAGCTGCACCTTTGTTTTTTCGAAGTTGTTCTTCTGCCTTATCTGCTGAGGAAAGCTCATATTTTGCAATAAGGGAGGAGCATGAAAATAGAGGCCGAAATAATATTGTTTGGAGCTCCGGATGAAGGAAATGAGTGGGGATGAAGGGGATAATGTGGGGGGAGAGGTGAGAATGGGAGGCATTGTGAGAGCATAGTGACCAACACCTTGCATGATAGAGGTGTTACAGGGAGGGAGGAAGGAGTGATCGGGAGGACTAATGGGATGGCACTGAGTAATCAGAGATGAGGGAGAGGCTATGTAAAACCAAACAGGAGCACAAATTTTATAACAGGACAGAGGGGCATCTTTGCAGAGGGGAGTCACGAGAATTAGCAAGTGAAGCAGGACGAGAGTACTGTAAGCTAAGATGTGGTAGATATTTAGGAATTCGGGCTTGACATATCTTTTGGGATTGGGTTGGGATATTTTAGAGAATATAATCATGATAAGACTATTATTCTTATGATCTGTGTAAGGATGTTGATGCTTTATAATCATAGAAGTAGGAGAAATCATCATGGGATAGGGATATGGGATGTAATTTCGTCAATTGTGACTTGACCGATATTTCTCTGAACTCCCTCATTAGCTTGAGAGTCTGCTTGCTTGTTAATTGCTCTAAGAATGTGATAATAATCAACCATTCCGATATGTTTTGCTGAATTTTTGACTCTATGCAAAATTTGATTGAGGGCTGTGTTTTTTGGAGGAGTCTTATTCACCATTGCCTGAATGATGAGTGAATAATCTCGAAAAATAATTACATTATTGATTTTCCTGTCCCTTAGGATTTTCAGGCCTTATAATAAACCATAAGCTTCGGCTTTGTTATTTTACATTTGTCCTAGTCCCTAGTTGTAAGATATTTGTCTTGATTTGTCTTGGAGGATAATGAGGCCTCCTGATCCTGCTTTGCCCGGATTTTTCTTTGACACTCCATCAAAGAATAGGTAGGTTCTATTGAGAGAGTGAATCCAGCTTTGAAACTTCGTCTCTGTTTTTCTAATTTTCTAGATTTGTTGGACCCTTGCATTTTTTTTACAAGGACTGAAACTGATCTTATTGGAGGCGAAGCCAATCCAGCTTCTCTCGACATTATAAAGTTGTGCCATGTTTATTCCATTGATCCCTTTGGTTAAGAGAAATTCAATCATCAATCCCCAGGCTTTTGAGGTTATTGTATTTACTGTGGGGATTTTATTTTTGAAAATTTTCCCATTTCTGGCTAGCCATATTTTCCACAGAGAAAGGATGGAAGGCTGCTCCAGAATCTCTGAATTGTGGATTTTTTTTTGAACGAGTGGGGAAAGTTGCCTTTCCATTTACTAATGAACTGACTTAAGGGAAGTCTGTAATTCAAATTTTCTTCAATAGGTGCCACCATTGCCTCCCAACAATTTATGGAAAAGGATACTCTATGAAATGCTGGATTGTTTCCTCTGCCTTCATACAGAGAGGGAACTGCGAAGGACCACAAATTCCTCTCTTTTTTAAATTTTATGTTGTTAATGATTTACTATGAAGCAGAGTCCATAATTTTTTATTTTTTTTATCTTAGGGAGGGTTTCCACCTTCCAGACCTGCCTCCAATATTTCCATTCATGTTGCCTCTGTTGCTCTTGGATTTTTTCATATCCAGTCTTGACTGAATACTCTCCTCCTGTTGGTTTCCAGTAGTAGGCATCTTTGAATTTTTTTTCGATTGGTGTTGCACCAGTGAGAAAGGAAATCATGAGATTCCATTGATTTGTTAAATTATTGGGCAGATTGGGTTTGGCCCATTGCTTCCATACCCCATCTAACTCCCAATTATAAATATTCTCCAATTTTTTGTATCCTTCCCTCATCATCCACCTCTTTATATCCTTGATATCCAGATTGCTTTCTAAGGGAGGATTTCCCATTATGTTGTCATTCCATAAATTTATCTGTTCCCCATTTCCAGACCTCATTGAGATGTGATCTTTAATTAAATGAATTTATCCGGTGATTACTTTCCAAATTTGAGTGCAAGGTCTTGTTTGAGGGCTTTTTTCCAGAATAGTGGTTCTTGATGAATTAAGGTATTTTGCCTCTAATGCTACCTTCCACCAAAGTTTTTCTCCTGTTAGGAACCTCCATGCAATCTTGTTTCCCAAGGCCAGATTCATTAGCCTAGGGATTTTTATGGAGAGACCTTCATTTTTATAAGGAGTTGTAACTTGTTTCCAGTTTACGAGGCTGGATTTTTTTTTCTCTCTTTCTGCCTTGCCATAAAAAGCTCCTGATAATAATTTCAATTTACTTGTAGACGCTTGCAGGGGTTGCAATTAGAACAAATTGGTATAAAGGTAGAGCTACTAGAATGGATTTAATGAGGATGATTCACCCCGCTTGGTTTAGCCAGAGCATGCCCCATGCTTGGATTTTTGTTTTCATCTTCTCAGCATATTTTCTCCAGATTTCAGCCTTCGTGTTTTTCTTGGTGATGGGCAGCCCAAGGTATTAAAAGTGATCGCAATTGTTTTGATAAGGGATTTCCAAAATTTTAGACATCCGCTGAATAATTCTAATGGGTGTATTCCAGTTATAAATACAACTTTTGTCGTTATCAACCAATTCACTTGAGACATCCATGAAGTTTTCAAGGATGGTTTTGAATCTTCTAGCAACTATGCAAGATGCTCCACCCAAAAGGAGAGTGTCATCAGCAAACAAAAAATGATTTATTCTTTTGGTTCCACTACTGATAGAGAGGCTTGTTAAGGTGGCATTTCTTCTATTGTGCTCATGTTTTCTGCTAAGGGAATCAGCCATAAGAATGTAAAGAAAAGAGGATAGGGGACATCCCTGCCTAAGGCCCCTTGAGCTTTGAAAAAAATCACAGGGTCTGCCATTAACGAGGGGGCTATCCAAGGGCCAGAAGTGCATGCCTTGATTAAATTGACGAAATCATCAGAGAAACCATATCTATTTAAAGCAGTAGCAAGGAAAGAGAGTTTTACTCTGTCAAATTCATTAGCCATATCCATTTTGAGAATGAACCCATTTTCATTTCTAGAAAGGCTTGTATGGAGAGCTTCTTGAACCAGGATAATGTTATCAACTATCTGACAGTTGAGGACAAAGGCTCCTTGGTTTTCTGAAATAAGGGAGTGAGGAAGAGGTTTGAGCCTACCAGTAAGGATTTTGGAGATGATCTTGTAAGAGGCATTGCAAAGGGAAATTGGCCGAAATCGGTTAAGCGTGGAGGAGCGGGGATCTTTTGGAATGAGGGCTAGAAATGTAGAGTTGGTGAATCCCCTAATATTTTTATTCCTGAAAACATATCTTATCATCTTTATTAAAAAAAAATTTGATGAAATGCCAGAAGGTGCGATAGAAAGTAACGGGAAAACCATCTGGACCCGGTGCCTTGTCCGGCTGCAAATCCCAAACATCTGCCTTGACTTCTTCTTCTATGACTTCTTTGGAGAGGAAATTATTTGTTTCTGCATCAATTAACTTTGGAATATTCTTTAAAAATTCCTCTGGGTTTGCTTGGCTATCTACAGCTGTTAAGAGGGCTTTGAAGTGTCTAAAGACCTCATTTTTAATTTCTTCTTGGCCCTTTATTTCTTGTCCTCCTTCTCCCACTATTTTTCCTATGTTGTTCTTTATCATTCTTGTCTTGGTTGAGTTATGAAAAAAAGTAGTGTTCTTGTCTCCTGATTGTATCCAAAGTTGCCTTTATTTTAGCCTCCATGTTTCTTCTTCCTGTCTATTGTTCCTATAAATTTTCCATTGAATTTCTTTTTCCTTTGCCTGCTTCTCAACTATGCGGTGAGTGCTTTCCATTTCCTCTTGGATTTTTGTTAATTCTTGCTTTAAGATCTCTTTCTCTCTGTGAGGCTCCTTGTAGTTAGTCTTGGCCCAATCTTTCAATTTAGCTTTGATGGATTTTAACTTTGATTCCCATATGTATGTTGGTGAACCGCTGATATTTTTTCCCCATTCTTTTTCCACCTCTTGTTTGACTTCTTCATGGCTGCCTCAAAGCTGATTATATCTGAAAGGAAGGGGACCAAAATTTTCAGCCATTCGAAGTTCAATTAGAATGGGTTTATGGTCTGAAGCTGCCAAAGGAATGATTCTTGAGGATACTCTACTGTAGCTGGCCGCCATTCTATCCTGGATAAGAATCATGTCCAACCTTTCTTTGATATTTTCCTTCCATAGTCTTCTATTGTCCCATGTGTATTTTCCGTTTTTTTTAGGGATGTCTAGAAGGTTACATTGTTCCATAATTTCTTCTAAAGTCTCTTTGTTTGGATCAAGCAAAAAGGTACCCCCTCTCTTTTCCTTCGCCTTAAGAATAAGGTTGAGATCTCCTCCTACAATGAGGTTTTCTTCGAGATCCTCCATTGTGTTTTCTCTTAAGGTCTGGCAGCATGTCCCTTTGTCCCTGTAATGATTTGGAGAATAAATATTGTAGATGTTGGTTTTCTTTCCATTTTCTGCATTTTCCAAAATTGTGTTGATCCAATGCTCTTTTTTTGTAGTTTGTTGCATGTGTCGTTTTCCTTTTTTCCATATTGTACATATTCCTCCTGAGGCTCCATTTGCTGAAATTGCTTACCCTTCATAGTTTTTTGTTTTTGCTATTATTGTGTCCACTTCTGGACGGCTGCTTTTTGTCTCTTGGATTAAGAGGAAGTCTGGTTTTTCTGATTTTATGAGGTCTCTTAGGAAATTTAACTTGAAGGGATGACCCAGCCCTCTACAATTCCATGAGACAACTATCATTATTTACTAATGGTGGTGGCTGAGGGACCCTTCCCTTTGTGAGCCTGTTGTGATTTCTCTTTATTATTTGGGCCTTTTTCAAGGAAGCTTTCTAGAGCCTGTTGCGTTCCCAAGGATAGATCTTTGACTGTTGCCTCGTCTCTTATTTCCTGGTTAGATTTCCTTCCAACTTTCTTTGTGTTTTCATTGTTAAGAGGATTTTATTTTGATCGATTTCGAGTGAGGACTCGATCCAAGATGTGGGGGAGGGGATTGGAGAGGGAGGGGGGGTCCTCCTAATGGGAGAAGAAACCTTGAGGGGGGAGGGGGGAGTCTGGAGGGTGAGGGGAGTGAGAGGTAAGAGGGATGGGGTTAGGGGAGATAGAGGAAATAGGAGGTTCAGAAGGGATGAGAGCCTTGGACAGGATATCAAAAGGGTTGGTCCCCAAGAAAGGGAGGATTCTGGGATTGAGGAGGAGGATTGAGAAGAGGGTTTGGAGGTCGGAGAGGGGGGACTGGGTGGGGGTGGAGCCAAGGGGGGTTGTGATTTTGTGGCTGTCTTTTTTTTTTTTACTTGTTCCCATTTCGAATCCGGGTTTTCTTCTACATATTTTTCGATTTCTTCTTTCTTACTACATCTATTTGCAAAATGGTCGTACTCATGACATACCTTTCATTTGAAAGGGATTTGATCGTAATCTAATTGTTGTGTATGTGTCCAATTGTCTACCTTGAGCTTGATGGCTTCCGGGAGGCCTCTTCCAAGATCCACCTTGACGCAAATCCTTGCACAAGCCTGCATGTTTTCTTTTGGTTCGCTTCTGTCTATGTATTTGCCTACTGTGTTTCCTATTGCACACACCGATTCATCTCCCGAGTAATGCAGAAGGAGGTGTGGCAACCTGACCCAAACTAGAACAACATTTGGGACATCCAATCCCAGATCAAATTCGAGAGTCCAGCAGTTTAAATATAATCCTCTGGTGTCTAAGAAGTATGGTCCACTGAGAAAAAAGAGATCCTGACCACTCTTGGATTCGAAGTGGAAGGTGTGGTAACCTCTGCCACAGAAGCGAATGGAGATATTTCCTTGGGTGAACTGAGCCCAGTTTCTTTCAACCCATTTCTGAACGGTTTTGGGGGAAGGCCAAAGTCTTGCGAATTGGCCAACCAGACCTTTCTCGGCTAGAGATATTGCAGCTTTCCTGGGCAGAGTAGGCGGCAAGGAGATATTTGGGATTGATTCATGTTTTTTAATGAACTTAGAAATCGTCGGTCTGGCTTGTTGTGGACCCAAAGATTCCATCAAAGAGGCAAAAGCAGCCACTGCTACATTAAGTTGAGCATTGTTCGATGGTGAGGAGCCAGCGTTGGGGGAAGGCTCACCTGGATATGGCTCCAGGCAGGCCATGAGGGTGGAGGCCCTTCTCCAAAATGCGATGTGGCTTGAGCTGCTAGGTCACGCAGCATAGCAGAGCTCCTGCGTGTGGATTCTCTTGTTCTTACCTAGCTTGGATCCACTTTGTGGAAATTTTAATGGAGAAGAGGATACCCCTAAACTATTAATCCTATTATTTAACATGCATAGAGTTAATAATAGTAAATCCTCAGTTGCATGTGAGATCATTGATTGTGAATTAATTAATATTTAGTTCACTTGATCTCTCACTAGTGTATCTTCAGTTACAACTAGCACAACTGAGTTTAACTCACTTAACTGAGTTAAACTGATTACAACCTGCATTAACTAATGCACCACTGCACTTCGAACTTTGTTACAACTAGAATTACTCTGCATGCCTCACCAACCACCTCTAACTCGAAATCCACTATCTAACTGAGTTTGTCACTCTCAGTTAACTATTTCAAGTTTACATTGAGAATAGATAATAGTTTATTATCCATCTTAATTCAGGGATAACTAAAATAGACATGCATCCAAAAATAGAACTATGGGCCCCACCCTAGTTTGGGTGCTTAATGCAACTAGGCGTGGGTGCTGAAATTTTCTTGTTGAATCTTAACACTCCCTCTCAACAAGAAATGGATCACCCTGATCCTGTCTCTATGGTATTCGAATTTTCTCTTGGTGAGCACCTTCGTCAGAATATCTGCATCCTGATATTTCGTGGGAATGTACTGAAGCAACATTATCCTTTTATGCATACAATCTATAAGATGATGGTACTAGATATCTATATGCTTGTACCTATCATGAAACACAAGATTAATTGAGAGTTTAATGCAACTCTGATTATCACAATGAATCACTGTCAGATCCATCTGAGAACCAAACAAACCAACCAAGATCTTTCTCATCTAGATAGCCTCACATGCAGCTTGACTTGGTGCCATGTATTCTGCTTCCGCTAAACTGAGTGCCACAGATTTTTGTTTCCTGCTATACCAGGAAACAGATGTCGATCCTATTCTAAAGATCCCTCTTGATGTGCTCTTTCTGTCTGATGGACTGCCCGCCCAATCTGCATCCGTGAAGCCTTGAAGCTTCACTCCCTCTGTCTGTCTATACCATATACCATACTATGATGTGCCCCTCAGGTATCTCAGGACATGCTTCCCTGCCTTCCAAAAGAGCTTGGTAGGCTTAACCATAGCTTGAGTTAGTTGGTTAACTACGTAGCAAATGTTTGGTCTCATGTTCACCATATACATTAGTGAACCCACTAACTGCCTGTAGACAGTAGCGTCCACTACCTCTCCAGAAGTAGCATCCTCTTTCCTCCAATTTCTTGGAAGAGGAGTATCCATGGGTTTGCAGCTCTCCATGTTAAACTTACCCGGTATCTCCTTTTCATACTTGCCTTGAGACACAAAAATTTCACCATCCCACTGCCATATTTCCAATCCAAGGAAATAATGAAGGAATCCCATGTCCTTCATTTTGAACTCCCTTACAAGATACTCCTTGCATGAGTGTATCAGCTGCTCATCACCAGTCAAAATAATATCATCAACATAAAGAACAATGATCAATATCTTACCCTCAACCACAATCTGGTACCGGTTTGCATCTACTTCACTTTTGGTGAAGCCCAGTCCGGTGAAATAGTTGCTTATCCGAGTGTACCAAGCACGGGGTGCTTGCTTCAGCCCATACAATGCTCTTTTGAGTGGGGACACATGCGACTCATTATTGAAGATTTCGAAACCTTCAAGCTGCTCTATGTACACCTCTTCCTCAATGATCCCATTGAGAAACGCAGTTTTCACATCCATCTGATGAATGTGCCAGTCCATCTGCGTTGAGAGTGCAAGGATGGATCTTATGGAAGAGTACCTTGCAACAGGTGCAAAATTTAATCTATCCCCTCGATATATGAGAATCCCCGGGCCACAAATTTGGCCTTGTATTTCTCCACACTCCCATCAACATCTTTCTTTACCTTGTAGATCCAACGAATGATTTGTTGACCGGTCTTGGGACTATCTCCCATGCACTGTTCTTGACAATGGAGTCATACTCCTCCACCACTGCATCAACCCAAGTTGGTTGTTGCACTATTTCCTGAACGGAAGATGGTTCAATCACAATACATTTTCTCATAAGAGCCATGTATCCAGTAAATCAGTCAGGATATTGTCTCTGTCTGCGTTGTGAAGTAGGGGCTCCTACATTCTCTGCAGCATCAAGTCTCAATCTATCAGCTTTCGTGGTGTGCCTTCTGCCATTTCTGATGGATGGCTCTGCATGAGTGTTCTCCTCCACTCCATGAACCTCCTCATGTGGTTGACCCACATCTTGAGACTAATCCTTGGGAACCAACAGTTCCCCCTTTGCATGCAATTCCATGTGCCTCTCAAGGGATGTTAGGTCCCTATATTACTAGTATAGTCCCTTATTTTTGTTAGTGTAACCCCTTTATTGTTATTATTGTACCCTTGTAACCCCCATATTGTTATTATTGTGCCCTTAAATTATTATTGTTAGCTCGGCTAGGATTACATTGTGGCCCCATGGACTCCTATATATAGGAAGGAGGTTTTGTAATTTGAATAATCCAAGAATTTTTCATTCATGTAATGTATTTGAGCTTGCCCCCTCGAAGTGGCTTATTTCTAAGGCATTGATATCTCTTTTCTTCTCTTTTTGGAGCTGGTTTCACAACATTTGGTATCAAAACTTTGAGATTCTAGGGTTTCGCTGCTCCAAACAGGTCATCGTGGCATTTTCGCTATAACTTTTTTCTACGAAGGTTCTGTTAGTCATCAGTATTTTTCACTTTTTGGTGATGACTAGTTATAACAGCCAAGTTTTCTAGCAGCTGATCTAAAAAATTTGTCAAATTTGCCGGCTGGAAAACACCCATAAACATTTTTTTCCCTCCTACCTTTTCAATCCGCCCATGACGAGATGAAACCTCATTATCAAGCCCTATCTAGCCTCAGCCATACTAGCTTGCCCATTAGCTCCAAATAAATAATCCAAATATGTCCAAAGGAGTTTCCCCTAAGTTAGGTAGTGGCTCTTTAGGCATTTTCTCCCTTGGCAAACTATCCTAAAGCCAAAGAACCTCTATCTGCTACAGACCAGTCATAACAGACCTTCCCATTCTGCAAATGAAGTTGGTTACACCCTGAAGTCGCACCACTAAAAAACCCTGAAGTCTCAGCAATGCACACGCCCTAAGTCAAAACTGATATTAGGTGGTTTTACAGTTTTTCAATGGATCTTTCAAGAGTAGAAGTGTACCAGCATCCCGGAAGACAGTATTTGGCTCAACATGAGAAGACAGTTGCTTCTCATGTGATTTTGAGCCTAGGATGCAGCTACAAGGCAGAGAGTTTTTTCATTAAGCTCCTGTGATCACAGTTAAAGCATGAAAAGGCAGTGAAAGGAAAAATAACACTGTTAAAAGCTGATGAAATGGCATGACTAAAAAACCTCCTTCATCTACAAGCAGAGGGTTTTTGAGGACTGAGAGAACCTCCTTCATTTTATAAGTAGAGGGTTGAATACTGAGAGCGCCTCCTTCATCTATAAGCAGAGGGCCAGAGCAGTGATTCATTTTAGGGTTTTCACTTACTGAGAGACAAATTGTAAGAACAGTAGGAGACAGTTGAAGGCTTCTGAACAGAGCAATGATTTCAAAAACAATGGGAAAGCATGAGTACTATAGCTATCAAAGAATATGACTTATCTCCTATCATAGATTTCTTTCAAAGACAGTCTGGAGCCAAAAAATGTACAAACCTTGTTGAGGGGTGTATTTTCTTTAAAAAGTTACAAAGACCCATCTCCTTGATAAACAGGCTTGACATTTAGTCTTTTTCCTTTAAACAAAACAGAGTTGAAAAGTAGTTGAAATTAGCTGGGTTAGACACAAGCCAAAGAGTGATGATTGTTTTTCAAAAGGTATTGTTCTTCCTGTTCATGAAGAATTTTCTTTCAAATTACTCATCATAGTGGACAAAAGGCCATTTGAGTTTAGTTTTCCCAAAAAGGCATTGCAACTAAACACACAGGCTCATAAATATGTAAGAAGGATTATGGCATGAGTTTCAAGATTCTGGAACAACATTCAAAACCAATAATGCATGCCACTGTTACAAATGAAGGCATTTTCCTTATGAAAATAAGTCAAGGGTACCTTGCTGTTGCAATTTGAGTAGAGGAGAAGTTTTTAGAAGAAGTTCCCTCTTGATGGACAGATGATAGTAAAGCTCAGGTGAGTACAACTAGGTTTCACCTCACAATCAAAGAGAAAGGTCCTTTGGAGAATACATCTACAGTCACTATATGGCTTTGAGCCAGTTTTCCCTCTAACAAGCAGATATAAGCAGAGGATAGACATTTTTCCCTTTAGTAGGCAAACAGTGAAAAGAGTTTGGCCCTTGAATGATTTTCTTATAAGTAGAAAGAGTCATATCTACCAAAACTCGCCAGATAACATGCACAGCCTTTCTACCAACTTTATTTAAAATGTGGGCCCCTTATAGCACATTCAAAGTCATTTTAGTTTTTTCATTATGAACAAAGGCATTTGTTTTCAAGAAAGAAGATTTCAAAACCCTCACGAATCAAACTCAATGGTGATTGACCTGTTCACTGTCAAAAGGATTTAAATACCGTTGCCTATATCTTTTCGCATTTAAAAAACGCACACAACTCCTCTCTGTTGTTCACTGGACCAAAGAAGAAGTTTTTTGAACAAAGAGTTGCAGAATTTAAGGCTTGGAGATTACGTGGCGCACCTGGAAAAGTGTGCGGCGCGTTCAGGAGCAATTTTACGAAGAGGTTACATTGTTGCGCGGCGCGCCTGTAGGCACCGGTCACGACTACCCATCGTCGACCCGACTCCTTCCTATTGCGCAGCGCTTACCCTATTGAACGTGTCGCGCATGTTTTAAACGATCAAAGTGCCTCCAGCAAGTCTTGAAGCTGCTCAATTCCTCAAACAAAGCCCACCATCGATATTCAAGGTATTTTGTTTGCCTCCTTGCTATATTCAAGCTGTTAAGTGGTGGCGAAAAATGAAATTCATGGTGTAAATCAAAGTAATTTGAGTGAATATTTTGAAGAAAGTTATTTCAGTGGGAGACTGGTGGAGGGTTCATTTTAGCTTCAAAGAGCCTAAACCGCTTTAAAAACAGTGCTAAAACATCACACTCCCTACAAGACACAATAAACATTGTTTTAGTGGTTTTGTCAAGTATTAAGGGTATCCTAACTGCTTTAGCATAAACCATAAACTCTGTCAGCTATATGTATTGATGAAAACAGTGGTAAGGAGGGTTGAATTTTTGTTTAAAGACTCGGGTTTGCTGTGGCTATAATTGCCCAACATTGACATAGTGAAAGTGGTGGGTTTTTCTTGATGTCAAAAGACCTAATAAACTGCCCTCAAAACAGTGTTAGAAGGTGGAGGCAGTGTTTAAAGGGAGAAACAAAATGTTTGAAAAATGAAACAGTGGGCCTAATTTCAACAACAGTGATCATTGTATAAGTGCTTTGTCATTTCAAAAGTCCTCTCTGTGTGGTAAAAAGCAAAAACCAGTGTTTCCTCCTTTGTTCCATGAAGAAGAATTTAGTGAGTGAAGGTGTTAAATCAGTTTGGAGGTGTTTTTGTTTACCTGTGTGTGAGAAATAGTGAAGACAAGGAAGGTGTTTTTGATTGGGGGGAGTTTTTTGCCTTTGTCTAAATGCAAGGCTATCTTGTTTTTATCAAAACACAAAGAGCTTTGTGACCTTACCCAAACACAGTGATCATTTGAATGTGTGTACCTTTTATTTGACTGTGTGCTTGTTATTATAACTTACTTGTTGATTGGCATACAAAAGGGGAAAAGCAGTGTTTTGGAAGGAGCAGAGACCTAATATCACAGAAACATTTCACACAGCATTTGAGGAAAATTTGCCTTGATCAAACAGTGATTGACAAAGAAGACAGAATTGTGTTTGAGAAAACATTTCAAAAAACTATTTGAGGCAGTTTAGTTTTGCAGAGAGCATCCAGAACAAGATGCCCCCCAGGCAGGACAGTAGGAGTGGCTTCCATAAGAGATTTGAGCCTACTTCCACTGAAGAAGTGAATGCCCACCCATCAGTCTTTTTCAATTTCCGTGAGGTTGGGTGTTTAGATTTTTTTCAAAGAGTGTAAGAGGTGAAGAGATTTTATCCTTTGACACACCTTTGCGCTTTGAGGTTTCGAGACAAGCATTTCCAGCTGGCAGGCCTTTCAAATTCTCTCTTAGATCCATCTCCAAGGCCACTAAAATCCCCTATATTGGGGAAAAATGGTTTAAACAAAGCCATTTGGACTCAGAAGATTACAAGCCCTTTCTAAAGCCTGAGCACAAAGATTCATGTCCTTCTATTTTCCCTTTCTCATATCTTCTAGTCAGCTACGCCCAACTCATGAAGATCATCATGAAATACTTCACTTGTGAGGGAAGATTCTCCCGAATCTATGCCTATCACATTCGATTGCTCATGCATTTCACAAGGACCAAGATGCTAAATCTTCCTTTCTTCTTACACAAGAGCATTGAGAAAATGGCTTCCACTATTCAGCAGATGCCTCCTTCACAGCAAACCGTCTGTCTCTTCCATCACTCTCTCATCAAAGCCATCATCCTTCATCAGCTTGAAAAGAGGAAGGTATTTTGGGATACTTTCATCACCCATCTGGATTTCTCCACTGTCCCTCCAGTTCATACATCCCCTACACCTCCTACTCACCATCCTTCGCCTTCTTCTAGCAGACCTATTCCCAAAAGGCTAAATTTTACTACATAACAAACAAAGGATCCTGAAGAAGGAGAAGAGAGTGACTATGAGGAGGAAGAAGGACGTGAGCAGAAAGAGGAAAGTGATGATGAGCAGCAGCAAGGGGAGGAAGTGTTGGCATGTGTTGTCCTTGATGGCAACTTCCTTGATGAAATGAGATTGTTGGCATGTGTTTTCCTTGATGGAAACCTACTTGATGAAGTGAGAATGTTGGCAATATGATGCAATGTGTTGTCCTTGATGTGGCAACCTACTAGATGAAGTTGTCCTTGATGGAAACTGACTTGATGAGTTGTCTTTGGATGGAAACCTACTTGATGAAGTTGATGGCAACCTACTTGATGAAATAAGATTGTTGGCAATATGATGCAGACGGTTGTCCTTGATGGAAACCTACTTGATGAGTTAAGGGGGAGATTGTTGGCAATGTGATACAATGTGTTGACTTTGATAGAACCTGCCTGATGAAGTTGTTCTTGATAGAAACCTGCTTGATGAGTTGCCTATGATAAGCAACCTATGTATGTAAGGTGCGACATTTATCTAGACAGGATCGGCAATGGGAAGAAAGGAATTCCAAGAAGTGCCGTGTAAATGATAACATGAAGTGTCATTAAAAGCATACCAAGTGTTGTTATACAAGTAGCATATGCACGCGGAAAAGTACGTGCCAAGTCGCATATGCCAGTTTGCGCTCCAAATTTAGAATACCAAGGGGTGTTACCATGGTATTGACCCATTGTATTGAGCGCTGGATTATCTATTTGATCCCGTCCAGGAATACCATCGGAAGTGGTGTGGTTTTGGCTCATGGTATTGATAAAGGCTAAACCTATATAAGGAGAAGAAGATCATTGTGAAAGGGTGTGCATGAGTAAGGATTGTGAATGAATAAATATCTCTAAGGAATATCTGCATGGATGAACTATGTTCTTGATTGATAGATCTGAATCTATGATGCACCTTGGAAGAAAATGATGAAGAGGAATCTCTAGATCTGAAATGTATATGTATTTCCTAGATCTGTTCATGGAATGTTTAGATCTGAGATGAGGCGAAATACTTTCTAAAGTGAAGGATGAAATCTGAAAGGTTATTTATCTAATCAAGAGCCGTACGTTCAAAGGCACAAATGTATACGTGTGTTCGCTTCAAGAAAGCGCGTGTATACGCGGGTCTCATGAAAATAAATATGGGCAGAAGCACTTTTCTCGAATAATGCACTCAACAACGTGTGGTGGTCTCGCATGAAAAAGCGCAAAGGTCGTCATAAATTCAAGATAGTACTAAGATTTTGGATAATATTCTTAGTAGTCAAAGGTCTCCCTCTGTTAAATTTGGTCTTGGTTTTCATGAAACTGTTAAAGGAGAATCTAGTTCACAAGGAAGTGCTAAAGATTCAAAGGATATCAATGCAAAACCTGAAGTGTTGGAAGAATCAAAAGGTCAACCAACAATCATGAACTCTCAAAAGAAATCTTTCCCTCCTAACTATAGAAGCATCAATAATGTTGAATGCTTTAAATGTCATAATTATGGGCATGTTGCAGCCAATTGCAGAAGCAAATCATTTCAGTCACAAACAAACAAATTTTACACAGAAAGGTACTCTGGTTTCTTTAAGGGATATTGTTTTTCATGCAGCAAGTATGGTCATAAAGCAGCTGATTGCAATAGAAGAAAGAATAGAAAAACACATTATGATCCCTATGCTTATTTTTCTGGTCATGTAAGATGTTATGCTTGTAACAAGTATGGACATGTGGAAAAGGAGTGCAAGATGAACAGATTTGAGAAATTGGATAATTTCCAGCACACAATAAGAAGTTTCAAGCAAAGCTGGAAAAAGAAGGAGGATCGGTCAGAAACGTAGGGAATATTGACCCTACTGCAGTCATCCGCTTCTAAAGCTTACTTCTCATAATAACTGCAGGGATGATGTGAGATACATTATATGGATTAGTATTGTATCATCACAGGGGGAGCAATGTATGATGATTCCCATGGTTGGTTTGGTAATTTTGGATATGTTTATTTCTGACAGTGCATTTGATGTGAAGAAAACAGGTACAGGTGGTACAAATTCAGGAGGAGATGAAGTTGTGGAAAATTTATGTGTGTCACTTTCCATACGCGGGTTTAGTAAACAAAATTCGCGTATACACGCGAGTTCTGCTGGATACAGTAGCGTATGCTTTTCTGTTAAGGAAAACAGTGAGATGGCTCAAGAACAGGAGCACAGGTTCAGGGGGAGTATCAATCTGACAGCTAATGTCTGCATTGTTGGCATTATATCTGATTATTCCTTAGCTCTTGCTCAAAATGATGATGACATGATACGTGGTTTCTTATGATAAGATTATGGATGAGCCTTGTTTGCTTTTTGCTGAAAAGTATCTTTTGTTTTCACACATGAATAAGTTGGAAGCCTTATGATTCAAAGATAAGAATAGATCATGCAGAGTTTGTTGCTATAATTGAGACCTTTTTCCTACACATATTACATCATGATGAATCCTGAAGATCTTGGTGATATTAGATCACATGGATGATTGTTTGACACATATTGTTTATTGAAGAAGTTGTTCTGATATGATAAATCCTCTTGGGAAGAATATGTTGATGCTGCAAAGAGTCTGAAGGCTTGTGCTTATGCTACAACTATTGGATGACACTTGAAAACACAACTACATTGTCCAATCTATATTTTCTCATATATTCCAGGGAAGCATTCAAATTTCTCAGACAGAAGCTAGGAGATGTTTCTACCTCTCAGAAGATCAGATCTGCTTAAATTCAGAAGATTAAATTGGATACGCGGGTTTCATAAAAGATAGTCGCGTATATACGCGAGTTCAGACACAGAAAACCGCGTATGGGTATTTGCTGACAAAATTCTTCTGGGTCAGCATTCTTCAGCACAAGCTGCAGTGCTGTTTGGTATCTCTGATGCTGTTTGGTATCTCTGATGCTGTATGGTATCTCTGATGAGGTTTCAGCCCTTATACTTTTGTTTTATTCTCTGATATTGGGCAAAGATGCCTTGATGATTGCCTGTTGAAAGTGTTCATGTTGCACAAGCTCAGAAGGAGTTTTGAAAGGATGCATTGGATGTACAGTTTCAGGGGGAGCATTAGCCTTGCTGAATGTAATGCATTGTTGGCATTATGATTGATTCTGAAATATGATCTCTCTCTTGAGGTCTTTTGGTATTTGTTGTAAAAGGTCATTTGATGAAAAGGTCATGTTGAGACCCATGATGTAAATTGTAATATTCAGTCATGTCAAAGGCTTGTTCAAATTTGTAAACCCACTTGGTTGGGTAGTTGAGTCAAAATGTGTAAACCCACTTGGTTGGGTACTTGTGTCACATATGTAAATCCACTTGGTTGGATCATTGATGTAATTATGAGTCCTTGGTGATAGGAAGTTCATAGAGTCGTGTACTTCATTGAAAAATATGTTTGAAGATTCAACATGAAATCAGGGGGAGCATGGTAACTACAGTGTACATCAGATCTACAGAGCTCTTCTTTCTACAAGGAAAGAAAAACCTTGTGTTGATGTTGATCCACCCTTTGCCCTTGATGTCAAAGGGGGAGAGTCGCATGGTGTTTGAAAAAGGGGAGAATATCATGATGATGATTATATTCAATGTATCTATCTGTTGTGGTGATCAAACACCATCAAAGTTGCCATCAATTCCAAAGAGGGAGATTGTTGGCATGTGTTGTCCTTGATGGCAACCTACTTGAGGAAATGAGATTTTTAGCATGTGTTTTCCTTGATGGAAACCTACTTGATGAAGTGAGAATGTTGCCAATATGATGCAATGTGTTGTCCTTGATGTGGCAACCTACTAGATGAAGTTGTCCTTGATGGAAACTGACTTGATGAGTTGTCTTTGGATGGTAACCTACTTGATGAAGTTTATGGAAACCTACTTGATGAAATAATATTGTTGGCAATATGATGCAGAGTGTTGTCCTTGATGGAAACCTACTTGATGAGTTAAGGGGGAGATTGTTGGCAATGTGATACAATTTGTTGACTTTGATGGAACCTGCCTGATGAAGTTGTTCTTGATAGAAACATGCTTGATGAGTTGCCTATGATAAGAAACCTATGTATGTAAGGATGATGTATCTGTGTAGGATGATGTATCTACAGATCACCTCAGAAGTAACAGAAGAAAGGTATTCCAGTAAGTGCCAGAAAAATGATAAATATGAAGTGTCACAAATCATACGCGGGTTAGTTAAGGCGAAGTAGCGTATGCACGCGGAAAAGTACGTGCCAAGTCGCGTATGCCCTTTTGCGATCTAAATTTAGAATACCAAGGGGCATTACCATGGTATTGACCCATTGTATTGAGCGTTGGATTATCTATTTGATCCCGTCCAGGAATACCATCGGAAGTTGTGTGGTTTTGGCTCATGGTATTGATAAAGGCTAAACCTATATAAGGAGAAGAGGATCATTGTGGAAAGGGGTGCATGAGTAAAGGTTGTGAATGAATAAATCTCTGTAAGAAATATCTGCATGGATGAACTCTGTTCTTGATTGATAGATCTGAATCTATGATGCACCTATGAAGAAAATGATGAAGAGGAATCTCTATATCTGAAATGTATATGTATTTCCTAGATCTGTTCATGGAATGTTTAGATCTGAGATGAGGCGAAATACTTTCTGAAGTGAAGGATGAAATCTGAGTTATTTATCTGATCTGAAGAGCTGCACAGTCTTGAAAAGTTACAAATGTATACGCAGGTTCGCTTCAGCAAAAGCGCGTGTATACGCGGGTCTGCTTAAGGAAAAGCGTGTATGGGCAGAAAGGGTTTTCTGAATAATGCACTGAAGTATACGCGGGGTGGTCTGCATGAAAGCGCGTACATACGCAGGTTCAGTGAAGTAAAAGCGCGTATGGAATCTAGGGTTTCCTGAAGTAAGTGGAATGAAATGCCTGATCTGTTTTTCCGTTCTACTATTATCTGTCAATGATGTATTCATACAGAACTGGGTTGTTTGAATGATGAATATGCTGCTGATTATGTTAATTAAAGATCAAGTCGTTGGTTGATTGGTTGATGATTCAATGAATGAATTGATGGGGTTATAAGTTTCAGTTTGATGAATGTTGAGCTTAAATGTGTGGAGTGGGTCCAGTCTGAAAATATGATGAAAAGTGGCCTACAAGATGTGTTGTATGGAAGCTGTTGGATCCAGTATGAAAATTGATGAAACGTGGTCCGCAGAGGTTCTGAAGGTCGAAGCCTTCAGTGAGGGGGTTGGAGCTCCGTTCCAGTGGTAGCTGGTAAATGAGTGCAGGGGGTAGTGGCTCCCTTCCAAGAGAGGCTAGTAAATGAGAGGAGGGGGTAGTGGCTCCCTTCCAGGAGAGGCTGGTAAACAAGAGCAGGGGGTTGTAGCTCCCTTCCAGGAGAGGCTGGTAAACGAGAGAAGGTTGTAGCCTTCTGCAGGTGGGTGCCTGCGTGCTGGTATGAGTCTGCGCCAATACATGGTTGTACGATGTTTTCTTTATAATAAAATATTGAAGACTGAGACGACGGCAGCGGTGGTTTTCTCCCGACTTGGGTTTCCACCTTAAATCCTGGTGTTCATGTGTATTGCTTATGTGTGATGGTTTATTCAGTTATTACTGGACATGCTTACTGCTAACTAAACATCTGATTAATAAATGATGCATAGATCAAAGTAAAGAATTAAATGCATAATAAGATCTCTGTGTATACGCGAGTTGGCTTCACTAAAGTAGCGTATGTGTTTTAGAGTATGAAAAAAGTAAAAAGTTTTGAGTATGCCCTAAATACTGATTCACCCCCCCCCCCCTCTCTCAGTATTTTTCCCAACAATTGGTATCAGAGTAGGTCCTTCTGTAGAAGCTTGATCACTTGAAGGAGATCCGTCGCAATGGGAAGGAAGCAAAAGAAGAAGACCACTCAAAAGGAGATATCTCAGAAAACATGTGCAGCAGAAAATGAAGAAGATAAAACAGGTACTGATTGTTGTTCTTGTGATTCACCTTCTTGTGCATGCAATAATGAAGATAGTAAAAGTAGTGTTATGGATTTAGAAGAAGCTCTCAAGATTAAAGTTGAAGATCAACAAAGATCAGTTAAAGAGAGAGAAGCTATCTACAATGAGATGATCTCCCAAATGAATGGACAGATAGAAATATTAAACGGACAAATAGACAAGTATCAAAGGTTGTACAATTATACGACCAATCGAAATAAAAGACTTGAAATAGAAATCATCGATCTAAATGAAGATCTGGAAAAATCAAATAAGAAGAATGAAGAACTTGAAGCAGAAATCATCTCTCTCAAAGAAGATCCGGAAAAATCAAATAAGAAGAATGAAGAACTTGAAGCAGAAATCATCTCTCTAAAAGCAGATCTTGAAGCATCAAATAAGAAGAATGAAGAACTTCTACAATCATTTGAAAAAGAAGGACATGAAGCAGCAATCATCTCGCTCAAAACAAATCTGGAAAAATCAAATAAGAAGAATGAAGAACTACTACAATTTTTTGAAGAACAAGAAAATGGGTTGAAAGAAGAGATTTTAAAACTAAATGATCAAGTAGAAGAAGGAAGAAGGGTCGAAGAAAGTATGAAGAAGCAATGCCAAAAATTGGAGGTTGAGGTAAACATTCTAAAAGGTAAATTAGAAGAAAAGGATAAACTCTTGAGGTTTCAAGATAGTACTAAGATTCTGGACAATATTCTTAGTAGTCAAAGGTCTCCCTCTGTTAAATTTGGTCTTGGTTTTCATGAAACTATTAAAGGAGAATCTAGTTCACAAGGAAGTGCTAAAGATTCAAAGGATATCAATGCAAAGCCTGAAGTGTTGAAAGAAACAAAAGGTCAACCGACAATCATGAACTCTCAAAAGAAATAATTCCCTCCTAACTATAGAAGCATCAATAATGTTGAATGCTTTAAATGTCATAATTATGGGCATGTTGCAGCCAATTGCAGAAGCAGATCATTTCAGTCACATACAAACAGATTCTACACAGAAAGGTACTCTGGTTTCTTTAAGGGATATTGTTTTTCATGCAGCAAGTATGGTCATAAAGCAACTGATTGCAATAGAAGAAAGAATAGAAAAACACATTATGATCCCTATGCTTATTTTTCTGGTCATGTAAGATGTTATGCTTGTAACAAGTATGGACATGTGGAAAAGGAGTGCAGGATGAATAGATATGAGAAATTGGATAATTTCCAGCACACAATAAGAAGTTTCAAGCAAAGATGGAAAAAGAAGGATGACCGGTCAGAAACGTAGGGAATATTGACCCTACTGCAGTGTTCTGCTTCTAAAGCTTACTTCTCATAATGACTGCAGGATGATGTGAGATACATTATAGGGATTAGTAATGTATCATCATAGGGGGAGAAATGTATGATGATTCCCATGGTTGGTTTGGTAATTCTGGTTGTGTTTATTTCTGACAGTGCATCTGATGTGACAAGCAAAGACATGTACAGCTGGTACAAATTCAGGGGGAGATGAAGGAGTGAAATTTTCAGTATTTCACTTTTCATACGTGGGTTTCATGAACAAAAGCCGCGTATACACGCGAGTTATCAAGCAGATGCAGCGTATGTCATATAAAACAGTGAGATGGCTCAAGAACAAGAGCACAGGTTCAGGGGGAGTATCAATCTGTTGAGCTAGTAATGTCGATACGACAGCTAATGTCTGCATTGTTGGCATTGTATCTGATTATTCCTTAGCTCTTGCTCAAAATGATGATGACATGATACGTGGTTTCTTATGATAAGATTATGGATGAGCCTTGTTTGCTTTTTGCTGAAAAGTATCTTTTGTTTTCACACATGAATAAGTTGGAAGCCTTATGATTCAGAGATAAGAATAGATCATGCAGAGTTTGTTGCTATAGTTGAGACCTTTTTCCTACACATATTACATCATGATGAATCCTGAAGATCTTGGTGATATTAGATCACATGGATGATTGTTTGACACATATTGTTTATTGAAGAAGTTGTTCTGATATGATAAATCCTCTTGGGAAGAATATGTTGATGCTGCAAAGAGTCTAAAGGCTTGTGCTTATGCTACAACTATTGGATGACACTTGAAAACACAACTACATTGTCCAATATATCTTTTCTCATATATTCCAGGGAAGCATTCAAATTTCTCAGACAGAAGCTAAGAGATTTTTCTACCTCTCAGAAGATCAGATCTGCTTAAATTCAGAAGATTAAATTGGATACGCGAGTTTCATAAAATATAGTCGCGTATATACGCGAGTTCAGACACAGAAAACCGCGTATGGGTATTTGCTGACAAAATTCTTCTGGGTCAGCATTCTTCAGCACAAGCTGCAGTGTTGTTTGGTATCTCTGATGCTGTATGGTATCTCTGATGAGGTTTCAACCCTTATACTTTTGTTTTATTCTCTAATATTGGGCGAAGATGCCTTGATGATTGGCTGTTGAAAGTGTTCAGGTTGCACAAGCTAAGAAGGAGTTTTGAAAGGATGCATTGGATGTACAGTTTCAGGGGGAGCATTAGCCTTGCTGAATGTAATGCATTGTTGGCGTTATGATTGATTCTGAAATATGATCTCTCTCTTGAGGTCTTTTGGTATTTGTTGTAAAAGGTCATTTGATGAAAAGGTCATGTTGAGACCCATGATGTAAATTGTAATATTTAGTCATGTCAAAGGCTTGTTCAAATTTGTAAACCCACTTGGTTGGGTAGTTGAGTCAAAATGTGTAAACCCACTTGGTTGGGTACTTGTGTCACATATGTAAATCCACTTGGTTGGATCATTGATGTAATTATGATTCCTTGGTGATAGGAAGGTCATAGAGTCATGTACTTAATTGAAAAATATGTTTGAAGATTCAGCATGAACTTAGGGGGAGCATGGTAGCTACAGTGCACATCAGATCTACAGAGCTCTTCTTTCTACAAGGAAAGAAAAACCTTGTGTTAATGTTGATCCGCCCTTTGCCCTTGATGTCAAAGGGGGAGAGTAGCATGGTGTTTGAAAAAGGGGAGAATATCACGATGATGATTATATTCAATGTATCTATCTGTTGTGGTGATCAAACACCATCAAAGTTGTCATCAAGTCCAAAGGGGGAGATTGTTGGCATGTGTTGTCCTTGATGGCAACCTACTTGATGAAATGAGATTGTTGGCATGTGTTGTCCTTGATGACAACCTACTTGATGAAGTGATAATGTTGGCAATATGATGCAATGTGTTGTCCTTGATGTTGAAACCTACTAGATGAAGTTGTCCTTGATGGAAACTAACTTGATGAGTTGTCTTTGGATGGCAACCTCCTTGATGAAACAAGATTGTTGGAAATATGATGCAGAGTGTTGTCCTTGATGGAAACCTACTTGATGAGTTAAGGGGGAGATTGTTGGCAATGTGATACAATGTGTTGACTTTGATGGAACCTTGCATGATGAAGTTGTTCTTGATAGAAACATGCTTGATGAGTTGCCTATGATAAGCAACCTATGTATGTAAGGATGATGTGTCTGTGTAGGATGATGTATCTACAGATCAACTCAGAAGTAACAGAAGAAAGGAATTCCAGTAAGTGCCAGAAAAATGATAAATATGAAGTGTCACAAAGCATACGCGGGTTAGTTAAGGCGAAGTAGCGTATGCACGCAGAAAAGTACGTGTCAAGTCGCGTATGCCCTTTTGCGCTCTAAATTTAGAATACCAAGGGGCATTACCATGGTATTGACCCATTGTATTGAGCGCTGGATTATCTATTTGATCCCGTCTAGGAATACCATCGGAAGTTGTGTGGTTTTGGCTCACGGTATTGATAAAGGCTAAACCTATATAAGGAGAAGAGGATCATTGTGGAAAGGGGTGCATGAGTAAAGGTTGTGAATGAATAAATCTCTCTAAGGAATATCTGCATGGATGAAATCTGTTCCTGATTGATAGATCTGAATCTATGATGCACCTATGAAGAAAATGATGAAGAGGAATCTCTAGATCTGAAATGTATATGTATTTCCTAGATCTGTTCATGGAATGTTTAGATCTTAGATGAGGCGAAATACTTTCTGAAGTGAAGGATGAAATCTGAGTTATTTATCTGATCTGAAGAGCTGCACAGTCTTGAAAAGTTACAAATGTATACGCAGGTTCGCTTCAGCAAAAGCGCGTGTATATGCGGGTCTGCTTAAGGAAAAGCGTGTATGGGCAGAAAGGGTTTTCTGAATAATGCACTGAAGTATACGCGGGGTGGTCTGCATGAAAGCGCGTACATACGCAGGTTCAATGAAGTAAAAGCGCGTATGGAATCTAGGGTTCGTTGAAGTAAGTGGAATGAAATGCCTGATCTGTTTTTCTGTTCTACTGTTATCTGTCAATGATGTATTCATACAGAACTGGGTTGTTTGAATGATGAATATGCTGCTGATTATGTTAATTAAAGATCAAGTCGTTGGTTGATTGGTTGATGATTCAATGAATGAATTGATGGGGTTATAAGTTTCAGTTTGATGAATGTTGAGCTTAAATGTGTGGAGTGGGTCCAGTCTGAAAATCTGATGAAAAGTGGCCTACAAGATGTGTTGTATGGAAGTTGTTGGATCCAGTATGAAAATTGATGAAACGTGGTCCATGGTGGTGCTGAGGGTCAAAGCCTTCAGTGAGGGGGTTGTATCTCCCTTCCAGTGGTAGCTAGTAAACAAGTGCTTGGGTAGTGGCTCCCTTCCAGGAGAGGTTGGTAAACGAGAGCAGGGGGTAGTAGCTCCCTTCCTGGAGAGGCTGGTAAACGAGATCAGGGGGTTTTAGCTCCCTTCCAGGAGAGGCTGGTAAACGAGAGAAGGTTGTAGCCTTCTGCAGGTGGGTGCCTGCGTGCTGGTATGAGTCTGCGCCAGTACATGGTTGTACGATGTTTTCTTTATAATAAAATATTGAAGACTGAGACGACGACAGCGGTGGTTTTCTCCCGACTTGGGTTTCCACCTTAAATCCTGGTGTTCATGTGTGTTGCTTATGTGTGATGGTTTATTCTGTTATTACTGGACATGCTTACTGCTAAATAAACATCTGATGAATAAATGATGCATAGATCCAAGTAAAGAATTAAATGCATAATAAGATCTCTGTGTATACGCGAGTTGTATAAAGGATATCAGCAAGTATACGCGAGTTGGCTTCACTAAAGTAGCGTATGTGTTTTAGAGTATGAAAAAGTAAAAAGTTTTGAGTATGCCCTAAATACTGATTCACCCCCCCCCACAGAAATCTCTTTGATTCACCCCCCCCCCCCCTAATCTTGGATTCACCGGCCCCTCCCCCCCTCCCCCTCTCAGTATTTTTCTCAACAGGAAGAAGAAAGTGTTGAACAACAACATCACAGTGATGATGAGCAGCAGCAAGGGGATAAAGAAAAGCAACACAGTGAGGGTGAGCAGACTTTTGATGATACACAGGAGATTTATGATGAGGGTGAGACAGAGCAGCAAGGGCATGAAGGTGATGAACAGGGGCAGCCAAAAGAGACTGAACAGGGGCAGCATGAAAGTGCTGAACAGGGGCAGCCAAAAGATGATACACAGCAGCTACAGCAGTATGAGCAGAGGCAGCCTCAGGGTGAAGAATAGTAGCCTCCTCAATAGGAACAACAAACTCAAAAACAAGAGGGGCAAAGTGACAAGGGTAAAGGGGCCATGCTCTCTTCTCCGAAAGTGGCCAAGCCCTGAACATAAAAGAAAAGGGTACCTAGAATTATAACTCCAAATGTGACTAGGGCCCTCTGAAGCAAGGGAAAATTTCCAAAGAAGCCCATGGTCAAATTTCCCAAGAGGAAGAGTACTAGAATAGCCACCCAAAGCAAAGGGAAGGGCAAGGAAGAAAGCAGTCATGAACAGGAAAGGGAATTCGACATCATCCAAATCCAAAGTGATGATAGTGATAATGAAGCCCAGATCCTATAAAATCTCTTGATCCATAGAGAAAGCCAAATTGATGCCTTAAGGGCTGATCTTCATAGAGCTAGAAATTTAACCACTTTTTGCAAGTCCAAAACAAGCAAATGAGTGTCCATATGGTTGTTCATGAGACACGGGCAATCAAATACAAGAAGGAGTCATCCAAAGCACAAGTGAGGTTAGAAGAACTCATGGGTGAGTTCGAGGAAAATGAAGGTGAAGATCAGACTAGGCGAAAGAGGCCAAGAACCATGGGGCTGAAAATGGCCCTTGAGAAACAAGAAAAAGAAGAAGATGCCCTCCTCCAATCTACCCCTCTCACTGCATTGTTCGAACAATAGATAGAGAACAATCGCGAAGCATGGCTCGAGAGAGTTAATGATCACTTGGAAAAAAAATTGGAGAGGGAAAACAGGGACTTGAACCTCCAACGGAGGATGACCGGGCATTATAAAAAACTAAATCAGTTTGCCCGACGGAAGTTGAAGGCTGTTCAAGAAAAACTCAATGAGGCTAAAGGGAAGCGCCCGGCACAAAAATTGAGGAAATACACCTCAGGACTCCAAATTTTGGCCTCTGCTTCACATGTTGCTAAAAACCCTTGAGGGTCATGCTCACCAATTTTGGGCGAATTTCGACATATTTTGGTTTTTTGTCATTTTTGAGTTTTTGGCCAAAAACCATGGGCATTGCCATTTCAGTTTGGGGCATCATCAAAGGATGAGAATGGTATCATTGGATGCCATAATTTTAGGAGCACGTGCTCAGCGATTTTTAGGACATTTGAAGATCATTTGCTCCCCCGAAATGGCGAAAAATGCTTGCTTTTCTACACTCTGCCTGGTCTATCAGTAAGGTTTTTTTTTTTGTTTTTACACACAGGATTGTTTTTGGAGGAATTCCAGTGGTTATTTGGGAGAAAACTAAAAATTTTCAGAAAGTAGACACTCAGAGCTTTTCAACGAGCTATCATGAGCCTCATTTCGACATCGGGAAGGCTTCCAAAAGTTGCCAGCAAGTAAGGGGGCCTTTTGCTGATATATTTTTTTAGTATTTTTGTAAAAATTGAACCTTTCAAAACTGTTTTTTCCTCATGTGCATTTAGCTATTTTTGCACATGAAAAGTTATGAAAAGTCAATTTATTTCCCTCTTTTATCATTTTTTAGATATTTTATGAGATATTTTGTGCCTTGGGCTTTGCAAAGCCTCAAGGACAAAATAAGATATTTTGGATAGGCCAATGAGATTGCAAGTTGAACTAAGAGGTTTTCCTCACTTGGGCTTATATATTCCAAAGGCTTTAATTGTAAACAAGGCTTAAATTGATGAATAGAAGCAATATATGGTCATATAAGCTTTGGAAGAAATACTTGTCTCATGCTTTTGGATAGTTTCTTGGATGTTCTTGGATGATGAAAGAGAATTGTTGTTGGATTCCATGACTTGGTATAATGGTATAGTGTCTCTCTCTATATTTTGTTTCCTAGTTTTCATTCATAAATCCATGTTCTTGCTTGCTATAAGACAGTAGAGAATAGATTTGAGACATGCCCTTTGAGGCACCTCAAATTTCTTGTTTCTTTATAGCTTCCATGTTTTCTTCATTCTTAGTCACATTAAATAATTCTTGATTGCTCTTTAATAACTTAAGAATATTGTTTGCTTGTTTCATTTATGGTTTTATGCATGCTGAGTATGATTCACGGTATGCTCTGCTTACTCATGGCTAGCCATAGCTCCACCTGTGAAACCTCTCTTTGATTGATTAGATTGTCATTTGTTGAACCAAGGAGGTCTTGTACTGATCTTGCCCTTTGCCTAAAACTATGCAATCTTGTTTTCAAAGTGCCCAATAGCTTGAAGTACTATGTTTAGGCGTTCCGACATAGTGACTTGAGTTGTTTGTCTGTCTTAAATGTATTTCCCCTAAGTCTGATAACCATTTCCTAAAGTTAGAGAGTTATATATCTCTATGCATGGCTTGAATGTTTATTTCTATGCATTGATCAGCTTATAGTTACATTTCTCATGATTAATGGTTTGCCCTACCATGTTTATGTCAGCTATTAAACTAATTATGCTTGAAATCCTTTGTTATTCACAAAATTGATGTCCATTTCACTCCATTTTGCCCAAAGATCCATTTTACCTCGAATCAAATCGGCCCTTCAACAACCTCGTATCACCATCTGAAAGCTTTCTTGACCTTTTCGACCCCATAGCCCAGTTGATCTGACATCTTTTTAGCTATCTTATGTCTTTGATCAGTTCATCCCTCACAACCTAAAAACCAAAACCAAAAACCTACTTCATAACTAGCCTAAAATCAGAAACACAATAAGCATACACATAGATATCCCTTACACAAATAGAGAGAGCCCTCTCTGAGTCCAAGAAGGCTAGGTCCTTGGGCTCCAAACACTAGTTTGATGTTACAATGTCATTTGGCTTGCCAATCAGCCAAATCACGGGACCCTAACAGGTTCAGAATCTGAAATTTTTAGAGTGCGAAGTCAAAATCCTGAGGAACATCATCGCAAAATTTCAAAGCTTGGTTTGCAATATTTTTGGAGATATGATCTGTGCAAGTTAGGTCATTTTGTAGGCTCCTGAATTTAACCTAAACAGGTAATCGTGGTATTTTCGTAATAATTTTTTTTCTACGAAGGTTCAGAAGCTAAAATTTTTAGAGTGCGAATCAGAAATCCTGAGGAACATCGTCGCAAAATTTCAGATATTGGTTCGCAACATTTTCAGAGATATGATCTGTGGAAGTTAGGGCTTTTTGAGGCTTCTGAATTTCATCTCAAAGAGGTGATCGTCGGAAAATATGCATAGCTCTCTCTCTGAGCATCGGATTGGAATGCTGTAAAAAGTGGCTGCAAGTACATAGAATATAGTTTTCGGTCTATCAATTTCAAAGCCAAAGGAGGAAACAGTGACACGTGGAAAGTTGTACAAGTTCGCTCTACTAAACCAGTCCAAAATTGGGTCATTGTGGGAGATTGGACATAACTTTTCCTCGAAGAATCCAAATCAAATCAGACCTGTGGAATTTGAAAAAAGCTTCAGAGGACTACTACAGAGCTGAATTTAAGATATTTAGGATCCGCAATTATAGAGATAATTCAATTTCAATATCGAGCTCCTCAAAAGCAAGTGAAAGGTGTGTATTTTTTTTCGAATTGCATAAGTCTTGTTTGAAGAATCAATTTGAATTGATTCCAAGGGAATATTGTAGAATAGATATCAGTATTAGATTCTAAAATGGCCCCGAAAAAGAATTCAACACCCATTAGGCCTTTAAAAAGCTCTACTATGACTCATGAAGATGAAGAATGGCAACATGACATATCAAAATTACAAGAGCAAGTGCAACAAATTTCGCTCTCGCAAAGAGCAACAAAAAATGACATGGAAGTTTTGAAGAAAGGTGTGGAAACTAAGATGGATGGTTTGAAGAAAGGTGTGGAATATAAGATGGATGGTTTGAAGAATGGCATGGAATCTAAGATAGATGGCATGGAAGCTGGCATGGAATCTAAGATGGATGACATGGAAGCTAAGATAGATGAGAAAATGGAAAACATGAAGAATGATCTAAAAGCAGACATGGAAGGTTTGACAAAGTTGATACAAGAAATGTTTCCTAATGGTGAAAATATAGTAGAGGAAACTCATGATGAGAAAAAAATAAATGTTAATCATGATTTCATAAAATATAATGTTGGCGGGAAGAACCACCATATTCCAAAAATGGATATGAGGAAGTTTGATGGAAAGGATCCTGTAACATGGATACTACAGATGGAGCAATATTTTGATCTCCATAATGTGCAAAACACACAAAAGATACGCATTGCAACTTTACATTTAGAACAAAATACATTTGTATGGTATCGATGGCTTTGCTCCCATAAAAAAATTGTCACTTGGTCAATTTTTACGGAGGAAATGATAGCACATTATGGGGATACAAAGAGCAACACCTTCTTTAGCCAATTGATAAATCTCAAACAAAAGGGTTTAGTGGGGGAGCACATTGAGGACTTCCAAAAATTGAATATAAGGGTAACTGATATTCCAGAGGAACACAAAATTGATCTCTTCATAGGTACTTTAAAGGATAACATCCAACATGAAGTTCGCATTTTGGAACCTGATTCATTGGAGAAGGCATTCAGGTTGGCAAGAAAAATTGAATGTAAAATTATGGCGACAAGGAAGCCTACCACTCACTTCTATAAAGAAGGAAGTGTTGCTACTCCTAGATTTCTACAACCTACAAGGTTGACACCACAACAATTGGAAGAAAAAAGAGAAAAAGGGCTTTGCTACAGTTGTGATAGCAAATACACTAAAGGTCATAAGTGTCTTGAGAAGAAATTATTTTACATAGATTGTGAAGAGGAAGAAGAAAATGAACAAGAAGAGGATATACACCAGGAACCAGCCCTAGAAGAGGAAGAAATGAGTCTGACCATATCGTGTAATGCATTGGCAGGAATTACCACTCCTCAAACTCTCAATATAGAAGGAAATATCAAGAAGAAAAAGGTAATAGTGTTGATTGATTCAGGTAGCACCCATAATTTTATTCATTGTAAGGTAGCCAAGGAATTAAATTGTTTCCTATACCCAGCACCAGAATGTCAAGTGATGGTTGCAAATGGAGGAACTATAAATTTCTCTGGAAAATGCCATAATATCCAGCTAACCATGGGGGAATATGTATTGACTAGTCCAATGCTTTCCATTCCTATGGGAGGTGTTGATGTTGTACTAGGAGTACAATGGTTACAATCTTTGGGGACGGTAGCTTTTAATTTTCAAGAACTTTTCTTGAAATTTTTTTCAGAAGGAAAGAAAGTCGAATTACGGGGTATTGCAGGGAAGCCAGGAAGGATAATAAGCTCTAATGTCATGACAAAGCTTCTAAAGAAAGAACAGCGAGGCGTAATTGCACAATTATGCTCACTAGAAGTTCCAACATCAAAATCATCTATTTCCGCAGATCTCCAACAAGTCTTGGACAATCATTCCAAGGTGTTTGAAACTCCCAAAGGACTCCCACCTATTCGTGATCATGATCATGCTATTCATTTGATTCCCGGAAGTGTTCCTCCAAACATCAGGCCTTATAGATATCCTTACTTCCAAAAGAGCGAAATTGAACGTATGATTGCAGAAATGTTAGAGGCGGGTATAATTCAACCTAGTCAAAGTTCTTTCTCTGCTCCTGTAGTATTGGTACACAAGAAGGATGGATCATGGCGCATGTGTACGAATTATAGGGAGCTCAATAAGCTCACCATTAAAGATAAATTTCCCATTCCTGTGATTGATGAATTATTGGATGAATTACATGGAGCAATTTATTTTACCAAGTTGGATCTTAGTTCAGGATATCATCAAATTAGAATGAAGACTGAAGATATTCCAAAAACAGCATTTCGAACTCATGAGGGTCATTATGAATTTTTGGTCATGCCTTTTGGCCTTACCAATGCACCTTCTACATTTCAAGGGTTGATGAATTCCATTTTCAAACCCTTCCTTAGAAAATTTGTGCTAGTATTTTTTGATGATATACTAATCTCCTTGCACTGAGTTTGTTTCTATATTCCTTAGGTATCGAGGCATAACAGGTGGAACAAAAAAAAATGTTGTGAAACCAGCACCAAAAATAGAAGAAAAGAGATATCAACACCTTAGAAATAAACCACTTCGAGGAGGAAACCTCCAATACATTACATGAATGAACAATTCTTGGATGATACAAATTACATAACCTTCTTTCTATATATAGGAGTCCATGGGGCCACAATGTAATCCTAGTGGGGCCACAATGTAATCCTAGCCGACCTAACAATAATAATTTAAGGGCACAATAATAACAATATGGGGGTTACACTAACAACAATAAGGGATTATATTAGTAATATAGGGACCTAACATGCCCCTCTCCTTCAAAAAAGTGTTGTCCTCAATGCTTGAGTAGCTCTGGGTGCTTCTGTATAAAATTCTCATCCTTCCATGTAGAACCTTCAGTGGGTAAGTTCTTTCACTTGATGAGATACTCTGAAATTGGTCGATTTCGTAGCTGTTGAGTTCTTGTTTCCGTGACCGCTTCAGGTTCCAATATGATTTTTCCTTCCTCATCAAGTTCTGGCAATGTTGTTTGAACTGGAAGATTTTCACTTATAACCTTCTTTAAGCATGAAACATGGAAAACTAGATGCACTCGTGAAGAAGCAAGAAGCTCCAATTTGTATGCCATAGTGCCAATCTTTTGCAACACCTTGTAAGGACCATAGTACTTTGGCGATAATTTATTATCCTTCTTAGCTTGCTTGAGGGACATTTGTTTGTATGGTTGTAGCCGTAAAAATACCCAATCTCCTACATCAAAACTTCTCTCACTGCGATGTTGATCTGCCTGTTGTTTCATTCGATTTTGTGCCAAATTCAGGTTATCCTTTAATAGTTGGAGAACTTCTTGTTGATGCTCGATGTGATCTTCCACTGCTTGAACCTTCTAATTTTATCTTAAAGATGATGTGATGGATGGTGGATGATATCCATAAAGTGCCATAAATGGGGTCATTTTTGCTGCAGTATGGAAGGAAGTGTTATACCACCATTCAGCAAGAGGTAACCACTTGACCCATTGTGTTTGTTTATCGGATACAAAACAACGAAGATATCCTTCCAAACATTTATTTACTATCTCAGTTTGACCATCAGATTGAGGATGATAAGATGAGCTAGGAGCTAATTGAGTACCCAAACAAGAAAATAACTCCGTCCAAAAATTTCCAGTAAAAATGGGATCTCTGTCGCTCACAATAACCCTTGGGCTTCCATGTAGCTTTTGAATTCTGTCCATAAATGTAGTAGCAACTGTACTTGCTTTAAATAGATGAGATAATGCACAAAAGTGTGCATACTTGGTAAGTCTATCAATTACCACCATGATGACACTCTTTCCTTCGGACTTAGGTAAACCTGTGATAAAATCCATTGAAATCTCCTCCCAACGTTGACTTGGAATGGATAAAGGTTGTAGAAGTCCTGGGGTCTTAATTGTTTCCACTTTATTCTGCTGGAAGACCAAACATTCCGCCACAAACTTTCGAATATCAGATTTAAGGCCATCCCAAAAAAATTCTTTCTTCACCCTGTGGTAAGTTTTTAAAAATCTGAGTGTCCTCCTAAAGGAGAAGTGTGCAATTCCAGAAGAATCTTTTGTTTTAGTTGGGAATTCCTACAAAGATATAAGCGATCTTTGTACCATAAGGAATCATTTTTCCAACTAAATGTATGAGATGTACTAGGATCTTGCTGCAACTTTAGAATGAGTGTCCATACATCTTTGTCCTTCTTCCATTCATCTCTTGCTTCGGTTATCCAATCTGGTTGGATAATAGAAATGGCACAAAGCAATGCTTACACCTCTTCATTCTTTCTTGAGAGTGCATCTGCAACAACATTAAGCTTTCCTTTTTTGTAGATTATTTCAAAGTCATAACCCAACATCTTTGTGACCCATTTTGGCTGCTCTTCTGATGATAGTCTTTGTTCCAAAAAGTGTTTAAGACTATCATGATCAGTTTTTACCTTGAAGTGTCTTCCCATTAGGTAAGTTCGCCATTTCTTTAGTGCATCTAGTATTGCTAACATTTCCTTCTCATAAATAGGTTTCTGTAAATACTTTCCTTTGATTGGACGACTTTCAAAAGCAATGGGTCTTCCTTCCTGCATTAAAACTGCACCAATTCCATTTCCTGAGACATCACATTCCACAATAAAGGTTTTTGTGAAGTCTGGTGTAGCTAAGACCGGTGCTAGGCACATTGCCTCTTTAAGATGTTCAAAGGCCTTAGTTGCTTCAGGAGTCCATGAAAATGCATCTTTCTTCAATAACGTTGTTAGAGGTGCTGCTATTCTCCCATAATTCTTAACAAACTTGCGATAATAGCCTGTTAACCCGAGAAATCCTCGCAACTGCTTTATTGTCTTGGGGACTTTCCATTCCTTAATGGCTTTAATTTTGTTAGGGTCTACTTTAACACCCTCGTGAGATATAATATGACCTAGATATTCCACTTCTTGTACTCCAAAGAAACATTTGGATGTTTTTTCATATAATTGTTTCTCCTGCAATAGTTTGAGCACCCTGTCAACATGTTCAACATGATCCTTCCAAGACCTACTGTAGATTAGTATATCATCAAAAAATACTAGCACAGATTTTCTAAGGAAGGGTTTGAAAATGGAATTCATCAACCCTTGAAATGTAGAAGGTGCATTGGTAAGGCCAAAAGGCATGACCAAAAATTCATAATGACCTTCATGAGTTCGAAATGCTGTTTTTGGAATATCTTCGGTCTTCATTCTAATTTGATGATATCCTGAACGAATATCCAACTTGGTAAAATAAATTGCTCCATGTAATTCATCCAATAATTCATCAATCACAGGAATGGGAAATTTATCTTTAATGGTGAGCTTATTGAGCTCCCTATAATCCGGACACATGCGCCATGATTCATTCTTCTTGTGTACCAATACTACAGGAGCAGAGAAAGAACTTTGACTAGGTTGAATTATACCCGCCTCTAACATTTCTGTAATCATACATTCAATTTCGCTCTTTTGGACATAAGGATATCTATAAGGCCTGATGTTTGGAGGAACACTTCCTGGGATCAAATGAATAGCATGATCATGATCACGAATATGTGGGAGTCCTTTGGGAGTTTCAATCACCTTGGAATGATTATCCAAGACTTTTTGGAGATCTGCAGAAATAGATGATTTTGATGTTGGAACTTCTAGTGAGCATAATTGTGCAATTATGCCTCGTTGTTCTTTCTTTAGAAGTTTTGTCATGACATTAGAGCTTATTATCTTTCCCGACTTCCTTGCAATACCCCATAATTCGACTTCCTTTCCTTCTGAAAAATAATTTCAAGAAAAGTTATTGAAAATTAAAAGCTACCGTCCCCAAAGATTGTAACCATTGTACTCATAGTACAACATCAACACCTCCCATAGGAATGGAAAGCATTGTACTGTTCAATACATATTCCCCCAAGGTTAGCTTGATATTATGGCATTTTCCAGAGAAATTTATAGTTCCTCCATTTGCAACCATCACTTGACATTCTGGTGCTGGGTATAAGAAACAATTCAATTCCGTGGCTACCTTACAATGAATAAAATTATGGGTACTACATGAATCAATTAACATTATTACCTTTTTCTTCTTGATATGTCCTTCTATCTTGAGAGTTTTAGGAGTGGTAATTCCTACCAATGCATTACACGATATGGTCGAACTCATTTCTTCCTCTTCTAGGGCTGGTTCCTGGTGTATATCCTATTCTTTTGAAGATTCTTGTTCATTTTCTTCTTCCTCTTCACAATCTATGTAAAATAATTTCTTCTCAGCACACTTATGACCTTTAGTGTATTTGCTATCACAAATGTAGCAAAACCCTTTTGCTCTTTTTTCTTCCAATTGTTGTGGTGTCAACCTTGTAGGTTATGGAAATCTAGGAGTAGCAACACTTCCATATTTATAGAAGTGAGTGGTAGGCTTCCTTATCGCCATAATTTTACATTCAATTTTTCTTGCCAACTTGAATGCCTTCTCTAATGAATCAGGTTCCAAAACGTGAACTTCATTTTGGATGTTATCCTTTAAAGTACCTACGAAGAGATCAATCTCGTGTTCCTCTGAAATATCAGTTACCCTTATATTCAATTTTTGGAAGTCCTCAATGTGCTCCCCCACTGAACACTTTTGTTTAAGATTTATCAATTGGCTAAAGAAATTGTTGCTCTTTGTATCCTCATAATGTGTTATCATTTCCTTCGTAAAAATTGACCAAGTGACAATTTTTTTACGGGAGAAAAGCCCTTGATACCATACAAATGTATTTTGTTCTAAATTTAAAGTTGCAATGCGTACCTTTTGTGTGATTTGCACATTATTGAGATCAAAATATTGTTCCATCTGTAGTATCCATGTTACAGGATCCTTTCCATCAAACTTCCTCATATCCATTTTTGGAATATGGTGGTTCTTCCCTCCAACATTAGAGTTTATGAAATCACGATTAGCATTTATTTTGTTCTCATCATGAGTTTCCTCTACTATCTTTTCACCATTAGGAAACATTTCTTGTATCAACTTTGTCAAACCTTCCATGTCTGCTTTTAGATCATTCTTCATGTTTTCCATCTTAACTTCCATGTCATCCATCTTAGATTCCATGCCAAATTCCATGCCATTCTTCAAACCATCCATCTTAGATTCCACGCCTTTCTTCAAACCATCCATCTTAGTTTCCATGCCTTTCTTCAAAACTTCCATGTCATTTTTTGTTTCTCTTTGCGAGAGCGAAATTTGTTGCACTTGCTCTTGTAATTTTGATATGTCATGTTTCCATTCTTCATCTTCATGAGTCATAGTAGAGCCTTCTAAAGGCTTAATGGGTGTTGAATTATTTTTAGGGGCCATTTTATAATCCAATACTGATATCTATTCTACAATATTCCCTTGGAATCAATTCAACTTGATTCTTCAAACAAGACTTATGCAATTCGAAAAAAAAAAAAAAAAAAAAAAAAAAAAACTTTTACTTGCTTTTGAGGAGCTCGATATTTAAATTGACTTATCTCTATACTTGTAGATCCTCAATATTTAAAATTCGGCCCTGTAGTATTGGAATCAATTCAACTCGATTCTTCAAACAAGACTTATGCAATTCGGGAAAAAAAAAAAAAAAAAAAAAAAAACTTTACTTGCTTTTGAGGAGCTCGATATTTAAATTGACTTATCTCTATACTTGCAGATTCTCAATATTTAAAATTCGGCCCTGTAGTATTGGAATCAATTCAACTCGATTCTTCAAACAAGACTTAAAAAAAAAAAAAAAAAAAAAAAAAAAAAAAACTTTTACTTGCTTTTGAGGAGCTCGATATTTAAATTGACTTATCTCTATACTTGCAGATCCTCAATATTTAAAATTCAGCCCTGTAGTATTGAAATCAATTCAACTCAATTCTTCAAACAAGACTTATGCAATTCGGAAAAAAAAAAAAAAAAACAAAAAAACAAAAAAACCAAAAACAAAAAAACAAAAAAACTTTTACTTGCTTTTGAGGAGCTCGATATTTAAACCTTTTACTTGCTTTTGAGGAGCTCGATATTTAAATTGACTTATCTCTATACTTGCAGATCCTCAATATTTAAAATTTGGCCTTGTAGTATTCCTCTGAATCTTCTTTCAAATGCCACAGGTATGACTTGATTTGGATTCTTCAAGACAAAGTTATGTCCAATCTCCCACAATTACCTAATTATGGACTGGTTCAGTATAACGAACTTGTACGACTTTCCACGTGCAACTGTTTTCTCTTTTGGCTCTGAAATTTATAGATAGGAAACTAAAGTCTGTGTAGTTCCAGTCATTTTTTACAGAATTCCAATCCGATACTCAGAGAGAGAGTTATGAAGATTTTCCCACAATCACCTCTTTGAGATGAAATTCAGGAGCCTGAACAAGACCTAACTTCCACAGATCATATCTCCTAAAATATTGCGAACGAAGCTCTGAAATTTTGAGAATATGTTCCTCAGGATTTCGACTTCGCGCTCTAAAAATTTCAGCTTCTTAGCCTTCGTAGAAAAAAATTGTAGCGAAAATTCCACGATGACCTTTTTAAGTGAAATTCAGGTGCCTGCAAAAAGCCCTAACTTCCACAGATCATATCTCCGCAAATATTGCGAAACAAGTTCTAAAATTTTGCAACGATGTTCCTCAGGATTTCGGCTTCATACTCTAAAAATTTCAGCCTTTGAACCTTCGTAGAAAAAAAGTTATAGCGAAAATGCCACAATGACCTGTTTGGAGCAGCGAAACCCTAGAATCCAAACCTATGATACCAAATGTTGTTAAACCAACTCCAAAAATAGAAGAAAAGAGATATCAATGCCTTCGAAATAAGCCACTTCTAGGGGGCAACCTCCAATACATTACATGAATGAACAATTATTAGATGATACAAATTACAAAACTTCCTTTCTATATATAGGAGTCCATGGGGCCACAATGTAATTCTAGTCGACCTAACAATAATAATTTAAGGGCACAATACTAAAAATATGGGTGTTACACTAACAACAATAAGGGACTATACTAGTAATATAGGGACCTAACAAACAAAAAACCCTGAGATGCCTCATTGAAGGAATGTGCCCATACCGCATTTCGTAGGGAGACTTGTTTTTTAGAGCATGAAATGGACATGTATTCTTTATATACACAACACATAGAACTACATCAACCCAAAAAATCAACTTAAAATTCTTGAAAAAAATCATTAAATGTACCATATTTAAGATTGTCTTGTTCATTCTTTCAGCTACACCGTTTTATTGGGGATTATAAGGCACATTTGTTTGATGTTTGATCTCATCCTGGAAAATATAGTTTTCTAATTCATTTGAAGTATATTCTTTTCCATTATCAATACAAATAGAGCCAATATGAGATTGTGTATAATTTTCAATCCATGGATGAAATTTCTTGAAAGTTTCAAAAGCTTCAGGTTTGTTCTTCAATAGATATACACAACATTATGGTGTTGTCATCAATAAATGTCATTATGCATTTATTACCATTTGCAGAGGGAACAAGCATTGGGCCACACAAGTCAAAATGAATGAGTTCAAGCTTTCTATGTGCTCTAGATTGAGAATCATGAAAAGAATGTTTGTTGTGCTTTACTAAGATACAAGCATCACATTGCTTAAGTTTCCTAGGAATGGTAGGAAAACTAGCAACACCATTTTTCTTTAATAAACACAAACTGTCATAGTTGAGATGTCCAAATCTAGCATGCCATAAGAGACTGGATGGTAGTGTAACTTCATCAAATTGAGATCTGTATGCAAAATGCATGAGCAGAGGTTCCTTGCAGCTTTAGAAGTCTTTCTTCTTCTATCCTAGTCATGAAAAGTGAGTGGTATAATGCTGTTATGACCTCAACTTTGCCATCAAATATGTGAATGGATTGTCCTTGATGGAAAATGTGAACCAAAGACAACAATTTTCTCCTAAACTTTGGTAGGTAGAGAACATCATGTAGAAGAAATTTTGGAAGACCAGGTGGTATAAACTCATTCCCTTAAATGGCTCTTCAAATTTGGTCTATGCCTCAAGATATTCGAGCAACATTCATTCAATAAGACGATCTTCACTCCATGGTCATGTAGAGAATTAACACATACGTAGATAAAATGCAAAGGAACATAATTTAATGGAAGGAAAAAAGGAGCTACAACATAAAATAACTAATTTTGGGCTTGTGCTCTGATACCGTGTTAGGTCACGTGAATAACTCCATAATGCAACTTATTTATTGCATTAACCAAATCATGAATATATACATAAGTGGAGAGATACTTGGGATTCCAATTCTAAGGTATCTTGGTTTTCTCTTATTCATAACTTAAACTGTTTACAATAATTTCAATCCTTTGGTATTAGGTGTCAACATCCATGAATGAAGACGAAAGTTTCAAAAGTTCCCATGCTTCCAAAGTAGCAATCAATGCCAAAATTTGGAAATTATGCCCTGAATTATCCATTCTGCTAAGTACGAATCTTGAGAGGAGATAATACGGAGGACTTGATATAATATGCGACACAATTCTTGAGTAAATGCACTTCATTCCTCCGGATGTGGAGCCTGCCACCTCCAGTGACAGGAGAAGCGAGGGACGTCGTGTGGAAAGATGATGAATCCAACATGCGTGTTTTGGAGGTGTGGGAAGAATGTTGATGTCTCGAACCATATAGAGTGGACTTTGCCTTATTCCAAGAGGTTGAAGAAATTTTTTGCTATATATTTTAATCCTTGCTTTTTCCCAATTCAATTTCTAGTAGCTGAGGGGAAGCTAGGAACTTGTTTTACCTTATTCATGGGATAACCATCTATTTGAGGGAGCCATTGACCTCATATTGCCCTTCTTCCAGCTGACAAGATTTATTGGCTTGTTCATCAACTTCCTTGCTCTAACCACGAAGGATATGATGATACGAATTATAACAGAAAGTTTAAAGGATGCCATAGATTCTACGAAGGAGGAGAGAGAGCATATTGTTCTTAAGGAAATATCTTGAATGAAGGAGTTGAATGATGATTAGAGAGTCCCCCAAAATGACGATGGAAGAGATGTCTTGCTCTTTGGCTAGTTGAAGGTCGAGGATTTGTTCTTTGCCCCATTCCCCAAGCAAACTTAATTTCCGTCTATCCTTCGGGAGTTATGAGAATCCCTCCCCCTCCTGCCACCCCTAGTAAAAACAAAATTACAATTAAAAAAAATAAAAAAAAATTAAAAAATGTTTACATCTAATGTGTAACATCTAACATCTAACATGTAATGCTTACACATCTCACCTATATTGGGTTGTAGAGTGCTTATCGGTGCAATTAAAAACCAACCTAGATCCATCTTAAATTTGGACTACCAACCATCCAGAGGAATCAAATCTCTTTTCAGTATAAAAGAGGTTTGTATTTCAAGAGATTTGATCTAGATCACATGGATCTAGGTTGGTTTTATAATTGATTATAATTATAAATATGATTATTAGTTTTATGTTTTTAATTTTAATTTTATTTTTAGTTTTATGTAATTTAACCAAATCAAAATGTTTTAATGTTTAATTGATTATTATTATTATTATTTTTTAAATTTAATTTTAGTTTTAGTTTTAATTACGCGGTAAGGTGTCACTATTCGAAAACAACTCCCCTAGCTGTCATTGTGTCCATGTTTGAGCCATTGGATCAAATGTTAGACGATTGAAATGTTTTAGGCCATTGGATCAAGTAAATATTTATATATATGTTTTTTATAATGTTAGTTTTTTTCTTTTTAATAAGTTAGATTGAAAAGTAAAAGTAAATTAAATAAAAAGATTGACATAATGTAATGAACATTTTAACTAGGTCAAAATACAATAAAATTTAAAAATAATAAAATAAAATAATGATAAACTATAAATACAGCCCATGGTATTGACCCAAGGTATTCATGTGGAATGTAGTTTTTTTATAGGGGGAACTAAGATGGCCTAAATCAATCTTAACTCTGGATCTAAACTAATTATTTTTAAATGTTTATAACCGTTATTCTTTTATATCAAATTCAAGGATACAAAAGAAATGAGACATGGTGAAGAGAAGCTTTAAACCTTACAACAAGCCCAACAAGCCCTAAAAATACACCTTGAATGTATGGAATCCATTTTTCCTGATACACATGAGAAGTGCAATGAAAAATCTTGGAATTTGGAAAATGTCACGAAGCTTATCTCATGTTCCATTCATTTAGATCTGAAGTATATGGAAGAAGAAAAGCATGACAATGGATACTTATCAAGAATGTATGACTCTTCAGAAGGAAACGATGTCGACAAGGCTATGGAGGACCAAATAGCAGAATTAAAAACAGAAGATGACTCTTCAGAAAATGGGTTTCTCAAGGATTTTGGAATCCACATGAGCTACATTATCTCACTGATTCAAGCAAGCGCTCAAAAAGAGACAAACAATAGTGATATAGAGATAATTTATTCATAAACAAGAGAAAGCTAGAATTATAACCCGAGATAGAGTTATGGGAAGAGAAACATTCCAATTGCAAGGAGGAGTCAAAGTTACATGAGTAGTAGTTCACTCAACATAATTCTCCACCGCTTATTCTAGAGGAGAAAGTTCCTACTACCTCATCAATTGAAGAAGGCCCACATGAGAAAATCAGAAGAGATTCCTCAATTTTTTTTTATAGTAGTCTCTTTACCTTTACCCTTAAATTCAATGATTCAAAAAATACTAGACAAAAGACACTTACCTATTGCAATCAGTTGAAAAAAAAGATATCTCTAAAGGGTCACCTGGGGAGGAATCTATTATTTAAAAGATCGGGAAAATAATTTCATTTCAAAACAAAAATGTACCATCACTAGGGAAGGTAGTTATTACATTTAAAATTTGTTCTCATTCTTGTCACTATAAAATTTGATTGTTGCTTTTTATTTGATGGGAAAATAAATGATCTTTAAAAGGCACTAAAGTTTTGAATTATGATCCTTAAATAAGTTGCTAGATTCCCTGATTATGAGTTGATTTTTTCTTCTTACTTTTGGAGGTGAAAAGTTCCAAAGAAGTGGAATATTGGCCATTCAAAGAGGAATTATGGAAACATGATTGTAGATAATTTATTAATATAAATTATCTGAACTAAGATTAATTAATCATCCCCAAGGGCCTAAAAGGGCCCAAATGTCTCTTATCCATAAAATTGACGATTAAGATAACTCTATGCTCTATGTTCAAATGACAAGTGAAGGTGGATTTACCATACTTAAGCTTCTTAGTAGTCTCTTATGAAGTACAACATGTCATAGTGATCAGTTTTTATTCCATTAAATAATTCTAGACGTAGAGCAGAGTTAGAGTTCTAGGAGTAGTATCAGAGGAATTCAACATTGAGAATGTGATAGAAGCAAATAATTTCGTGGAAGGGTGAAGTCTGCCCAATTTGGTCATAAAAACCAAGTGCATCCTTCATGTAGAAAAATAAATAAACATGCAGATTTCGTCATATAGAGGTCTTGAGTACTTTGGCCAAAATGTCTCATCCATTATGAAAAAACACATCTTACATGCAATTAATAACAAGTAAGTTGTTCCACATCAATTACTCAATATGGATATTTTGATTTGAGGTCCAGAAAACCTAATTCTCCACCCCTTATTCTGGAGGATCAGTTGGAGCCGAGAAAGTTTCTACTACCTCTTCTTTCTTATATGCTATTCTTTCCTATACCACAACCTTACGACGTTTCCTTTGCAACATGTGGTGCAATTGCTAGTTTTAATTTATTTTGACCTAGTCAAAATGTTTAGGGTACATTACAACATCTCCCTGTACTTTTTTGCTTTTAGATTTAATTTTAAAAATGTTATAGAATAAAATTAAATTAAAATATTTTGATTTTAAAATGAGTTATGGTTTTTGGGCATGTGGTATTGATAAGCCATGGTATTGTAACAACTTAATATATTGTAAGTATTCTCTTTATATGTGCTTATTAATTAAATTTAAATATGGTTACAAAATAATTATTTTACCAATGCATCTCTCACTTTTTTACTTTTAGATTTAATTTAAATAATCTTATAAATTAAATTAAAATAAAATATTAAAAAAAATGCTGAAAAAAATCTTTCTTACATTACACCTAACGCCTCATGCAAAATAATCATAACAATTAATTAAATTATAATTTTCTTTTAAATTATATATATATATATATATATATATATATATATATATATTCTTTTTGTTTGTTTGTCAAGTTGTTTGTGATCCTCTAGGCTTGACCTATGGCTTGAGGAGCCGCGACTTAGGGGCATCTAAGCCGTCAAAATCACCCAGGGGTTACACTCGGCTTGGGCCACACCAACGCTTAGCTGATTAGATTTTTTAGCACGTCTTCTCCCCTAACACACACACAGACACAAATAACATGATTCTTTTTTTTGTTTGTCAATTTGTTTGTGATCCTATAGGCTTGACCTATGGCTTGAGCACCTAGGGGCATCTAAGCCGTCAAAATCACCTGGGGATCGCACCCAGCCTGAGCCACACTAGCCCTTACCTGACTGGATTTTTTAGCATGTATCCTCCCCTAATACAGGGTATAACCACCCCCCGTGAGGTTTGATCCTGGGTCGCCTTACTAACGAGGCCTATCCTCAACCGGTTGTGCTAACGGGTCTATATATATATATATATATATATATATTTAAATATTTTCAATATAATGGGTAGTAATTTTCATTAATAAAGTTGGAAACGCGTCACGTCCCTATTGCTACCTATATTATTCACACATATACTCTTTACATATTTTATATTGTATATCTTCCAAAAAAATCCATAATATACTATTGTTCGGCAAAACTTAGGTTTTAAAATAAAAAAGACAGTCGCTACCATTGACTTTTAGGGTCAACTTCTCCCAGAGCCTCTTTAGGAGGCATACCCAAATCCTCGTCTCCTATTTCCCCATGATCCAAGCCATGGACTACAGCACCAACGTTACCCTCTGCTGGAGTAGCAGAGCCATCACCGAAACCAAAAACTTCTTTGAGCACATTCACGGTGGCTGTCTCCACCTTCACTTCAATATTCTCCACATTGTGTCTTAAGTTCGTAACACATGTAGTCAGGAGTTCCATGAGCACTTCCATATCCTTTCCGGGACCAGACGGTTGAGAATACACGATAACTATATTTTCATTAATTTCCTTCACAATTTCATTGACAACTTGCTTACAGGAACTATCAACTATATCCCTGATCGGAATCTGGCTCAGGGGCAAAAATTCGCTCAAAATTCAAAGTGATCAGAATTGCACCAAACTGGAACAACAACGACCAACTCGTCACCAAGAATCCAACATAACTCGTTTCATCAAAAACCGAGTTCGGATGAAGAAGTTATAGTCTGGTGATCGCCGTTCAGAACATGCAAATTTAAAAAAGAAGAAGAAGAAGAAGGTACAGGCTGATGACATGGCAGGCCAGTCAATAGGTAGAGAATATTATTTAGTTTTTTCCCAATGGTACTGTGACAAGTGTCACAATTGGATTCACTGGTTTGGTTTGTGAAGGTGGAATTTGCCCAATGTCCTCCAAGGTTGGCAGAGGTCAGCGTTCGACCCCGTGTCCTCCCCACAACTAATACAACGCCTTCACCAATAGAACACGCATGCAAGACTTGAAAGGATTGGCGCCAAAGTTATATTTAAATTGCAACAGAATCCGATGGCAGGGGATGGAGGGGGCCAACCCTCCTCCCACATGACCACAGGCGCAGAGCGGATAATTAAGTGCGCAGTTAACCTGTTAATCGTTTAATTAAACTCAATGCTTAATCTGGTGGAAATTTTGGCAGCACCTCCAAATTCGACGCCACCTCCAGAATTGTCGGAGCTAACTGGAGTTTCTCCATATTTAGAGGCAAAATCTAGGGGAAAATTAAATGAGGCCTATCTTGAGCAATTTTCGACCAATTTTGGCTTAGGAATAATCATTCCTAGCAGATTGGCATGCTCAGAATCCATTGGAACAACTTGCAGAGGCTGAGGAGCAATTATACATAGGTTTTTGTCACCTTGAAGAATTTTGAAGCCTGGGGCCACTAGGAGGGAAGGCCATGCCCAGATTAGCTGAAGGCCAAATGGAGTGAATGAGTCACTTTTAGATGTATTTGATGCTCTAAACACAATGGTACAGTTTGCAGAGGCGTTGGAGCACTTCTGAAAGTGTTTTTGTCACTTTGGAGATTAAACAAGCCCATGGAAACCAATTTCATAGATTGAATAGTAATTTTAGGGGTTTTTGGGTGCTTTTAAGCGAATGGAGCATGTTGCAAATCCATTAAGCACTACAAGTGCTTGTAATCAAACATTTGACTCTTAATCCCAAGGGGGCCTAGCTAATTGAAGCAGGTCCATGGAGATGTAGCCTAGGAGGGGTGAACTTCATTATCATCCATTGTGTTATGGGTATGTTGTGTGTTATTTTTCTGTATTTCATTTGATGTATATGAGTTTTTAAAAGTTAATTAACTCATAATTTTGATCATCAAAGACACATAAAATTTGACACATAAACCCCTTCACCAGTGGTTAAATTGAGACGATCCTAATCACACATTTTTAATACTGATGAGGGAGATAGCATAGAAATAACTAGTTTGCTCATATTCAGATCAATCCCCTATACTCTCAATGCGCCCAAACTTTGTCGTGTCGCTGCCACTTCCATTGCTCATTGAGACCATTTTCCTGGCTATTCTCCCCTGCATCAGAGATATCTGATGGTTAATTTCCCTCAACGAACAATTATAAATAAACGTCTAGTCTTTCCCGACATTCCTTCTAATCTTGTAAACTTTAAATGAATATCGTCTTTGTAACATTGTGATGCCACTTTCCTCCCTCTCCATCACCGCCAAATCCTGCTTGACTCGAAATGCTATGGTACCATACCTGCCCTCGATTGAAGTCATATTTATTAACCCGGAGAATAACCAAGGGCCGAATGCCCACCTGTCGTTGTTCATGATCACCTTTCTACCTCGTTCCCACCTGTGCATTAACTTCCAACCAACCTTCCCCTCTCCCGATGCTCTCCATTGCGTCCTCGGTATGCTGTCAATGTTTAATGCCTGCATGTTCTTCTGAGGTCTCATACTCCAACTATACTCCAAAGGGATCGCGTTATATAACAACATTATGGGATGTGACATATATCACTTATATTATTAATTCTTATGGATCCTTGCTCTAACTTCGCTCCAATGTTGGCTTGAGCGTCCACCAAATGATTGTTGGCTCTTTTAACATGGAAAATTTTGAATTTTTCAATTTTTCTAAGGAGATACATTATCCTTATGAGTATTGGAGAGGTGTCAAACTCCATGAGATTCTCATGTATGGTAAGTCTCAAACATTTTTGGATAGCCACCATTGAATCACCAACAATGATCATATCCTCGATGCCCTTAGAGACACTGATTTTCAAACCTTGCCAAAGAGAGTGCTTCGACTTGGTTGTTCGTGGCTTTGTCGAGGCCAATCATGAAGATTTATTCCATTTTATCATGTATATTCTTAATTTATAAATATTTTTTTTTTAAAATACCATAAACCAATATTATGGATTAATAATATTACATGTTCAAAAAACCATAATTCACTTTACATGTCATTTTTTTAATTATTTAATCAACTTAATTAAAATAAGAAAATAAGTACTTTTAAGATAAATCTCTATCTTTAATATGTGATCTGAGGTTATTATTGAAAATATTTTAAATTAGTATGTGGAAATTACAATATTACATGTTAAAAAAACCACATTTTATGTTGTCATGACATTACTTTTTAAAATTTAATCAATTTAATTAAAAGAACAAAATTGACATAACTACTTTCAACATAAATCTTAATCTTTAATATGCGATATATGATTATTGCTAAAAAATATTCTAAAATATTATGTGAAAATTATTATTAAAAATATTCTAAAATGTATATTTTAATATAAAGGAAATAAAGTTTTTTGTAATTTGGCAATACAGTTTTTAGCAACTTGTGATTTCGATTATTTAAAACACATTTTTAAATTGCATAAATAAATTCAACATTTTAAAAATAATATATTAAACATTAAATTTTAGCAAATAAACAAACTTAAACTTATAAATTTAAAAAATGTGTATCATTTTAAATAAAATTCACAAAGAAAAAATATGATTTTAAATAAAATTTGAAAAAAAACATTTATCTATTAATTAGACTCTATTTAAAATATAAAATTATACTCTATTTAAAATATTTTATAGAGATTTACTCTTTTTTCTATTTAATAATTATACCTATTTCATCTCTTAAGTATTTTTTTTCACAAGGGAAAAATTAGTAACTTTTCATTAATATGATAGTTACATGTTACATGTGCGGGTAGTATAAACTACGTAAACTGTCTCAAAACATAAAATGTCCATAATAGACAACCATAATAAAACAAAATACATACTGCTGATATAAGTATCAGGCCACATATATCATGCCTGTAAGTTCGGTGCATAACTTGCAAGGAAAAAGATAGCAAAAACGAAAATAGATACAATCGCCGGTAGATAGTCCATGGGAGATAAAACCAATACCAAAATAATCTCCCATTCAGGCTGTTCGATCAAACAACCCTGTGATCTGGTGCCTCATCCATAACTTGCAGGGAAAAAGATAGCAAAAACGAAAATAGATACAATCGCCGGTAGATAGTCCATGGGAGATAAAACCAATACCAAAATAATCTCCCATTCAGGCTGTTCGATCAAACAACCCTGTGATCTGGTGCCTCATCCATAAAAGGCCGATGATAAAACCTGAAGACCTGTTCTCGAACTGGCCCGTAAAATGCCAAAAAGCCCAAAGAAACACTTTGTTCCGAGTCCTGTAAATGTGTGCCACAGAGATTGAGTTAAATAAGAACTTGAGATGATGAACATCCCGTAGTAGTGCAGATAGTATGTGCATGTGACAATGAGAGAGTTCATTGAACCAGTTGATCACAAGCTGAGAGTCCCCAAAAATTTGAATGGTATTACAGTGAATTTCTTCGGCAAACATTCATCTCAGTAAACTATATTTAAAACATTTTATAGAGATTAACTCCTCTAATATTTAATTATTATTCATAATTCTATAAATACCATTCCAAATTAAATAATTAAATAACCTTTATAGGAAAAAAATTGTTTTAAAATTCAAAACAACCTTTAATTAAAAGCCACATATCCGTAAACGCTCTCTTAAAAAATCTTCGATGTATGTCGGTGCATGTCAAATAACGGCATATTCCATTTCTGTCAAGCCCAACGAGCTCCATCCAAACCCCCCTTCAATTGTAACTCAAACCCCTTCCGTAAGTAAGCAGATCCGAGACGTAAACGTCAATCCGAACGTTAGATAACGGCGACCAGTTCTATATATTCGGTGTGGTGGGAGGAGCTCGGGTTCAGATTTGGTAGTCGTTCGTGTTGGTGAGGTCGATCGTCTGCTAGGGTTATTAGGGTCTTTTGGGTTTTGTTTATTCAGGGGTCTGGTTGGGTTCGGACTTGGTAGGCGTTGTTCGCGTTGGTTAGGTCGATCGTCTGCTAGGGTTATTAGGCTCTTTTGGGCTTGTATTTTCAGGGGTCTGGTTTCTGTGTTTTTGGATTATAGAGGGCGTTCTTCTGGCGTTTTGGTTCTGCGAGCTGTTTGGAGGAATCCCCGTTATTATTTTGCGTGGAATTCGAGGGTTTGACGGGTTTAGATCCTGGTAATTGAAACAGATCGGAAAAGCTTCGGAGCGTTTGGTCGTCAGAATGCCGGGGAATCCACTTTGCACGCTGTTCATCGGTCAGTACTCCATTTCTTATTTAGTCTGTTATCATGCCAGCCCGAGATCTTATATGTTTGTTTTCGAGGGTTTAATTGTTCGTATTGTTCGCGAAGGTGGAATTCCTTTGTTGTTTGATGTTTCTGTGATAAAATCTACTTAGGGTTTGCTCTTTTTATCATATCCTTTTATTTTATATAGTGTCTGTCAGATCTCACATATTGCGTGCCGCGGGTGTTTCGATTGTAAATAGTAATCTGCGATTGACTTATAAGAATCTCAGCTTCTGTCATGACAGTTTCAGATAATGAAACTGTATTCCTTTAGAGATGGATTTAATCTTGTAAGACCTGGGGTGTCTTGTCTTTTAGTTGTTGTCATTAGGGGTTTTGGAGCCTCTACGTGGGCCGTAGGTTTCGGTGTATTGGAGTGTTTTGACTGTATTAGTTTTAATGTAAATTACTCATGGATGTCTGGGTTTGGCTTGTTAGATTCTTCTTTCAGGGCTGATAAAACCTTTGGATAACATTGATCCAACATCTCATTTATGTATAGTGAGCGATGAAAGGTCACATTCCTGGATTTATTTTGCATTTGCAGATTTGTCCTAGCGTTGGTTTTATTATGCGTGGAGAGAGGTTAGAAAATGTTGCTGCAAATATTGTCGTTAACTTGTTATTATAAATGCAAAATGATTGGGATTTACATTTTTAGGCATTCGTTTTATTATGATTCATGATGGGTTTGGCTTATAGGTTGGTTCTATGCAAGTAATCTTAAACTGTTTTTGGTTATCGCTAATATGTATTTTACTCTACTATTGGAGTTTAAGATTCCTTTTAATTCCCTTAAAAATAGTTGTAGTGAGCATGACAAAGTTTCCACTTCAGGGGAGGAATCTATTCATCAATATAAGTCTGTTGATTTGTCGTAGTTATGGCCTTTTCTCCTTCTGGGTCTTGTTAGTGAATTCTAATAGAATTGGTGTAGAATCCTAAGAAGTTTAGATTAATTCCTTCGCTACGTTACTGTAGTTGCTGGATAGCTGTATGTAGTGGTATTTTTCATGTAGACCGTATGCACTAGATATAATTAAAAGTGGTTCTTACACACCTACCATCTTGTTGCCTTTTGTATTCGACGGTTCTCTACGCGTGTCGTTTTCATTTCTATCTATATGCTGTTCTGAACTTGTTAAATCTATGGAATTGGCGGTGGTTGGTTGCGCAAAGGGGTTTTGTTCCGGCTAATTAACTTTTTTTATTTTTAATTGCTTGTTTAGGAAACTTGGATGACAAAGTGGATGAAAGGGTGTTGTATGAAATTATGATTCAGGCCGGCCCTCTGATGGATGTCTATATCCCGAGAGATAAAGAGACCAATCGTCACAAAGGCTATGCTTTTGCGGAGTATGAAACGGAGGAGGTTGCTCAGTATGCTGTGAAGTTATTTTCTGGATTAGTTTGTCTATACAACAAATCTCTCCGTATTGCGGTTTGTCTACTGCCTGCCATCTTTTTCCCTGATTTGTTTGTTGTTATCTATGATGCATCTGTAAATTTGCCCCTTTTGTGTTGGTTTGCCTTAAGATGCATTATTTCCTCTCCATTACCCTGTTAATTGGATGTTGCAAAATTATTTAAGACATCTGAATTTTAAGTGGAGCTAAAGCTTTTCATTATTGATTTCTCTTACAGATTTCTGGTCAAGATAAATCACCACAATCTCAGGCTGCTGTTAGTGCGCCTCCCACTCAGAGACCGCCTATCCAGTCACCTACGGTATCTGGGAAGCAAATGCCTCCTCCTCTTCCTACGCCTTTACAAGTCAATTCATCCAGGCATAATTTGCCTTATCACTCGCCAATTTCAAGCTACACGTCAGGTAAGGTTCTGATGTTTTGCCTTGTACTTTCTAACCAACTAAATGAATTAGTGGAAATATGGTATTAAAATATAAGTAGATTGTTCCTTATCCATATATCTATAAGGCAGGCAGTAATTTCATTGGATTGGTAGGAAGTGTTTGATTAGTTCAGTATAACATTATATATATTATATTCCTGTTTCTTACTTATCATTATATTGTTTGTTTCACAGCTTATAATAGTCTGGGAGCTACTAAAAATGGTTATAACTTGGAGAAATTTTCACACTCACAATCATTCAATAACAATTCCAATGTTATAGAGGCACGGAGGTTTGATTCTTATTTGTCACCAGTGAGTCATATGGGCCATAGGTCGTCTGTCCATGGTTCAGGACATGCTTTTGCATATCCTTCCTATTAGCATATGTTCTGGCAAATTTCTGTACCATCTATGTACCATATGATAGGAAGGAAAACAGTGCGTTTTCCGTAAGCCATTTACTACTTTTCGATGGAATATGTAGATGGGGTTTGATCTACTGCTCGATGGGGTTTGATGGGTTAAGTTATGCCTGCCTCAGTACGTGTACAATACTAGAACCCGATGGCTGGTAACAAAACTTGACAATTAAGGAATCTCCATCAGGTTAAGATCACAATTTTGAGAGATCTGGTATAGCTCAAGACTGAAAGCTACTGACTTAGATCTCCAATATTGATTCACGTTTTTAATGTTGACTAATTTGTAATTATATCAGCTCGATATTAAAACTCTGAAATTATCTATTAGAATCGAATTTCAGCTGAGTTAACTACAATTAAATTTTAACCATTCAACTTCTACTTCCAACTTCAATTAACTTTTAATCATTCAACGTCTACTTTGGATTGTGTAATGGGTTGTGAGCATATCAGAGCTGGAGGAAATTGAGCTTCACCATGTGAACAATGCGAAAGTTTTATACATGAAGGTCCATGATTTCACATGGTTTATACATGAAGGTCCATGCTTGTGGCATTGGAGTGGTTTAGAAATATTAACATTAATGTAAGATTGTTGCAATGCATCCCTCTGCCATGAGTATAATTTACTCACAAGGTTTAGAGACTTGAGATTTTGGCCAAGGGTATTTTACTATTTTCACACTGGAGGTGCTAGTAAAATGTTACCTGCAGGATCAAATCGAGTCTATCGCAGAGCTTTTAATTTAGTGGCTATTTTATTATCTGTTGAATTGTTCTTAGTTTTGTTAACTTGGTTTTTGTCCATCCAATATATGATCGATGGATTGCCAAGATGTTGATATTGAAAAAGGTGCTGCCTACACTTACATCTAGAATTTTGATGGTATCTTATTTTGAACTTGCGCGTGGTTGCCTAGTATATGTTGTTAACACTGCATTTATTTACCCTATATTTTAGGGTTTGTGACCTCATCTTATCCCTTTGAGGTTTAATTTCTACATAGAATATTCAGCCTAGGCTGCCTCCACGAGATCGAGTTATAAGTCGAATTGTCTTTTCCTTTGAAATTTAACACCCGGATTGATATGTTTGTTGCTTTCAATTTACAGTAAAAAGTTACGATCCTGTTTGATTTTTAATATTTTTTTTAAATAATTCTAATGGCCAATAACGGTGAATTTTCAAGGTACCAGCAACATTCCAATGTTTGACTTGCCAAACTCCTTAAGCATTCCATTGCATTTTACATTCTATGAACACACAGAACTATATCTTAATCCAGAACTATACACCTTCATTTCCTCACATACACAGAAGGCCTTCGGCTTATTGGATGTTGGTGTCCTGTTCACGAGTTCCAAGGCCTTGGTCTCTTCGTATGCTGGTGTCCTTTTGTCCAACTTACAATCCCGGGGATCTTTGCATGGTGGTGCCATCTACTGCTAAACTACAGCTTGAAAATAGACCTTTTAAAAACAAATCTTGGTTATTTGCATGTTGCCTGAGGACAAACTTATTCGAACAGCTGAAAGCAAACTCGTTGGAACAGCTTGAAAGGCAAGTTGACCAAGCCATATTTTGAAAGCCAGCAGGATAAATGTGGAGTGAAAACAAATCTGGGCTCTTTGCTTATTCGAACAGTTAGGAACAAACTGGTTTGAACTTACCAAGCTACAGATTGAAAGCCAACTTGACCGAGCTGCAACTTGAAAACCAACTAGACCAATGTGGAGAGGTTGAATTTCCCAGGTTGGGTCCTTGTTCAATGTTGGGTGGATTTATTTTTTGAAAGTCTCTCATTATTGCTAGTCTGAGCTTGGTGTAGGCTAAGGCTGGATCTGGCTCTAATGTTGGTGTAATGCACCCCTTCTTAATTCCCTTCAAACACAAGTTAATTCCCACTACAACAGAAATTAGAAGGAGGTGGTCAATGGTGGTCACTATGCTGACCTGAGATCGAGGCAATATTAGGAGGTGGTCACTATGCTGACTTGAGATCCAAGGCAATATTATGGAAATGGCGTCTAAAATCTTTGATCTTTCTCAACTTCCAACTTCTATCTTTGATCTTTCTCAACTTCCGACTTCTTGTTATTTACTGCGCCAATTCCTTGTCTATGCCTTGTCTATGCGGGCCTGCCTCAAGCCTACTGACAAAGTGAGTTCTTCCCACATGACTCTTCTCTCAATGTCCAATGAGCAAGTTCATTTCTCCCCGCTCAGTCACTTGGTTCTTATCAACCGGAGCGCAGCCTTCTAACACGTCCTTTGAGCATCTAGGATCAAAGCCTCCCTTTGGCCTCGTGATAAGGTTTAAACAAATAAGGGCAATAATCTTAGGTCTTCCTTTTGCACCATACTATATGCCTCGACCATGGCTCGGTTATGTTGGTGGTGGTTCTGTAATTGCTTGGACTTGTGCCATTGTTGTCATACTTCCTGAGTTTGCCATTGAGTTACTCTTCTTGGGTTTTCAATTGTAGCCGAAATGCATAATGCAGTCCAGGGATTTGTCCATTCAACCTCTCAAATGTGTCTCATTATTGGGAAACAGGTGACATTGCCCTAGAGATCTGCAGGTCTCTTTTGAGGAATAGCATAATAAAACTTGTGAAGTTAACCCATAAAGCATACAATGCCCAAGAAGGTTTCAATGAAATCTGTGTCTCACCGATGAACAGGAAGTCTCCTTCCCAGTTAGATTTACAAGTAGAAACCATACATCTTGGCTCAAGATTAACATTATTACAAATCCTATAGTCATTACATTCATGTCGGTTCAATTTTCAGGCATAAGCTACAGAACTAGTCATCAAATAAACATCACTGAAGGCTGGAAACCACCACAGTTAAACGTACAATGCACATTTATCATACAATGGTGTGACTCGGTGCTTACCGCACTAATATAGATGGTTTAATTTGTGTGTTTTCTAATTGTAGCCGAAATGCATAATGCAGTCCAGGGATTTGTCCATTCAACCTCTCAAATGTGTCTCATTATCGGGAAACAGGTGACATTGCCCTAGAGATCTGCAGGTCTCTTTTGAGGAATAGCATAATAAAACTTGTAAAGTTAACCCATAAAGCATACAATGCCCAAGAAGGTTTCAAGGAAATCTGTGCGTCTCACCGATGAACAGGAAGTCTCCTTCCCAGTTAGATTTACAAGTAGAAACCATACATCTTGGCTTAAGATTAACATTATTACAAATCCTATAGTCATTACATTCATGTCGGTTCAATTTTCAGGCATAAGCTACAGAACTAGTCATCAAATAAACATCACTGAAGGCTGGAAACCAACACAGTTAAACGTACAATGCTCATTTATCATACAATGGTGTGACTTGGAGCTTACCGCACTAATATAGATGGTTTAATTTGTGTGTTTTCTAATCGAGCATTAGCACATCGCATCACTACAGCAACAAGGCACACATTCATCAGAGTTTCAGAGTTCCAGTTACAAATGAATACAACACCAATTTTGCAAGGAATGCATTTACAAGTACTTATGAACACTGTAGTTGGCAACTGGGATTGGGACTAGAACTCTCCACCTAACCATAGGCAAGTTGCAACCAAGTTGTTCTTGCAGCTGTTACTGCCGAGCCAGATTCCTGTGCTCGAGGAGGTAGAGTGCCTTCATTCACTAGCTACACACATGATTTTCAACATTTCAGGATAATCACTTCATGCCAGTGTAGATATCTTCAGCTCACTCTACAGGAGAAGAGAGCCACAATAATGAAACACATGATATTTAGGTTAATCACTTCATTACAGGATACTTGTGGTGAGATCTTCAGCTCACTCTATCGGAGAAGAGAGCCACAATAAGGTGGTTTTTCAGTGGTGAAATCACTCTCTAGGTGGTTCATTGGTGTCAAGATCCAGAGTTGGAGCTGTCACACCTGAGCCAGAGCCAGATTCCTGTGCTTGATGAGGTAGAGTGCTTTTGTGGGCTTTTTGACCAATAGAACAACTAAAAGAGGAACGCCACCAGGCCACACTGTCTTTATTCACCAATTACGCCTGATATTCAACATTTCAGGCATAATCACTTCATGCCAGGATGCCACAGTGTAAAGATCTTCAGCTCACTCTATAGGAGAAGAGAGTCACAATAAGGAAGTTGGTTCTTCAGTGGTTAAACTGTTGTTGGTAAAGAAATCACTCACTAGGTGGGTACATAGGTGAGTAAAGATCCAGAGATTTAACCCAAGGCAACTCATGGTGGTTCTTTCAGCGCTCACGAACATTGAAGTCAATCCAATTCAACAGGTTCATCAAGCCTTATTGCTCTCTGTGATGCTTTTCACCCAATTCACAAACATCGGAGTAGATCCTTCTAATTCAACAGGTTCATCAAGCCATTGCTCTCTGTGATGTTTTTCACCCAGCAAACATCGGAGTCAATTCTTCCAATTCAACAGGTTCATCAAGCCATTGCTCTCTGTGATGCTTTTCACCCACCGAGCCTCAAGATCCAGAGTTTTAACCCAATGCAACTCATGGTGGTTCGTTCAGACCTCATGAACATCTGAGTCAATCCTTCCAATCCAACAGGTTCATCAAGCCCCATTGCTCTCTGATGCTTTTCACCCAGCAAACATCGGATACAATCCCTCCAATTCAACAGGTTCATCAAGCCATTGCTCTCTGTGATGCTTTTCTCCCACCGAGCCTTGTGTCAGTGGATTCCTCAGCTGGTGCTCTAATCCAGAGTTCAAATCTTAGGGATAGTAATCACTATTTCCTCTCTTTTGCTTTCAATATGCTCTTGCTGCTTTTGCGTGCATGTTTTCTGCGCATGTGTGTGTATGCCCTCCTCTTCAAGTTCCCTCGGCCATTTTTCCTTGTCCTAGTCGACGGCCAATTGCCCCGTGGATAGCATGGCCCATGCTGCTCTATTAAATTGTCCTTATTTGCTTGTTAAAGTTAAGGACACCTGGGTTCTTGTTGGTTAAACTTATTGCATAGTCAGCCCATTTAAGACCACTTCAGCCAACCTAACCCATGCATGCCATTTAAAAACATTTATTCCCTCTCTCTTAAAGCAATGGAATCCATTTCCCAAGAAATTCTGGGGTATCATAGTTGGGCGGGTGGGTAAAAATAACTAATTAAGAAATCCTTCCTCTCCTTTTAGTTTAGCCTCTCTTCCTCACTCGGGGATTGGGTGGGTTGGTAAATAGTAGGGTGAGCCATACCCCCCTTGTTGATCTCCCTTTCGTCAATCAAGCCACCCTAATCAGCTAACCATGCTAATCCCACCGTACTACCCTATTACCTCAGAGCTAAGCATGCCAAAACACAAGTTATGTATTCACCTGTAGGCCTAAAGGTATATATGCATTCTCCAATAAGGGTTTCATTACGCATGTGATGCAGGAGGTTTAACTAGTTAATGTTGTTGATTCTGTTGCTTAAATCGATTAAGCGAGTGATCCAGTTGAATCAATAATAGCTTCAGTTGGCCTGGTTTCATATCCTTGAGATCGATAGCCAGTAGTGTCCCTTCCAGTAGATTCCGCTGATTCCCAGTAGTGTCCCTTCCAGTCGATTCTGCTGATTCATATGTGAACTTTGATGACCTTGATTGTCGTTGATCTAGCAAATAGAGCACCACCATCTGTTGAATAAGTTGATTTGCTTATGGATAAGCTGTTTCACGACGCATAACCTGTTGCTGATGCTAGAATTGGTAAGCCTGCAGTAGTAGGGAGAGCAATACACCCCTTGATCTCCCTTTCGTCAATCTTGCCACCCTACCTCAGATAACCATTGCTAATTCTACCCTACCCCTATTACCTCAGAACTAAGCATGACAAAACACACGTTATGTATTCACCTGTAAGCCTAAGGATATATGCATTCGCCAGTAAGGGTTTCATTACTGATGCGATCCATTGAAGGTTCAACCAGTTAATGTTGTTGATTATGTTGCTTAAATCGATTAAGCAAGTGATCCATTTGAATCAATGGCAGCTTCACTTTGCCTGGTTTCATATCCTTAAGATCGATAGCCAGTAGTGTCCCTTCCGGGTTATTCTGTTGATTCGAACGTTGATTCCTGATAAGTTGTTTCCACAATTGGTAAGCCTGCAGTAGCATTTGAAGCCAGAAGCAAAGGGATGGAGTCGCTCATCGATCATATGGATGAGGGTCTTTACCGCTCAAAGGGGTTTATCGCTCATCCATCATATCTGCGAGGTACGAATTAATACGTGGTTTACCAAATTATATAATTGATGGGTATCACAGTTGGATAGAAGAACAATCTTACCGTTGGAATAATATTAACAGGATTGTGAGGTTGGATGACCAGAGTTTTAATCCCTTAACCGGTAGATTCCACTTTCATCCCTTTCCCATCAAAAAGAGATTTGAACCTTGGATTACGCCTTCATTTCTTTCCCATGAAATTTGAACCTAGAATTTAGAACTAATGATTTGGGAAATAAACACCATATAAATCAAATCAATCCCATGGATTGAAGTGCTCGAAATAAGTTATCTGCACCCATACAATGTGTCTTTGCACTTCACATTTAAATATGGGCTCTCTTTACGTTGGTTCAATTTCAACCACTAAACCATAGCCTAGCAGGAGACCGTAAGTTCCTTGGCTTATTTTCCCTGCAAGCAGCAGACATTGTATAAAATCCGCTTTTTCTACGAGCACCTGCTATGACCAGCTATTCAATTTTCATCATGTTCTAAGCATGCAGCATTGGCGTGACCCTTCAATATGTTTTATCGAGTCCTGACAGTATTTTTTTCATCATGTTCCAAGCATGCAGCATTGGTGTGACCCCAATAACGAGTTTTATCTTGAGTTTTGACCGTCATCTTTGTGTTCATTGTGGGAAAAGTTCCAAATATGCGACGACAGTCTGATGGAGAGTCACAAGGCTTTTTTACTCGTTTTCAGAACTTCCGACTTTTTTTCCCTTTATTTTTTGGGGCCTCTAATTGTTTAAATAAATGTAAAACAAAATCACTTACGTTTGAAAGATATTTGCTGCTTTCATTTTTTCCTTTGGCGTTTTAATTTAGTGTTTAAATTACTGTTCAGTTTACATTAAAGATTATATGCCTTGTAATTTTAACTGGTGATATTAATTAAAAATGTTTGACACAACCACGTAAGACGAAACAACTTGTGTTCAAAACATTATTTGCCTTACTCTCGGCTGATGATATTGTTATAGCGACTTTTGACAGTCTCCTGTGTTTTAAACTGGTGTTCACTGTGGGAAAAGCTACAATGTGCGACCACGCGCCTGATGGATTCCGATCTTCATTCCCTTTTTGAAGCTGATATTTTTTTCCTTTATTTTCCGAGGTCACTGATTTATTGTTTAAACTTATAAAATCACATCCGTCATAATTTATTTTTCTAGTTTGGGCGATTAAGTTATATTTCAAAATTATTTTGAAAGTAATTTTAATAATCACAAAGATTTTATTAATTCAAAAATATCTTCATTGATGGTATAAGATAAAGTCAATGATAGGTAATCTAATTTGAAAAAACTTGTTCTCAAATAAATATTTATAATTTCTTTAGTGGTGGTGGTGGTAATGAAACAATCGATTTCTTATTCAATTGGAATGGAGTAAAATTTAATATATGATTAAATTTTTAGTTTTTCTTAATTATTTAGTTTTTCATCTTGGCATCTAGCTTCTCGTTGTTTTTCATGTCATTACAGCCATCCCTAATTTATATCATATATCAAGCTTAATTTCTGTTAATTTTCCGTATATATAATGAAGACCCTTCCAAGAGAGAAATGTAGAAATGTGTTTCGATGTTAATGTTATGCGAGTGGATTAACATTTGTGTGAGAGAGGAGCAAGACATTCTTTGGTTGGTTGTTATCTGTAGGTTACAGGGATTTGCAATGGGAGCGAAGTCTATTGTTGTTGGTTTCGACAAAAACATCAACATATGAGGAGAAAAGTATGCCAATAATTTTTTTGTATTTTTGTTTTTTTTTAATCATGAATATGAAGAGATGTGTGACGATAAGGGAAAATAAATTGTTGATTTAAAATTATTGCTTGATAGAAGTAAAGATTGTAATGATAAATCAACATTTCATATATTCTTCATATTCGAGATGAAGTGTAGCAGACCTTGCTAACTTGCTCCAACAAGAGAGGTTTTGCTTTCATTGTAAATCTCATTTCCTTATACATGTCACACTTGCATTCGTTGGAGGTAGGCCATAAGAATACAAGTTGCAGGTAGGCCAATAGAATTGAAATTCGTGTTAGGTGAAACCATGTTGGAGGGTAGGATTAAAGAATTGAAATCTTTTTAGGTGAAACCTTGAACATGATCTTGCACGAGACTTTTGCTTCCCTCCAAATTTTCTAGTTGTAGCAATTTGAATGGACTTGGAATTAAATCATGTTTGTTGTTGGAATTAAATACAATGATCATGTGTTCTAAAGACTACTATTTCACTTCCTAACAAAAGAGAGACTAGTATTTCACTTCTATCAAAAGAGACTGTATTTAGGTAGTTGAAGAAATGAAGTCCAAATGTAGAAAAATGCAATTAAACCCATAAAAACACATTATAAATTATTAGAGATTGTTACCTTGCTAGGTTTCATTAGAAATCATCATTCCCCTAGAGTACGACTCCTTTCCTTCCCATGAACCTTCCCATGAACCTCACCATGAAAACTCTCTTATCCTATTAGTTGATAGTTTCTTCTAAATGGAAACCGTTTAAAAAGGTTTATGTACGTCTACGGGGGTCATTATAATGAATGTCATGTCATTATTGAATGCTATGATACCAATAAACTAATTTATTGATAATAAATTCATTATTAATTAAAATTATTTGTATGTTTTTAATTATGTCCATTGAATGTTTTAGAATATTTTTGTTACCTTTCAAAAATTTATTTTTCAAGTTGTTATGCTGTTTTTGTTTTTTGTCATTTTAAAATTTTAGATTGTATTTTCTTAATTTTAAAACAAGTACAATTTGTCATTTAAAATCAGTGCAATTTGTCATTTGACTTTCTAAGTTCATCAAATGATCTAAATTTGCCACTAGGTAAATGAGATATATTCTAATTAAATAGTCATAGTAGTGCATAAAGTTAGTCATCTTATCAATTAGAGAATTAAAAAATTATCATTTGAATATACATTATAAATTTAAGAGTTGTAGGCTAGGAAGTTATTGGTGCAGGTTCTTTGGCATTGGAACTGCGAGGTTTAAGAAGCTCGTTTTGGAGGTGGTACCCCAAGTGAGCTAGTTGGGCATGTAGATTTTCTAGGCGTGTTAAAATCTTTGGTCTCAAATATGCTATTCAAATAAAAACAAAATATCATACTATACCTCTTGCTTCTCCTTTAATAATAGTCTCCACTTAGGCCTAGGGGATGAGAGATAGCAAATTGTTGAAAAGCCACTACACCAATGGGCAAATAGATCAAAGTCCCAACAATGTTGTTGACAAACCTCGACTCCATTGGCATTGTGAATGTTCATCAACTAGAAGTACATTGTGAGTACTTAATGTATAACACCTACATTGTACAGTAACAACTTCCAATGGACTAATCCATGATTGGCAATGTTGGAGAAAAGAGCAATCAAACCCTTAAAAACACATGGTGTCCTCGACACATTTCATTCCTTCCCATCAAAACTCCCTTATCCTATTATTTATCTACCTTTTGCATAGTGATGTTTTAACAAATGATAATGCCATTGATAGTTTCCTCTAAATGGAAACCATTTGGGAAGGGTTATGTTTGTCCATCTTTTAAGGGGGGTCATTGTAATGAATATAATGTCATTACCAAATGTTATAATACTAATAAATTAATTTAAATTAAATTAATTTATTGATAATAAATTCAACATTAATAATAACATCATTAATTAAAATTATTTTTGTGTTTCTAATTATGTATTTTGAGATTTTATTTAATTAAAGTCTTTGAGATTTGAATTCAATTATGAATGAATTTTTTTGTAAACTTGGTATTGCCTCCATTTTCATTAATTTTTAATAGCAATATATAGATAGATAAATATTGTTAGGTGGCCTCAACTCTACCTTGAATGGGCGTGGTATACCATAAAAAAATATAAGGTTCCTAGTTTGTCATATCAAGTTACCATTACTTGAATGTTCATACATAAACTATTTTTTTCTTGCCTACTAATTGGATTGGTTAAGCATAAAAATATAAATGCTATCTGCATATAAACATAAGCTCAATCGATTTGGAGATGCACTGTAGACAATACGCTATGTGCTTGAAGCGACCATTTTGTTTTTGCAATGAAATTTGAGTTTATCAAACTCACCCTTGTAATTCGGGAAACCTTGAACAATTGTTGCCAAACTCATTGAAATTTGGTCAGGGGCTTTGCGTAGAATGCCCTTCATAGACCAATATAGGAATAAGGTTTGTTTGAACTATGTCAATCTACTTTGTTTGCCTTTAGAATGCCCTTCATAGACCAATATAGGAATAAGGTTTGTTTGAACTATGTCAATCTACTTTGTTTGCCTCGCATTGGGCATTAGATCCCTCCATTCTTTTGTTTCCATTTCCATCGTTCTAGCCTTTTGATTGAGGCCGATTTCCCACTTCTTAATTAGTTTTTGAATATCTTTTGCTATATTCTCATGGCAAGTCTTTGCAGCGCCTTGAATAATTTCCACAGTGGGCCTCTTGTGTCATGGCTTACTCGTGGGTGAGCTAGGATTCCCCTCAACCTCTTTGTCTTTGTATTTTCAGTCTTGACTTCGTGTTGTCGGCCTATTTGATTGAGCTATCTTCTTTTTCTCCTTGTTTTGATGGCTATGTAATGCATGTACATGTGTGTGGGAGGGTGAGACTTTCAACAATCTCAAGATCCCAGGAGTTTACCTGTCCAATGAGCAAAGCGATGCAATTTTGTGAAATAAAACAAATTGCCATTTCTTTCGTTCCTCAAGATATGCAACACTCCAATTGCCCATTCCTTGACCCCTTGGGTGGTTTGCAGGTTCGTTGGATTCCTCTTACGATTTTGCCCAACAACCCAAGTTAGCACCTACGACCCCAATTTGACTTGACACCTTTAGCGGCCTTCAACCAACGACCCCAACTCGAAAAGATGAGTGGCCCACCCGACATGACTCCATCTTTTGTAATTTGCAGAAATAGTTTGCCTACCCTTTGCCCCTTCCTTGGTCAGACCCCCACTTTGCCTTTCTCACAGAGACATGGTGGTTATTGTTGGTAATTCCAAACGTGAAGCCGATGTATAGTTTGAAGGCCAAGTAATCGACAAAACTCGAGATAGAGGGTAGTCATCCTAGCTTGATTCGACCCCTCTAGGTCTATACTTCCATTTGCCATGACTCTCACTAGGTTGTATGCAAACACTGTATCCCATTCCCCCAAAGATAAGAAAACACAATGGTATCTTGATTGCACCCAAGTAACCTTTCTTATCACGCCACAACAACATACTAGACAAATTCCTATACAGGGTTGATTCCATATCCCTCTTACTCCCAATAATCACAAATAGATTGGCCCTTGATGCCTTGACTTAATACAACCATTGTAAGAAAGGTGTAGGGGTCGTCGTTAACATACTCGATGTTTGTCGCAGCTGAGAGTTGAGGAGGGGTTGTAGCTTTTTTGTCTTGCAACAAAATCCCCACACCATGCACAATGACAAATTTTGTGGGGCTTTGTCCATCCACCTTGCCTTTTTATGCATGTAGGACATTTGGCCACCCTTTCCACTCATGTGTATGGTGGTGGGCTTCATTATCGAGGCCTCCATCATAACTAGATGCCACTTTGCACCTCGATCGGGGGTTTGGATCTTGGGACTGTGGGTGATCCCTACTATCTTCCCTATCCTGCTCTATGATTCCTTGCAATGGTTCCCAATGCTCATTCAATGAGTTGGTTGGCTAGATTGTTTCTAGGGGCTCATTTTGATGGGTACATTGCTAGTTTGCTAGGAGGTTTGCTGCTTCATTTCTTTCCCTCACATGCATGAAGATGGCATATTCAAAGTTTTGAAGTATGTTCCCAGTTCTCGCACATGTCCCATTTCTTTCCTTGATTTAGTTTTTTTGAGGGTGTTAGCTACTAGTTGTTAGTCCCCTTCAATCGCAAGCTTTTAAAAGCCTAGATAGGCTCCAATGAATTTTGCTTCATTGTTAGATAGGCTCCACATGAGTTCGCATAGATGCATCTTGTTAGGGTGCTATGGTCACAAAAGATCCCTCTGAACCTTGCTTTTCTCGGGTTGCCTTTTGATGCTTTGTCAAAGTTTAGTTTGATGAATCCTTTAAGTGGCTATTTGAAGGTTCGACCAATGTCTTGAGATTGATTTCCACGAGGGGGCTATCATAGTCAAAACCAAGTGAAGGCACTGCAGGATTCTTGCCTCATGGGGTGTCCACTTATATGATAAGATGGTTTCTTGTATATTTTGCGTAATTCCCTCCCACACTACCCCTTGGTCCAAGGTTAGCTTTTTTGAAAATCCTCAGGTTTCTCTTCTTCCAGATAGCCCAAAGAGTGAAACTTGGGACCAATGCCCATGCTCGGTTGATGATAAAGATGGAAGATAGGCCTTGTCTCCAGATTAGGATGGTTTCTCGTATACTCAAGGGGTCTCGATCCATCCTTTTGAAGAGCTCTTTCACTTTTATCCATTTTAGTGTGGCATATTGACACGAGTTAAGGAGATGCTCTAGATGCTCGGAATGATTCCCACAAAGAATGTAGATAAAGGGTCCATAAAAGCCTCTTTTAGTCATTTTATTTAAGTTAGGATTTTGCTTTTGCAGACCAGCAAGAGGAAACATGCCACCTTCGATCACCACCTTCCTCCCCAAATTTTCATCCAGATTTGTTGTTGGTTCCCTTGTCCCCATCCTGCTTTCAGTCTATAAGCTTTTTGGATGCCGAATGATCCCTTCCTTGTATATTCCCATTTCAGAATATTTGGGCCATCTTGGAATGTGATCCTTTTGGAGTCTAGTTCTTTTTTTAATTGTTGCCATTGGTCTGAATCTATAGCACTTGTCTAGTCTGTCCTGTGTTTCCATCTTCTCCAACCGTTGTTTATTGCCTCCTCTTTGCATATGTGAACCAATTGTGCAACCCTTGTCTAGGGAATTACTTTCCCCTCCGTTGCCATGAATCTTGCCAAAAGAGGGATGTTTGTCCATTCCTTACTTCCTAGAAGAAATGTTGGTGTATGATATCTCTGTTCAGGGCCACTAGGTTCGAAATCGCTGGTCCTTTTGGGGGGTCTTGATACCTTAGGATGTTTTTATGTAGGTTGGCATGCCATATTTCCGCGTCCACATTTGTTTCCACAAGCCCTCTCCACCCTGTCCCATCTCCACCATAGTTTAGCCCACATTACTTGGTTGAGAGTGAGGGGATCTGGGAGGCTTAACCCCCCCTCCAACTTGGGTATGATGAGGTTATGCCACGATCACAACCCATTTCCTCGGCGGTTGTTCGCCTCCCCAAAGGAATTATTGCAAATAGTTTTTGGCGCAGCCATTCCAAATAGATGACAAATGGGTATGGAATGAAGCACAACTTTGAGAAGAATAATGCGACCAACAAAGGTAAGGGCCCTAAAGGTCTAGTTCTTGAGCTTGTTTTGGATTTTTTGCATTAATTGGTTCTAGCAAGCTACTTAAAGAAAATTCACAAATAGTGGTATACCTAGATATTTGGTGGGCAGAGAGTGAAGTCCAAATTCCAACACCCTGGCAAGAAAGGCTTGGATATTCTTGGGTGTATTAAAGAAGAAAATGTAAGATTTATCATTATTGATTAGGGTCTCGAATGCTTCCATGAAAACAAGAAGAATTTCTTTGATGCCTCGGGCTTCCTTTAGAGAGACATGACAAAAGAGGGGGAGGTTGTTTCCTCGGAGTCTTAGACCCAAGATCTTGAGATTACGAGCTTTGTTCTTCAGTAGTCTGTCCAAACCTTCATTGACTTGAATGAAGAGGAAAGACGACAAAGGGTCACCTTGTTTGAGCCCCCAAGTAGGATTGAAAGATCTCTTAGGGCAACCATTGAGGAGAATGGAGTAGACTGGGGAGGATACCATGGTCAAAATCCATCGACTCCATATTTGATCAAACCCATAAAGGCTTAGAGGATGCTAGTGAGGAAGGTCTGGTTGATGTGGTCATAGGCTTTAGAGAGGTAAAGCTTGATCATCAACCCTGGTACTTTGAGCTCTTTAAGAGAATGGATAAAGGGTCACCTTGTTTGAGCCCCCAAGTAGGATTGAAAGATCTCCTAGGGCAACCATTGAGGAGAATGGAGTAGACTGGGGAGGATACCATGGCCAGAATCCATCGAATCCATATTTGATCAAACCCATAAAGGCTTAGAGGATGCTAGTGAGGAAGGTCTGGTTGATGTGGTCATAGGCTTTAGAGAGGTAAAGCTTGATCATCAACCCTGGTACTTTGAGCTCTTTAAGAGAATGGATCACCTCTCGAGCCATCAAGCCATCCAAGATTTGTTGGTTTTTGACAAAGTCGGTTTGTTCAAGTGAAATAAGAGATGGAAGCAAGGGCTTGAGGCGTTTTACATTAATAGTGGTTATGATATTGTAAATAACATTACACAAAGCTATTGGTCTAAATCCTTGGGGATCCTTAGATTTAGCCGATTTTGAGATAAAAATAATGAACGTAGCATTTAGGCTCAGGCATACCTTTTGGTTGCGTAGAGACTCCACCACTTCCAGGACATCTTGACCTATGCAGTTCCAAGCAACTTGAAAGAACTCCACCATGAATCCATTTGGCATGCCTTTCACAACCTCCTCCACTTACTCTAGCATGACCACCCGCATGAGGCCAAGGTTGTGATCTCTGGAGACGAGGTGGGGTATGTTCTGAGTAATTCTTTGGATTGCCTCGGATCAATTATGATAAGGTTCTGTGAGCAGAGAGTGGAAGTGTTGGACCACCATAGCCTCCATGTCCTCATGTTGTACTATATTTCTTGCCTCATCTTTCAATGAAAAGATCATGTTATGTTGTTGGTGTTGGACCATTACATTATGGAAGAAGCAAGTGTTTCTTTCTCCCTACTGCAACCAGTTGACTCTTGATTTCTTTATTCAGAGTATTTATTGTGTTCTTCCAGTTGTAATGAGTTGCCCCTCCTCTTCCACTAAAGGCGCTTCCCTACCTTTAGTGGTGATCTTCCTTGTTATTTGTTGTTGGTCTTCCATGATATGTCCAAATTCCTCTTTATTCCATTTCTTAATCTAGTGCTTGATCTCTTTGAGCTTGACCTAGAATGTGTGCATAATTTTTTTGCTCATTGTCTCATTGTTCTCTCCTCACCTCTTTATTTGTTCCAAAAGCTTGGGATCTCCGAGCTAGAAGGCTTCAAATATGAAAGGGCAATTTTAGACCTAGTTTTGAGATGAATCTTCGAGCAAATTGGCAAGTGGTCAGAGCCCATAACTGGTAGGATGGATGCTTCTAGGAATAGGTTGCGGGAGATGACTTGCTCTGAAGCCAAGAAACAGTTCCCAATTTGGATGCAATCGAATTATGACCTCTCTGATTGCTCTCGGTGCAAGTTCCGTTGTTGGTTTGCACGTCTACCAGTTTTAGCTCCAAGATTGAATCGTTGAACATCTCCATATCTAAATCTTGGTGGCACATTCCTCCTTTTCTTTTCCTCTGGAGACGTTATCATATTGAAATATTCCCCCACTATCCATCTGTCTCTTGGGCATTCTTTTCGCAAGCAAAGTCATGAAGGAAGGCCCCTTTTTCTTCGGGAGTACAAGGTCAACAATTTGCCACCACGAAAATGAGATATATTGATGGCTTCATAAGTAGAGACATATTAATGCATAAGTAACTCATGAAAGTTAGTCATATTATCAATTAGAGAATCGAAACAAAAAATATTGTTAGAATATACGTAATAAATTCAAGAGTGAGGGAAGTTATTGGTGCGAGATATTTGGCACTTGAATTTGGAGGTTTAAGCTCGCTTTGGAGGTGGTCCAAGTGAGCTAGCTGGGTGTGCAAACTGTCTCGCTGAATATGTTTGGCATGGAGACATTCTAGGCGTGTATGTTGAAATATTTGAGCTCACATGATGCCATTCAAAGCAAAAAAATATCATATTATGCCTCTTGCTTTTCTTTTAATGATACTCTTTGCTTAGGTCCGGGGGATGAGAGGTAGCAAATTGATAAACACAGGTCCAATTAGTTGGACTAAGCTCCAAGTGACCAATTCACATCAAAAATTCTTTTAATTGACATTCCAAATTAGCTAACAAATTTGCTGTCAATAACATAGTTGATGGAAAGTGATAGTGGTTGGATTTGGGAGTTGAGATGTTCAATTATCACCAAAAAAAATGATTGCCTAGCCATTTCTAACCAAGTGGATCAAAATACACTACAGTAAAATAAAATTTATATTGTGTATTTTGATATAGTAAAATTACTTCCGTCACGTTTCAATAAATCACTTTGGAATATTTAAGTGAATTATTATCTATTTATTTATCTCTAACTTTATTTTTAGAATAATTATTAAATCATTATTTGGTAATTATTTCATTTCCCACTTTTCTTATTATTCGCAAAAAAATTTAATAATTCATTTTATTTTTAATTATCACTAAATAAAAATATTTGACCATTTTAAATATCTTTTCCTTTTAAAAAATATAAGAAACTATATTTGGAAGATTTGAATATTGAAGCGACGAAAAGAAAGATCTAAATATTGAAGTGACAAGGACATCAAAGGATCCATCCCACTAAGGGGGACTTACTACTTTTCGTAAATCCCTTTCGTTGGGTGGTATCAATAAAATATTCATTCTTTGGAAGTTATTTCATGATTGGGTTATTACAGTGGATTCATTTTTGCTGTTTGATTTTTAGATCATATACATCTATTTTTCTGCAGGGTTTTCTCACATATTTGTTGCAAATTTGAAGTATAAGAAACCACAATTGTTGTTAGGGTCTCTAGTAATCTGTGACTTAAAAGTGAGATATTTTTGTTATACCTTCCAAGAAATTTCATACTAAGAGACGACGCCTTCATTTGTTAGAGTGAAATTTCTTGGTAGGTGTACCCAAAAGATCTCACTTAAGTCACAAGTGACTAGTGACTTTAACAATAATTGTCGCTGCTTATCCTTCATATTTGAGAAAAACTTGCAGAAAGATAGGTGTATTCGATCTAAAAGAACTTACTACTTTTTTTTTTTGGTAAATAAGGCTATTCTATATTAATTCGAGAAAAGTAACATCACATATGCTATAGATGGGGTTGGCACGCTGCGCTTAACCAATCTCTGCCTTGGTTGCTTGGTTTACCAACCCTGAGCAGCTTCACAGTCCTCTATCTTCATCTTCATCATCATTGTCGGGGACTTCCTCCTTTATGGGGCATGCGTATGCTTGTGCAACTGCTTTCTCAGAATCTGCCACTGGACGCTTGGGTTTGGAGACAAGAGTGCAGAGGATGGGGGACTTTGGATCCTTAGCGTCAGGGACGCACATCCAAGTGTCTTTAGATTCTATAACCCAGAGATCAGATTCGTCGTCTTCCTCCACCTGAGTCGGTAGTGGATCAGTCTTGCGAGGAAGGGGGTGCGCCTAGTGCACGATGGTGGACTTTTGGGGGTCACACTTATCAGAATCAGAAGGGAAGACAGAGGGAAATTAGTGTGAGTTTCTCTAGGTTGAGGGCTCATCCTTTTATAAGGTCTGGGGCACATGCAAGGGGGATGTTGATGAGTAAGCCTCGCACGCCGCTGTGTGCCATAACCAATTTTCTGAGCAGGCTCAAGGGAAGAGTGATGGTTGATAGTTAGTTCAATCCTGTCAATCATCTATGATGATATGGTAGCAGAGGGGTACCTTGGAGAGGGTAGTACTGTACTCAACGTCTCATCATCATGCTTTATCTCGTTTGTCTCGTGCGGATGGCTAACGATTTGAGGATCCGTAGCAGGGGAGGCTCTGCGTAGTGGATCTTCGTCCTCAGGGGTATGGGAGAGATGATTATCAGTTGTGCCACTTCTATCACTTACATTTGGGGAACAGACAACTTTGATTAATGACACTTGGCAAAGGAGATTTACAAAGGGTCATAATTCCCTCTTAATGATGGGCTTGATGTCTTTGTCTCTTCATTATTCAGATCTTCATCTCCCAAATATGTGAAAACCCAAACAATATGTAGAACTCAAACTCAATATAAGAGCTCAAAAAGCATGAGATAATAATGGTGACGATGATAATTATTAAATTGATGAATGAATGAAAAACTCCTTTATTTATAGTAAAGTATTCTAAATTGTTAGCTATAAATTTTGGTCAATAATATTTTGGTCCAAAACTTTAGGTGCCACTAGGTTTAAGGATATCTCCACAATTCTCTTGGCCATGGTGTGGATGCGGTAGCGATGGGGCATGATTGAAGCGGATAAACAATAATGCAAAGGAGGCGGAGATGGAGGTTCGACATTGTGATTGAGAGGCGTTTGGCTGGCGGAATGATCTCTTGGCCATGGTGTGGATGCGGTAGCGATGGGGCATGATTGAAGCGGATAAACAATAATGCAAAGGAGGCGGAGATGGAGGTTCGACATTGTGATTGAGAGGCGTTTGGCTGGCGGAATGAGATTGGAGTTTCACTGGAGGCCGAAGGGCGTAGGTAGAATTGAAATGGAAAATGACAAAGAAGCCAAAGGAGAATGCAAAGGATGCATTTTCATGGGCCATATAAGGCAAAAAGAGGATTCCCCTGCCTTATATCATGAAAAAATCACCTAAAAAATCACACCCTTCAAAAAAATCGCACTAAGACTACTCATTACAATATAGTTGAATTTAATTGGTAGAATCAATTAAATTAACCTAAATGGTTATTTTACAATATAATTTATGAAGTGTTTTCATTTTACAATATAATTTATGAAAGAAGTGTTTTGATCATCAAATTATGAATTGATTAACCCAATTAAATTGACCCAAATTGTTATGAAGTGTTTTCATGCTTATTAATGTTTGCTTCTCCTTCAATTTATTAAGAAATAAGTTAAATTTAAATTGTGAATTGTTGCATATTTATAAGTGCAGTAGATAATATTATATCCTTTAATTTAAGAAATAAGTATGAATGGATGCACATTAATGTTTTCGAAGCTATTTAATTAATATTATGGGTAAAATTTGTATTGCCCACTCAACAAATTTGAGGAGATTTCATTGATTTATGCTCCTTAATAAAGACATCGTAATTTTGGTGGCGTTAGAAATTGTGGTCGAATGGAGTGTTTCACATTCTACCGTATACTCCCTAACAGAGATATTATAAGGCGGTGGAGGGCTCCCTAGTTTCTTATATCTTGTTTGGTGTTGTAAATGTAGATACCCGTTAGACACAACAATGATCGGCGTGCTTTAGTTACATTCCTCTACAATCTTTTCTGTTCTGGAATTCAATTGCTATTAATGTAGAATGTGGGGAGCCGTTGTGTACAATCTTTTCTGTTCTGGAATTCAATTGCTATTAATTTAGAATGTGGGGAGCCGTTGCTATACTGGGTTCTCTATGGGTGATGATTCGACTTGTTTTCTTATTTTCGTCGCTTGTTTTTAATTAATTAAAACGTTTATTTTTATATTTAAAATACGTAATAGGCATCAATGTTCAACAGATCAAAGGGAGGAATGTTTTCATCATGTCAATTATTTTTATTCTGCAAATCATATTAAAACGTGAAAAAAATAACTATTTTGTGTTCACCTTTTTATGTTCCACGGTGAACATTGCTCACATCTCGAGTTCTTGTTGATGTAATTTAGGCAATAAATTTAGCATTGTTAGATTGAGTGCTTTTCTTGGTAATCATTTGATGTAACATGTTGTATATCTGTTGTATATTATTTGAACATGTTTCCGATACTTTTGAACCAAGTTTTTCCTGGTAATTATTTGATGCAACATGTTGTATATAGTTTGAACATTTTGCGGATACCTTTGAACTTTTGAATTAAGAAGAGGTGTAATGATAATTATATTTTTTAACCTAACAATATTTTATTTTTATTTAACATTTAATTGTAACATATTTAAATGAAAATTGAATATTAAAAAATTAAAAATTAATAGTAATGTTAGGGAAAATTGAATTTGAATGGCAATATTCCTTTTTTATTATTATAATTTTGGAATAACATTGAAAAAATGATTATTTTTTTTAAGTAGTTTTGATTTTTAAAATATTTTTCTATTCTAAGTTTTCTACCATTTTTCTATGTTCTTTTTTGTTTGGATTGTTAAGGAACCATTGCACAACTATGATTGTTTATGAACCCTTACTAAGAAGTTTTTTTTGACTCACTTAAGTGGAGCATTTCACCATGTGACTAAATAAAACATTTTATTGGGTTTAATGGAGTATCACATACATTATATGGTTTCATATTTTGTCTTTCTTTTATGTTTTTGTCGTGGCATATTTTGTAAATTTATAAATTTGTATAAAATGTCAAAACAAAGCTTTTCTTGGTAATCATTTGATGTAACTTGTATATAGTTTGAACATATAGTAAGAAGGGGTGTAGTGATAATTATATTTTTTAACATAATAATATTTTTATTTAACATTTAATTGTAACAATTTTAAATGAAAATTGAATATCAAAAAATTAAAAGTTAATAAGAGAATTGAATTTGAATGGCAATAGTCTTTTATTATTATAGTTTTGAAATAATTTGGTAATTAGAATGAAAAAATGGATTATTTTTTGAATGGTTTTGATTTTTAAGATATTTTTCTATTCCAAGTTTTCCATCATTTTTCTATGTTCTTTCTTGTTTGGATTGTCAAGGAACCACTCCACAACTAGGATTGTTTATGAACCCTTATTAAGAGTTTTTTTTGACTCACTTAAGTGGAGCATTTCACCATGTGACTAAATAAAATATTTTATTGGGTTTAATGGAGTATCTCATACGTTATATGCTTTCAAATGCTTTCATATTTTGTCCTTCTTTTATGTTTTTGTTGTGGCATATTTTGTAGATTTATAAATTTGTATAGTGTCAAAACAAAAACCAGAAAGAAAAAGAAAAAATATGAAATTTTATAATTTATGTCATACTTAAATAAATCTAATAGAAGACTATTAAATTTTCACTTAGTGAGAAACTCTTCTCACCCTTCTAAGAAGTGTTCATTAACAATCTTTTGGGAGATTTGTAGACCATATTTGTTGCAACCTAATTTTATCTTCAAAGGGTAGAATGATAAAAAAAAACCAAAAAAGGGAGACTCGAAAGACATAATTTGGTGATGGAAATGGATCATGAAAAGTGAGGATCATAAGTTTCTATTTTTAATAATATGCTAGTTAGATTTGAAGTCAAAGTTCGAGTATATCTAGATTCAATAGCTTAGTTATACAAGCCAAGGTTGGAATACTAAGCCTGGCGAAACTCATAATGAATGGGAGGTTCGAGTTGGCATAAAGAAACTTTGTCGTTGGGGAAGTGTTGGCCTCACCTTCGCACTATATTTGTTTGATCAAATTAAAAACTAATTAATTTGGTATTTACTATTAGTTGTGAAAAAATGCCAAAAATGATCTTTATTAAAATAAAAGTGATGGAAATGGATCATGAAAAATGCTAGTTAGATTCGGAGTTGACTATAGCAAAATATCTGTTTGATCAAATTAAAAACTAATTAATTTGGTATTTTGAAATTGATGTCTAAATAAATTATTCGAGTTATGTGATTACAAATGTTATGAATGAAAGATGCAATTAAGTTGATAGTCCAATTTGTAGAAAGTGCAAGATCTTTGCTCCTTGGGCCAATAAATAAAAGACAAGTTAGTTAAGGGTTTTGTTTTATTTATTTTTTTGGAAATTTGTAATCCTCCAAAATTTATTTATTTTTTTGGAAATTTGTAATCCTCCAAAATTTATCTTTTTAATCCTTGACCAAATTATGTAGTTTAGTTTGATGATATTTTAGTAATGCACCATTGCTTTCATAGCTCAATTTGGAAGAGCCTTTGCACTTATGTTAAGGGTGTAAAGTGATATGGGTTCGAGTCCCATTGAGAGCAAACGACATATAAGGAAAGTAAGGTTGTATTTTAATTTGATGGAAATGATGCAATGAAGTTGATAGTGCAATTTGTAGAAGATGGTGTAAGATCTTTGCTTTGTACGCCTACTTGTTTTTTTGGAAATTTCTAATCCTTGACCAAAATTTATCTTTTTAATCCTTGACCAAATTATGTAGTTTAGTTTGATGATATGCTCAATTTGGAAGAGCCTTTGCACTTATGTTAAGGGTGTAAAGAGATACGAGTTCAAGTCCCATTGAGAGCGAACACCATATAAGGAAAGTAAGGTTGTATTTTAGTTTTGATGGAATGATAGTTCAATTTGATGGAATGGGTTAGGTAAGGTTTTGTGTCATTCATTTATCTTTTTTAGAAATTTGTCATCCTTGATCAAATTGTATATCAGTTTGATGGTATGAAATTGATTGTATATCAGTTTGATGGTATGTTAAGTAACTAGTACACCATTGTTCCATTGAGAGCAAACCATTATTTTATTTAAGTACTACTTTGAATAAATATACCATTTCAATATTTTTAATTTATATTCTATGTAAATAATGATATGTAATTTCAATATTTGTAAATTAAGTGAAAAATAAAATATTATTTATTTATTTTAATAAACTATATAAACAATATTGAATCACTATATAGAAAAATTAAAATAATAGAATATATATATATATATATTAATTTTTTAATGTTTTTAAATCTAAATTTTAATATAATATTTCAATCATTTTAAATTTAAAAAATTTAATATTTTTAGAGAATATAATTTTTTTAATATAAAATAAAAACCTTAAAACTATATTTGATTCAAATATATATCTATCTGTTTAATTTTTTTATTTTATTATTTAAATTTTAAAAATATAAATATATCTTCACATTGAATATGTAATGAAAAATATTTGAAAATTGTATTTCATTCCTATGTTGACAACATATTCTTATAATTTCTTTAAATTAAAATATAATTATATAATTATATTTGATCTTGAATAAGTTATTACATCTTTTAATTTTTTTTTCTTTTTTTTTAAAATTAAAAAATTATAACTATATCTTAACATTGAATTAGTAAAGAAAATTATTTACAAATTGTATTTCACTCTTATAATGACAACATATTCTTTTAAGTTATTTAAATTAAAATATAATTATATTTTATCTTTTCTGGTAGAATAAGTTATTATGATTTGAAATTTTATTGAAAATATTAAGAATATTAAAATACAATCATATGATTTAAAAACCTGTAATATAATTATATAAAATACTATTGAATAACTATAAAATTTAAATGTTATTAATCATAATGTACATGGTTTTGTTTCAATTAATCTTTATTGATTAAGAGTTGGTTTATATTGTCATAAATTGAATTGTTTTGTAGTTTTATGAAGTTTTAAGGGTAATTATTAGAAACTACAAGTTGGACATTTCGTAATTGGTCCACATTTTTTTAGAGTTGAGATTTGTTTAGTTAGAGGTTAAGCAATATTTTGGTATATCATTTAGAATAGAGTTTGTGTGAGTTTTTATGCAGAATTGGTGCGTGGAAAGATTGCATAATTTTTTTTGGTTTGTCTTGAGAATCAACTCACATGTCTAGTGGTATATCATTTACGTTAGACTTTTTGTTTCTTGTTGGTGTGGTATTGGTGTCCGTAAATATTGCAGAAGTTATTTTTTTGGTAATGCATGGATCCCCCTGCAAAGCTTGTATGGCTAGAAGTTGTATCATTTATGGACTTTGCCTCTTAGTAGTAGAAATGGTTTATAATGTAAGGTGTGCTTCAGAGTTGATGCAAGACATTGTAATCGTTTCTCTTTCTCATCTGAATTAATCCAAAACAATAGATGGGTTTTTCCGAGTTGGGTTCCCTTGTAAAATCATTCCTTGTGTTTTGATGGTTTCATGTTATTGCATGTGTTTCTATCATGTGTTTTCCTTTTTGCATAATAGAAGAATAATTTTTCGTCTCTTGATTTCGATTCGATTTCATTAGAAGTAAAAAAATTCTTGTAATTTCTACATGGTATCAGAGCTATTGAAGACTACATAGAAACCAAGTTCCAAATCTTCTCGTTGAAAATTTTCGAATAGTAGAGTCCTTGGAGCATATTTTTTTCAGTGAAAGAACAATGTATTTCAATGGATTAAGGCTTGAGTGTGCATTGGAGGAGTCAGACACACAAATGTGAACACAAGATGTGAGATATAAGCATGAATATTTTCTATTAACCAACACATACATTTATAATACATTCAATGTGACTCTTAGATTCCATATTCCAAGGTCTCTTGGACTACCTTTGTCTATTCACCTTCTACACCAACCCTTAGAGGATTAGCCGTCCAACATTCCCCTCCTTAATCCGAAGGGGTATGTATGAGTCGAAGAAGAGATCTGTAATACAAACATGCAAAAATATGCATGACAACACTAGGATGAATGTGATCTCTGAAATGTTGGCATAAGGAGGTGGTTTAAGGATGACTACCAACACTGAAACTCTTCAAATATGGCAAGAAGCTGAGGTCTTCTGCTAGAGGAAGTGATCCTAATGCTTTGAAGAGGGAGACTTTCAACTTGCAAAAGGGATGCTTGCAACTCGCATAAAAAGGGAGAACCTGAACCTGCAAAGGGAGGTCTCAACCTGTGGTGGTTTAAGGATGACTACCAACTTTGGAATCCTTAATGTAATTCATGAAACTTTTCCAAAACTGGCAGAAAGCTGGAGTTTTTTGCTAGAAGAAGTGTCCCCAATTCTTTGAAGAGGGAGAATCTCAACGCCACATAGATGGTTTAAGGCTGACCACCAACCAAAGGCATGCTTATGGGCACCTCCGTCTCTGGATACAACTCTGAATCTGGTATGGCATGTTGTGGCTAAGGTTCACTTGAACTTCTATCTCTGGCTACAACTCTAAATCTGGTATGGCAGGTTGTGGCTCAAACTCGCTTGATGTAGCTTTGAAGCTTGTAAATGTCCATCATTTCCCCCCTGTCAGATACAAGGTGAGATGATGGAAAAAAATCAACTGCAAGGCATTTTAATATTCTAGAAGAGATTCTAACATATGATTGAAACATCATCTTCGCTGTCGATGCCCATTGCGAAGAAGCAATCCATCCAAGATGAAGATCAAAACATTGATATTTCATATGGCGAACTCGATCACAATGTTGGCATTTAATACTCTGTTGTTGTTAATGTGGAAGAGGAGCAGAATCTGGAATATCTGAAGGTGAACTGTCATGAAGGAATCCAATACTCTGAAGCTGGATGGGCTTCGAGTAATCTGGAATATGAAAGGACACATCCTTGACATATCCAAGACTAGTTCTGTGCTTATTACTGAAAACCTCTTCCCAAGGTCTGATGATGGGTTTGGGAAGTGGAACATGAATATTTACACCTGCATGCAAATCTGCTCCTTCTTTGGGCACTAGATTTGAATCAACTTCATATTCTTGTTGCTTATGGGATTCTATCTCAACAAGTTCAGAATGATGTTTATTTTGTTGTAGCTCTTCTTGCTGAAGTTGTGATTCAAGCTGCGAAAAATCAATCTTTTCTTGTGCATGCTGTAGACAAATCTTAATATTCGAAAGAGAGGTTTTGTTGATCTTAACCATCTCATCAGCTGAGGCAATGTATTAGATTATTTATTAATTTTAATACATCATCAATTCAATCCATTTAAAAACAATTGAATCATAAGAATGGTGTTGGATTCAACTACAAATGCAGCGATAAGATGATAAACAACTCCTACTAAATAATTGCAACTATTAGATGAGTAACAAGCTATCAACAACACTCTGAAATATTAAACCAAGCCATTGCAACATACAACGTAGAAAATGACTCACTGCTTCAATGCACTTACTTCTCAAATGATTAAAAGTACTCACACTTGATGATGAAATGGAACAAAGTGCCCTTGTTGAAGATCGCTACCATAAATCCTTCTGAAACCATTAAACCTCCCACGGAATGCAATTACTTGGTTGGTTGGCACGTGAAGCAGAGCACAATTATACCTAAAACCCTAAAAATCCCATGCATCCATTCAATCCCACAATCTCAACATACTAATGTCCTCTCTATTTTTCTTGTCATCTGCAAATAATATATTGATGTCCAAAGTAGCTCACTAATAATAGATTATCGGTTTCAAGCCTTGCAAAAACTTGTAATCGACAAAGAAAGTTTAACAGAGCAGGAAAGCCACAAAACAGAGCAAGCAAGTTGAAAAACAGAGCATAATAATTGTAAATCCTAAAAACTGCAATACCAATTTTATTTTATTTTTATAAATTTGAAACACCTCGTTGCTAGGCATGTGAAGCAAATGAAAATTACTACTGAAAACCCTAAAAGTCCAGTCCATCTATTCGATTCCATGATCTCAACATACCCATTCCCTCTCCATTTTTCTATTTTAAAAATAAAAACCACCTAGTCATCTAGAAATAATATATTGATGTGAAAAGCAACTAATAGATCACACCATATCGATTTCATGCCTTGGCAGGAAGAAGAAGAGCGCTATCACTGTAAACCCTAATGTCTACATTACCTCCACTTTTCTTTGATTTGGATGGACCACTTGTAAAAATTGAAAACCATCAAAATTGAATGATGGATGACATCAATTGTTGCCATTAATCAAGTTTTCCTCCAATATTACATTTATGGGCAACAAAATAAATATAACAAGATCCAACTCTGTTTCAAATTCCAAGATGAGAGAATTACATGATGGAAATATTTAAGATAACAGGATCTGCACATTCAGACTTTGGTGGAATTAATTGAATGTTTGAGTGTTGTATATTAGAGAGGGGCTCACTGTGCAAAGGAGGAGGTTGCGTGTATGGAGGAGGCAACGTTTGCGTCTGGAGCGTGTATGGAGGATGGAGTTGGGTGTCGATTCTGTTTGGAGGAGAAGCAGGGTGCCAAACAAGAGAAGTCGATATGGAGGGAGCCAAGTATTCAAGCACCATTGTGCATAAGGAGTCGACTACTACGACGCCAAAATTCGGCCTTAAAAAACAAATGGAATAATATACATGTAGGGTTTGAACTCAACAAATTTTGCATACCAATCATAATTGCAACGCACCAGTCCATAGTTTGATTTTGCGTGGAGGCACCAGTGGATAGTTCAATTATGAGTGGAGGAATCTCTAATTCACCCATAGGAACAACACGTTGATGAACACCACACGTTATGAAGGAAAAACATGTTGATGAACACCACACACCAAGGAAGTTGCTGCAAGAAAGGAGGGCTAGATATCTTTGGGCAGCGACTGCAATTACATTATATGCAATTTTATTCAGTGACATGGAAGGCATAGCGATAGGCAAAGGGTAGGCAGAGCGGTAGGCGAAGGTTACCAAAAAGCCACAGGCCAATGTAGATCCAAGCATAATTTATTTTGACATTGTAGTCATTAGAATCACAAATTCAGGGTTCATGATTTCGCTGTAAATTGATATTATATGCACATAGATAAACTTACCACGAGTAGAGAATAATATATGAATGATGATATGTGAAATATCGATCAACATGAACATCCCATATTTGCCTTATGGTTTTAAAAAACTCTGACTCATCAACTCCTTGCACATGCATCCAAAGAGACTTCAACACATATTGAATGCAATTATTCCATGTTAGGCCAACTTTTAATGGGAATCATCCAAGGAACATCGCAAAGAAGAAAGTGTGGCTTTCAAAACACTAATACAATGCACATATATGAATGCAACACATATTTATGAACCCTCACACATAATAGAAGGAGAAAATTCACTACTTAGTTACACAGACGCATTGAGGTAAGGAAGTATGGTAACACAGACTGGTCAATTAATGTAGCAATGAGGCACTCAAGGTAACAACAACGCAGAGAAACACCTACCGTGAGAAATCTAGAACGTAGAAAACTCAGACCTGTAGAACTGACGCTCTGTTACCATGTCAGGCACATAGATGTGAACACAAGATGTGAGAGATAAACACGAATATTTTCTATTAACCAACATATACATTTATAATACATTCAATGTGACTCTTGGATTCCATATTCCAAGGTCTCTTGGACTACCTTTGCCTATTCACCTTCTACACCAACCCTTAGAGGATTAGGTGTCCAACAGGAGGGAACCTCAAATTTTTGTGCTTGGAAAGACATGATTGAAGCTATCTTGGATGAAAATGTAGTACAATAGTACACAAGAACTGATATTCCCAAACCACCAGATTCAGATGCACAACAACTTGCTAAGTGGAAGATAGACACAAAAAAATCCAGGGGGATTATTTTGGATGGTGTCAAAGATCACATCGTTTCAAATTTGCATGGTAAGGAGACTGATTTTTCAATGTGGAAAACTCTCATAGATCTATTCCAGAGTAGCAATGATGTTAGGAAATTGGCATTGAGAGATCAGTTCAGGAACATTCGAATTGGAAAAAATGAAACTAGAATTCAATTCCTATCCAAATTCACTTTGGTCAGAGATGAACTTGGTGGAGTAGGAGAAAATGTGCCATCATCTGAACTTGTGATCTTAGCACTCCTTGGCCTTCCAAAATCTTGGCACAACTATCATGATTTAGTTAATGGAAGAGACAAGCTACCAGATTGGGAGAGACTTTGGTCTGATTTAGTGCTGGAGGAGATTAGAAGAAACACTAGAGATGGTGTCATATCCAGCATTGATGAGCAAGAAAATTTTTCCTTGGAAGACAAAGGAAATAAGGCCAAGGACAAGAAGGCCCAAGGAAAGGTATAATCCAACCAAAACCATGGAAAGAAGAAAGACCTCAATAAAATAAAATGTTTTCATTGCCATGAATATCGACACTATGCAATCGAGTGTCCGCACAAGAAATCCAGTAAGAAACATGCTGTAGCAGGAGGAGGAGATGCTCTCACATCGCAATTCGAGTTGGATTTCACCCTCATTGCTTGCATGGAAAGCATAGTAAGAGGGAGTCAATGGAACTTAGACCCTGGTGCTTCATTTCATATGACAAGAAATAAGGAGTTCTTCAACATCTTAAAGGAGAAGGACCTACAATTACACATAAATCTTGGAGCTGATGGAAGGTATAGTACCAAAGGGATTGACACTGTCTCCTTTAAGAGGGAGTCAAACTTCCATCTTCACTTAAAATATGTAATGTATGTGCTTGGTTTGAAGAAAAATCTAGTTTTTGTAGCTGTACTCAAAGAAAAAGGACATGATGTGGTTTTTAGTAGAGGGAAGACATATCTGAAGCATGTTGCTATTGGACAAGTAAAAACATTGGTGTTTGAGTTAAAATATCTACAAGCTAGAGGTAAATTTCACCATGTATGCAGCTATACCTCCAGGAGTGAGGTGGGGCAATGTAGAGCCTTAGTCCCATAGTTGCAAAGATATGGGCAGGGTCCATAGGAGAGTGACAATTGCAATATAATATTCTCATGGATCATTACCCTTGCTATAGGGCCCCATAATATTCGATAGGAGAAGGATTAGTCTCAGTTGATGTAGTCAAAATCCTGAGCGACAATTACAGGCTAGTAGTAGTTAGAGACTCATGAGACAATTGCAGTATAGAGACACCGTTGATTCAATATTTTGGATGCTTCTCAGTTGCACTTGTTGTAGTAGCAACAACAATAGTCAAAGGGAGTGTTAGTTGTGTTATGGTATTCCTACAGAGGGGAATGATGCATACATCTTGACAAAGGATTTGTCAAGAGGCAATTTCAAGTTCCACAGGAGCAGGATCGGGGTTGTTCAGAACCCTTTTTTTGCTAAGAGGGAGTGCTAAATTGAATCAAGAAAAAGATTCATTTTAATTGTGCCTTATTCAAATGGATACATTCAAAATTCCACATCAACAGGATGACTCGAGTTGTAATTAACAAGAATGAAATGGCTAAATCACTCAGTTAAATTAGTCAATTTGATTTTTTTGGGCTAGAAGTAGAGTTGTGCATGAGTTGATTGCTAAAATCTAGTAATATAGTGGAGTTATAGTTAGTGAAACTCAATTATTTGAGATATAGTCATGAATAGAGACAATAAGAATTTAGATGATTAGTTGTAACTATTGTTAACTCACCGATCTCCCAGTGAACTATTCGATTTAATAAAAATATTCCTAGTTCATGCATGCAATTCAAATTGCCTAGTTAAGTGGAGGAAAAATAAACGCTATAGTTATCAATTATACACTATTGAGTGTACATGTTTTGCATTGGAGCAGGTGAAATTTTTTTTCTAGGATTTGCGCAAGGAAATAAGAGGAAATTCCTAATTTTTAGGAGCTAAATTGCGCAAGTAAATAGGAGGAAGCTGGAGGCTTGAATTGGCTAAGTGTTGGCCAGAGCAGGACAACAACATGAGAACATGTTTACAATGCAGGGTGTGCTTCAGAGTTGAAGCAAGACAAAACAACAGAGGTTTTTTTCCCAGTTGGGTTCCCTTGTAAATTCATTGTGTTCTTTGTGTTTTGATGGTTGCATGTTATTGCATATGTTTCTATTGGGTGTTTCTCTTTTCGCAGAATTATAGAAGAAATTTCTGTCTCTTGATTTCATTAGCAAGAGAAAATTTCTTGCAATTTATACATATAAAACTTTTGAGAAATTTCTTTGTTTCACCTAGGACAAGATTGACCTGTGCAGAGATACTGAATTCCTTGTTCATGTGGAAAATCATATATATGCCAAACTAGGTGCACATTTAAAACCTAGTTTAAAGAGCCTATAGGTCACACCACACACAATTGCACATCCAAATCTGCAATAACTGAGCAATATTATAATTCAAAACATCTCGTTTGTTTCAACCAAACTAGAATCCTAGCGTCAATTCCCCATCACTCATTTTGGATCATTTGGGAAACCCTCAAAATTGAAAAACACCAAAATAACTTTAATTGCAAATATGGATATGAACTGTGCCAATATTGAAAGCTTATTATGTGAAATTTCCATATCTGAAAATTATTACTGCAATGATTGGTTTATTTCTCCTACTTATGAGATAAGTTATTTACAGATGCTTCAGTGAATTATGAAATAAACACATTTGCAGTACTTCACTCTAATCAAAAGCTTAAGAACTGAAATTACACTAGTAGCACAATAGAAACAACCATATGAACATAGTTATTTTTGGAAAATTGTCCTCGGAAAAACCAATGTGGGAAAACCGGTGCATCTACAAGAGCCCTGATGAGCAAAGTAAAATTAGCATACACCTGGCTGAATTTTTTGGAACCTTCAGAAGTGTTTATGACTCTTAGGGTGATCTCCTGCACCCTCTACGTCATCCACCATGTGAGCTCTACGCAGTCCCTCTCTGGACTGCATAAATCTGCGTGGAGGGGTTCTTGCTGCCGATCAACACACCCTTCCCTTCATCCTCCTGCCTTTTGCTTCTCCGATAACTGAATCCTCTCTCCTCCTTCTGCTTATGAAATCCCACCTCTATAGAATCACCCATTGAAATCAAATTCTCTTGCTTCAGAATTGTTTTCCTTCGGATAGTGAGAATGTCCCTGGCTTGATTTCCAAGTGACACTCAAGCCTCCCTCCTCCTTTTGCTTCTGCAATCCCACCTCTATAGACTCACCCATTGAAATCAAATTCTCTTGCTTCAGAATCGTTTTCCTTCGGGTAGTGAGAATGTCCTCGGCTTGATTTCCAAGTGACACCCGAGGGGTTCTTGCTGCCGATCAACACACCCTTCCCTTCATCCTCCTGCCTTTTGCTTCTCCGATAACTGAATCCTCTCTCCTCCTTCTGCTTCTGCAATCCCACCTCTATAGAATCACCTATTGAAATCAAATTCTCTTGCTTCAGAATCGTTTTCCTTCGGATAGTGAGAATGTCCCTGGCTTGATTTCCAAGTGACACTCAAGCCTCCCTCCTCCTTTTGCTTCTGCAATCCCACCTCTATAGACTCACCCATTGAAATCAAATTCTCTTGCTTCAGAATCGTTTTCCTTCGGGTAGTGAGAATGTCCTCGGCTTGATTTCCAAGTGACACTCAAGCCTCTTCTTATAGTCTTCTCGCTGATGAATCAACGACCAAGAATATATCATTAATCAATGGCTCAAATTAAAAGATGACTTGATCTTCGTTTTCTAGAAGATTCACACTCTGATTTATTTATACCCTTTAATTATTTAATTTCCCTAAGTTTAGACTTAGGGTCTGCATTCAAATAATTAATTATTTTAATAAAGCCATATCTGAGTGGAATTTCCACAAACGATTTCGGGGATCTCTGGATAAATGATGTCCAAACCTCTCCACCAAATTTGAGACTTGGAACACTTACCGATGCTATAAAATCAACACTCCCTCTTGGCGAGGAAAGTGTTCAAGCAAGATAGCACTGTACTGCTCTGACTCTAGAACATATACTGCGCTGATTATATCTTGGCTGCTGCCCCTCATCTCTGCGTTGCTGCCCTCTGTACTGCTACCCGTGATATTGCCTCTGCCACTGCCTCCTCTATACTGCAGCTCCCTCTGTTTCGGTAGACCACCCGTTCCTCTAATGGAAGGGGTTCTTGACCATCCCCATCTTCTCTCTGAAGCAAGTGAAATTAATATTACTCAGAGCCTTGGTGAGGATATCTACCACTTGTTTTCCTGTGGGAGTGTACCTCAAATGTATTGCTCCTCGTTGGACATAGTCCCTGATGAAGTGGCACCGAATGTCAATGTAATTCGACCGGTCATGAAACACGAGATTCTCAGAGAGATTAATGCAACTATGATTATCACACATAATCCCGGTTAGTTCCATCCTCTTCTTGAGTAGGTTCACGAGTAAATTACGAAGCCATATGACCTCACATGACGCTGTGATTGTTGCCATGTAACCTACCTTGGCTGAACTTAGTGCTACAAATTTCTGTTTCCTGCTGCACCAGGAGGTCATTCTTGATCCGAGACCGAAACAATACCCACTGGTACTCTTTCGATCCACTGTGATTCTAGCCCAATTTTCATCTGTAAACCCACTTAACTGGACCTCATTTCCCTTGGTGTAATTCAATCCATACTCAATTGTCCCCTTCAAATATCTGAGAACGTGTTTGGCTGCTGCCCAGTGAGCCCTCTTTGGTTCCACCATGAATTGAATGAGGGTATTCTATGCATAACAGATGTCTGATCTAGTATTGACCAGATATATCAATGATCCGATGAGCTACCTATACAAGGTGGGATAAACCTCATCATCTTCCGTTGTGTATATATTCTTCCAATTAGTAATCATTGGTGTGGCCATGGGTCTACAGTCTTCCATATGAAATCTCTTTAGGATTTATGTAGGGGATCTTCCTTGCCCTAGGAATATTTCCCCCTTCTGTTGCCAAACTTCTAATCCAAGAAAATAGTGCATCTGCCCCAGGTCCTTCATGTCGAATTCTGTAGCCAAATTCTCCTTGCAGTCCTTGATGAGCTTAGATGATACAGTAAGAAACAAATCATCCACATATAATACCAGAATTAACGGCTCATCCCCTACTCTCAAGTAGTAGAGATTGGGATCTGCATTACTCTTGAAGAACCCCATCTTCTGCAAGTAGCTATAATTTCTCCCATACCATGCCCTGGGGCATGTTTTAAACCATATAAGGGTTTCTTAAGTTTGCAAACACGAGTCTTCTTCTCATGTGTCTCGAATCCCTCTAGTTGTTCTATGTACACTTCCTCCTCAATCACCCCGTTCAAGAACGTTGTATTGACATCCATCTGGTGAATTTACCATCCCATATGCATTGATAGAGAGATGATAGATCTGATAGAAGTGTAGCGACCTACATGGGCGAAGGTTTCCTCATAATCGATCCCTTCTTTTTGTGTGTACCCCTTAGCTACAAATCTGGCCTTGAACTTCACTATGTTGCCGTCTGCAACATATTTGATCTTGTAGACCGACCTGGATCCTACAACTGATCTGTCGTGTGTTCTAGGGACTACTTCCCAGACATCATTTGTCGTGATGGAGCTATACTCCTCCACCATGGAATCCACCCACACTTGATGCTGAGCTACTTTTTGAAAGCTGGAAGGTTCTCCAACCTGAGCTACCAGGGCCTGGTATCTGTCAAGTTTCTTCCATACCCTCTTCTCATATGTTAGCTCCCCGTAATTTTCTAGATTGATTGAGATAAAAAGGTACAGGGTAACATCAAACCAATCTTTTGAATCCTAGGACCTAGCCTTCCTGGATTCGGAGAGGGATCTCTCAAGTAGGTGCAAAGATATGAGCTTATTTGTTGATTAGGGTTGATTTTAGGCTAGATGTTAAGTGCAGGGTATTTTGATTGTTTTTGGTTGGGTATGATGCTCAAATAGATTTAGATAGAAAACAAGGAATATTGTTAAGTCATTGGGCAATGGAGTCAAACAAGGTCATGAATGAGTTCATCAATGGTGTCAAAAGCATTTGTAGGGCAATTTAACTTGGTTGGTGGATCTTTAAGATTGTGAAGGATCATGAGATGGACATTAAACTTGAGAACAACAAGCTAATAAAGGGAAAAAACAGAATCCTTTATATACTTGTAAACTGAGGGAGTTAGAAGATTTATAAGCATAGCAAGAGAATCAAAGGCTTAAGTAAAACTGATCCATTTGATTTCAGACTGAAAGCAGATAATCAACCAAGACAATATTCAGATAAAACATAGAAAGGAAAAACTTATTGAATCTTTCATGGGTTTTATCATCAAGAGCAGGAAAAAAATTTAAGTTGCACAAGTAACTATAACCATAGAATAAGAGACAAACCCTAGCATCCATAGTGACAGCTATGAAAGTTCCTTGAGACAATTTTAGCTAAGTAAAGACAAAGAGCATGATTAAGACAAACTTATTTGACAAACTATAGGCAAAGCTGCTTCAAAAGATGATTTCAAGAACATAGTACTTCAGAGGTAACAATATGCAGGGCTAGCCATAATTCATAATTGATACTAACTGATCTAAATCATTCAAGAAAATAGACAAGCCAAAAACTTATTAGAGAGCAAAAAGATGAATTCTCTAACATGTCTTAAGCAGAAGAAAACATTTAGGTAGTGAAGGAAACAAACAGATCTAAGGTGCCATCAACAAGCATATCTTAGTTTAATTTTTTTTTCCTACTACAACATAGATGGATGGAAAACATATGAGAAACTTAGAAAAAATTAACAAGAGAAAACTTCACCATCAACCAGGCCTATGGATCTTGCAAACAATCCTTCTCCATCAACAAGTGAATCAGATCACGCATAAGCTCCAAGACATCAATTTCCCATCAAAGGCTTCAAGGGACTATGTATTACTTCAACATAAGTCATCAACATCCAACAAAATATACAAGAGCCTCATGCTCTATTTATGGAGCAAATGAGGAGGTGGAAACCCTAAGAGGCTTCCAGAAACCCTAATTCAGCCATACATGTCATAAATGTGCTTAATGACCATGCAAGGCCAAAGACACATAAGAGATAAGGAAATAATTGAAACACACCAAAACATAACTCCCTAATCAAATCAGGAGTGTTTTATCCAAGAAAATATTAAAAAAATAATTTGCCATTAATTTGTGTCTTTTGTTGACTTTTTGGCAAAAAACTATCTCTGTGCGTAGCTCCATATCAACAAAATTTGGGTTTTGTTGCAGCTGAGTTTTGGACCCCTTATCGGCATCGGATTCGGGCTCGTGATGGCTCGTTGGAAAGCTTGGAGAGTCTACTTTCCAGAAATACTTTATTTGCATTGAATGGATGCCATTTACTTGCTCAAAAATTAAATCTCCCATGACTTCTCAACGCACAGCGCCAGGCCTGAAAATGAGGCAGAAATGTCATTTTTGAGGTGTTTTTTGACCTTTTGAGGGGGAAAATATGCTCCAAATGATCTGAATTTTTTTGTGGAGACTTCTGGGGACATGAAAAATCCAAAAATATAAACTTTAGAAGCTGAGGATTCCCCAAAAAAGAACGTAGCGCCTAGGGTGCTACGCTCCTAGGGGCCCAAATTTGGAAAAAACAAAAAGTGTCTAGATTTTCTTCAAAATTGGTGGGTAGACCCCTCAAGGGGTTTTAGACACCTGATGAGAAGCATTAGCCAAGATCTTGAGGCTGTCATGAAATTTGGGCCTTTTTATCTCTTCTAGCTCTAGGAGGGCTTGCCTCAATTTAGCATTGGCAATCATGCTCTTCCTTGCATAGTGTTTGACCATTTTCTTCTGCAATTCAAGGCTCCTCTTGACCTCTTTGAAATGTTTGTGCTCAGGTTTGTAATAGTAGATGACCCTTTGTGCTCTTTCAAAATTTTTTTCCCATTCTCGAAGCTGGGCATCTTTTTCTAGGAGGAGTAATTTTGTGTTTATCCCTTGGTCTTCATTATCACTGTCTAGATCAACAAAGAGAGGGCCTTGAGAAACCTTTTTAATCCTTTTGCTCCTCCTGATCAGTGCCTTTGGCTCAACACTCTTCATTTTTTCTTTGCCTTTGTCCGATGTTTTGATATTTTGTGAGGAGGTGGCCCTTTGCCTCTTAGAGGCAACAAACACACTCCTTTTCCCTCTATGATAAGTGCATGAGAGAGGGGAAATCATGGGAGTCTCAAAGGCAATGTTGACATCAATTTGTCCTTCAATATGATCTGATTTTTCTGTCTTCTATGGACTGATATTTGTCAAGACAGTCATGACAGCTGTCATGACTGTCATGACTCTTTCTTGGACTGTTTTGGGCACTTAGATAGCTGCCTTACTCATCTGGATGTTCTTCTTCTTCACTGTTTTCCTCTTCTTCCTCATTGTCATCTTCTTCTTAATGTTCATTGTTTTTATCTTTGTGACTATCATCACTGGTTTTATCTTTTTTTTATTCTTCACTGTCTTGCTGCCCTTGGCCATTGCTGCTTTCTTCTTGGCCACTTTCCTCTTCTTCATTCTCTTCTTCACTGTCCTCTTGATCATCTTTCTACCCTTGGCCATTGCTGCTTTCTTCTTGGCCACTTTCCTCTTCCTCATTTTATTCTTTGTCATCTTCCTCTTCATCAAATTCTTCTTCACTGTCCTCTCCTTCATCATCATTATCTGTCTCATCTTCTTCCTCACTGTTACCTCCTATTTTCCCTTCACTAGGGCTACTGTCAGTCCCTTCACTTGGTAAATCAGGGGAGGAAGTAATAGGTGAAATTATTTGTGGAGAAGGCACGTGGGGAGATGATGGATGTGTGGAGGTAGAAGGTTGTGAAGTGGAAGACAAACTTTGCTGGATGAAGGCCCGAGGGTCTGAAAACACATCTTGTGAGATGAAGGTCTCCCAAGATATACCTTGTTTCTCTCGCTGGTATAGGACAATCATCTTGATCAGGGAGTGATGAAAAAGGGTAGGCATTTGGTGGTCATAGCTTTTCCTCTTGAAAGAAGAGGCCATTTTATCAATACTCCGGAAAAGGTAATATGGTAGGTTCATCATTTTGACTTTGGTGAAATGCATCAGCAATCTGATATGATATGAATAGAGCTGGGAGTACCTTCCCTCACATGTGAAAAAACTGATAATCTGCCTCATTAATGCTGCATACCTCTCTAGCAAATAAGAGAAAGGAAAAATAGCCTTGCAGTTTTGCTGACAGGTGGGTTTCAAATAAGGCCCATAATAACCCAAATCCAATTTCTTTTGTTTGAACCAAAGCTCACCAACATCTGGTATACCGGTTACTTTGGAAATGATTTCAGATGAAAACTCAAATTGGACCCCTGCAAGATTAACTTGGTGGTTTTGTAGGTTATAAGAAAACAATTTGGTTAAGTCTGGATGGTATTCAACTTGCTTGACCTTCTCACAAAAATGGTAGCATCCTACATCCTGGAAGCATGAAAAGATCATAGGAGAGGAAGTAATTGGAGTGGTATCTAGGGGCTCAAATATTTTGGCTTTTCCTCCATGATGTTTTGGCTTGGTGGGAGTATGACTCTCATCACCACTAGTGTGACTATTACTCTCTGACATGATGGCTGGTCCAAACAACAGGAGGAACCTTGAGTTTTCTTTAGGGTATTTGGAGCGAAATAAGTGGTGTAGGTCAAAATTTTTCAAAGAGGGATGCTAGGGTGAGGACAACTTTCAAAGCTCGGACTTGGTGGTAGAGGTCAGGTTTATACAACTCAGTCTTCTCTTTGTATGAAAACCAATCTTTCTTATAACCTTAGTTCAAAGACAACGACAATTTGTTTTTGCACATTCTAGGGTTATGGTTAATTTCTAATCATGGATGACGTCTTTGATAAAAAATATTTGGGAAAAGGAAAGGAAGGTTGACCAACCTTGTTTCAACTTGCAGAGGGTTTTTGGAGACAAAAAACCGATTTTTAAAACCTTTGGCACACTTTTCTGAAGTGCTGCCAGGGGCGCAGCGCCAGTGCATAGCGCCGAGCTAGTCGGGCCGTCAGGGGCGTAGCGTCGGGTATAAAGACAGGCTCCGGTGGTCGCTCCTGTGCCTACGTGTAGTGCCAACCCAGGCGCGCAACGCCACCCTTCGAGTGCGTAGCGCAGTGTAATATTACACTGCCTGCTTCGCCTTTGCGCGTAGCGCCTGCCAAATTTTTACAGTTTGCCCGAAAACCCAGAAACTTTCCTCTCAACAGCTTCTTCTCCTAGGTAAAGTGCAAATGATGCATGGGGAAGGTTCACTTGGCCTTTATATTTTTTTTGAAAAATAAATTTAAAAAGCCCAAACCCACTTTTGTAAGGTTGGGGTTTCCTATCTTTCAATGTGTAATTCTGCTGTGAACACCCTTTTTAAATATTTCTTGGAAAACATGTTTATTCCTGCCTTTACCAATCTTTTGGGGAGAAATATTTTTTGGCATGGAGGCCCTTTATTGGGAGCCTATCGTTGATATGCAGAAATCAAGGTCACATTTTGCCCTTTCTTTGACAATAACTCATAATCTGACATTTTACCTGAAAAACTCTGTTTTTCTATCCTTTGGCAAAAAATGGTCTTCTTTAACATGATACCATTTGTCTTTCTTCTCCTAGTGCAGGTGAAGCAGTGCTATTTTGGAAAAAACCTTAAGGAGGAGGCTTCTGCTCTTGTCATCAATGTTTTGTTAATCCACCAAAGCAAACTCTGATACTCTTTTACCTATATGCTTATTGTTTTTGTCTTGTTTAGGTCTGTTTATTGGTGATGATTATTCCCTATTACTTTGCCTCCTCTTGTTGCTGGTGGCCATCTTGGCTAAAAAAAATATGTGAACAAGGGCAGCTGTCTCTTGCAATGTTTGTACTCTAAGCCAAGGGGGCCCCTTTGAGTGCAGGAAGGCATAACTTGCTGGGCACCAAATCCATCCTATAACTCAGTGAAACCTTTGGTGACCTAATGGGGACCTTTGGATTTGGATTTTGGATAGGCATTTAGAATTTAGGGATTACCAAGTGTAAGATAGGACCTGTGATAAGCTTAGTGTGTTTTGAAGACCTAGGATCTAGCATTTTGATTGTCTAGAGGGTTTGTAGAGACAATCAGTGTTTGGGAATATTATTGAAAATTCATCAAGATTATTGGATTAGTAGGTTTGATTAGTAGTAGGGAATCTTGTAGATAAGAAAAACAGAGGATTTGGGCCAAAAGGCAAGACATGGTGAAAAATGAGTGACAGTTGGGGAAAAAAAATATGGCTTGAACCCAGGATGGGTCTTCCAGGAGTGTTGGGCTAGTGATGGCTAGATAGGATGAAAAAAAATGGAAAAAATTATCCTAAGGGAAATGAAGGCTGTGAGATTTATAGAACTCACAATGCTCATGAACTTTGTTTCTAGAAATTTGGAAACTGTTGGGGTTCCTATGTTTTGGCAGATTTGGCAATACCAAAAGATAAGACAACATCGAACCACTTTGGGGCCTTAGGATCTAGCCCTCCTGGACCCGGAGAGGGATCTCTCCAATGGAACAAAGAATGATATATCTTTGAAAGCTCAAATGAGATATTAGGCTAGTTATAGGCACAAGGTTTGTTTTAAAAATGATTTGGTTGGCTGGTTACTGGGTTGGTCATGCGATCATGGACTGAGAAAGTAATGGGAGAAAAGGAACAAAGCAGCAGGATGTTTCAGCAAAGAGGATGGGTCAAGAAAGTGCCATCCATTGGGCTATGGAGTCATGAAAGGGAATTACTTGCAACAACTAGCCAAGGCTTTCAGAGGGCAAGTCATCTACACTAAAGGATCTTTTAGATAGATGATGGGATGGAACATTAAGGGAAGAAGGTGGAAGAAGGAAAGCAACCCAATTTCTATCTATAGATCAGGTCAGAGGTCATTTAACTCCAGACCTACTTGGGCATACTCAAAGGCAACTTTTGAAGAGGGACAAAGGGGCAACTTATAGATCGGACTAGAGGTCATTTAACTCCAGGTCAGCTTTAGCATGCTCCAAGGAAAAACAGAGATAAGTTTACAGAGAGATCTTAGAAAGGCCAGCTGGTCGCACAAGGATCCTAGTGGACAGGGCTCACTCTAATCCCCAGTGTTCCCAAATCTTCCAACTTAAACCCAACAAGAACATCTAAGAACAAATTCATTTAATTCATACATCAGCTAGCAGGAAATGACATCCACTACACTGGTTAAATTAACTGAAACCGACCCTTAGATAACACATAAGAAGAAAACATCTGAGGCAAGGAGAGCAGAAGCATAGGGTGCCTAACAAGGGCAAATCCTATGCCATATTTCTGATGCAAGCCAATAGAACAATGAACAGCATGAAATGCAATAAACGAAGTAAGAAAGACATCACCAATAGTAATAGACCAGGATCCTGTGAAATGTGCTTGATTAATTGATGCAAAACCAGTCACATACACTGAGCTCAATGGTTGTTACAATCCAAAATTCTCCTCCCAGCCTACTACATACAACTACTCTGCTACTCCCTCCCAAGACTGTTCTAACAGTCAGAATGAATCCCACTAACTACAACGACAACAACTGAACAACCACGGCCCAACAACAACAACCTTTACAATATGTTCTCGGGGATTTATTATAGGAGAATGGGAATAACAGGGGTAGATACAAATTAAATGTGTCTCATTAAGACAGAATGGTGGAGGAGGCCGAGCCCATTCTGCTTAATGGCGTTTTTCTGTACTCCGTAGACTGTTTGGAAGCGTCTGTCAGGTCAAGATTGACCTCTGATATGTTCTTTAAGTCCTTACGGCGGTCTGGAACTCTGCACTGTCTTCTGGATTTGGTTAACTGGTTTTAAGTCTGCGGGCCTCTCCATACCTCCATAACTGCTGACCAGACAGTATTTAAGAAGCTCTGTCAGTGCAATTAACTGCTTATGGGCTCGAGGCGGCATGGAAACTGTTATAGGAAGGCATACCTCTGGAGAAAACACGTTCTGCTGTTAGGTAGCGCAATTATGACTTGCTGGTGCGCTCATTAGTCTTCAAGCCAAACCTTAATCCTTTGAACACAGGATTAGCACTTTACATCTCCAATTACAGGCTCAAATCCCTTAAATCCATCTATGCTATCTCGTTTGGCCGCTGAATTAGCCTCTCTGTGACCCTTGCACAATGAAATGAATGGTTATGAACTCGGGCAATGGTGGCGGAGAAATGCTTTGGAGGCCCGGAGGAACAGCGGCAGAACAATGGAGAGCAGTGAAAATAATGGAGAGTGGCGGAAGGAATGGTTAATAGTGTAAAAACCCAAAGATTAAACGCTTGGGGAAATACACAGGAAATACATGAAATGCATTGAAATGGACGGGAACGATCGTACGAGGCGGGACCCATACGGAAATCGCAATCGCAATCGGGAGAGGGAGCGGAGCGGAGTGACAAACACAAAGTTCCGATGCGATGGGTATAAACCCTTTGTAAAACCGAAATAATACGAATTTTCAATTAACAAAGGGAAAGGCCATTATAATATATGAATGGGCGGAAGGGTAGTACGATGGGCCCGGGGTCTAATCGCAATCGCAAATCGGGAGTGGAAGGAAATCGCAATCGGAGGAGGCCAGGGGTGACACACAACAGAACTTCCGATTGCGATTGGGAAGGACGAGCGATAGTCGTTGGATATACCCGAGAATCAACGGTGGAGATGTGGATCAGGGGATCGCAATCGGAGGGGCACAAAGGGGAGACATCAAAGAACTTCCGATTGCAATTGGGAATGGAGAAGCGATGGCCGTCAGATCTGGCGGAGGAACGAACAGTCAGGATCTCGTCGGAGAATCGTAATCGGGAGGGGGATAGAAGAGGGAATGCGATTGAACGCCGCGATTGCGACAGAGCGATTAGCGCTGGGCCGTAGGATATTAGGGAAGAATCAACGGTGGGGGTTAAGTCGGGCAATCGCAATCGGGGGGAGAACAGGGGTGACACATATCAAAGTTCCGATCACGATTGGGCGGGGAGGGCGATTAGCGCTCCGCCGTCGGATCTTCATGACAGATCAACAGTCTAAAACACGTCGCGAGACTTATGAACAAAATACAATCGCGTCGGGGTTTTCGGCTATAACAAAAGAAATGCACCCGCCCGACACTCCGATTGCGATTGGCCCCAAGGCTTTAAGCGCTTAGTCTTAGCGCAAAGGGTATATGTGAGGAAGTGGTTGGGGCTGGCGGGAAAAGGGGCTAAGCCCTATTATAAGGTCAGAAAGTGGGTTTTGGGCCCATTTAATGTGATTTAAAGGTTAGAAAGGGGAACGATAGAGGAATAATGGCCAACAAAGGGTAGGGGAAGAATTTAAAGGGAATTTTGGGGGAATTTGCAAGGTAAGAAGGGGAATAGAGGGGAGACAAAGTTGAGGCTAAGTGGGGGGGGGGGAGGGCGAATGAGAGGGAAAAAAATGCCTTTGAGCATTTCTCTACAAACAGAGAGGCTTTATCATGGAAATCAGCAGAGGGAAATTTATCAAAGGACACCAGGCACAAAGAGGCTTCAAGGATGATGTGTTTTCAGAGGAAATGCATTCCTTGAAGGCTCAAAAACATTTTAGCCCCCTATTTTCTTGTCAAAAATTTATAGGGGGGGCTAACAGAAACAATGCTTAGTCATCTTCAGGTATGAAAATTAGGGATGACTAACAGTGGCTCCACTTGGGGAGGGTAGCTCATTTTCAGGAGGTGTCCAGAACTTTCAGATCTCTTGGTTTGTGAAGACTAGTGCCTCATCCATTGGGCAGACTTTTACTTCTTTCACTTGCTGATGCTTACTTGAAACTGTGATCTTAGTAATCTGAAAAAAACATGATTATCATCAACATCATCTCTACCTACCCAACCTACTTGCTTAACATTTTTTCTTCCTTGGGTTCATTTGAACTGGCAAACCCTTGATATTTTTCTTTTTGAAAACAAAAAACAAACTATCTAATTGTACCCTTATCTCTTCCAAGAGTTCAGATTAGGATAATGAAATCTTTTTATTTTCTACCCAATCTACTCGTTTGTCAAGATTTACGCTGTTTGAAAAACTTTATTCCCTAAGCTATAAACATGAAAGTGAAAGCATGGTTTAAATCAGGATTATGCAATCTGACTTACCATGAGTTGTGGCATAAGAACAAGATGCACATAAACATTATTTTTCATGAAAGTAAAATAGAAAGATAAGGGCTGTGATCTATCATTTGTTATGCATCCTCATATTCCTCTTTGTTTCTGTTTTGAGCATGCGAAACCAGTATCTTTTCATTCCTAATCTATTCTCTTTTGACAAGTCAAGTTTACATGATTTTGACAAGTTTTTCTTTCACTAACCTATCAACAACTATATTGAAAACATGTTCAGCCATGATTAGGCTAGATGACTGAACAAGACTTGTTTTTCAAAGACTAGTAGTGGCATTTAGAATTGCACACTTTCAGCAACATCCTTTTTTTTTAAATTTATTTTTTTGGTATGGGGTTGTACCTATCTTTCCATTTCTGCCCTCTTTTCCATTTTTATTTTTTTAGGGTTTTTTGTCTTCATATCCTTTCATCAAACAATGGTATGTACAAGGAATGAGAAAGTTTGAACTAAGGTATTGATCAAAGTAATGTTTAAGCATCCTCCCATTTACAGGACCTCCAAACATTTCAGTTCCATAAAGTTCCTTTAAAAAGAAAGCATTGTTATCTCTCACCGAATCAGTGATATAGGGACCTTTCCACAGATTTTCAAACTTACCATGTTTGCCTTTGTCCTCCCTTCTTGAATCCCATTTCAGAACCTTGTCTCCAATCTGGAAATCATTTGCTTTGGTTCTTCTATCAAATATTTTCTTAATATTGTCCTGGATAGCTTGGGTCCTTTTGTAAACTTCTTCTCTTGATTGCTGCAAATGAATGGTTTGGTTCAGCGTCCTCTGCATGTCATTTTCTTCTGATTTAACCTCTTGAAGAAGCTTCATGATTGGGAATCCTCAAGAGGTGGGAAAAACTGCATCCATGCCATACACTAGTTGATAGGGAGACATACCGATGGATTTCTTGGTGGTTAGTATATCAGCCCATAGTGCATGCACTATTTTTCTATGCCATGACTTTTGATTTTGTTCTAAGAGCTTCTTAATGATGTTTACCAAGATCTTGTTATAGGACTCAGCTAGTCCATTCCCTTGTGGGTAATAAGCAGTGGAGTGACCGAGGGTGATGTGATATTTGTAGAAAAAGTCCACCATTTTCTTAGATGTAAAGGCAGCAGCGTTATCGATGATGATATTCTTAGGACAAACAAACTTGGATAGGATGTTGGTTTCAAGGAATTTGATGATAACTGAATCAATGGAATTTCTAGAAGATATGGTTTCTATCCACTTGGTGAAATAGTCAGTGGCAGTGAGGATCCACTTATGTTGGGCAGATGAAGTAGGATGGATCTCTCCTATGAAGTCCAAACCCCATTGCTAAAAAGGGGCTTCAACACTGATGGGGTGCAAGGGTAAAGATAGGAGCTTTCTTTTGCCATCAAATATTTGGCATTTATGGCAAGTTATGACTAGTTTGTGAGTATCGGAAAATAAGGTGGGCCAATAGTAGCCATCTCTAAGGATCTTGTTGGCTGTGGTCTTCCAATAGAGATGACCCCGACATTCTCCTTCATGTAATTCATGCATGATTTTCTCTGCATCATCTTCAAGAAAACATTTAAGCAGTAAACCAACAAAACTCTTCCAGTACAATACTCCATCTAAAATGCAGAAATTTAATGTTTTTTGTTTTAAGGATCTTGCTTTAGTTTTTGACAAAGAAGGGGGAGCATTGAGATAAAGAAGCACATAAATAATATCAGCATACCAAGGTGAATTTAGAAACATTTCTTCAATGTATGGTGCTGTACTTTCTTCAGTTTCTTCTAACATGCCAACCATATTCATGTCTAGAGCTTGGAAATTTGAGTCAGCCATAAGTTTTGCAAGTCCTTGTCCCTTAATCAATTTAGTGGGTCTGATTTCCAAATCATATTCTAAAATGGTAGCAATCCACTTGCCCCTTTTACCATCAGGGTCTTGATTAAGTGTATCTTTGATAACCGTGTTTGGGACAAAGGCTATGATATGTGAATGCAAAATATAAACTCTAAAATCCTTCAAAGCTTTGATTAAGGCAAAGGCTTGTTTCTCCATAATGTTATATTTTAGAGGAGATTCCCTTAAGGCTTTGTTGAGGAAAGCTATGGGCTGTTCTTGTCCCTTGATGTTATTTTGCAACAATACTGCTGCCACAGTATGTTCAGAGGCAAAGGAGAAAATGTAAAAGTCCTTGGTGAAGTCAGGGTTGATTAAGATTGGTGTTTGCGTGAGTGCTTGTTTTACTAGCTCAAAAGATTGTTTTTCTTCCATATTCCACTTCACTCCTACTTCCTTTTTCAACATATTGGTGATATTTCTTAGGAGCTCAACAAGGTTAGGGATGAATATTCTTAGGAAGTTAATCTTTCCAATGAAAGATTGCAGCTCTTTAATGTTTCTAGGGTGGCTGATTTGTAAGATGCCTTCTATTCTTTTGGGATCTATCTTGATTTCCTCCTCAGAGATTATGTGACCTAAGAGTTTTCCTTCCTGAAGGCCAAAAAAAGTTTTCTTAGGATTGAGGGACAGGCCATACTTTCTACATTTTTCGAAGACTTTTCTCAAGTGGACTAAGTGCTCCTCATCAGTCTTAGAGTAGACAATGATGTCATCAAGGTATATGACTATGAAGTAACCTATGTCTTCCGAAAAATCTATGTCCATTGCCCTTTGGAAAGTAGCCCCTGCATTCATTAAACTAAATGGGATTTTAACATACATGAATGTACCCCAAGGTGTAGTGAAAGCGGTTTTAAGTTGGTCATTTTGAAAGACTAGAACTTGGTTGTAACCTGAGAACCTATCCAGTAGTGAAATTCTTTGTGAGCCAACTAACTTTTGGAGTATGTGATCCATTTTAGGCAAGGGGTAATTGTCTTTCAAGGAGGCTTTGTTCAAATTTCTGAAGTTAATACAAAGCCTAATTTCACCGGTCTTCTTCCTAACTGACACAAGGTTGGAAACCCATTCCGAGTATCGGACCGGGACTATGATCCTGGCATCGTACATCTTTTTGATTTATTTCTCAACTGAGGGTAACAAAAGGGGGTTTATTCTTCTCAAATTTTGTTTAAATGGTTTCTGATTTTCTTTTAAAATAATTTTATGTCGAATGATTTTGGTGTCATAGGATTTCAAGTCTTCATACCCCCAAGGAAACACATCTTTAAATTCTCTAAAAAGCTCAATGTATTTCTATTTTGTGAGAGATGGGAGAGTTTTAGACAGCTTGATCATTTTGGGCTCTTTCATCTCTCCAATGTTACACTCTTCTACATTTGTCTCAATGGATTCCATCTTGGGTTTTTTAGCTACATCATTAAAATCAAACAACTCTTCTAGTGGTGTAAGGCCTCTTGGCAAGGTGTCATTTTTGTACTGCAAAATTTCAAATTATTTTTGATCAAATTTATCAAATAATTCTGCTACACAAGAGTTTTGAAGGTGGTTTATATCATCATCAAATGTCAGCTCTATTTTGGGAGTTTCTTTTTCAGCATAAGTATTTCTTTCAAATCTCAAACTCTGTTTTATACTTGCAAAGTCATTTCTGGATCGTAGAAAATCATCTATTTGGTCATAATTGTCAAACACTTGCCAATGGTTTAGGTTTTCCAGTACAATAGGCCTGTTCTTTATTTTTATGAGGCATTGATTCTCTTCATAAGGTAAAGAGAAATTGTTGGCAACAAAGACAATCTCATTGGCAAGGCAGTTTTGGGCCCTAGGGATGAAAGTGAGCTCATATTTCTCAAAGGTTTTGAGAAGGTCTAGGGCAACATTTCTATATTCCCTTAACATAGGGTTCTTGGCTGAATATTCTCCTTTAATTTGATTTATGACTAGTTCTGAATCTCCTTGAACCAAGATTTTCTTAGCTTTGAGGTCTTTGAGTAGGTGTAAACCAATAAGGAGAGCCTCATATTCTGCAATGTTGTTGGTGCATTGGAAATATAGCCTATATGAATGGCCTTTATTTGTGTTGTGGAACCAAACCCCTGCTCCTGAACCAACCTTACCATAGGAGCCATCAAAGCTTATATGCCAAAGGGTGTCAATTTCAGTTTTGTCAACATTCTGCATTTTGGGGCTGCTAGGATTTGGGGTGTCATTTTATTAGTCAGAGGATGGTCTTGGTTGTTCTGAGGGGCTTAGTATTTTATCCTTGTCATCTATTTGTTCATCTATGTCATTTTCATTGTACAGGATGAAGGAGTCAAGGTCTGAGTGAATGGAATAAACCAGTGTGTTATTTGGCCTATCTATGTTACTCACCATGTATTTCATGTGGGATTCCCGGTATAATCTCCTTGTTTGATTGAACACTGGGATGGTGTCATAAGTCATGTCCATTTGAAGGCTTCCCTGGAGTTTGGCCCCCCATGATCTAGATAAAAGCATGCCATATTTTAGGGGGATGTCAGTCACAACTATATCCATGACTAGACTTTTAGTGGGGATTTATGCCAAATTGACACACAGATCCTTGATTAGGCCTAGACACTTGACCCTACTGGAATCAAAAGAGTACAAATATTTGTAGGGTTTTGTGATCTCTAAGCCCAATCTCTCCATCACAACCTTTGGCATGAGGTTGTGAGAGGCACCAGAGTCTAACATAGCATTATGAAAAATTTTATCATGTATGTTCAGACTTACATAGAAAGGAGGGACAACTCCTTCTTGATATTTTCCCTCTACTTCAGGACCAAACAATAATTCCGATTTATCATTAGTTAAGTTTAAAGTATCGATATCACTCCCTATATTTAAAACTTTGAAAATCTGGGATCTATATACCTCTTGGGTTACTAGCTTAGTGAGGGGTATGGTTATCTTGATCTTGGAAATCTCCCCCTCAAAATTGAAAGGTGTAGGTGTCTTTATTGCATTTACATCAGTTTTATCAGCCATGAACTTTTCTACATTTTTAATTTGTTGATTCTGATTTAATGGTTTGGAAAGTAGGATTTTTTCAGGGCCACTAGTTGAAGTACTAGGGCAGCTTGAATCTTTGTTAGGTTGACTAGTCTTTGGTATGTTTGGTTCAGTTTTCTTAGCCAAAGTATTTGTATTTTCTGTTGTCTTTTTAGGGATAGGTTCAGAGGTTTTTCTTACATCAATGTTTGGCTGATTGGTTTTAGGAATATCTTGATTCTTTTTACTCCTAAGGTCATACTGCCTATGGAATTCCATTATGGCATTCTCAAATCCTAGTCTATAGTCTTTGGAATCTTCATATGATTTCCCATGTGGTTTTGAGGAAAACATCCTTTGTTCTTCTTCGGTAAGGAATGTGTTATCCTCATCATCCGAACCTATGACATTTACATGGTCTTCTTCCAACTGCTTAGGTTCTATTTCTTCTTCATCTACATAGTTGTCTTGGAAAGGGGGTCTGATTTGTTGGTCACTCTCTCTTTGTCTAACTGGGGGAGGGTCTCTTCTAAAATTTTGATTTCTATTCCTGTTTTGAAGATTGGCTTGATTTTCCCTAGGAGGTGTTCTCTCATTCAAACTGATTTTTTCCATCATCCTCTCCATTGTCTTGACTATGGAGTCAAGTTTGGTGTCATAAGAGGAGGGTGCAGGTGTTGTGTCATCTCTATAAGTAACCCTTTTTTCTGATTTTACCCTAGCCATCTTCTCAATAAAATTGTCCTCTACACTTATAGCCCCATTTTGCATGTCTTCTAGAGTTAGGTAATCTCTCTCCCTTAGTTGACATGCCATATCAACATCAAAGCCTTCGGGATATTTCACCAAGGCCAAGCCTTGTGGAGGTTTTATGTGAGGTGGAAGAGCATTGTAAACACTGTTAAACCTAGTGGAGTAGTCATGAACGCTTTCTCCCGAATTTCTCTTAAGATTGTTATATTCAGATAGAATTTGGAGAGGGTTTTTCTTGATTTTCCATTTGTTCACAAAAGTTTGGTATAGAGTAGGGAGATCATGAATGTTGTTGGGAGGCAAGTCTTTAAACCATTTCTTGGGTTCTCCCCCTATGATTTGAGCAAAAATCCTCATTTTTATGGTTTCTTCTTCTATCTCCATATAGTCAAAAGCATCATTAATTCTATCTACATGTTTTTGAGCAGTGATGGATTCAATCCCTAACAAGTGAGAGATTTTGGACTGATAGTCATTTGGCAGAGGTAATAGTGGTTGTTGTAGAGCTAGTGGAGCATACTAGGCTGCCATGATGGGAGGGAAAGGAAACAAGGGCTGATTTACAAGGGGAGGATTTGTGAGAGGCGGAGGAGGATGGAGTGAGGTGGTTTGCACACTAGTGGTATGGATGGGTGTAGCTGAGGTACTTGGACCGGAAGACTGATTTTGAGTAGATTTGAGATGAAAAGGGCGGAGGTGAAGGAGAAGTTGAAAATAAGGTGGAGTGGAAGGAGAAGCTTCTCTACTGGAGCTTTGCTGCCAATCTATGGGCTCAAAGTCAGCTTGGTCAACCCTACTTTGTGATTTGGTCCTGAATAGGTTCTCGGTATGGTGCAAATCAAATTGAGGATTTTGTGAAACTGTAAGGTGTTTCGGTGCAGAACTTGCTCTATGGAAGGTCCTAACAGTTGGTGAGTTTCTAGCTTTAGGATTTTGCCACAAAATCTTTTCTGGGTTATCAACTATGGTAGGGGGATTTGGGTCCGGGTGTGATCTGGTATAGATCTTTCATGAAGCCAGATCTCTCGATTCACATAAGGTACAACTAGGCCTGAAAAACTGTTTAGGACTGATTTGACACAATCCTAACACAACCTATGGGACTAGTAGGATGAGGAAGGCCTACTGGAGGCTAGTGTAGTCGCCAGGTGGATTTTTTTTTGAAATTTTGAAGATATGTATACAATGGTCCACCACCAAATCCTTGATAAAAAATCAATCTAGGGAGTACTTTTTTGGGTTTTTAGTTTCTTTATGTAGCCTTAAGGTAAATGAGTATCCCCTAGCTAAGTCATCATCTTGCCAGAATGGTGAAGTAATTAGTTACTACTCTGGCTATGGGTTGGTTTTTTAAGTCAAAATAGGGATGGATATGAGTCTATAAGAGTTTGTTAGGCTACTATGAACTCAGTCCCACCGTGATCGCCATTATGTTATCTCCCCGTAATTTGCTAGATTGATTGAGATAAAAAGGTACAGGGTAACATCAAACCAAGCTTTGGAATCCTAGGACCTAGCCTTCCTGGATTCAGAGAGGGATCTCTCAAGCAGGTGAAAATATATGAGCTTATTTGCTGATTAGGGTTGATTTTAGGCTAGATTTTAAGTGCAGGGTATTTTGATTGTTTTTGGTTGGGTATGATGCTCAGATAGATTTAGATAGAAAACAAGGAAGATTTTTAAGTCATTCGGAAATGGAGTCAAACAAGGTCATGAATGAGTTCATCAATGGTGTCAAAAGCATTTGCAGGGAAATTTAACTTGTTTGGTGGATCTTTAAGGTTGTGAAGGATCATGAGATGGACATTAAAATTGAGAACAACAAGCTAATAAAGGGCAGAAATAGAATCCTTTATATACTTGTAAACTGAGAGAGTTAGAATATTTATAAGCATAGCAAGAGAATCAAAGGATTAAGTAAAACTGATCCATTTGATTTCAGACTGAAAGAAGATAATCAACCAAGACAACATTCAGATAAAACATGGAAAGGCAAAACTTATTGAATCTTTCATGGGTTTTATCATCAAGAGCAGGAAAAACATCTAAGTTGCACAAGTAACTATAACTATAGAAGAAGAGACAAACCCTAGCATCCAAAGTGACAGCTATGAAAGTTCCTTGAGACAATTTTAGCTAAGTAAAGGCAAAGAGCATGATTAAGATAGACTTCTTTGACAAACTATAGGCAAAGCTGCTTCAAAAGATGATTTCAAGAACATAGTACTTCAGAGGTAAAAATATTCAGGGCTAGCCATAAATCATAATTGATACTAACTTATCTAAATCATTCAAGAAAATAGACAAGACAAAAACTTATTAGAGAGAAAAAAGATGAATTCTCTAACATATCTTAAGCAGAAGAAAACATTTAGGCAGTGAAGGAAACAAAAATATCTAAGGTGCCATCAACAAGCATATCTTAGTCTAAATTTTTTGTCCTACTACAACATAGATGGATGGAAAACATATGAGAAACTTAGAAAATATTAAAAAGAGAAAACTTCACCTTCAACTAGGCCTATGGATCCTGCAAACAATCCTTCTCCATGAACAAGTGAATCAGATCATGCATAAGCTCCAAGACATCAATTTCTCATCAAAGGCTTCAAGGGACTATGTATTACTTCAGCATAAGTCATCAACATCCAACAAAATATACAAGAGCCTCATGCTCTATTTATGGAGCAAATGAGGAGGTGGAAACCCTAAGAGGCTTCCAGAAACCCTAATTCTGCCATAAATGTTATAAATGTGCTTAATGACCATGCAAGGGCCAAGACACATAAGAGATAAGGAAATAAATAAAACACACCAAAACATAACTCCCTTATCAAATCAGGAGTGTTTTATCCAAGAAAATATTAAAAAACTAATTTTCCATTAATTTGTGTCTTTTTTTGACTTTTTGGAAAAAAGCTGTCTCTGTGCATAGCTCCATATCAGCAAAATTTGGGGTCTGTTGCAGCTGAGTTTTGGACCCCTTCCCGACATCAGATTCGGGTCCGTGATGGCTCGTTGGAAAGCTTGGAGAGTCTATTTTCCATAAATACTTTATTTTTTCTAAATGGATTCCATTTACCTAATAAAAAATTAAATCTCCCATGATTGCTCAACGCGCAGCGCCAGGCCTGAAAAGGAGGCAGAAAGGTCATTTTTGAGGTGTTTTTTGACCTTTTGAGGGGGAAAAAATGCTCTAAATGATCTGAATTTTTTTTAGAGAGTGATGGAGACATGAAAAACCCAAAAATATAAACTTTAGCAACTAAGAATTCTCCAAAAAAGAGCGTAGCACCTAGGGTGCTGCGCTCTTAGGGGCCCAAATTTGGGAAAAACAAAAAGTGTCTGGATTTTCTTCAAAATTGGTGGGTAGACCCCTCAAGGAGTTTTAGACACGTTCTGAGAAGCATCAGCCAAGATCCTGAGGCTGTCATAAAATTTGGGCCTTTTTAGCTCTTCTAGCTCTAAGAGGGCTTGCCTCAATTTAGCATTGGCAATCATGCTCTTCTTTGCATAGTGTTTGACCATTTTCTTCTGCAAGGAAAGGCCCCTCTTGACCTCTTTGAAATGTTTGTGCTCCTGTTTGTAGAAGTAGATAACCCTTTGTTCTCTTTCAAAATCATTTTCCCATTCTCGAAGCTGGGCATCTTTTTCCAGGAGGAGTAATTTTGTGTTTATCCCTTGGTCTTCATTATCACTGTCTAGATAAACAAAGAGAGGGCCTTGAGAAACCTTTTTAATCCTTTTGCTCCTCCTGACCGGTACCTTTGGATCAATACTCTTCATTTTTTCTTAGCCTTTGTCCGATGTTTTGATATTTTGTGAGGAGGTGGCCCTTTTCCTCTTAGAGGCAGCAAACACACTCCTTTTCCCTCTATGATAAGTGCATGAGAGAGGGGAAATAATGGGAGTATAAAAGGCAATGTTGACATCAATTTGTCCTTCATTATGCTCTGATTTTTCTATGTCTTCTATGGACTGATCTTTTTCAAGACAGTCATGACAATGGTCATGACTGTCATGACTCTTTCTTGGACTGTTTTGGGCACTTAGATAGCTTCCTTCCTCATCTGGCTGTTCTTCTTCTTCATTGTTTTCCTCTTCTTCCTCATTGTCATATTCTTCTTCATGTTCACTGTTTTTATCTTTGTGACTATCATCACTGGTTTTATCTTTGTTTTCTTCTTCACTGTCTTGCTGCCCTTGGCCATTGCTGCTTTCTTCATGACCACTTTCCTATTCTTCATTCTCTTCTTCACTGTCCTCTTGATCATATTTTTGCCCTTGGCCATTGCTTCTTTCTTCTTGGCCACTTTCCTCTTCCTCATTTTCTTCTTTGTCATCTTCCTCTTCATCAACTTCTTCTTCATTGTCCTCTCCTTCATCATCATTATCTGTCTCATCTTCTTCCTCACTGTTACCTCCTATTTTCCCTTCACTAGGGCTATTGTCAGCCCCTTCACTTGGTAAATCAGGGGAGGAAGTAATAGATGCAATTATTTGTGGAGAAGGCACGTGGGGAGATGATGGCTGTGTGGAGGTAGAAGGTTGTGAAGTGGAAGGAAAACTCTACTGGATGAAGGCCCGGGGGTCTGAAAACACATCATGTGAGATGAAGGTCTCCCAAGTTATACCTTGTTTCTCTAGCTGATATAGATAAATCATCTTGATCAGGGAGTGATGAAAAAGGATAAGAATTTGGTGGTCATAGATTTTCCTCTTGACAGCAGAGGCAATTTTATCAATACTCCGGAAAAGGTAATAGGGTAGGTTCATCATTTTGACTTTGGTGAAATTCATCAGCAATTTGATATGATATGAATAGAGCCGGGAGTACCTTCCCTCACATGTGAAAAAACTGATAATCTGCCTCATTCATGCTGCATTCCTCTCTAGCAAATAAGAGAAAGGAAAAATAGCCTTGCAGTTTTGCTGACAGATGGGTTTCAAATAAGGCCCATAATAAGCCAAATCCAATTTCTTTTGTTTGAACCAAAGCTCACCAACATCTGGTATACCGGTTGCTTTGGAAATGATTTCATATGAAACTCAAATTGGACCCCTGCAAGATTAAATTGGTGGTTTTGTAGGCTACAAGAAAACAATTTGGTTAAGTCTGGATGGTATTCAACTTGCTTGACCTTCTCACAAAAATGGTAGCATCCTACATCCTGGAAGCATGAAAAGATCATAGGAGAGGAAGTAATTGGAGTGGTGTCTAGGGGCTCAAATATTTTGGCTTTTCCTCCATGATGTTTTGGCTTGGTGGGAGTATGACTCTCATCACCACTAGTGTGACTATTATTCTCTGACATGATGGCTGGTCCAAACAACAGAAGGAACCTTGAGTTTTATTTAGGGTATTTGGAGCAAAATAAGTGGTGTAGGTCAAAATTTTGCAAAGAGGGAAGCTAGGGTGAGGAAAGCTTTCAAATATTGGACTTGGTGGTAGAGTTCAGGTTTATACAACACATTATTCTCTTTGTATGAAAACCAATCATTCTTATAACCCTAGTTCAAAGACAGTGACAATTTGTTTTTGCATAGTTTAGGGTTTTGGTTAATTTCTAATCATGGATGACCTCTTTGATAAAAAATATTTGGGAAAAGGAAAGGAAGGTTGACCAACCTTGTTTCAACTTGCAGAGGGTTTGTGGAGTCAAAAACTCAATTTTGAAAACCTTTTGAACACTTTTCTGAAGTGCTGCCAGGGGCGCAGCGCCAGGCCGGTCAGGCCGTCAGGGCGTAGCGCTGGGTGTAAAGACAGGCTCCAGTGGTCGCTCCTGTGCCTACGCGTAGTGCCACCCCGTGAGCGCGTAGCACATTGTAATATTGCCTCGCCTCTGAGCATAGCACCGGAGTCCAGGGGTGTAGCACCGTGCTCAACGCGTAGCGCCTGCCAAATTTTTACAGTTTGCCCGAAAACCCAAAAACTTTCCTCTCAACGGCTTCTTCTCCTCGGTAAAGTGCAAATGATGCATGGGAAGGTTCACTTGGCCTTTATAATTTTTTTCAAAAATAAATTTAAAGAGCCCAAACCCACTTTTGTAAGGTTGGGGTTTCCTATCTTTCAATGTGTAATTCTACTGTGAACACCCTTTTTAAATATTTCTCAGAAAACATGTTTATTACTGCCTTTTCCAATCTTTTGGGGAGCAATATTTTTTGGCATGGAGAACCTTTGTTGGGAGCCTATTGTTGAGATGCAGAAATCGAGGTCACATTTTTCCCTTTCTTTGACAATAACTCATAATCTGACGTTTTACCTTGAAAACTCAAATTTTCAATCCTTTGGAAAAAAATGGTCTTCTTTAACCTGATACCCTTTGTCTTTCTTCTCGTAGTGTAGGTGAAGCAGTGCTATTTTGGAAAAAACCTTAAGGAGGAGGCTTCTGCTCTTGTCATCAATGTTTTGTTAATCCACCAAAGAAAACTCTGATACTCTTTTACCTATATGCTTGTTGTTTTTGTCTTGTTTGGGTTTGCTTCTTGGTGATGCTTATGCCCTATTACTTTGCCTCCTCTTGTTGCTGGTGGTCATCTTGGCTAAAAAAAATATGTGAACAAAGGCAGCTGTCCCTTGCAATGTTTGTACTCTAAGCCAAGGGGGGCCCCTTTGAGTGCAATCCTCTTTATGGAGGAAGGCATATCTTGCTGGACACCAAATCCATCCTATAACTCAGTGAAACCTTTGGTGACCTAATGGGGACCTTTGGATTTGGATTTTGGATAGGCAATTAGACTTTAGGAATTACCAAGTGTAAGTTAGGACCCGTGATAAGCTTAGTGTGTTTTGAAGACCTAGGATCTAGCATTTTGATTGTCTAGAGGGTTTGTAGAGACAATCAGTGTCTAGGAATATTATAGAAGAGTCATCAAGATTATTGGATTAGTAGGTTTGATCAGTAGTAGGGAATATTGTAGATAAGCAAAACAAAGGATTTGGGCCAAAAGGAAAGACATGGTGAAAAATGAGTGACAGTTGGGGCAAAAAAATATGGCTTGAACCCAGGATGGGTCTTCCAGGAGTGTTGGGCTAGTGATGGCTAGATAGGATGAAAAGAAAATAGGAAAAAATTATCCTAAGGGAAATGAAGGCTGTGAGATTTCTAGAACTCACAATGCTCATGAACTTTGTTTCTAGAAATATAGAAACAATGCTTAGTAATCTTGAGGTATGAAAATTAGGGATGAATAACACCATCTCTAGGGGCTCCAACAAATTCTTATGCATCCTTCAGAATTTGTTAAATTTCTCTGCTCGGTATCCCACTGGTGGTGGGTGGACTCACCTGCTCTCCTTCCTATTCTTCTTCGGAGGAACTCTCCTCAGAATATTTGTGCCTTGGAGAGGCACTTGACCTATCGTTTGTATGCCGTTGAGGCTGTACTAGTGGATCCTCCTCAATCTGAATTTCGGTATCCATTTCATGGGATTTATTGAAGGTTCTCTCCTCCATGAATTTCACATCCCTCCTTACTACGATTTTCCTACTCTCTGGAATATATATGAGTGTTAGGATATTCCGACACATAGGAAATAGTTAAGAATAACTAAATGTAGTGTAGAGTTAGGTAAAGTGTGTTTCTTTACCATGTACATTTTTAACTTATAATCCGATGGTCACGATTTGTAGTGATCCAATGGATATCTCTCACTTCGGTATTAACGACACTTGATCCATGGCTTAGCACTTGATTGGTCCATGATCTCTATTTAAAGAGCATGGAGGGTCATTTTTCCGAGAACCGTTTATGAGAGAAACATATGTAACTTTTCTTTTTATATTAATAAATTCCCTGAAGTGGCCGCGTTGGCTCAGGGCGTGGAATGTTTCCCTCTTTGAGGGTTTTAACCACGTGATTATACTGGTGTATTGATTTGTGATCTGTTTGTGAGCGGTGACCTTTGGTTCTTGATCTACGAAACTTACCTTATAAATTCCTACATGGTATCAGAGCCTGGACCCAGGTTTGATTCCCCCAAGCCGCGTTTGAGGGGGGCTATTGATTCCCCTAAGCTGCATTTGAGGGGAGGTGTTGAAGTAATCACCACACATCTCTGGAATCCATAATTTCCACCTTGGGGATCCTAGTTACTGGTTTGGAAGTTTACCAACACTTGCGAGTTTTGGTGTAAAGGAAAACCTTTACTACACCACTTTCACATGGAAGACTGTAAGCTTGCCCCTTCTCCCTTTCAGTCTAGATTCAAGCTTTCAGTCAACTGTACTACCCATGAAGTTGATGCTACCTTATACCGTCAACTTGTTGGTAAATTTTTGTATCTAACCCATACCCGTCCTGACCTTTCCTTTGCCGTTGGTCTTGTCGCTTGGTTTATGCACCAACGCCATGAAAGTCACTGGAAAGAAGCTAAAAGAATACTTCGATATATTCGAGGTACAATTCAGTTCGGGATTCATTACAGTGCAGGAGCATCTCCCTTGTTGATTGGTTTCACTGATTTTGATTGGGCTGGTGACCATGATGATTGGAAGTCCACTGCAGGATATGTATTCACTCTTGGTTCAGGACCTATTACTTGGTCTTGTAAGAAACAAAGTGCCATCTCCCTTTCTTTAGCAGAAGCAGAGTATCGTGGTGCATTTGAAGCCAGAAAGGAAGCCATGTGGTTTCTTCAGATCCTGTCTGAATTTGGTCTTCATCAGCAACATCCAACTACACTTTGGTGTGATAATCAGAGTGCCATTTAGTTTTGTAAAGATCCAGTTTAGCATCAAAATATGAAACACATTTAACTCCACATACACTTCATCAGAAAGCTCATTCATGATCGTGTTCTTGAAGTGCAGTATCGTCCGACCAATGATCAAGTAGCCGATATCTTTATGAAGGCTCTCACAGAAGCAAAGTTTACCAAACTTCGATTCATGCTTCGAGTTCAGGAAAGTTGTCATTAAGGGGGGATATTCTATAATGCCTCCTTCCTTCTCCTATTATGTCACTTTTGTAAATCCTTTAATCCTATCCCAATTTTTTCTTAAGGGGGGATGTTAGGATATTTCGACACATAGGAAATAGGCTCCTTTTGTGTCACCTTTGTAAATCCTTCAATCCTATCCCAAGTTGTTCTTAAGGGGGGATGTTAAGATATTCTGACACATAGGAAATAGTTAAGAATAACTTAGTCTTGTGTAGAGTTAAGTAAAGTGTGTTTTTTTACCATGTACATTTGTAACTTATAATTCGACGGTCACAATTTGTAGTGATCCAATGGTTATCTCTCACCTCGGTATTAACGAAACTTGATCCGTGGCTTAACACTCGATTGGTCCATGATCTCTATTTAAAGAGCATGGAGGGTCATTTTTCTGGGAACCGTTTATGAGAGAAACATATGTAACTTTTCTTTTTATATTAATAAATTCCCTGAAGTGGCCACGTTGGCTCAGGGCATGGACTGTTTCCCTATTTGAGTGTTTTAACCACGTGATTATATTGGTGTACTGATTTTTGATCTGTTTGTGAGTGGTGACCTTTGGTTCTTGATCTACGGAACTTACCCTGTAAATTCCTACAATGAGATATGCTTTTGCATTTTCACTATAGCCCACAAGAAAAACCTTTTCTGCAGTCTCATCCAACTTCTTCCTCTTCTCATCTAGAATGTGGCAGTACACCATGCTGCCAAATATCCTGATGTGGCTCATCTGCGACTTCCTTCCTGTGAACACACTCTCAGGAGTTACCTTCCCCAATGCTATATGGGGAAATATGTTCCGCACATATACCACTGTATTGCAGGATTCTTCTCCCAAAAATTTGGGCATATCTTGGTTGTATAACATCGCCCTTGCAGCTTCTATTATGGTTCGGTTCTTCCTTTTCAAAACTCCATTTTTCTATGTTTTGTATGGAGTTGCCCATTCTCTCTTGATGCCTTCCCTTGCACATAAATGAGTGAAGTCCTTATCGATATATTCTCCACTGTTATATGATTGTAGCTTCTTGATCTTATTTCCTGTTGAATTTTCTACCAATGCTTTGAATTATTTGAACCGATCAAAGACTTCATCTTTGGTTTTGAAAAAATAGATCCAATTCTTCCTGGAACGATCATCAATAAAGGTAGCAAAATACTTTGCACCACTGAGAGCGGTTGTGGACATTGGACTACAAATATTCGAGTGTATTAATTCCAATACACTCTTGGCCCTACTGCTGCTTCTTGGAAATGTTTCCTTAGCATACTTCCATAGTACGCATCCCCTTTGGACTTCATCTCTCCTCGTGTTGAGTTTAGGAGCTCCTATGACAATATTCTTGAGAATCCTCAAAGCTCCATGATGTAGATGCCCCATACTTTTGTGCCATAATTCATTCAGATCTCTATCGTCCGTACTGCCAATCAGGGACACCGGGGATTCATGCTGGAGTTTATATAGCTTATGAATCATTACTCCAATTTGTGCCTTCTTTCTCCAGCTAGGGTGTTTGACATACACCTTATTTCCATTAAAGTATACGTCATAACCCTTTTTCTAAAGCTGAGACATTGAGAGTAAATTCGTCCCCAACCGTGGTACATGCAGAACATTTGTGGCCCGAATATTGTTGCCAGCTTCTATATGAAATTTTATGGTACCTCTTCTAACGGGGGTACATTTGGCCTTGTTTCCCATAGTTATCTGAAAATTCATCTGTTCTTCTTGGTATCTCAAAAAAAATTCTCGAACCCTCGTCCTGTGAGCATATGCTCCACTGTCAATATACGAAACACTTGGAGGAGTTTTTCTCGACGCACAAGCAAGATCGTCCTCTAGTTTGGATGCAAACACTTTCATGCCGTGTTCTCTTTGTATTTCTACGTGTTCTAGAGGAATGCGTGAGTCCCTTTGACTGCGTGAACCCTCCTGGATGTCAGATCTTTAGTCCATGGAAGATCCTCCCTCTCTGTCTTTAGCCGTTAACTCTGATACCATGTGAAGTTTTCAGATCTGAAAATTATTATTGCAATGATTGGTTTATTTATCCTACTTATGAGATAAGTTATTTACAGATGCTTTAGTGAATTATGAAATAAACACATTTGAAATAATTCACTCTAATAAAAAGCTTAAGAACATAAATTACACAACTAGCACAATATAAAAAACCATATGAACATAATTATTTTTTGACAATTGTCCCCGGAAAAACCAAATGTGGGAAAACCGATGCATCAGATGAGGGTTTTGTATTTATCTTCAATAATGAAAAGTTAATTTACAAGAGTCATGATGAGCATAGTAAAATTAGCATACACCTGGCTAAATTTTTTGGAACCTTCAGAAGTGTTTTTGACCCTCAGGGTGATCTCCTACACCCTCTACATCATCCAAAGTGTGAGCTTTGCGCAGTCCCTCTCTGGACTGCGTAACTCTACGTGGAGGGGTTCTTGCTTCCGATCAACACACCATTCCCTTCATCATCCTTCCTTATGCTTCTCTGATAACTGAATCCTCCCTCCTCCTTCTGCTTCTGCAATCCCGCCTCTACATACTCACCCACTCAAATCAAATTCTCTTGCTTTAGAATCGATTTCCTTTGGGTACTGAGAATGTCCCCGACTTGATTTCCAAATGACCCTCAAGCCTCTTCTTATAGTCTTCTTGCAAATGAATCAATGACAAGATTATATCATTAATCTATGGCTTAGATTAAAATATGAATTGATCTTCGTTTTCTAGAAGATTCACACTCCGCTTTATTAATTCCCTTTAATTATTTAATTTCCCTAATTTTAGACTTATGGTATGCATTAAAATAATTAATTATTTTAATAAATCCATATCCGAGTAGAATTTCCACAAAATTTTTCTGTGTTCTTTGGATAATTGCTGTCCAAGCCTTTCCACCAAATTTGAGACTTGGAACACTTCCCGATCCTATAAAATCAATATATTATTGATCACCTCAATTCCTAACCCTCCCCCTTCTCTTTTTCTTTCTATTCTTGAGTGTTCTTAATGGTTATTTTGATCATTTTTTTTTTGATTCCTTCACCCCCCCCTCTCCCAACTTATAATTTTTCTCATGTTTTATTTATTTTTGTCCCCTTATCTCTTTCCTTTGACTTAATCATAATTTTGATTTAACGATATTTAATTTTATTAGTTTATTTGTTTCCTTATTATTATTATTATTTTTTAAACAATAAACTTTAAAATATAATTTCTAATTTATTTTACCATATTTTTAAACATTTTATTTTCAAAGTTTAAATTATTTTGTAATCTATTTTATTCCTCGACTTCATTTTTGTCCTTATTCAAACCACCACCATCATTATTATTATTATTTTTACAATCTATTGACTTTCTTCAACCATCACTTTTTACCTAACCTTTATATTCCCGTCTTAGTATTTGTCTAAAACATCAAATCTTTTAATTTTAACCTTTATATTCTTCTCCGATGTAGCCATGTGCCTTACCACCCTAGAGATTCCCTTTCCTAGATATTCTCCAAATTTAAGGCAAATATAGTCCGATATGAACATCACATTACTCAAGAGGGTAAAACACAAGAGATAAAAGAAAAATAATGAGTGCTCCACTAGATTCCTTAAAGAAATCCCATGTACCCCAATTTTTAAATAGATAAATCAAATCAACAACAAATCTTTGAATTTTCAAAAACATGGTGAAACAAAACAAAACCATTGAATTGAAAGATCCAAAGTAGGACACTGACTAAGGTTTTCCAATTCCAGGCTTGAAATTGATTGACAATGCATTGGCTAGAGAGTGTGTAGATTTCCACAATTGTTCATATCGAGGAGAAATTTTCGGATTAAATTGTGCATAAGATTAATAATGCTAGCCAACATTTCAGGTGGACACCCTTGGAGTCCCCCTTAGAATTATCGTTAATGCCATTGGATCCCCTACCCATTCACTTGGGTTGGTATCTAGCCTCTAAGCTTCAACAATTTGTCGGATCTAACCCCTCTTACATCAAAGATTACTCTGATTTCATTCTTAAAACCAATGAAATCCATGTTGATGAGAAAGATATTTTAGTTAGCTTTGACATAATATTTCACAAAAAATCCTGATTCCTGAATCCATTGATCTATTATCTAAGCTTGTTGATTATGAAACTCTCAACCTTACTCAACGTCCACCTTCTTTTCTTTCAAAGGAACCATCTATGAGCAATTGAAGGTATGTTGATGGGTTCATCTCTATCTCTTGTTGTGGCTAACATTTTCATGGAATACTTTGAAATTAGAGCTCTCAACTCTTGGAATCGAAGGCCTAAGTGTTGGTTCCATTTTGTAAATGATACTTTTGTTATTTGGAAACACTATCTACCTATGATTAATGATCTCCCATATCAACAAATTTTTTCCTCATATTCAATTCACCAAGTAAATTGAATCTAATAAATACCTCCCTTTCTTAGATGTTCTTATTACTCGATTTCTTGACAGTACTCTAACCTATCAAGTCTTCATAAAGAATACCCACACTAATCATTATCTTCACACCCATTATCACCACTACCCATCCCAAAAGTCAATTGTTTTAAAAAATCTCATTTCTTGAGCCCTTAAATCTTTGTTTCCTAATTCCTTTCCTAAGAAAAATCCCACTTGTTGCAAGCTCTTAGAGAAAATGGCTATATCTCATCTTAGATCAATAAAGCGTTCAAGGCCATATCTAATCCCAAATCCAACCAATATGTCTCCACTCCTCAGGCTCAAGTCTCTCTCCCCTACATAAAAGGAACCATCAACCTCATGGCTAATATTTTGTCAAAAAATAACATTAAGACCAATTTTAAACCTCATAAAACTTTGAAGTAGATGTTCTAGTTAGCCAAGGATAAGTATGAGCCCATGCTAAGTTCAGTGGTTTTCTAGATTCCCTGTTCATGCGGGAAGTCTTACCTTGGGCAGACAAGCCGTCCCTTGAAATCCCACCTTAAAAAACATATATCTAATACCAACCATCTTTGAATATCAAAATTGAGCGATCAATGATAACACTTATAATTCTAAACACCTTATCTGATTTTAATTCTAAAAACTTTCATGGCCAGAGTAACAAGCATAAATATTCCACTTTAAATTGTCACATGATTCAAAGTTACATTGGTTTATCAATGTTTTTTATGGGAAGACATTTACAACTAATTTTCGATGCATATATTGATAATGTTTTTTTTTTTCCTAACACATTGATAGTATTATCAAGTTGTTTAATAGCTAAACTACTTTGTCAAGAGTTAATCAAGGTGTTGTATAGTTGAAGTAGTTAGATAAAATAAGAACACAAATTAGTATCATCTTGCTTGTAGTTATATTTAAAATGGTGAAAATAACTATGATATAATTTTATCATATACAGACAATGTTAACAAAACATAGCCAATACTATTTATTTCGGAAATAAGTAGCAATAATATTAAGGTTGTGTTGGGTAAATTATATATGTTATAATCCCAACATTAAATTATCAATCTGGGGCTCGTAAGCTTGGAGGCGCAAGCACAGGTAACGCATGATCAAAGCATCTAACCTAAACTAGGGAAAGAAATCAACTTGCTGTTTAAGTACGGAATGCTATTTCTAGTTTAAAACTAATCAACATGCTAAAACAATAAGAATTTATATTGCAAAAGAATATCAATCAACAATCTAACCACTGATTTAAACTAAACTATGATATCAATCCTATTGATTAGAATGTAAACAAAGGAGAAATGATTGCGCAATCTTTAAAATAATAACCTATTCAAGCTTTAAAATAATCTATCTACTTTGGAAATCCACTTAAAAACAACCCAATACAAATATGAGAGTTCTTATTTGCAAAGAATAACGCTACCTATCAATTTAAAGATCTCACTTACTAAACCTATTCCCTATATTTAAGCATATGAGAAATCATTCTTTTAATCAAAGAAATTCTAATATTTAACTCTGAAAATATTGCTACAAACTACCCTTATCACCCAAAGCTTTAAAACTAAACAAGACAAATCATTATTTCTTGAAAATAAAATCACACTGTCATATTGATTACGAAATGTTATGAACTACTTACATAATTAAACTATGACAAATGATATCAAAATTAATCACACTTTAATGCTTAATGAAACAGAGAATCCTAATAAAAAATATGAATACTCCTAAATCCCAGGACACACATAGATCTACTACTTTTAACCTCAAAGGCATATTCATTTTCACATCAACTACATTCAATGCAAAAAACTTAAATTCGATTCTGTACTTAACACATAGAAAAATTAATGCAAATCCAATTCTGTACTTAATGCACAAAAAACTCAATGCAAATATGTTTCTGTACTTAACGCACAAAAAATTCATAATAATGCACACAAGGATTTAATCATGATTTAACACTTCTCTGACTATATTATATCTACAATCAAGAAATGTGAAACTCGAGCTTTCATATGAAAACAAAACATTATCAGATTTAAATCCACTCGAAAACGATTTGAAATTGAAATGACCGAGCAAATGTGTAATAAACAAGAAATTCTCTTTTGCCCTACAATACATGAAATCGAAATATTCAGAAACACTCTTTCGCTGAATTAAATTATAAACCACCCAAAGCCACATAATTTTTAGATTGGAAGATAAACCATATTAAATATGCAATTGTTGAAATGAAACACACAGTAATTAAATTGAATCAAAACACATAGAAAAAAGAGAGGAAGCTCATCGAGAGGGTGTTGGTGGGCCCTTGCCAAGTCCAACCGGTGGCTTCAAGAAAACTCACAGGATAACGAGATGTAGCTCACAACATCATAAAGTTAATATTTGAATTCATCATTGTCAATTTGAGTTACAAAAAAATTTGAGAGATAACTAATATAATTAAAACTTACACAAAAGTATGACAAAGCTAAAACTTCAGTTCTATTGCATAACCATCCGCTTACAATCTCCACTATGCTTATGCATATCCTCTGCTCCTCCTCGATGTACATATCCCCTCTTCAACTCTTTACATATTCTTTAATAAAGAAAAATCATTGCTATTTTAACAAAATAAATCATAACAACAAACTAAAAGATTCCGTATTCAATCCTTCTAGAGAGCCACAGTTGGGCTCATTCTGATCAACGCATGAATGGAGGCATCACTACTATGTTTATCACAAGGTCATTCAACAAAAGGTGTGCATAACCAAACCCTAATTGACCCGTTTAGGCCAAACCCGACTTGACCCGACACATTCAGACAATCCCATACTTAAGAATTCATTCTGTACTTAAGATGGTGCTGGAATATTCCCCTGATCATAACTTCATCATAATGTTGAATTTTGTAAAATCATTTTTGGGTTACCTGATTGAGGGTTCTCTGAAAAAAAACCTGCGTGTCAGAATTTAAATATTCTTCACCATTTGATCACAAACTTCATATTTTCACCTACAACAAGTTTTGTTTCGTACTCAACCTGTAGTAACTGACTTCTGGAGAATTTCGGCAATAGAACCTTGCGACAAATGAACTTAGTGAAACCATCATTAGCAAATAATGACTAAATCATTTCTAATCATCGAAAATCTTAATAAAACTAATGATAATCAACAACGAGGCATAAGATGTGATTTGGCGATAAGTGATGTGTGATTATGATGTGAAATGAGTGTAAAGGTGTCAGAATTTAGGCTATGAATGGTCATAATATAAACTGGAAAATTGGGCATATTCGAGGCCCAACAGGTTGGTTGCAAAATATTAACAAAACATAATAGAGAATATTCATATGGGAAATATAGTAGATATAATATCAATATTTGTGTTCAATTATTAGAGGAGTTTAGGTAATGATGTTGGCAATCGGTTTTTTCAATACGTCTAATGCCATTCAAATTTACTTTTCAACATGTGTAGGGAAAGTTGGAGGTCATGCTTGATAGAAAAATTAAACAAATCCTTTTTATCAAATATTTTCCGCAATGAGTTCAATTTTTTTCATGAAATTTCCTATACTCAATTTTGTTACTTCTATACTTTTTAACCCATGTAGGGAAAATTGGAGGCCATCCTTGATAACAAAGTTAACAACTCTATTTTATTTAAGGTTTGTCACAATGAGTTCCTCTTTTTTCACGGGATGCCCCTATTATCATTTTTTTTTTCCTATAATGTTTGAGGTTGTTATATAGAAGGATGTAAAGGGTTGTAAATTTTTGGGTTTAGAGTTAGAAGAGAAAAACTCCACTTTTTATTTCTACACAAGCATGGAAAGTTAGAGCTCATGCGAATCAAGGGTATCCCTTACATTTGCCACCATATTATAACATTAAAAATATATGACCCCCCTCTAATATGCGAAAACAAGAGACCAACCCATCATAAATATGGATATAGATTTATATTATTTCCCTTTATGATGGGTGATGTGACATGAAGAGACAAATGGGGAGTTCCTTAATTTGAAAACATAGGGTAATTTTTCATTGTAATATCATTCCTTTGTGTGGGGACTAATAAATTTAGTTGGTCATTAGAAAAATTTGGTTGTATTACAATGATGGCATGATTGGTAAGTTGTCTTTAAAATGATGTCATGACTGGCCAATGGATTCACCATCTTCTTGGTAGAACACATATTGTGAATAAACAAAGTGACCATCAGATCTTTCTATTGATTGTTTGCTCCGTTGTCCTCTGTTGGATAAGTCCCATGCCATGTTGTGTCTTTCCATTTTTCATGGTAATGGTCATATGGGAAATAATTTTTGGATATGATTCTCAAATCCAATTCTTATGGCTTCTTTGACTAGACTAGGAGCTACAAAGTTGATTGATTATTGATTTTCTTATTTAGAGAACTTATAAATTCCACTAGAAGTTATTTCTCAATATTTTAAAATACTACTAAATCCTTGTCTTGGGACTATCTTTTGATGCCTGTATATAAAATTTTATTTTACCCATCCTAATGGCAAAGATTGTTATTGCTAACTTTGGTTGCTTAGATATGCTTTGACAAGAGCATATGAGGGCATATGGAGTCCCATTTCTATGATGATTGGAGATTATATCATTGGTTGGTTATAATATTCTATGTTCTTGCATCTATCTTTTTCTGTTTGAAAAATTTCCCTCTATTTTGTAGCAACTCTATTGTATTGTCTATTTTTTGTTTTTAGAAATCATATAAAAACTAAACCCTTGGAGATGTAGTGCGTAACCTTTTAAGAATGTTTTGTTTTACAAGGTGGTTTTGACTCTTTATTTTATTATATTTTAACAATTAAGTATGGGATGGATTATCTAATAAATGCGCTCAATAAATTACAAATTTGGGAAACAAATTTGTAGTGAATAGAAGGTATATTTATTCTTCCTCTCAGTAGTTGTTGAGAATATTTTGTTTCCATTTGTGGTGGTTGTAAATTTTTTTATGGTCAACGTAGAATTTGAACATATGCACTTGGGAATATAAATAAATTTTAGGTTTGACTTCTTTGTTTCAGCATGGTTCTATGGCCAAGTTTAGCACCGCTCAAGGAAGAAATGCAATTGTAAGCTAAATATTCAAGATTAATAAAATAACAAGATGTGTATAGAAGTGAGTTGAGTGGCTAATGCTTCTATGACGGGTGCACGAGTCTCAAAGGTATGGCTATAAACATAAATTTATTTTGGAGACATGGTATGAATATTTTTTTATTCACAAAAGATACGATATAAATTAAATAAAATTTCAGAAATAAAAGCAATTTGAATTTAGATGATCCCCCATGTTACACCATTTTTTGGTCATCTAATCCATTGTTATTAGATGGACCCAAGTACACCAAGTAAGTCCAATTTTACCCCAAGTAAAATCGTATTCACTATGAAAAATAACTTAGTAAACCACCTCTATTAAGTTGTTTATGGTCTAACAGGAAACCCCAGGGGAAAACATTACACAAATCCATATTTGTTTGATTTTCCTCAAGGAATAATTAGTTAAACAATAGTTTAATTAATATTCCTGGTTATATTTAACCCAAAACAAGAAAATTAATTAGATAAATCACTATTTATCTTAATATTTTCTAAGAATAATTATTTAAACATTACTTAAATAATATTCTTGGTTAAATATGACTAAATCTCCCTTAAATAATTAAATAAATCATTATTTATTTGATTATTACTCAACCATATCCTTAAAATGATAAATAAATCATTTATTTATTTATTATTTCTTAATCACATCCTTAAAATGATAAATAAATCATTTATTTATTTATTATTACTTAATCACATCCTTAAAATGATGAATAAATCATTTATTGATTTATTATTTACAAATAAGGGGATTTGACTCAAGTTAAATTCCTTTTCCCTCCAACAAATATAATAAAATATTCCATAAAAGTTGGATCTTGATTTGGTTAATAATATTTTAATTATGCAACAATATCTAGACTAACTCAATATTTTGTTATAAATAGAAGGGTTTTCCCATTCATTTGTCACCTTTTTTTGCCTAAAGATCACTCTGGATCTGAACTCTTGGTCTCGCTATTGATCCACTATCATAGCCATATTTTTCCATTTTTGTCTGGGTTTTCTACACCATCAAGAGAGAGGAATTATAAATCTGAAGTGCCGAGGACTTACAAGAACCCATCCCATTGAGGAGAACAGGGAACACCCTCTTGTGTTTTCCTCCCAAGTGCCATTAATAAATTTTTTATTGGATATATTCTTGTCTTGTTTATTGGATCTATGGAGTAAATATTATTTTTCTACTGTTTAATGTCTTCTAATGCATAGATCTATATTTTTGCAGCATTTGTCTTGGTCATCTAACTGTAGATCTGAAGATATTAACAGTCATTTCTGCTGTTAGGGATGTTTTTTATGCGCAGCTAAAGTGATCTTTTTTCATACACCTCGAATCAAGATTCATACTAACAACTGGCGACTCCACACGGGTTTACAATTACGACTACTATCGTTTTTATGATCCTTGCATATCCAGCTGCTTCAAACCCTAGGATTCCTCTTCAGCCCCTTGTTTTTGCTTTTCTTGATGTTGTTTTTAACCTATAAAACCATAAAACATTAAAAATTCTGACTTCCGTGTGTTTTTGGACCTATTCCGCAGGTGACAGAAATCAGCCGCAGCTGAGACGACAATTTTTCTGAAATCTGTTGCCAAGAGTGCCGAAAGTGCAAGTCACACTTTTCAGCCCAAAACCTGCGGCCTGGACCTCCAGGGCGCACTTTACAGCCCAAAAAGTGCGACCTCTGTTGAAAACAGGTCAAAAACTGCGACTTGGACTTTTTGCAGGGATTTTTCTGAAAGTTTTATGGGTTTGTCTGAGCCTTTGTTCAGGGTTGTCTGACCTCCGTCTCCACCCGTTTTGGACCTGTACTTGTTTTGTTTTTCTCAAATAGGTGGGAACATAGCCCCCTAGGGCTTCATTACCCTCCAATTTTTGTGGAAGAGTGTTTTCTGTTGCAGGTTGTCTGAAATTTCAGAGTCTTCAGCCATTTTTTTCAGATCTGATACCTCACCTTCAGATCCGCTTCAGATCAGCTTGTTATCCATCCAAATCACCTCATCTAGCTTTGTTTTGGTTTTCCTCTAGGGTTCACTATGTTTCCCTTCAGGAGATGGCCTTTTGCCACCATTTTTACAACAAATTTTCCTCTGATTTGTTGCTGTTTTCTGCACCACTTTCTAGCAGATTTTGTCTTTTAGATCCCTATCCCTCTTGACCTTAGATCTATTAGTTTTAGTGTGTTTTGATTAGTTTTTTTTACGCACCTATAGACTAGTAGTTGAGAGGCCTTCCTCCTTGGGTTTAGATTATTGCATTAATAGCTGTTTATTTTCTGTTTTTGCAGGCCTATATACTGTCATTTGCAGGTTTATTTACAACCATACAACACACTTTTTCTTTTCTCTCCAAATGTCTGGGCTTAAAAATTAAAATTTACACACTTTTATACACACACCCTAAGCAAAAAAGGGCTTGGTTAACACCGCCAAGCAAAGAATCTAAAACATTGAAATCAATTGATCCTTCACCTTTCTGCCCTTGTTTCGACATTGGAATTAGTTGATCCTGCACCTCCTTGCCCTTGTCAGTCTCTTTTTCCTTTGTGCCGTGTTTGTGTCATCACCATTGCGCCACCAAGGTGTTTATCCCGGAGACTTCTTAGCCTTCATCCTCAGTTTCCGGTAGGAAGACTTACTCCTACGCATAGGATTCGAGTTAGTCTTCCACCGAGTCTGCACACCGACTCTTCTTCTGGTCCTTTGGGTTCTCCTTCTCGTTCCACCTTCGGTTCTCCCCCTGACACCTTCACCATGTCTGGTGCAGGACCTTATGTTGGTGGCAGCCCCAGCCCTCAGGCTGGGAATACCACTAGTGGGACCGCTACAGACGCTACCTCGGCTGTGCCCTTGCTCCCCTTCATGGCAGGCCTCAGCCTCCCCGACTTGGATCGGTTGATAAATGACCCTATACACCATGACGCTAGTTGGCCTGCTATGCCAACAAAGCTCCCTTCTGACATCCCAAAGTTTGAAGGCCTTGTTGTAGAAGATCCTTCAAATCATGTTTGATCTTTCCACATGTGGTGTTCATCTAACTCCATTACCGATGACTCTGTCCGTCTTCAGTTGTTCCAACGAATGCTTACAGGTGAAGCTTCTAAGTGGTATGTTGATCAGGCCACCTCCTCTCATACCACCTTTGCGACTCTTTCTTGGGCTTTTTTTATCTTACTTCCAGCTTCCCCTTCGTTATGTCACTGGTATCAAAATTTTTACTGCTTTCTGTCAATCATCTGCGACCCGCCTATCCGATCATGTCCAGGAACGACGGAGAATAAAGCTCCTATGTCAATCACCTACCTTCGAAGACTGTGTCTACATGGACTGGTTCCTTAGATTTCTCTTTCCTCCTATCGGGAAAGATGTCGCATCACATTTTCCTCAAACCGAAGAAGCCGCCCTCCAAATGGCATTAAAATATGACCTGATCTACGCTCAAACAGGTTATGTTTATATCATTCTACCTGATCTTCCCAGGCTCGGTGGTGCCAACGTACCGGGGGCACCTCATGCCACCGAAGGTATCGTTGGAGCTCTCTTTCATCCATATGCTCAACCTCCCATGGGTTGTGGTTTTCCTGGGGGAGGGGGTAGCACCTCCTGCACTTTTCCCCCTCCCGGTAGCACGTATCCAGGATATGAAATGCCTCCTCTTTTGGCCCAACCTCTTGTTTACCACACTGTTACCCAACCCCCTTATCCGTATCTTCAGCTTGGTGCTCCAGCTCCTCCAACATTAGCACCTCCACCTCCCTTTCCTTCTCAACCCCTGCAACAGCAGCCACCGCCCCCCCGGGAGCAGATGGATGCACAACAGGGATTTGTGGCTACCCAACCACCTGAAGGTCAGGTGGCCACTCAACCTCTTCCATTTGGTTCCCCCAATTACCATATTCTCATGAAGTTCTCTGATCAGCCTTCTGAACCCTCTTCTCCTAGCCCTTCACCTTCAGCTGGTACTCATGAGCCCCTTTATCCTCCTAGAACAGTTCCTCCAAGCCTTAACCATCTTGGAACTGTCCCGCTTGGTCATTACCCCCCTGGTCAGATACCGTTCCTAGCTCCCCCACCAGGAGTGTACCAACACCTGTTATGGCCACCCTCTCTCTTCCTAACCTAACCCTTGGGATTCCCGTATGGTACCTCGATCCTCCAGCCGGTACCCTGCCTAGTCAACCCAAACCTTATCTTGCTTTGACCCTGGTCCAACCGGTCCCTATGACTTCTCCCACTGTAATAGTGCCTCATTCACCTTAACAGGAAACACCTCCCGTTGTGACTGCTTCTGGTAAGAAGGGAAAAGCTCGCAAGGGGGCATCAAAGGACAAGGCTACCCCAGCAAACCCTACCCCCTCTCGTCTTCCAAAGCGTACCATCCAATGTGCTTTATGTGATGTTGTCAGCCACACCAGCCATACTTGTCCAGAGCTGCCTCACCTCAAGTCCATGGTCAATGAGACGTTTCCAGAATCTGATATCCCAGAGGTATATGTCACTATACCCATTTCAATACCGAAACTCAAACCATTGCGCACAAATCAACCTTGTGCTTTGTGTGATTTCCATGGCCACTACACTCACCTTTGTCCTCGCCTCGAAGAGTATCATTTCTCTTTATAAGCCTTACGCCAATTTGAGGCCAAGCGCAACGAGTCCACTACTCCCTCATTTGCGTGTTTTGCTTCGGAAAAACCAGAGGACACGAATGCTCCCATTGACATTCCCTCTCCTAATGTCGAGATGATGGAGCCTTCATCCACCATTTGCTACCTATCATCATCCATGAGACCCTTGGTGGAAGCCCCCTTGGAGACTCCCCCTGATGTTTTGCCTAAACTCCCTTCAGCGATCACCCTGGGCTCAACATTGGTAGATCCGTTATCTTCTTTCTCTTATGTCACCACTTGTGATGATGCACATATGAACCCCTCTTCTCATGATGACGAGTCAGGTAGCTTTGCCGCGTCAGGTGGTCTTTCTTCCATCAGTCACCCCATCTTCTATTACGATGACGAAATTATGGAAGTAGCCACCACTCTCAACTTTATCTTTTCCCCCTTACATCAAACTCATGCATGCAAACCACATGCACCTTATGGCCATTACATTGACACCCAATGTTTGGGTAAGGGGGCACCCATATTTGAGAGACCAGGAGAAGCAGTTCTCCACCACTCTCCTAGTGAATCTGGTCATGTCGACTCTAGTCCCATTATTCTTCCACATTTAGAAGAACCTCTAAAGCCCCATATCACCTCAGATCACTCTAGGGATGATACCCCTCATCATTTCTTCATATTACATTAGCAACCCAGTCTCATAGACATTGTGGTTGACCAACCTATGGGTTTTCTGGGAGAACATCAGTTCATCATCTCAAAATCCTCTCTTTGGGATAGTAACACCATGTATGCCAACCCAGAAAATTAAAGTCCATTTGATTCATATATGCAGTACCAAAAGAGATTGGTAATCGTCTATTTCCTTTCTCAAACTGGATAACCATACTGAAAATAAATGGCGCACCACATCATTAAAATGTGTTTAGATTTCCCTTTTTCTAAATACATTTTGGCATGTCCACAACATGCTTGTGGGAACCTATGCCCCTCAACCATAAAATTCCCATATCTCAGCCAAAAATAGCACTGAAAACCCCTTTCTCTGACAGGTCACACTTTCCAAGTCATTCACTGGGACAGGTAGCAGTTTTCTGCCCAGTACCTACTACCCAGGTTATAGAGCAGACCCCAAGAAAGTGAGACCTGGACTGTTTATGAGCTCTGGGTACGTAAAATGAACTTTCAACCCACTAAAATGAAAGAGTAGGATTAGGAATCTTACCTACAACTGTTGGATCTTAAATTTCAATGGTCGGTTTATCTGCTACAACCATCGCAAGATTTAAGGCCTCCTCTCCTCACGAAATTCACCACAGCTCCACCGAAAAATGAGTGAATCTGGAAGGAAAGTGCCTTATTAAAAGAAAACCCCTGATTTTTCTTTTGATTGCTGTGACCAAACCGTAGCTCAGTTTTAAGAACAATATATACCATTGGAAATATCTCACCAAGCCCTCAAATGGGTATCTATTAGCTTTTTTGTGATTTGAAACTTCACCAAGACACATTTTTTCCAAGAAGCGCCACTTCACCCTTCCTCAAAATCAAATTTCTTCACTTGCAACACTCGTACTGGGGGCACCACGTTGCCTCCATACTTTTCCATGCTCGTGTCGACTTTCGTCGTGAGTTACCATCTTGTACTCATGCTTTTATGGTCCCCATTGGACCCTTTACATATGTGGCAGCACCATCGAGTCACCCTTGTTTAGAGCATCCGAGTGGAGTCATCATTGCATTCATGGAGTCTATCCCGAGTCCCTTTGCATCCCACTATAGCCCTCCATCATTCATTGCTTGGTCCCTCTCTCGTGTCACACATTATGGCCTTCAGTCCCACTGTTCCCTATCCCTCATGATATTGTGTCAGTCGCTGCCAGGTCATCCATGCCATTTATTCTCTAACAAGGGAAGTCGTTCGTTCGCTACTTAGTCCCCCCCATTTCATCATCATCATTAGTGTCAGTCACTCTATTTTCTCTCGTGCCTTAGTTGAGGATCCCTTATTGCCTCACCTAAGGTGGACCTCCTTCTGTCAACATCAGCTTATTCATTCGAGAAGACAGGTCTAGAGGGCGATGTACCTTGGTTCTAGCTTCCACTCTTGTTCGGTGCCTCGGATCAGGCAAAGGGACTCCTTATTTCCCTTTGACTTGATTGTTTCTCAGCTCTAGCTCCCTTCAACATGATCGAGATCCGTATACTCGATGGTTCAGTGATGCAGCAGCTGACATCGGTGATTCCCGGGTGTGTGTGAGATGTCTCAGCCCTCATGAGGGGGTGGCCCTATAGGTATCCCCCCACACACTCGGATGACCTCTTCATTACAGCCTTCGATGCAGCTCCATACATTTGATGATGTCGGCCTTAGCCTCTTGCAGCGCCTTTTTTCATGGATCAGTCAGATTTTCAGAGCCCTTTCCTGTTTTCAGGGGCATCTGGGTTGCATTTATATCTCATGTACTCAGATATCATTATACAAGTCTTGGCTGTTATCCCAGGTACAATATGTATGTGGGATTCATTATCGTGTTGTTTATCTAGCTCATGTTTATGCCAACATTATGCCGTCTCGTGGTTTTTCGGACTCCTTACTGTTTGTACTATTGCCTTGGCGGGCATAGGTATGCTTCCCCCGCCGCCTATAGAAGGTACTCACTTATCAAAAAGACTTGTCGCACCTGCAAGTCACCTCCTCAGGGTCTAGTTCTTTCAGCACTTTGGTATACCTTACACTCCTCTCTCTTTGACTTCCCCTTTGACGTCCAGTGATTGAGTTCTTACAACGTACTACGATCATATGATTAGCTCCTAATGCTCGCACGCTCGGGGCAATCTGTTACACCATTTTTTGGTCATCTAATCCATTGTTATTATATGGACCCAAGTACACCAAGTAAGACCAATTTTACCCCAATTTAAATCGCATTCACTATGAAAAATAACTTAGTAAACCACCTCTATTAAGTTGTTTATGGTCTAAACAGGAAACCCCAGGGGAAAACATTACACAAATCCATATTTGTTTGATTTTCCTCAAGGAATAATTAGTTAAACAACAGTTTAATTAATATTCCTGGTTATATTTAACCCAAAACAAGGAAATTAATTAGATAAATCACTATTTATCTTATTATTTTCTAAGAATAATTATTTAAACATTACTTAAATAATATTTTTTGTTAAATATGACTAAATCTCCCTTAAATAATTAAATAAATCATTATTTATTTGATTATTACTCAACCATATCCTTAAAATGATAAATAAATCATTTATTTATTTATTATTTCTTAATCACATCCTTAAAATGATAAATAAATCATTTATTTATTTATTATTATTTAATCACATCCTTAAAATGATAAATAAATCATTTATTTATTTATTATTTACAAATAAGGGGATTTGACTCAAGTCAAATTCCTTTTCCGTCCAACAAATATAATAAAATATGCCATAAAAGTTGGATCTTGATTTGGTTAATAATATTTTAATTATGCACCACTATATAGACTAACTCAATATTTTGTTATAAATAGAAGGGTTTTCCCATTCATTTGTCACCTTTTGTTGCCTAAAGATCACTCTGGATCTCAACTCTTGGTTTGGCTATTAATCCACTATCATAGCCATATTTTTCCATTTTTTTCTAGGTTTTCTACACCATCAAGAGAGAGGAATTCTAAATCTGAAGTGCTGAGGACTTACAAAAACCCATCCCATTGAGGAGAACAAGGAACACCCTCTTGTGTTTTCCTCCTAGGTGCCATTAATAAAAATTTAATTGGATATATTTTTGTCTTTTCTATTGGATCTATGGAGTAAATCTTATTTTTCTACTGTTTAATTTCTTCTAATGCATAGATCTAGATTTTTGCAGCATTTGTCTTGATCATCTAACTGCAGATCTGAAGATATTAGCAGTCGTTTCTACTGTTAGGGCTGTTTGTTATGCGCAACTAAAGTGGTCTTTTTTCGTACACCTCGAATCAAGATTCATACTAGCACCCCAAGGAGGGTGGCTAGGAGTGCACGTGTTCCTACCACCTTGATATGATGATAGCTTAAATGAAAAGGGGCTATATATCCCACTGTACTTTGTGCATTGTATATGCTCCAACTAATTCATTGATCATGGCACACGATTGACACTAAGTTAAATGTCACTTGAGCGTTGTGGGCAACATAGAGAAGTATATAGGTAATGGTTGGCATTCATGGAAACTCCTTACCATGCTCAAACCATAATTGAAATGGTAGTGGCTCCATATTTGTGCTATCATTATGTACAAAAGATATTAACCATGGGAATTGTCACTACACTACTATATGGTATTCATGATTCAAGAATAATCCAATCCCTATGGCATTATCATATCGAATTTCTATCTCAGTGTCTTTCAAACAAATCTAATTATTTATTTTTTCCTCTGAATCATCATCTCAACGGTTCTTAAATCCTTGATCTTGGAAATTCTTCACAATCAAAAGCATGCATTGTGTCCAAGGTTGATACTGCCGAAAATTGTTGGAATTGGGATTTTATACACCAAATTATCCTCACAAGTCTCCATTAGAGGTATTTGAATCAAAATTTATGCCACATCTCTCTTCTCCTGGTAACAACTCTCTTAGTTCAACTTTGTTATTTATCTATCAAATTTCACTCAAATTTTCTCAATTGTAGGCTTAATGGCTTTTGGGCTCGAATTTTATTCTTGGGATTTTCGACAAGGCTCCATATTTTGTGCCTCACCTTCATCTGTCGATCCTCACCCTTTTCCAGTTCCTTCTATCTCCTTGTGTTATTTGTTCTTTTCTTAGTTTTTTACATCTCTTCCTCTCCACCTCAGATTGTATTTTCATCTAGGATGCCACTTATCCCCTTTCCCAACTTCTACTCCACTCTCTTGCTGATTACTTGACCACCTATCCCAGGCTATCCCTATCCTTCCTCAACTTCTCTCCCTTTAGCCATCCCTCCGTGCCAACCTTGATTCTTGTGCTCCTTTCCACTATCCTCTTGTATTCTCCCTATCTCTTCATAAAACTATGCCTCGTGGTATACCTGCCACTAGATGAAGAGGTGGTATGCGGGGGTAATCCTTTATTTATGCCCAGATGGATCACCATGTTGCCTCTACTTCCCATCTCTATTCTCAATCCAAAGCTCATGATTCCGTGGATTGATATCAAGAAATAATTCATGAATTGGTCTAAAAAGAAATTGAATGAGTGGAAGTTGAAGTGCGCCATGATCAACATTTCATTCCTGACCCTAATGCTGGTGCTGATAATCATGATTGGATCCATGATACATGGTATTATACTCGACCAAATTTTTCTTGGTACATGCAAAAAATTAATGTTTACTAGCACATTGAAATTCTCATGGGATGATTCCTCACTGATTGTGAATACACTTAGTATGATAATTCTATTAGATTGGAAAATATGGAGGAAAAAAATGATAGTATAGATTGCAAGTTGACCATTCTATCCAAGAGATTAAACAATATCTCCTTCTCCTTAGATGAGGATGGTGACCAACTAATGAAAATGCATGGAGATTCTGCACACTAGTTTTTAAGACTCATTGGTATTTTATTTACAGTTCTATTAGTATTTTTTGTTTACACATGTTGATGTATGTCAAGGTTTGGCACAACTAGTCTGTTTATATGAGTTTTTATTTACAATATGCACTAGTTAGATGAAGTCTTAACAATATCGAGACTTTGAACTTATGATACTTGTCTAGTTTATGTTCAGGAAGACTAGTAGCACAAAGTTTTGGTCTAGGTAATCCTCTTTTAACGTAATGAAAAGTGCCTAACTACAAAAAAATCAAAATAAAATTTACTTTAGATAATATTAGAAACAAAATATTCCAATAGAGAATGAGAGAGAATTTCCCATGTCAACTAGATCAATTTTAAACAACATCTACTCAATTTGAATTTAAGAAGGAATTTGGAATTAAATATTCAACTTGTAAGGAAAGGAGGACACATGAAAATAAAAATAGAAAATTATAACAATTATGAGAATGGAAACTCTCATTAAGGAAATAAGTGTTCCATCCAATGTTAACACAATTTGTATATCACCATCATAATAGAAGAGCCATTTTTGATATCAAACTAGAAAATGGTGAGATTTTTTTTTTTTTGATGCACTATTTAATCCCATAATTTAAAATAAATGTAGGCGAATGAAAGGTATTCCATATAGCTTCCATTCCATCTTGATAGAGAGGAATACACGTACCATATGAATATACCAGATGAAAAGAACATGGGAGACTTGCAAGATGGGATAATTAAAGGGACATTAAATTAAATCGAAGTTTAAGAAAAGAAAATTACCTCACAATAACATCATGTTTATAATCCTTTTTCTTATTGATGATTTTTTTTCTTAAAAAAGATGTAAATGTTCATGGGAGAAACCACTATGAATATTGTAAATTTGTGTTGTAATAGAATATTTATTTTTTACATTGAATTTTATTAAGAGGACATATTCCATTGAAGGAAATTGTGGCATTCATTTTTTTTTTGCTAAATTTTGAAACCAAAGAGTAATTTATATTATACTAAAAAGGGTTGTACTAAAGCTAGTAGAATTACATTCAAAATATTTTTGTGATTTTAACAAAGAAAAACATACTTTTAATTGGTCTAAAATATGCTCTAGGGTCCTATCAAGTGGAATTTCCATGTTTTTCTTGAGGTAGAAATGTTTTTTTTGCAGAAAAAACATTCCAATGAGTCATGTATGGTAATTGTCTTTAGCTTCCCGCCCCTCAGAATGGGGGGAGGGACCTTGTCCTTCAATCTCCATTTGATCTATATTTTGTTGAACAAAGTCATCTTTTGCAAGGCTTTCCTATAAAGCCTGATTAAACTTTCTATTGTTTAAATCAAGTGATCAAGCATCCATCTATCGAGGAAGAGGCAAGGGTCTAAAGAAGTTGCATTAAACCTCAATAGAGTATGTTCATTATTTTTGAATGTGAATAAGATTCATTATATTTGCATTGTGAGTGGCATTGGGATACTCAAACAATACAAGCTTGGAAAAAATTTCCCACAAAGTAATGTTGATTTTGTAGATTACTTCGTCTTGCATATTTTTGGTGAAAAATGAGGTCTCTGGGCAAGACCCAGGTTTAGGCTTGGAGTCAACAAGGTTTCCGCTGTAGTATAGGACAACACTGACATTTTCACCCTGCTCAAAAGAGCAAGAAGTCTCACACGAGGCGTGCCGTGACCTTACTGGGATTAGAGACTAGATCATTAAAATCGAGGAAATATTACTAATACAAGTCATCCCTCAATTGCATACAAAATACATTCATATATCTCAACTTAAGAAGCGAGTTATCATTCATCCATACATATTATAAGCATCGAATTAAAATTTTAAAATAGACATACATACACCATAATCAACAAGTATCAACTAATCCATAACACACAACACAACATCAGCTTGATTCCATTAAATTGCCTCAAAACAATACAAATATACTTCACAGAGTCTAATACATTTCAGTCCAGTACATATAGCTCCGCAGAGCTCTTCCTAGGCTCTATTCTCCTATCAGCCTCTAACTATCCTCGGAGTCATTTCTTCCCTGCTTATCTGTTCCTGCCAACTAACACTGTCAGTTTTTGCCCCTTTTCCTCTCAGCTATTCCCTTGCGCTCCGCTGCCTTCTATCTCTTTTCTGTCACATGGAGTTTTACTTCTCGTTCCTTGTCTCCCGTCTCTTCCATCTGTGCTGCCACCTTTTTGTGCTCCGCCACCCGCCTTTAGGTTTTCTGCAACCATAATAGCTCCCTACCTATTTTGATTGCGCTCCGCCACTTGTTCTTTTCACTCCTATCCTTCCACAATTTCAAAACTCTCTTGTCCAAAACAAAGGCCCCAACAGGCCCCGACCACATGCTATTGACTTGTCCCGAGTCAATCTTTTCCTACTATAGCGGCCTATGGTTGTCCGTCGACTTCTGATGTTGGTATAGTTTCCTCTGCTATCTCATTTATGTCTTCTCTTGTTCTGGTTGGCCCTCTTTTAACAAATGCCCCAACTCGGGAACCTTGATTATTTCCTTTCTCCTGAGCTTTGTGAACTTAGTTATTGGTTGTTTCCATACTTTTATCACAGGCTTTGTCTCAATGACCACCTTGTAAGCCTGAGTTGCGTTCATTGCTTGTGGAAAATTATTGAACATCTCCTGGAGTTTGGGTTCGGCCTCAGACGCTAGTAGTTGAATTGCTTCAGCCTTTTGTTTCATGGGTTTCCATAGGTCCCTAAGAAGTTGCTTCGTCGTTGCTGAGCTTTCCTCGATAGTATGAATCTGTGTTTTGAGTACATTTGATTGGTCATATAGCTGAGTGCGGCTGACCGGATCTGTTGTCCCCCTTATTTCGAGGACAATTTTCTATAATTGCTCCAAAACGGGTTGAGCCTTCATTTTCAGTGAGTTGGAGCACTCATGGAGTTTCTCCAGCAAGTTGTATGCTTGTTTGACTATTATTCCCAGTGTTTCCCTCATACTCTGCATCTATTTTTGCCCTTTTGCTACCTTCTCGGCATACACTGTAGAAGGGTTCGGTAGCACTGGTCTTGTTGTAGGCCGCTTCCTTCAACTCATGATTTGCTCGGTCTAGGGTAGTGCATGCCATTTTTACCCGAATGGATCTCTCGACCATCGAGCATGATGAAATATCTACGGGTGTGCTGCTATCTAGAGCACTGAATGTTGGCCATAGGTCTTTGAAGATATCTGTTACTTGATACAAATGATGCTATAGGCTATGTTTCTCACTTTGGAGTTGATTACGCTCATCAATAAGTGCAATAACTTGTTGCTATTGCTACTCATATTTCTGTAGGAGGTCGTTGTGTAGACTTTCGGCTTGCCGTGCTGCTATCTGGATGAAACTAAAAAGTTGTCGGGTCTCCAGTTTTTCATGTCGCCTCTGCTCGTCATCTCTTGGCTTGGATGTCGCTCCCTAAGCAGTTTCCCACTGGCAATCGATCCTTCTGAGTGTCCTTGTGGGGATGTGGATTGATTTTTCTGTGACAGTTGAGATTTAGGATTGTGGTGACTGGTTGATGGCATGAAATATTGTAAAAATAATGTGGATTTCTGGAATGGGTTTAGCTCTCTTTCAGTGGGTGTTGTATAAGAAATGGGTGACCCTTCATGGATTAATAGTTCTAAAAATGTGCCTTGCCCCACTGTGGTTTAGTTAACCTTAGTTACTCCAGCTATACCTGAGTTAAATTCTGCCTCGGTGTCAATATTCATTAGAGAAGCTGGTGGTATTGGGTCTGAGATGGTTGCGGAGGTGGATGGAGTGTGGGTGGAGTGATCTTTGGATGTGAATGATGTGTGCAGTGATTAATTTTGCATGTTGGGTGGCGATGAAACTTGTATATTAAGAACTGACAATCGATTAAATGCTGAAAACACGGAGGCGATCTGAGTGGCTACCTCTAGCTCCTCTTGAATGAAAATTCCTGTGACTATTGGTTGGGCTTGGTCCTCTCCTGTGAGATCGACCACTTGCTCAGATCCTATGGTCCAGGCTCTTTTCCCTTTTGGTGTTGTATTTGGAGGTTTCGTTGGCTTGTTTTTACGGAGTGGTGTGATGGTTGGCTGAGTGTGAGAGTGTAATGCGGTGAGGATGGGGGTGGTGGTAGACGGAGATGCTAAATTCAACATCTAAAATTCAGAAAAAGAGGGGAATACCGTAGCTTTGGTGTCGAGAGTTCCAATTACCTCGTTGAAATCTTTCACCCAAGTGTCTAGCTGTTCCAGCAACGACCACAATTATAATTGTGATACCCTTTGCATTGTTTTTGTCGGTGTCTCTCCTGGAAGTGGGTTGGGAAACATCGCATCAAATGAATAAATCGGGATCCCGCTTCTGATTTCCATTGCCGCTCCTGTCCATGAAGAAAATTCTGCATGAATAACGACTTCTTATGAAAGGTATTGCCATTAACACAGTCTGGCCGAATATAGGTTCGGTTGTGAGACACCCCAAACCAAATTTGAGGGAAGTATCTGTCCAACAGGCTCCTTGGAACTCTTTGTTGACTTTTAACTACGTCTATCATCTGTTGGTACCAGGATGCAAAAGCTTCTTCGTTTACCTCTTTGGTACTCGGGTCCCCTGATATTTTCCATGGTGTGTACCTTAGTGTCATTGGTTGGTCTTCGTTAATATTCGTAAGCGGCCTCCCTCCTGGTGGACTCCATTTCCACATTTCTAGAGCCATGATTAGATAACCATATATAAATCCTGTGGCCCGCTTGTAATTTTCCTCACAAGCCTCAAAAATCTCCTGTAGTAAGAACGCACACCAATTCAATTGTGTCCCTTGTATGTAATGTTCTGCAACTGATATTGTATCAAGGGTGCATTCCCCCTTGGTATAATGCCTCATAGTTTTCCTGGAAATAAAGAAACAAGAAATTTTTACTACTGGGGTGTTGATGTGATCAATTTTGGCCCCCTTTCCTCCTCTCCTTGTCTTGTACTTTCTGTAGTAGTCACAGTTCCCCACCTTCTTAGCTCTCTTAGATGTGTTTTGGAAGGCTGATGATACATCCCTTCTTGCTGCTAATATTCCTATGAGTCTGTGTATATCCTTCACGTGAATTGGGATCTCCCTCCCAAGCCACATCAACCCATCCTGGATTCTGCTGATGAGGAATTTGGTGCACTGCATTGCCACTCCCGATGTCCTGAACACTAGAAGGCTTATGAGGTAAAGAATTTTCGACCTATGGATGCCTATAAAATCTGGATGTACCCTCGTTGCTTCGCCTCCTCCTTCCTTCACATGTTTTTCAATGTAAACCTACCTTTTCATTGCTCGGAACTGGAATGAACCTGTGAAGTTGGTATCTATTAGTGTGGCATTATCATATTTTCCAACTAGTGAGTCTAACCTTTGAATTATTTCGTCGAGCTCTGGCTCAACCACTGAAGTAGTCACCTTCGCTATTTTCATCCTTCTGTCATATACTCGAACTGCTGCTGGTCTATTGTTCTGAACTTTTTCCATTGGAATTGGGCTAACCATTATACCCGTTTATTGCTCTGATAATTTGGAATTTTTTGGCATTCTACTGTTTCCCTCCTTCATGCACGTTAAGTAGGATTACTAGCACGAATGATGCTGATGCGACACCATAAATAATTAATTGTTTCTGTCTCCCCCCGCGGCTATAATCGTGTGATTAGTTACCGGGGTGAGGTGGACTCTGATAGTGCTGACGGTGGCTTCGGAAGTCGGGTAGACGTGATGGGAAATAATTATAGCTTAATGTGGAAACTTTATTACGACATGGGGGTTACTAATTTTGGTAATTATTTCTCAAATTTGGATGATCTTACGGATTGAAAATGCTATAATGGCTCATTATGAGTGAATGATGGTTAACACGCTTACCACAATTGGTTGCGATATGGTCTCCACATCGAAACATGGTGATGGTTGGTTTTCCGCGACCTGCGGGTTTCTTATTAAGGATTCCTACTCTATCTTAGATGATCCAAATATCTTAATGTAAAGTTAGGATAAAATATTTATTAAATTATAATATTTAATAAATATTAGAGACACTTAGAAATAGAATATTGTTAGAAAAAATAGGACTCTAGATTAGAGTCATATCTTAGGCTCTAAAATAGGAATAAAGTTAGTAGATTGGATAGAAGATCATTTATTGTAAATGGCACTTGTTGTTTTATCAAGTGGTCCATAACTAAATTAAGTTAGGACATGTAGCTTATAAATATGTTATTTCTCTAATTTCAAATTAGTGGAAGTTTACGTTCGTAAACTCTTGCAATCTTTATATAATTTCTTTTCCATTATCAATAAAATTATGTGTTTGAGAACACTTCTGTATTATTGTGGTATTAGAGCTTCACTAATGCAGCTGATGGGAGGAGGAGATTCCAAATCTACAAGCTTATGGAAAACTCCATTAAATTATTCATCAATTGAATTGGTATGCAAATTTGTCAATTTATTTTTCAGGGAAAATAAATTTAATTATAATTTGGATTCTAGATTATTTAATCCATTTTTTATCTGAAATTCTATGCTCATTATACGCTGCTCCAAACTCTGTGTATTTCCTTATTGTGATATTCTAAGCTACCCCAAACTCTATGTATTCCTTACTGTGAGATTCTACACTGCCCAATATTCAAGACAATGATTTACTCATGTTGCCGTGTCCAAATCAAAAGACCTGTCAATGATTGCAATAATTTGGGGATTCCAGAAACTGGAACTTTCAAACCACGCTACCAGATTTCCTCATAAATAATAGTTTCTCCTCTTTGCGTTCCATCCACTCCAATTATATAAACCTCTATTCAATATTGCGTTAGCATTTCTGAATATTCAAAAAAAATATACACAAATCAAAGCTGTAGATTCACACCTTTCTACGTATGCATTTCCTCATTCTACACATACCATCCTGCAATGCAGCACGAAGTATAGCTTTGGAACAGTTCTGAAAATGAAAGGACCAACCCCCTGCAAGGTTGTCACTTCCCGGATAGGGTCATAAAAACGTGCGATCTTCCAAAGGTGAGTTTACAGATCTGCGGAACTGCTGCCAGAATGGAGATTTTGAGGAACCTTTACGCATTCATCTGCGATCAAGTTAATGCAATGTGCAAGGGAGAAAATGAGTGGCTTTACTATGATTGCTGTACCTATGACATGGGAAGTCGGCAACATTAATTAAAATCAGTGGTAACAGAATTAATCAAAATAAAATTTTGATTTGGCGTAAAAGTTCACTTGGACTAAATATCTACGTGAAGTAAAATGTTTGAGTGTTCTGTGTAGTGTTTAAAATAATTAAAACCAGCGAGCAAGCAACTCTAATCGAAAGCAAACAAGGGTAGAGATATAAATTCAATTTTTGTTTTGGCCATATATGTAAGTGTAGTTTGGAGGGACACGTGTTTATTTGGAGTATTATAATAAGGTGCATCGTTGGGAGAGAGTTGTTTTAATGGAGTGATAAGGTAAAGAATGTGAAATTCACTTTTTTCAAAAGTGGTTTTCATGGTTTTTTTTTAATAAGAATTTAAAAGAGTGTGTTTAAATGGAGTGATAAGGTAAAGAACGTGAAATTCATTTTTTTCAAAAGTGGTTTTCATGGAGTGAGTTGTTTTTTTTTTTTTTTTTTTTTAAATAAAGATTTAAAAGACTTTTTTTTTTAATAGAGTGATAAGGTGATTTTTTTGGTAACTATATTAAAAAAAAAAAAAGTTGTATTTTAGTAGAGACAAAAGGTGTGAATTTCTCGTAACTTTGGTGCGAGGGGGGTTATTTGTAAATGCTTGGAGCAATGAAATTTGTAATAGTTTGGAGTAATAAGTAGATATTATTTGTAATTTTTTATTTTGGAGAAATAAGGTCATTATTTGTAACTCAAAGTACCTTTTTACTTTCAGGGGGGGCAGATTTTTTTTTAAGAAGAAATTTGTACGGGCATTGTCAAGTGGTCAAATTTTGAAAGGATTTCATTGTAAACACTCAATGAGAAATTGAATAGAGCCAAGTGAAAAGCTGTGTCATTTTTCTCCTTTTTCAACGACTATATGAGGGTCAAGGCCAAGCCCCAATAGATCGTTTTCTCTTTGTGTGGCGTGTGTTGTTTTTGCATGGCATATTTCGTGTGATGAGTTGCTCATTTTTCTTGTGCTTGATTCTTTTGGTGCACTGCTTCAACACTGCAACGTCTAAGTTAATTAATCTGTTCTCTGATTCTGATAAGATAGAAGGGGAAAAATCTTATAAGACATGGAAACGTCTAATGGAAAACACTCTCATATATAATGAATTATGGCATGAAATATGTGATGGCAACATTAAGCCTAACAAACCAATAGATGCATCTTTACTTGCAAAATGGGAAATAAAAAATGCCAAGGCATTAGCTCTTATAAAGGCTTTAGTTAATAATGAAATGTACATTCATATTGAAAATGCCTCAGATGCATGGACTGCTTTGCATACATTCAAAGATCTCTTTGATACACAACCTGAATCAAAGAAGTTTGATCTTCAATTAAAATTGCTTCAACAAAAATTAATTGAAGGTGGTGATGTTCTTGAATATATTTCATGGCTTAAAAACATCAAACAAGAAATAATAAATGTTGGTTTTCAAGCTGTCGATGAAAGTTTCTTGACTACAATTTTAATCGATAGATTGCCATAATATTACACACATTTTTTGTAAACTTTGCAAGTCACTGGAAAGTTAGAGAAGATAAAGTTTGATGAATTGAGTGATATGTTAGCCCAACATGACAAAAAATTTGGGAAGAAGAAACACATTGGGGAAGATGTCTTCTTCACCGAGGCCAACATAAGTAACTTCTCAGCTGATAGTTCAAGAAACCGAGGAAGAGGACATTTCAATCAAAGTCATGTAGCCCAAGGTCGTGGTCGCAGTCAAAGCAGAGGAAAAAATTTCAACAGAGGCTACAGTTCAGGCGGAAGAAATATTCAAGGCAAAGGATATAATCAAGGAAGAGGAAAAAATCCAAGTAGAGGACAAACTCAGAAAAGAGGCCAAAGCAGAGGAAAATGACAATATAAAGGCAGAGGATAGTATCAAAGCATAGGCAGAGATTTCAATCAAATTGTTTGCAGGAGATGTAACAAACTTGGACATTATGCTGAAGATTGTAGAATTTATATTGATAAAATTCCCAAGTTTCATCCAAACTCTACATAGTTTTCAAATGATGAGGATGATCATGATGGTTCAGAATATGTCTTCACCAACACAGAATCAATATCTTTACAGGTTTCAACCTTTCTTATAAGTGATTATGAAGATTCATGGATTATGGATACAGGAGAAACTCAACACATGAATTTTCTACGTGACTTCTTCTGGAGCTTCCAAAAATGCCATCTCAATTCAATCTATCTGGCTCATAAAACAAAACATACTCCTAGAAAAGGTGTAGTTAAATTTTTTTTACCTGGCATTGGAGAAAGAATGATTTCAAATGTATGGAATGTCCCAACATTTAAGCAAAATTTGCTATCTTTAGTCACGATTCGACAAGCAGGACATATGGTGATTATGGAAGATGGCTCAGTTAAAATTAACTTAGTCAAACAGAACATGAAAACAATTATGACAAGTTATGAAGATGGAAAAATGTTAAGGATGAAAGGGACAATTATTCCAAGACATTCTAACTTTGCAGGAGAACAAGTACAAAATTTTCACTGATAAGATTGTGGCATGTAAGATATGGCCATCTCAACTTTGACAGTCTCTCTTAGTTACAAAAATAGGGAATGGTTAAGGGAATTCCAACCTTCAAAATGGAAAATGAAAAATGTGAAGCTTGCATTTATGGAAAACAACATCGAGAGACTTTTCTCACAAGTTCATGGTGCGCAAATAGGCGTTTTTAATTGGTTCATAGTGATATTTGTGGACCCTTACAAAATTCGCTAGGAGGATGCATATATTTCTTACTATTTGTTGATTATTTTAGCAGCATGACTTGGGTATATTTTTTGAAGCAAAAGTCAGAAGCATTTGAAAAGTTCAAAACTTTTCACCAACTTATTGAAAATGAAGTTAAGGAGAAGATTGGCACTCTTCGAACCAACAATGGAGGAGAATTCACTTCAAATGAATTCAAAATGTATTGCATGGAAAATGGGATAAAATGACATCTTACCAATGTCTACACTCCATAGCAAAATGGAGTAGTAGAAAGAATGAACCGTACCTTGTTAGGAATGGAAAGATCTATGTTAACTTTCAAAAATTTAAGTCCTATATATTGGGCTGAAGAAATTCATACTGATGTCTACTTAAGGAAGAGATCTCCCACTGCTTCTTTAGACGGAATCACACCTTATGAAGCATGGTTTGGATTCAAACCTTGGGTTAAACATCTTAGAGTTTTTGGATCAATATGTTATGCCTTAGTTCCAAAGGAAAAAATAACTAAGCTTGAAGTGCACAATGATTGGGTATTTTGATGTGAAGAAAGGGTACCGAATTTTTTCGAATGGGAAATTTATTGTAAGAAGAGATGTGATTTTTGATGAAAATGAGAGTAAGAGTGCTGAAGAAGTAGAAAGTCTTCTTGAAAATTTAGAAACAAAAGGTGATACAATAAAATGAAATCTACAAAGTCAACCAAATTAACCAAATTGGTATGAACTTGAGTTTCCTTCATCTGAAAATGATTCATGCAGTCCGTCTTCTTCACCAGTGCCATCTTGGTCTTCTGGCAGTTCATCCAAATCTCCTAGCAGTAGCAGTTCTTCTGACAATGAATCTACACCCCCAGAACCCACGGTTGATAAAAAAACATCAGTTTACATCAACCCTCTTTACAATGATGGTGATTTTTCACAATATCAAACCAGTGAACATCAATTGCCAAAATGGGCAGTTCAAGTTTTGAAAGATGTAAGGCTTGATGAACAAAATAAAACTGGAACAAGGGGATCACAAAGAAGTGAAGGAAATGTTGCCTTGATAGCAAATAATTTTAATGAACCTTCTACTTATCGAGAGGCAGTAAAACATAAATAATGGCTACAGGATATGGTTGATGAATATCAGGCAGTTCTCGACAACAACACTTGGAAAATTGTTGTTTGTCCTCAGAATGTTAAACCCATCAAATGCAAATGGGTTTACCAAATCAAGTACAAGAAAAATGGAAATGTCGACAAGTATAAAGCAAGACTTGTTGCTAAGGGTTTTGCACAGTAGGAAGGGATGGATTATGAGGAAACGTTTTCTCCTACAACTAAATGGAACACCATCCGACTCACACTTTCCTTAGCAGCTCAACAAGGATGGAAAGTTCATTAGGTGGATGCTAAAAGTGATTTCAACGGATATTTACAGGAAGAAGTGTATGTGACACAACCACCAGGTTTTGAAATTGAAGGACAGGAACATAAAGTCTGCAAACTGATAAAGGCTTTATATGGGTTAAAACAGGCTCCCCGAGCTTGGTATGCCAAAATGGACGAATACCTTTGGAAAGTTGGCTTTCAACGAAGTGAATATAATGATACCTTGTATGTACGCCAACAAGGTAAAAATCCGGTGATTCTGGTTATGTATGTAGATGATTTGATTATCACTGGAAATAATGATGATCACATTGCACAGGTGAAAAAGGACTCACATGCAGGTTTTAAGATGATAGATTTGGGACTACTTCAATACTATCTTGGAGTTGAAGTATTCCAACGTCCACATCATATATTCATTTCTCAGAGTAAGTTTGTAGCAGAAATTCTTTAATGACTTGGAATGCAGGATTGAAAGCCTGTTCTTACCCCCATGGAACAAAAATTGAAACTTTAAAAATTTGAGGGGGGTGGGGGAAGGGAATTGTGGATAACACTACTTATCGACAATTGATTGGCATCCTGATTTATCTAACAAATAATCAACCAAATATTTCTTATGCCGTCAGTATTATTTCTTGCTTTATGCAGGAACCACGAGACAAGCACTATAATGCAGCCAAAAGAGTTCTTCATTATATCCAAGGAACAAAAGATTTTAGTCTTCTTTACAAAAAGACTAAAAAATTTGTACTTGGTGGATTTTCAGATGCCGAATTTGCTGGCAGTATTGATGATAAACATCAACCTCAGGTTATTTAATGAACATGGGGTCAATTGCAGTGTCCTAGAGTTGCAAGAAGCAAGCTACAGTGGCAACTTCTTCAGCAGAAGCAGAGTACATATCAACATGGGAAGCAACATGTGAGATTATTTGGTTGCGTAGAGTTTTATAGGACTTGGGAATTCCTCCAACAGAAGCTACTTCATTATTCATCGACAACCAGTCAGCAATAAAGCTCGCCAATAATCCAATTTTTCATTCAAAGACAAAGCATGTGGACACCAAGTATCATCATATCAGATCACTCATTACAAAGGATGTCATCAAGCCGATTTATTGTCCTTCAGAAGATCAGACCTCCGATATCTTCACCAAACCTCTTGGCAGAATAAAATTTACTAAGTTCAGGGATGAACTTGGTATATGTTATAATGTATCTTTGGATCATAGGGGGGAATGTTATATGATCCAAATATATTAATTTAAAGTTAGGATAAAATATTTATTAAATTATAATATTTAATAAATATTAGAGACACTTAGAAATATAATATTGTTAGAAAAAATAGGACTCTAGAATAGAGTTGTATCTTAGGCTCTAAAATAGGAATAAAGTTAGTAGATTGGAAAGAAGATCATTTATTGTAAATGGACACTTGTTGTTTTATCAAGTGGTCCATAACTAAATTAAGTTAGGACATGTAGCTTATAAATATGTTAGTTATCTAATTGCAAATTGGTGGAAGTTTACGTTTGTAAACTCTTGCAATCTTTATTTAATTTCTTTTCCATTATCAATAAAATTACGTGTCTGAGGACACTTTTGTATTAATATAGTGGGCTGAACTGATTATAACATAAAATATTCTATGAATAATCTCGTTTGAGAGAGAGTTACTGAATGTAATCTACTGACTTCTCTCATGTGCGAGAGTTATTCAAATTAAAAGGATCATGTTTCTTACTCATGATAGGGTTTCAGGCATGCGCCATTAACCCATCCTTGAATTATCTCTCGATCTAGCTGTTCTAGCTTGATTGCGCCTGAGTCCCTTATCTCTATGACATAATACGGCCCCATCTAGTGCATTCTAAGCTTCCCTTGGAACTTCTGGAATTTGCTGTCAGAGAGCAGTACTTTCCCACCAATCGTAAATGTTTTGTGCTTGATGTGGCAATCATGCCAGGCCTTTTGTCTCTGTTTCTATACAGATTGATGGAAATCTTCCAGAAACCTATCTTCTTCGAGTTCTTGCAACTCATGAAGGCGTGAAAAGATGGAGTTTTCCTCTGTCATGTGTGTCATAGAGGAAATTAAGAGGTTTGGTATGATAAATTTGGCTGGTATTACTGCCTCTTTCCCATACACCAATTGGAATGGAGTTTGATTATGCAGTCTCTTTATGGTAGTCTTGTATGCCCACAACGTGGCTGGTATTATTTCATCCCAGTCATTGCAGTTAGAATTTCATATCTTTGTTAGCCATTTCTCCAAGATTTTGTTGAAAGCATCGACAGTTCCGTTCACCTAAGGGTGGTAGGGGCTACTCTTATGGTGTTGTATCATAAAATCATACAAAAATGATTTGATTGTAGCATTAATGAAATGTGTGCCTTGATCACTGGTTAGGCTCCTTGGAAAACCGAACCTGCTAATGATTCTCTCAAAGATAAATCTGGCTACTGTGTCTGTTGTACAGTTCTTTACTAGTGCCGTTTCAGCCCATCTTGTGAGGTAGTTAGTCGCGGTGATTATATACCTTGCTTGTGAGTGTCGCGTGATTAGTGCAATCGATCCTATGAAGTCGACTGCTCATTTCTCAAATGCCTGCGTAGCCCTCACAGGTTGTATGGGAATCTCATCGCGATGTGATAGTCATCCTGTTCTTTGATAGGCATCAAATTTCTTCAAATTCTTTGTTGTCTTTGTGCACAATAGGCCACCATAATCCTGCTTGCAGTATTTTCCTTGTGGTGGGTTTTGCGCCAACATGGCCTCCTGTAACTCCAATGTGACACTCCCACAAGATGTCTGCTCTTTTGTGATCTAATACACATCTTCTTAGGATATGCTCCAAAACCATTTTATACAACTATCCTGCTATGAGTCTATACTCGACTACTTTAACTAATAAGTGTCTTCTTTGGGTTGCTCTGTATTCTGTTGGGCATTGTCCTGTGGCCAAGTATGTTGCTATCTGTTCTAGATAATATGGGATGGATTCTACGTGGAAAATATCGTCATTTGGTAGTTGGTCATCAAGTGGTCCCCCATTTTATTCATTTTCCAATCTTGACAAATGGCCGGGACCCACATTTAGCCTTCCCAGCTTTACTATGACTTCGAAAGTGAATTCTTGGAATAGTATGAGCCATCTTCAGATTATGCCCTCTAGGATAGGTTTGTTTACCAGATATTTCAGTGCTGAGTGATCCATGAAAAATTTTAATGTCCCACCCAATAGATAGTGGCAAAAATTCTGTAGAGATTATACCATTGCAAGAGCTTCCCTCTCCGTTGTTGTGTAGTTCCTTTCTGCCATTGACAACTTCCTTCTTGCAAAGTACACTGGGTGGTCTATTGAGGTTTCTCTCGATTGAGCTATTAATTCTCCCAAGGCAATACTTGAAGCGTCAATGTGGACATGGAATTGTTTATCCCAATTCGGATGGGCCAAAATGGGTGCACTTGCTAGTTTCTCTTTCAACGTGTCCAATTCTTTAGTGCATTCATCATTCCATATGAATTGTTCCATCTTCTGCAACAGTTTTTCCAGCGACGATGTGTTTTTTGCATAGTTGAGGATGAACTTCTTGTAGTATCCTGTGTGTCCAAGTAGTAACCTCAACTGCTTTACATTCTCCAGTGCATCCATATTCACAATTACCGCCACTTTCGTGGGGTACACACATACCCCTTGCTTACAGACGACATGTCCTAACATCGTTCCAAAGGATACTGAAAAGATGCAATTTTTGAGATTCAGAGAAATTTGAAGTTGTATGCACCTGTCAAACATTATCCTTAGCAGAGTTGCATGGTTTTTCAGCAAGCTGTACACCATCCAATCATCCATGTACACTTCTAGAAATTTATGAATATAATCTCTGAATGCTTCTATTACTATGCCTGAAAACACAGCTGGTGCATTCTTTAGCCCAAAAGGCATGACATGATAGGTGTATGATCCCCATTATGTTGTGAAAGTAGTTTTTATTTTATCTTCTTCTGCTATTCATACCTGATGATACCCTGAGAAGTTATCTGTGAATGAGTATGCTTCATTTCCCACTACATTGTTGAGAACTTCGTCACTAAATTGAGTTGGAAACAGATCATGTATACATGCGTTATTTAGACTTCTGTAGTCCACACATACTCTAATTTATGATTTTTCCTTTTTAATTTGTATCACTATTAGGCTAACCCACTATGCTTCTCCAGTTGGAAAGGTCAGGCCTGCATTCAACATTTTGTCTATATCTGCTTTGACCTTTTCTTTTACTCTCGAATTCAGGTGATAAGGTATATGTTTTACTGGCCTAGCATCCATTTTTAGAATTATGAGCATCTCCCCTAGATCTCCTTTTATTCCTTTGAGTTCTGCTACTGAAGATAGAAATAGGTCTTCGTATTCTTGTAACAGGTCAAAGATTTCTTTTGTGGTTTCTTTATCCCAATAATATCCAATGGATGCAATCTTGGGTTTCTCTTCGGTTCCAATGTTTTTCTTCTCTATCTTTAGGGGTAACATGTGTAATCCCTCAGTATTTGGTTCCTCTTGTAGTTCCTGCTCTCCCTCATTTTCTTCAAAGGATAGATGTTTAAGATTTTCTAAATCATCGTCTTCTATCTCCCAATCTATTATTTTGCATGCTACCGATTCTTTGACTTTCTAATCTGATATGGATATTTCTTCATTCTCCTCAAATGGGAAGAACAATATTATTTTAATTACTTGTAAGGTACCTGTAACTTGGTCCATGTCTCCATTGAAAGAAAACATTGAGTAAATATTTCCGCAATTGTTTCCCAAGTGACTGTTCCTCTCTTCTTCTCTTCTGTCAGGTACCAAGCTTGTAGAATGGTGTCCAGTGAATTAATAAATTTTTGTACCCAACTTTTTCCAGTGACTGTTCCTCTCTTCTTCTCTTCTGTCAGGTACCAAGCTTGTAGAATGGTGTCCAATGAATTTATAAAGTTTTGTACCCATAAAGATTTTGGATATTCCTCTTTATGGGTTTGAACTAGCAGTTGTTTAAGTGTACCAAAGGGTTAGATTTTCCTTGGTAAATTTCCTCCAGTTGCAGTCCTAAAGCCGCATGAAATATCATTTTTAATGCTTCTGCAACATATTCCCATTGAGAGAGAGAGTTATGATGGGTTTCCAACCATCTTGCTAAAGTGGTTTGTAGTGCTACATCCATGAGAGGGACTTTATGTTCTATTGGTACTTTATCCTCCACTTTGGTAATAAATGTATTCACAACTTGCATATTTGAAAGAGTTGGGTATTCTCTTACCTCTGTACCAATCCAGTTGACTCCCTGAATATTGGCACATCTTTTGGTGTTGATTTCGTATCCTCCCTAATGCCAATCATCCTAGGCCACTTATGATCCTACATCAAAACTCTGAACACTTCTCCAACTTACTGTTCCTCCTGCTGTGGGATTAATGTAATCTTATCTTTTTCCTGCTGTCATTTGGTAGAGTTGATATAGAAGTTCCGCGTCTTCTCTGCTATCAACAGTTTCTATGTATCGAGGTCCTTGATACGGATCTAATGACTAGACCACTCTAACCTCACCATCTTCGAATATCATCAGTTCCTTTTTTAAATCAATGACTGCATAATTTTCAAATGCCCAATCTATTCCCAAGAAGGAAGGATAGGGATCCTTGTCACCCATGATATCTATTACTTCAAATTCCATATAGGTTTTTACTCCCAAATTTTCAACCTCAAATTCTTCCAGCCTCCCTATTGGTACGATGCAGTATTGGTTTTCCATTCTTAGTTGTATTGGTGAGTATGACAACTTCGATTTTCCTAGTGCTTCCCATGTATTTCTAGGTAAAATGTTGACATCTGATCCAAGATCTAGCATTGTGTCTCGTATTTGGAATCCTGCAACTTGAGTGTTTATACATAACACTTTTCCAGTAATTATCTTATTTATTTTTACTCTTCTTATATATTTTTCAGCTATGTTACTTGAGTCTCCATGTCCTGCTCCTCCTTGAACAACCATTTCTAGATTTTGCTTTAGTTGTTCTAGCATCTGTCCATTGTTCACAATTTTTAGGAACAGTCAGAACCACTCTTTTATAGGTGTCAGTGTAGGGACCATATTATCTCCTTCACTAGATGGTTGTAGAAGCTCCGTACTCTTATGTTTCCCTATCCGTGAGAATGTATCTAATGCTTCTTTAAAGTACTGCTTCTGTCAGTTTGGGCTGAAAGTATTCTTTGGAGATGCGAGTTTGACCAAATTTATTGGGTCCATTTCTCGTGAATCCTCCCCTGTTTTCTTCCCTCCTCGGGTCACTATAGCTACACTCTACAGGGGTTGAGGATATACTATCCGTGTCTCTTCATTAACTAGGTTAGCTCCTCTTTGCCTGGTTCTCTCTTCCCACCTCTTGAATAGCTCTGGGAAGTCTTCAGTAGCATGTGCATTTACTCTGCATTGGGAGCACCATGGTCTCCTTGGTAGCAACCATTCTCTCGCTACGTGACCTTATTAATCACAATTATAACACCTTACCGGTCCTCTTCCTCCAATTCTGCTACCTCTCATTCCTCCCCCTCCTCATCCCCTTGGAGTCTCATTTAATATACATGATGATCTATCCAATCATTCTACCAATGCATCCAGGGATCTGCATTTCTCTATTTGATGAGTTGTTAAGGCACAAAAATTGCAATAAACATTGTTTGGAACATTTGAATATTTTTGCAGAATTGGACACAATCGTGGAGGATGACCAATACATTTTCATATTTTGTAGCACTATGTTGCTATTTGATTATGTTGATTAGGAAAACCTGGGAAGTGGGGTTGCGTTTGGTATAGCCCTTGAGTGTTTATTTTCTCAAATCCATCGACTAGTGGGGCCCCCTGTGTTCTAGCAGCCGAAGTTCCAACATTGGCTCCCTGCAACCTCAGACATTTTGTGACTACGTGTCATTCCATCAAGCAATGTGTACACCATACATTGGGTCTTGCGGGTCGCGCCGGATGAATATATTTTAGTTTCTCTGTCAGACTAGCTATTTGATGTTGTAGTCCCAGTATGGATGGATCCTGCACCACTGCCCCCCTTCTGAACTCTTGCGGGTATCTAGCCATTGCTGCTATTTTCATTTCTTTCTCCAGTGCATCTTGAAGGGTATCAATCTTCTATTGTGTCAAATGTGTCCTTGTCAACAATAGGAGTGCTTTAATGAACTAGTCTCACTAGTGATTTGGATCGATTGAGTAACTTAGATTTCCAATCGCGTCTTTGAATCTTCTCATCAAATCCCAGGCTGTTTCTCCTTCTTGCTCTTTCATTTCCCATAGCTCAGCCAATCCTTGCCGATTCGTCTGAGGCAGCTTGAATTCTTGGACAAATTCCCTCTTAACATCATCTGTTGCTGGGTTCTGGTGCGCTTCTGACCATTTGATGAACCAACATAAAGATTTTTCTCTTAGTTTGGTTTTAAATTCAATTAACTTGACTACATCTGGTGTCTGTCGAGCTTTCCAAATTACTTCACACAGATACCAATTTTGTTCTACATCGTCATTACCTCTTCCAAAAAAATTTGGGTATCGGGTAAATGATCCTGCCATCTTCACTTGTGTTGGTGGTAATAATATAAAACCTCTGCTTCCTGGTTGAGAGATTTCGTTACTAGCATTGTTGCTAGCAGTTATCTGTACTGTGGAATTATTACTACAAAACTTGATAAACTACCGTAAATTTATCAAGAACTTATCATGTGGATGGTAAAGTACTAGGGGAAGGTTAGGACTAGTGCTACTTGAAACTTGGGGGATAGGATTACCTTGCGTTATAATTTCCGACCTCTCTTGGAATAGTTGCTCCATCAAAATATGCAGCTCCACATCAGACTCTTCCTTGGGGAATGCATCCTCCTCAATGGACTTCTTTCCCTTCTCTCTTCGGGCTAGGCTCCTATAAACTTGTCTAACTTCTTTGATGGAACCTTCCATTCCTTTGGGTCCCACCTGGCCTTCTCCTTCTTCTATCATCTACGACACCTTTTCCTTGCTATGTCGACTCCTTTCGTGCTTTTCAAACTCTCACATTTCCCTTTCCCGCCACCTTTCAACAATTTGCGCCCTTCGATGTGCTCTCCACTCTCTCAACCTACTGGAGGTTCCGACATCCATATCCCCATTTCCCATTTTTCCTATTTCGCAGAATATTTCCCTCAAATCCTTCCCCCAGTATTGGAGGTTTAGGTATCCATCTCGGGGCTTTGGAACAACATTAGACACTCATCCACCATCAGAGCTTTAATCCACAACGAGATTTATTTCAACAATCTTCCCCGCAACCGAGATAAAAATATATCTTCGGCTTTGGTAAAATAATGATAGCACTCAGTTAAAAACTCTACTATGTACCCCTCCAAGGTATTTTTGTACCCAAAAATATACTGCTCGGGTTAGATATGTATCTAACCGATGTAGCACTGTTAGATCTCTATGTGTCCAACTGTGACGGGCTCGACGCAATCCTCCAGCAAGTGACTTGATCAGGAGTCTTTGCAACTAGTTATGGAGCTCTTCAGTAAATTTTCCCCAGAAAATTTCATACAAGTCGCTCACCGAGTCAGAAAACATGACTTGATCCTTGAAAGTATTTTCCCTTTTTTGTCGAAGCCCTGCTTGTTACGATATGAACTGAACGACATGATTGTCCCACCAGCTACGCAATTCTCTCTCATAGGTCCACAATACCATGATATAGCTTCTAGATAAATTTGCAGGTCACGACAACAGAACCATTTGTTGGCGAAAAATGAGGTCTTTGGGAAAGACCCAGGTTTAGGCTTGGAGCCAACAAAGTTTCCACTGTAGTCTAGGACAACGCTGAAATTTTCACACTACTCGAAAGAGCAAGGAATCTCACTGGAGGCATGTCGTGACCTTATTGGGATTAGGGACTAGATCATTAACATCGAGGAAAGATTAGAAGGACAAGTCATCCCTCAATTGCATACAGAAGACATTCATATATCTCAACTTAAGAAGCAAGTAATCATTCATCTATATATATTCTGAGCATCAAATTAAAATTTTAAAATAGACATACATACACCATAATCAACAAGTATCAACTAATCCATAGCACGCAACACAAAATTAGATTGATTCCATTAACTTGGCTCAAAATAATACAAATATACTCCGCAGAGTCTAATACATTTTATTTCAGTACATACAGCTCCGCAGAGCTCTTCCTAGGCTCTATTCTCCTATTAGCCTCTAACTATCCTCAAAGATGTTTCTTCCCTGCTTATCTGTTCCTGCCAACTGACATTTTCAGTCTTTCCCCCTTTTCTTCTCAGCTGTTCCCTTGCACTCTGCTATGTTCCGTCTCTTTTTTGTCACTGGGAGTTCTACTGCCTGTTCCTTATCTCCCGTCTCTGCCATCTGTGCTGCCACCTTTTTGTGCTCCGCCACCTGCCTTCAGGTTTTCTGCAACCACAAAAACTCCCTGCCTATCTTGATTGCGCTCCACCACTTGTTATTTTTGCTCCTATCCTTTCGCAACTTCAAAACTGTCTTGTCCAAAACAAAGGCCCCAACACATATAGTGCACTTTGCATATCTCCTTCAATTCTGGCTTATCCATATCAATATTGCTATAAAAAATCAACCCAAATAAAATAAAATTAGATAAACAAATATAAGAAACTTTAAACCATACCGAGCTTGAGTTGAAACAAAAATTATCCCTTTCACACTAAAATTGGAGTATCTCAAAAGGGTAGTGAAACCTTTTTAAAAAAAGAAAACGATAAGACAAATAAATATTTGTTGGAGTAAAAAATCCAAGGAATACATGACCAACATTAAATTGGAAACCAACATGAGGGGACTCACTAAACTCATATGCCATTGGTTGAGCTAGAGAGGAGGATCAAAATCTGGAGTCCCACAAACAATTCCTAGGAAAATGCATCCCTTGAATTCGACCTCAGTAAAGTCCAGACTAGTATGCCAATTAATGAGACAACTCCATGGGAGATCCATTATCCCAAGTAAAATTAGAGAAAAAAATATAAGAAACTTCAAACGATACATAGCTTGAGTTGAAACAAAAATTATTCCTTTCACTCTAAAATTAGAGGTCCTTAAAAGGGTAGTGAAAGCTTTTGGCAAAAAGAAAACGATAAGAAAAATAAAGAGTTGTTGGAGTTAAAAATCCAAGGAATCCTTGACCAATATGAAATTTGAAACCAAAATGAGTGGCCTTGATAAACTCATATGCCACTAGTTGAGATAGAGAGGAGGATCAAAATCCAGAGTCCCACAAATTGTTCCTAGGAAAATTGCATCCCTTGAATTCAACCTCAGTAAAGTCCAAAATACTCTGCCAATTTATGAGACAAAATGCTCCATGGGAGATCCATTATCCCACATATCTTATGGAAGCCAAATGCATTGCATCGATTATCCGTGTAGGATCCTACTTGAAGCAAGTGAAGGGGTTGGGGAGACCATGTCTCACCTTTCAATATGTAATGATTCCAAATGCGGGGTTGGTAAATGTACCTTATGAAAAACATGTATGAGGTGAAGGTCCAATTTGTATTTATTTAATGGATTAAAATAAATATAATACCCTCATTTTTAACCAAGATCGTAGACTTAAGTTTGGAGGCCAACTTGGCCCAATGATTAACTTCACCATACAATTCACGCTTGATATGAAAAAATGAAACAATATCAAAGCGATTGATGAGATTTTTCATCTTGAAGACGAGGGAATTTGATTATTTTCCTTTAATGTTGGCTATATCTACCATGGATTTAATTATTAGCATCAAATCCCCTAGTGCTATCAATGATTGAATACCTTATTCCTTTACAATGGAAAGGCCCCACCAAACTGAATAACATTTTACAAGGTTGTTGGAAACACTTCCCAATTACAAAGCATGATGAGCCACTTTGTTTCCATTAGGATCATGAAGAATCCCTCCCCTACTTTCCACCCTTGATTGTGACACTCATGTTGGAAAATGTTAGGTGGTATTTTTAAAAATCAATATAGAAATAAAATATGTTAAAGGGAAGTTGCAATTGTTATCACACAAAAATAGCTCACATAACCAAACTTGATAGGATTATCAAAATACAATATTATAATATGAGTTTCCCATGTTAAAATCCAATTTCACATAATCATTCCATGAAAATACCTTAAAGAACCACTTTTTCTTAATTCATTTCATTATTTTTACCCATATTTGATTTAAAAAAAAACTATATTTTTTCAAGTGATTTTCATTGAAATAAGTAATATGTCATTAATTAGAATCATAAAACCCATTTTTATGACTTTTTCCTCTCACATTTAACCATAAATAATAATAATAATAAAAATTCAGAATTAATTAAATCTTGATTTGGTCAAATAATATATATATTTTTATTTAGACCTAATAGACTCTAACTACTATTTTTCTATAAACATGAGAGGTTTTTCTCCACTTTTTACCTTGGTCTCTTATACATTTGATATCACAACTTTTGAGCTCTCAAAATTTTTCTTATCTTCCATTTCTTTAAAAGCAAACCAATGATTAAACCATCACCCTTGCTTTAAGCCATTGGAGAGTAGGGTCACAATACACATTCTCAATATTACCAAGAACTTATCCCAAGGAGGAGGTGGAGAGGAGAACACTTTTTTTGATAATCCTTCCCACATGTGTCTTGTAAGCATTTCTTTGGGTGATGGAGATTTGATTTGTTATTTCACATTTCGCTCTTTAAATATTTACCTACGATTTTTTTTTTACATTTACATAAGCAACATTGGTGAGAAGATAAATGTATTTAACATAACTTATAGTTTTATTTAAATCCATTTATATTTCTGTATCCTAGACACTACCACTAGGTTTGTATTTTATCATAACCCTTATTTTAGAAGCACACATTATAATGTTTTTACATAAACAACAATGGTGAGAAAATAAATCAATTTAATACAGCTTAGGGCTTTATTTAAATCCATTTACCTATTTGTGCCTTAGACACTACCATTAGGGTTGTATTTTTTGGTAACCCTTATTGCAGGTAACACACAATAAAATGATGACTCCACTAGGGATCTGATCCATTATTCAAATCCTTGGTTGTGGGTATGCGGGTAAACCCTCTATGCACCCCCATTAGTCAATTTTATTTAATTATTTGGAGTGAATTTTGTGCCTTTTACCCTCTCGTTTTTCTTTTTAGGGGGCATGTGACGAAAAAACCTGCACATAGTATTTGGTTTCGACACATAGGCTTCTAGGAGATTACAAAAAACCAACACATGTTTCAAGGGCTACAAGTGCATTGACCAATGCAAGATTTGGTTACATTAGTGTGTTAACCAACATAGATATTGGTCTAATATATGCATTTCCAACATATATGTACATCTAATTTTATGCATTAGTTGAAAGTTTTTTTTTTGATTTTTTTTTTTAATTATTATTATTATTATTTTTAATTTTAATTTTAATTTTTGTTTTTTCAGACTTCCAAAGCCTTGACTATGTCCTTCACTACATTTAGCCATATTTTTCATAGATATAAGGAAGTATAAAATACACCACTAAGGGGGTTTGAATGAAACTTTCCATCAAGTTATTCAATTAGGATTGCTATTGTAGGCCATAGTTAAACTTGTAGGTATGTGTCTTGTAAGAATTTCTTTGGGTGATGGAGATTTGATTTGTTATTCCACATTTCACTATTTAGATATATTTATTTATGGATTTACATAAACAACATTGGTGATAAGATAAATGCATTTAATATATCTTAGGGTTTTATTTAAATCCATTTATATGTCTATATCCTAGACACTACCACTAGGGTTGTATTTTCTCATAACCCTTATTGCAGGAAGCACACAATAGAATGGTTTTACATAAACAACATTGATGAGAAAATAAATCAAGTTAATATAGCTTATGGTTTTATTTACATCCATTTACTTGTCTGTTCCCTAAACACTACCATTATAGTTGTATTTTTTTATAACCCTTATTGCAGGAAACACACAATAGAATGATGTCTCCACTAGGTATTTGATCCAATTATCAAATCCTTGGTTGTGGGTAAAATATCTAAGCCCCAATTAGTCAATTTTTTGAATTTTTTTGGAGTGAATTTGGTGCCTTTTACCCTCTTGTTTTGGTTTCCAGGGGACATGTGATGAAAAACCCTCCATAGAGTAATTGGTTTCAATGTATAGGCTTCTAGGATATTGCAAAAACCCAAGACAAGTTTCAGGGGGTTAGAAGTGCATTGACCAATGCAAGATTTGGTTGCATTAATGTGTTAAACAACGTAGATATTGGCCCAATATTTTCATTTCCAACATAAATGTACATGCAATTTTCTGCATTAGTTGAAAGTTTTTTTATTTATTGATTGATTGATTTATTTTTCTGGTTTTTTATGATTTCCAAAGCCTTGACTATGTCCTTCACTACGTTTATTCCTATTTTGAATAGATATAAGGAAGTAGAAAATACACCACTAGGGGGTTTGAGTGCAACTTTCGATCAAGTTATTATATTAGGATTTCTATTGTAGGCCATAATTAAACTTGTAGGTGGTTTTTTTGAACTTAGAACACATTATTTCACCTAGATCTTGGATAAAGGAAAATCCTCTTAGTTTATTAGTACTTGTGCATCAATAGGGTCTTCGTGAAATAAAGTTCCTTGTATTGGAGTCCGACAATCCCTTATTTTTACCTTTTTTTTTTCAACGCAGGACCTGGTCCCTCAACTATAATAAAGAGTCACTATTTCCATAAAAGTAAAGACTAGAACAAAATAAAATAAATTCATAGCTTCTTTATTATCTTGTTCACCAAGTTGAATTTCTTCTTTAGGTCATTGTTTGAATCTCAATCCAAGTGAACCTTTTTTTTTGCTTGAATTTTGATTTTCATTAGCAAGTTTATTTCATCTTTTCAAAGCACATACATTAAGGAAATATTGCATTTTTTTCCCAAAGGAAAAATCACAATTTTCATTAATAAATAGTGAAAATTATATGCTGTAGATGCTATATAACATATCAAAAATCATTTATTTTTGATCACTCAAAAATCAACTATACTATGAGTTCAAATTGTGTCCAAAATCATATAAAATCTCTCCACCTATGTCTAAATATATACAACAATATCGACCAAAAAACTGTCGTGTGTACAATAAAAAAGGTCCATAAACTGTGCCTGTATAAAGTATCCATATACCCAAAATAGGATAAAAAATATGCCACTCAAGAGATACATCTGCCTGAGTTGGATAAAAAAAATGACAGTGATAATATTGATAATGTACCGAACCATTATGTTTGGTTATCTTCCAAGTCCCACGTGCCTGCTGCACGCCCTCTTTGGATAAACACTCGAAAAGTATGTTCATTTCCCTGTAAATGTGATGATAAGAAATATAATCAAACTAAGATTTTAACATGATAATATCATCCAATATATTCCTGAGTGTGTGCACGTGATAGATAGAATTCTAGTTGAACCAATCAATAACCACTCTAGAATCTCCAAAAACTTGTAGCTGCTGGCATCCCTTTTCTATTGCAAAAATAAGAAGTATAGAGTTATGAAAAATTATTTGTACCCTCACCCAGGCTAGAAATTAATTTGAATAAATGGTTATTATCAAAATATAGTATTGCGCCCCCTCCACACCTTCCATTTTGAACTGATCCATCAAAATAATCCCATGGCTTAGATTGATCAATGGTTTATGCTGTGACTATACGAGGCTGTTCCGCTAATCCTCTTTAGGAAGAAGGCTATATATAGCAACCACCTAAGCTTCGATCAACTCTAGATGGAAATCCACATCGTTAAATATTTTCCAATTCCTCGAATCCATATACCCCAACAAATGACCAATGGGATGTTCCATAGATTATTTAGAGAGGCCTCACTCCACCATTTCTTCCATGCCTTTCTCCCTGCCACCTGATACGAATAACTAGAGTTTGATAGATTAGATTCTAGATCTGAGTAGTTGCAGGGTATGATATAAACAAATTATCTACCGATTCCTCTGCTTCGATACATAATTACATTGTGAAGGACCCTAAAAATACCTCTTTTTAAGATTATCTGTGGTAGGAATTTTATTTGTAAGTAAACACCATAATAATAATCTTGCTTTCATTGGGCCTGTCAATTTCCATATATGTTTCCACTGCCATGCCTCTGAATCATTAGCAACATAAACATATAAATATCTTTCTTTAGGAGTATAAATCCCCATCTTCAAATGAATCAAAAGAAGTTCATCCTCCCTATCCTTTATCCTGAAATGAAAGGATGTAAGGGTATTGATGTATCCATTCCATGCTTGGTGCCAATGAGCAGGTAAATTTAATGTCTGTGTCGATAACCAAGGTTGACCTCATATGGTAGAATTCTCTAGACCCGCCACTTGAATTAATGATCTCTTACCATGTTTAGCCATAAATGTTACTAAATATGGAGGGATAACATGATGATCACTACATCTAGACCATGGATCAATCCCAATATGGACATGCTCACCAAATCCAATTCTCCATGCAATACCTAAACCAATGATATTGAAAGAATATATCACAACTTTCCAAATCATCGAAATATTTACTCTGATCTTGTTTTGGAGCCAAATCCATTCTTCCACAATAAGCGGATAAATATATTTTCTTGTTACCACCTTTGTCCATATACTTATAGCGGTTAATAATTACCATCCTACTTTAGATTCAAGAGCTTGTGAGAAGCAGTATATTTTTTTTAAGCCCCATCCTCGCCACTTCTTACATAATGAAACCTGATCCCATCTAACCCATGAAAAATTTCTTCCTTCTTTTGATCCTTGCCATAAAAAATGGCAACAAATTCTTTTGACAGGCTTCAAGAACAGATTTATGATAAAGACATCCAAAAATGGGAATGGCTTATAGAACATATTTGATAAGGACTAGCCTTCCTGCATTAGATAACCACCTATGAAATATTTCATTTATTTTAAGTACATTTTCTCTATTTCTTGTTATTTGAATTTCATTTTTAAGTACTATCTACTTTCTTGTAGTATTATTTTATTCACATCACTTTTGCACACAAACTGCACCATAAAAGAAAATGCTTGGTTCATGATCCCAAGTTGAGCCCTAAATTCAACATCTACCTTAACCAACATATTAAACCCACTTTGGAATCAAATTAATTTATTAGTTAGATGAAGAATTTGGGGATAAACATACAAATAAACCCCCTTAAAAAAGCCAATGGTAGGAAGAAATACATGAATGGGATAAGGATTAGTCCTATAAGTTAGCACTTCCCATTGAGACTCCCAACTCATAGGTTAAAATTTGGGTCTATAGTTGATGCCTAGAAGTTGAGATTCTCTTTCCCACATTGGAAAAGGGTTGCATAGGGACCAACCTTCATAGTGAACCTACCTTATAGGTGGTGGTTGTGGGAAGCATATAAAATTTCTAGTGGGAATTGGGGCATAATTACCCCCCCCTATAGTTATAACTCTTTATTTCATACATTCATTCAATGTTAGTGAGCGTGATTACCTCACACCTAAATTTTTTGGAAGACCACTTGAGCCTTGGTTTGGTTCAAGGTGTAACCCATCTTCTAGGCTAGTTTTTTATTTTTTTATTTATAATAATATGAGGTTTGCTTGGACTAGGTTATTGTTACATTATTTCACATATACCCATTCATAACACCACCTATGCACATATTCATTATTTTATATGATATTTTTCTTCTTGATCCACTACCTCATCAAGCCTTATATATTAGATTTCATTTATCATTGTGATCTTTGTATCCCTTCACCATAGCTCTTCCTAGGAGGAAATCATGGAGATTGAGAGGTATTCAAACTCAATATCTCATTGGAAACAACATGAATATTTCTAAATGAGTCAGGGTATATCTCCCTAACACATCTTTGGGCTATATCTCTTCATCCTTTTATCCTCCTTCACCTTCGATGGGTGATAGTGATTAGGTGATCATGTCCTAAGTTGAAAAAATGCTCAAAATTGGAATTTCTCAAACTTGAATGAAACTAGAACAAACAGATAGGCCTCGTCGATATGATCCTGGTGCCATGAACGACACTCAAATTCGACACTGTATGTGAAAGTTATGCAGGTTTGAAGTTTACAATATCCTTCAAAAATTGAATTTGACCATAGTTGACTTGACTTTGTAATTATTAAAAAAAAATATTTTGGGAATATTCCTCAGAATATTCCCTACTATTCTATCATAGTTCGACAAGTGTCAGGATATGGTTGGATGTTGGTTTGACTTTTTGTTTTCAGGGCTAATCAACAGGTGCCACGTGGTAAGCTTGGAGGCCGCCACGTGGCCCTAGGCCGGTGAATAATTTTGTGTGGCAAAATTTTTGGCATTCTACAGGATTCGACCCTGGGTTGGGCACTTGCCAGCCCACTGGCCTGATCGCCCACTCTACATAGTGGTTCTTAACATACAAAGGGCGCATGTATGATTTAAATTTTAAACACATTTTAGTTGGGTGGAAAGGAGGCCAACCCCCTTATATACAAACTCCATAGAACCTAGCGCAGAGAGCGGGGGCTCCACCACCAACGGTCATGGTGGGATTAAACGGTTAAAACAACCATTACATGTGCCAGCTGTTGAGCCCCAAAGATGTCCTTCTCTTTCACCAAATTTCACTTCATTTCCTTTGTCCTTTATCAGTTGCAGGCTTAAAATATCAATAGGATTAATTAAAGTCACTTTAGGAATGCATATAATGACTAACTTGCTATATTTTCGTGGTTTTGTTGTTGTAGTAATTTTTGAATAGACTCAGCTACAGAATGCAACCATTCTGTAGCCAGTCGCCTATTCCGCAGCTATCTTCATGTTCACACAGGTTACAGGTGTCACTTTAAGAAAAAACGCATACGGTTGAATTCCAGACCTCATCTACATCCTTCCTTGTCCTCTACGAAGTCTAAGCAAAAGTCTCCAAGTGGTTATGCATGTGGAAGAAATCAAAACTAAGAGGTAGACTTCTACCAGGACAAGAACTCTACAGATGTCTTCAGCAAAAGTACAAGGCTTCCACAAGAGTTCTAATTTGATTTTAATTGGGAAAGACACTTATCCCTATTTCCTCTCAAGGGTAGTTATGTATTTCTCTTATAAGAATGACTCGGGAGACCGAAAAGGAGTTAGCTATATTGATGTTTTACTGTTAAGATTGTCCAAGACCGTAAATACTCTGTTTTTGAAGCATTTCCTTTAATGAAAGAAGAGAAACTTTAATACATGATCTGAGGAAATCTTGAGTAGATTCGTGTGCTAATCTGGTGGTAGAGGGCCCCTACTGCCCGAGAAGCTCTGTGCATATTTTTTAGATGAGTAACTTTAGCTCTGTTTCATTTCTAATTTAAGCAGTTTTCTAAACTTTATGTTTTATGCTCACCTACATTAGATGTTACAGCCAGTCTTGTTCTTATGAATTGTTCCAAAATATCACTAACATTGAATGAGATATAGCTGTAGTATTTTAGAGATTAGTTGCATTTTAGTTCAGCTATAATACTCCGTAGGTTAATTGCACTCTAGTTCAACTCTGTTCACTGTATTTCAAGTTTGATTGATTGCATTCTAGTTCAGTTTTGTTTAATGTATTTTAAGTTTTATTAGTTAGTTGTATTCTAGTTCTGTTCCATTAGACTTCAAGGCCTTCATTATTTACAAACTTCTCTTGTTCTTAATTTCTGTTAATACATCATTATCATAGGAGCAAGAATTGGTAATGTCATTTTGAAGACTTGACTGTTCCGCAATTTCTCATAATTTTACAAACTGCCTCTTTCCAAAACTATTCCAAAAGATTTCTAACCTTTGAATGAGGTTTAAAAGTGACATTTTGAGTTGCAGAATAGATTAATTTTAGTGTCATAAGTTAATTTAGAGTAGGATTCCTTAATATGTTACAGATAATCTTTTCCAAATGTGTTCCAACAAATTTCTAACCATGGACGAGATTTTTTTTCTGTGATATTGTAGGTTGTTGTTTACTTAGAAGAACTTCATTGCATTAAATTCATCCTTTTCTCAAGTTGTTCCAATATACTTCTAATGAATGAATTGGACTGAGTTCATGTTATGAGTTATTTTTCTTGTCAAGTTTTGCATTTTCTGTTCTTAGGTGCCATACATAGTTTAGAATAGATTTTGCTCTGTTTTAGTGTGACCAATAACTTCTCTTTGTTAAACACTTAGTTTTTTTCCTCTTAGCATGAAAACACAAAACCAAAAACACTAGAAAAACACTAAACACAACGAAGTAGGAAGCAGATACCTAGGCACATATAGTGCACTTCACTTCAACAGTTTACTAGCCCTGGTTGACAATTTATGACATCAATTTAGGAACACTAAGTTGAGCAGACACCAGCCTTTGGGGTTAAAGTTAAATGCCACATAAAATTGTTTCGGTTACATTAAATGCAAACGGTTCCGTCGGCGGTTTGGGCGGAGGTCCATGTGACCTTGCCAACCGTTCAACATTTAATGCCAGCTAATCACCCAGCTTAATTGGAGTGCACCACCATATCCAATGGGGTTTGGCCAAACTGTTGGAGTTATCTGTAGTCCTCCCAACTTTGGTGGAGTTTTTTTAGGCAGAACTGGACAAATCTTGTTTTGATCATAGCTTCTCCCTTACTGAACCTTTTTGGACGAAATTTTAGTCAATTTTGACTATTCTGAGCATTCCAAAGCCATTTGAATAGGTTATGTAGCCAAAAGAGTTGATATTCAAGTACTTTTTCTTCAGGGAATATTGGAGAGCCATAAGGGCCTAGTGGGAGTTGGAGCTGTTTTGGGCTATGCTTAACCATTTGAGGTGAAACAAAAGTCAATTTATACTGATTTCTGCATTCTAAAGTCAAATTCACAGCTTATTTTTCCTGTTTAGGCCTTCTTATCAATGTATAATCAATTTGAGCATCTAATAGAGCAAGGACATGCCCATTTGGGAGCCTTGGACCCGACAGATGTAGCCCAGGAGGGGTGAAATGCCTCATCAATTGCTATGTATGTTATGGTTATTTTATCTTGCTATGTATTTTAGTTTTAAAATTTTAAACAGTGAAATGAATTAACACTCCCTCACACATAAGACTCAGAAAATTATCAAAAACACTTTGTTTTACTTGCAAGACCTTACAAACACTTTGCACACTTAATTTAATGGAAATGAATACTTTGAATAGCAGTAAAAATACTTTCATTTTCAGATCATATGGTATCAGAGCTTAGGATTAGAGCCTTAGAAGCTAGAGTTTTACTCAGCATTTGTTTTGTGCAAAGATATAGTTGATTGTTTGCAAGTTTTGATGCTTACTAGGCTTAAAATCAAGAGAGGTGAAGGACACTTGGTTAGTGTAAAAAGTAATCCACAACCAAGAAGGGTCAGAGATCCACCTCCAAGAGCCATAGAAGCAACTTCAAGCATGTCTTCAAGAGAGGGAGAAGCTCCTGAAGATATGGATCCCAAGGAAGAAGAACGGGTATTCCAGAAAGCTTTCTTGGATATGACTGAGATGGTGAGGATAATCTACCAAGAAAGGAATGATAGACTTGTTGGAGAAGGGTCTAAAAACTAGAAAGAAGGAGAGGGTTCTTCAGGAGGAAAGAAAAGTGATGACAAGTCAAAGAAAGGACATGGAGGAAATTGTGATCCACCATCCCCATCTTCATCCTCTTCCTCTGCATCGTCATCCTCTACCTCAGTGAATCAATCTCACAAGTCTAAAACCACTGGTAAAAGTCCATTTTTAAAGATTGATGTTAAATTTTAGTTGCCTATGTTTAACGGTGAAGTCAATGCAGAGAAACCTGACAATTGGATCAGACAGTTGGAAGTTTACTTAAGGATACAAAACGTTCATGAAGATGACACCAAGATTCAGTTAGCCTCTCTAAGGATGGGAGGAGCAGCATTGGTATGGTGGGAAGCCAAGACCAAGGATGAAATTAAAAAACATGTTAAGATCACTTTATCATGGGCTGAATTTATTTTCACAATTAAACAACAATTTTATCCATTAGCTCATTTACAAAAGGCTATCATGAATTGGAAAAGTTTTAGACAACTTAAAGGACAAAGTGTTCAAGAATACACTCAAGAGTTTAGAAGAAGGGCTTTACTACTTGGAATTGATTTTCATAGTCAAGATACCTTGCTAAAATATATAGGTGGTTTACACAATTACCTTATACATACTATCCTTATGTTCAATCCTACTAGTCTAGATGAAGTTTGTGTGCAAGCTACGCATTTAGAGGCTAGAGGTAAACAATATTTTGATTGGAATATGGATAATGAATTCAAAAGAAAAGGGAGGAAAAGAAATGAAAGATTTAGGAAAGAAAAAGGAAATTTATTTTGTAAAAACTGTTCCAAAACAAGCCACGATGAAGCTTCATCCAGAGCTGAAACCAGAGAAATTTAAAAAAAAAAGATAAGGCCAAAGAAAAGGGCAAAATGTTGCAACTATTGAACAAGACTTAGGGTCTGAATCAGGTGAAGAAACAAAAAGAATCACCATGTTTTTAAAGAACATAAAGGGGAAAGAGGTTGTACAAGAAACAAATCCCAGTTCTAGCACTTTAAACTGTCACATAGAAACTCAAAATGAAAAGAGGAGGATAGAGATGTTTCATGTGAGGATAATCTCAAACCACATAAAGATAGACACACTTTTTGATAGTGGGTCTCAAGCAAACCTCATCTCAGAAGACTTAGTCAAGAAGCTGAAACTTGAGACCATTCCACATCCAAAGCCATATCCACTTAGTTGGATTTGCAAGGATGCCAATTTACAAGTCTCAAGAAAGTTCATGTTGCGCTTCGCCATAACAGCTCATTATGTTGATTGGGTTGAATTAGATGTGGTACCTCTTTATATTACAGGTGTTGTGTTGGGTAGTCCATATTTATATGATAGAAAAGCGATCTTCCATCACCATGAGAAAAAGTACCATTTGTTCAAAGATGGAAAAGATTTTATTATGAGAGCACATCGGAAGAAGCTAGAATCTTCTTTAGTCCATGCAGGGCAATTGAAAAGGCTTGTCAATGCAAGTCAAAATATAACTTTGTTTATGGTTAAACAAAAATATTTTGTACATTTTCCTTTTCATGTTATTGTTGATAAAAATGATATATCTTTCAGCTTGAAAGTAAGTCGTCTTTTGAAGATGACAAGATGTTGCAGAAAGTGCCTTTGGTGTCAATCAGTGCAAATAAAAAAGTGTCGGTGCAGAGTGGTGCAAGAATCCAAAATATGGAAACGCATGCAAGAAAGGAGGACACAAAGTTAAGCATGGGTCAATGTTGGTTTCAAAATCACAGTTTGGTATGGCGAGAAAACTTGGTCGGGATTCGGCACAAGTACATGGCTCATTCAACAAAAATTCGCCATGAGGACAGTTGGCAAGGTGAATCTTATTTTTAGTCTTCTTTGAAGTTTGACCATTGTAGAAACAATATGTATTCTGCAAAATATAGTTGCTGTTTTGCAAATTTCAAAAAATTGCATCATGACTTAGTGAATGTTAGCAACAGTCGGTCAATGAATTCAAGGAAAAAATTATCTTTTTATGAGAAGCTCAATTTGATGAAGTTAGGAAAATTTCAGTGGTTCAAGGTTGGAAGAGTGAAGAATCAGTCTCCTCATCTTTAGTTTCTATAAAGCAGAGAGATTTTGGGGTCCAAAAGCTTCCCATTTGGGAGGTGTGATCAGGTGATCATGTCCTAAGTTGAAAAAATGCTCAAAATTGGAATTTATCAAAATTGTTTGAAACTAGAACGACCGGATAGGCCTCATCGATACGATCCTGGCGCCATGAACGACACTCAAATCAGACACTTTATGTGAAATTTATGCAGGTTTGAAGTTTACAATATCCTTTAAAAACTGAGTTTGACCAGAGTTGACTTAACTTTGGAAATTATTAAAAAAATAATATTTTGGGAATATTCCTAAAAATATTCCCTACTTGCCTATCACAGTTCGACAAGTTTCAGGATATGGTTGGATGTTGGTTTGACTTTTTGTTTTAAGGGCCAATCAGTGGGTGCCACGTGGCAAGCCCGAAGGTCGCCACGTGGCCCCAACCCGGTGAAGAATTTTGTGTGGAATTTTTTTTGGCATTCTACGAGATTTGACCCTGGGTTGAGCGCTTTCCAGCCCACCGGCCCGACCGCCCGCTCTACATAGTGGTTCTTAACATACAAAGGGCGCATGTATGATTTAAATTTTAAACACATTTCAGTTGGGAGACAAGGGGGCCAACCCCCTTATATAAAAACTCCATAGAACCCAGCGCGGAGACCAGGGGCTCCACCACCAGCGGTCACGATGAGAGTAAACGGTTAAAACAACCGTTACATGTGCCAGCCTTTGGGGTTAAAGTTAAATGCCACATAAAACTGTTTCGGTTACGTTAAATGCAAACGGTTCTGCCGACGGTTTGGGTGGAGGTCCATGTGACCCTGCCAACTGTTCAAAATTTAATGCTAGCTAACCGCCCAAATTAATTGGAGTGTGCCACCAAATCCAGCGGGGTTTGGCCAAACTGTCGGAGTTATCTGCAATCCTCCCAACTTCGGTGGAGTTTTTTTGGGCAAAACTGGACAAATCTTGTTTTGATCATAACTTCTCCATTACTGAACCTTTTTGGACGAAATTTTAGTCAATTTCAACTATTATGAGAATTCCAGAGCCACTGGAATAGGTTGTAGAGCCAATAGAGTTTATCTTTAGGTACTTTTTCTTCAGGGAAGCTTGGAGAGCCATCAGGGCCTAAAGGGAGTTGGAGCTGTTTTGGGCTATGCTTAACCATTTGAGGTGAAACAAAAGTAAAGTTATAGTGATTTTTGCATTCTGAAGTCAAATTCATAGATTATTTTTCCTTTTTAGGCCTTCTTATCATTGTATAACCAATTTTATCATCTAATAGAGCAAGGACATGCCCATTTGGGAGACTTGGACCCGACAGATGTAGCCCAAGAGGGGTGAACTACCTCATAAGTTTCTGTGTATGTTATGATGATTTTATCTTGATGTGTATTTTAGTTTTAAAATTTTAAACAGTGAAATGAATTAACACTCCCTCACAAATAAGACTCAGAAAATTATCAAAAACACTTTGTTTTACTTTTCAAGAACTTACAAACAATTTGCACACTTAATTTAATGGAAATGAATACTTTGAAAAACAGTACAAATACTTTCACTTTCATATCAGATATTCCTTCTAGTCCTCCTCCATCTACTTTATCCCAACCTAGCTTTACCAGGGCTAGTGTTATCTTGGAAACAATATTTTTTGCAAATCCAAGCCCCAATATGGGAGCCAATGATGGAGAAAACACTATAATTAACATTAATCGTTCCTTTATCCCATATGTGGCTAGTTTAAATGCTATATATGACTTGAATCATATGTATACCCAGAGAAACGAGCAATAGAGTGTCTAGAAATCCACTATCTATCGATCATGAAAAAGAAGTGTTAGCATGGAATACTCACAATATTCCTGGGGAATAATAGAAGTAAGATCTCCTAAAAATCATTAGGAATTATCTATAGGGATCTTTGTGGGATTCTGAATTAGGAGGAATACCTCTGTGTCACCCTAAAATCTAGAAAAAAATTAAAAAGGGAGAAAAGTCAGAGCATCTGGAAAAAAAACGATTGATTTCTATCAATAGGTCGGCTAAAAATCTGCACCATAAAATAGCTAACACAGGCGGAGTGGATAAATACTGAAAGCATATAAGTATAAATCCCACCCCAAGATGAGTGCTCTCCTATTATTACTTCCCTGAAAGCCCCTATTTGCGAACACGACTGGGACAACGATGGTTTCTCGGTCCTTGCAGGGGATGGAGGTGAGGTTTGGAAATGGATGAATTCCATAGATACAGAAAGGAAGATAACTCTCGGAAATAATAATCATTAATATATGATGAGGCCCCTTTAAATTAGCGGTAGAGTAATGCCATGGTAAGGCGTAAGTCATTGGTTCAAGTCCGATAAAGGGCTCATTGGAACCATCTCAATAAAAATAAATTTTTCATGCTTTGAGTTTCCCCCTCATGCCAACCAAACTTCCTTAGGATGTCCACAAGTATGCGGGTAACATTGGAGAGGATATTTCCTATCATATTTTGTATTTTCGCATTTGGTTTCCCTCCAACTCCATTACAAAGGAATTTTTCTATCTACGATTGTTCTAGCGAAATATCATCAAGGTTGTTGCTCAATAGTAGGTTGATTAGTCTTGGAATGTAGAAAATCCACATAGATTCAAATGATAATTGTAATATTCTAAAACAATATACTTGAATCTACTCTACCAATTGCAGAAACCAATTTAGATCTTGAAATCACAAAACATGAAAGAGATAATTTCAATCACACAACACAAGTATTTCATAGGGAAAGCCTCAACTAAAAATCCCACTATATGTATATTGCACAAGTCAGAAAATATGAGAAAATTACAATTATTTTCTCTAAGATGAGAAAACCTCTACACTATCTCTATTTATCTCACTGATTCCTAGAAGATATTGGTTCAATAGTTAACCAATTTTCTTCCCTCCAGGTTCCCTATTTCCTTGGGTAATTAGGCCCTATTAATTAGGGAAATTCCCAATCCATACTGCGCAATCCATTAGGGGCCTTCCTATGATTGCATGAACCACATGTATAATTTGGATGATTATACAACTTATAGTACACTACCCTTGAACTCCAATATCAACTGAGTATTTCTTAGAACTGGCATGCATGAGTTATTTATGAGTGAATCATTAGTTAACTGATTGAACACATGAAGTGACACCTGATCCAAATGGAATGTGACATTTATAGTATACCTAGGGGGGATAATATGGGGTATTGATCATATGGGGTACATAGGAAGGTATCCAAGGAAATAATTTAATGTAAAGATAATAAATACATCTTAAAAAAAAAAAAATCTCCCCAGCTCTGCCCAAGAAAGTAATCTGATACCACTTGTAATAGATCTGACCTAAAAATATAATATTAATAGAAAATATGCCCAAGAAACATCAATATTTATCCAAGAATAACTAAAAATGGAAATTCCTTTTTATTAATATCAAAACCCTTGAGGTAGGGTAACACCATACAACTACTCCTTAAGGAAGGATATCACTCCACAAGCCATATGCTTGTCAATGCAATAATCCTTGACATCCTCAATGGAGAGTCTCTAACCTCTATATAGGCTTCATACATATAATACCATGGGTGATTACCATGGGTAATGCATCTAATACCATGGGATTATCACATTATTTCCTAACTACTTGTGGTCCCTTGCATAATGTGGGTTAGCCACTTTATTTATTAATTATGGCCCATGTATTTATTATCCTTACATTACATTATTTCCTTTGGTACCTTCCTCTGTACCCCATATGATCCCCCCTAGGAATACCCCATATTATCCCCTCTAGGTATATTACATTCCACCCCCCTTAAGCATCTTTCATCCCCGAAACATGAGAAGAAAAAAAACAATAAGATCTACTCAAAAGAGTATTCCATTGGTACCATGCACGTACATTGAGCCATCCTAGTGAAAGTTGAACACTCGATCTAGTCGGTGCCTCACTCGCTTGAGATGGATGCTGGTTCTAGTGGTTTCTTTGCGTTGATATGTTGTGGGTGGGTCGTCGGTTGCTGTATTTGTTGTTAATTATTTTATATCTTGCTGGTTGTTGTCTTGCTACGTGATGTGGGTGGTGATATGCTAAAGATTGAACTGATGGAGGATATTTCATTAATTCCTCTAATATTGGTGCCTGAGTGGTGTCTGGTGCTTTTTCTGGTATCTCCATTGTTGGTGTTTGAGTAGTGACCAATGATTTTTCTAGTCTATGATTTGATATTTGTGTTTGGATGTCGACTATCAAAGGCTCATCATTTGATATGTCAGTTTCGTGAGAGCTTTGTGCTTCTATCTCCCCAATCTCGGTCTGGCCCTTAATGGAAATATCTTGTAATGTAATTCTCTTCTTTTTATACCAGAGCTTCAAGTATTTCTTCTATACATTAATATTAAAAATACCAACTGATTCCATCAAAGGGTATCCCAAAATGACATCCACATTATCCATATTTGAACTATAAAAATCAGAATGCAACACATACTTATCCATATAAATCTTCAAATATTTATAAATTTTCACCTCCTCATTATCAACCTGTGTTTTTGCAATATGTTTCGCTAAAACTTGTAATTTTCTTGCCACATTAATTTTGGTAAAATTATGCTTGCAACTGGGATTGATAGACACAATAATATTCTCTTTCTGAATACTTCACTGAACTTGTAATAAAGAGATACCAAAAAATGATGCCTTATGTGTCTCATTATCTTGTCTTCTAACATGTGACCATTTTTCAATTTATTCATTAGGATTGTACCTCACTGACTTATCAAGTGAGAACCACCATTTAGCCGCCTCATATTTCAGATCAAACCCTAGGGGCGTTGTCCAAATTTTGTATCGAGAATTTTGATATTGTATAAATTTTTCAATAGAAGGGCCATCATCTCGTCTTGTAAAAATCATCTTGCTAGAATAGATAAAAATAGAGTGAGGATTTTTAGAAATTACTTAAGTTGGGGAGAAAATTGAAAATGACCACAAATTTGTCAATATGGATCAGAATCCTTATTATAACCTGTTTTTAGAAATGGAACAGTCATTCTGCATCTGCACTGCACTTGTCTTGCCATCACAAAATTTCTAAAAAAATGGTTGATTTTAAATCAGCGATAAATCCCTCATCTGCACTTCGATTCGGCTGATTTTTTTTCTTGAATTGGGTGATTTTTCAAAGGGTGCTTAGATATATAATTATTTTTCTGAAATTCCGCACCAAAAACTGCAAAAAAAGTTAGGAGAGCCGCCGTCCATGAATTTCCATCAGAAAATTTTCTGCAACACCATTGATTTTAAATCAATGATATCTCCCTCATCCGGACTATGATTCCACTGATTTGTTCTTTTGAAATTTACTATTGTTTTACAAGAATATAGATATGCGATTATTTTCTGAATTTTTTTCCCTAAAATTGTCTGATCAACTCTGCAAAATCACCGCCCAAAAAATTCCTGCAAAAATGAAAAAAAAATCTCCCCAGCTCTGCCCAAGAAAGTGCTCTGATACCACTTGTAATAGATCTGACCTGCAAATATAATATCAATAGAAAATATTCCTAAGAAACATCAAGATCGATCTAAGAATATCTAAAAATGGAAATGCCTCTTTATTAATATCAAAACCCTTGACGTAGTGTAACACCATACAACTACTTTTAAGGAAGGAGATCACTCCAGAAGCCATATGATTATCAATACAATAATCCTTGACATCCTCAATGGAGAGTCTCTAGCCTCTATATAGGCTTCATACATAAAATAACATGGGTAATTACTATGGGTCATACATCTAATTCCATGGGCTTATCACATTATTTTATAACTACTTGTGGTCCCTTGCATAATATGGGTTAACCGCTTTATTTATTAATTATGGCCCATGTATTTTTATCCTTACATTACATTATTTCCTTTGGTACCTTCCTCTATACCCCATATGATCCCCCCTAGGAATACTCCATATGGTCCAACCCTAACCCCTTTATGTATGTAATAAGCCCATAATGCCTAGTCCGAGTCATAGTTAGTTGGTTGAGTCAATAAAGCATGTAAGCAATTATCCACATTAATAATAATTGTAATTGGTTGACCCAAATTCTGGAAAAGGGACCACAATTAGTTATAAATGGGCCTTAGTTAATGAATAAGGTGGTTAAACCATGATTATGTCAGGGACCATGAGTAGTTAGGGTTTTTGATGTCATTAGTTAATAAATAGCATTAGATAGAAGGACAAAGCATTGTGTTGTATTGTAATTGATCTCTGCTATGTTGGATGTTTCCCCCTCAAAGAGGCAAGTGAACATTGTATCTTGTTTATACATAATGAAATATCTCTGTCGCTTACCTATTTTCTAGTGATATCTATATGTCTTGGCTATTTTGTTTCGTAATTCTTGTGTTCTGGCTCGTCTAACAGGTTAAGTGCATAACAAGTAGTATCATACCTCTTTCTAGTGCCAGCGGGGCCTCCAGTTTTCACAGAATTTTTTTAAGACTTGAGACGTGTTCCAAAGTCTTTAAACCATGAGATATGTCATTGAGCGCATAAAACTGCATATTTGGGGAAGCTTGCACATAGGAACTACAAGAGGTGGTCACGTTAGTTGGACTCCCTTGTAACCCCTGTGGGTAACCCTTCGAGTAGTAGTGCATTAGAATGAACAGCACACAAAATGCACTTACACGTACCCTCAGTATATAGGAAGCCCCCCAGGAAACCCTGAAACCTAACCATAGTTCAACCATCAGCCATCTTGTTGCTATAGCACACTGAGAATAATAGTCGGGGAGATTACTCGCACGTACAATAGGGTAGTCGGGTAGTACAACTAAGGGTACGGTCAGTCCTCCTTAGTTGGTGCCTTGAAAGAATGGGCCGAGTACTATTGTTGGACCCCTACGTATATTTCGATCTGTAGCACCTGACACTCCGTATGACCATAGTTTCCCCATATACCTGAAGCTTGCTCCTATTCTCTATCCTTCTCAGATCTTCTAGTTTTGATCCACCGACGCCATCCATCTAGTTTTTGGGGTATTCATAGCAGAGATTTGGTTCAAAGTACAGTAAGGGTTTTTGCTACCATCACCCAGATTTGATTCTTGCGGCACAGTTAATGGTAACCAGAAATCTAGGTCCAGCTAGAGTCCAAGATTGATTTTCACAAGACATTTGGCAGTATCAAGCTTTTGTGTATTTGGCCACTATAGTATTGATCAGTGGGGAGTAAATTCTGAAGCCATTTTGGGATGATTTCTGGAGAAATATCCCATAAGACTCAAGATCGTGATTTGATCGCAGTGGTACCATTCACTTACCAACCCACATTTTTCAGGCAATCCTAAATCTAGACTAGTGCATGTACGAAAATCGCTTGCAAGTCATGGCTACAAAGAATGTGAATGAAAGAATAGAGAGTATCGAGACCCAAATTTATACACTTTCTGGCCAAATTAAGGAAGCTCTGTCTCTATGGACATCACGTAGCAAGGAATACACACGCGGGGAAGCATACGAAGAAGGTGAATCTAGCCATCACCTGTACTTCCATGGAGTATTCCACTTTTCGGGTCAACGAGTGCCCAAGCTAAACATGTACAAATTTGATGGATCGAACCCGACATTATGGTTGGCTCAAATGGCCCAATACTTCATCCTTAATAATATCCATTACGAAGACACTAAAATAAGAGTGGGAGCTCTTTACTTAGACCAATAAAGATGGAAATGGTGGCAATGGCATAAGAAATGTTACCCATATATGCGCTCTTTGAATGTATTTTCAAAATCCCTTTGTGAGTATTTTCATGAGGATTCTCATTTCTTGGGATGACTTAATAAGCTCCAAAAAATGGGTACCGTCAACGACAACATATGTTCTTTTGAAAACTCGTCCATTAGAACTGACGGCTTCTTAGATGCATTTTATTTGGAATTTTTTATCAGTGGCCTGAAGGAAGAAATCCAAGCCCATGTCCAGATGCACCACCCCCCTACTTGGTTAGACGCTTGTCAAAAATTCGTAAAGGTGGAATTTTCGTTACACGATCAGTCCAATCGCTTAAATTTTGCTGCAAAGCTACGTCCTACCCAGGCCATGGGCCCCACCCAAACACTTAAGGTTCAGAAGGTGTCTCCGGAAAAAATGGTCAAAAGGCAGAAACAAGGACTCTGCTACTACTGTGATGATAAGTACACCCTAGGGCATAAATGCAAGTAACCAAAATTCTTCCAAATTGGTGCCACTGAAAATAGTACACCAGAGGAATCCCCCAACCCTGACATGGATGAGGAAGAAGTGGGTGACACTTAAATAGAACCAAACGAGGATCTTGCAGCTTCGCTAGGTGAGCGATTTATATCACTATATGCCTTGGCTGGAATTTCTTCACCTCAAACTCTTAAAATCCATGACTTCATTAAAAATTGGCCAATAGTGGTGTTGATTGATAGCGAGAGTACTCATAAATTTTTCCATAAGAGGGTAGTAGAAGCAATCCAGTGTTTTATAAGGGTCATCTCTAATTTCTAAGTACTGATCGCTGATGGGGGGACCATGAAATGTGAGGGCCACTGTGAAAACATTAAGCTTAAAATGGGGGATTATCACCTTAAAGCCCATATGTCTACCATTGAAATGGGTGGTTACGACATTTTCCTAGGTGCAGAATGGATTCACACACTCAGCCCTATCACAATGGATTTCCAAGAGTTATATATGAGCTTTAATAAGGAAGGCCACAGTCATACACTGGGTGGACTCCAAGCGAGTGCTCCTACTATCATTAGCTCACATAGAATGAAGAAGCTTTTAAAAAATGGCCATCATGGGGTCGTAGCCCAATTTAATGCCATCCAAGCCATTGAATCCATCCCTCCCAAAATTCATCCATATATGTAACAGGTCTTAAATTTCCATCAATGGGTTTTTGAAAAACCACAGGAACTTCCCCCTTCTCGAGGTGAGCATGATCATAGAATCCCTCTGATCCCAAGATCTCAACCACCAAATGTTCATCCATATCGCTATCCTTTTTCTCAAAAGAAATAAATTGAAAAAATCATCAAGGAGCTTCTAGAAGCAGGGGTTATTCATCCCATCATGAGCCCTTATTCATCTCTTATAGTCATGGTTTTAAATAAGGACAAAGAATGGTGCTAAATTCTTTACCAGGCTCGACCTAAATATGCATGAAGGAAGTTGACATCCCCAAAAAAAATTTCTGAACTCATGAAGGCCACTATGAATTCTTGGTGATGCCATTTGGTCTTTGTAATGCTCCCTCCACTTTTCAGAGCCTCATGAACCACCTCCTGAAACGTTATCTTAGAAAATTTGTCCTAGTATTTTTTGATGATATTCTCATCTATAGTCTCACTTGGGATAAGCACATTCAACATGTTGACCAAATACTACAATTTATCCAAGACCATAAATTGTTTGTAAAACTCTCTAAGTGATCCTTTGGAATGGAAGAAGTTAAGTATTTGGGACACATTGTGAGACGCGATGGTGTAAGGGTTGATCCGAAGAAGAATTAGGCAATGCAGGATTGGCCCCAACCCAAACCCTTGAAGAATTTGAGGGGATCCTTGGGTCTCACAGGTTACTATCGAAAATTCGTCAACAACTATGGACGTATTACATGTCCCCTAACTAATATTCTGAAGAAAAATTCATTCTTATTGACTGACACCATGCAACCGGGTTTCGTGGCTCTCAAACAAGCCATGTGCTCCACTCCAGTTTTGGTTCTACCCGACTTCACCAAATATTTTGTGATTGAATGTGATGCTTCCGGTACAAGCACTGGTGCATTATTAATGAAATAAGGTAGACCACTGGCCTTCACTAGTTAACAACTCAGTGGAAAACATATGGGACACTCCACATATAAGAAAGAAGGCCATCTTACACGAAGTTGACACTTGGCACCCATACTTATTGGGGAGAAAATTCTAAATCTGTACTAAACATCATAGTTTAAAATATTTTCTAGAGCAACGTCTATCATCACCACAACAAAATAAATGGCTGGAAAAAATGTTGGGATATGATTATAAAATCATTTACAAAAAGGGATGTGACAATGTAGTAGCTGATGCCTTATCACGACAATTTGAGGATGAAGGCACCCTTTTATCACTCTCTCTACCCCGATCATATTGTATTGAAGATGCTCATCGGGAATGGTTCGCCCACCCCTCCCTATACCAATTAATTAATAACTTGAGAGACAATCCCAATGCCTCAACTGACTGCTCTTGGCAGGATGAGGTTCTTTGTTACAAGGATCAAATAGTGCTCTCCCCAACCTCAGATCTCAAATCCCACATCTTGGCCGAATTTCACTCCTCTCCAATGGCCGGACATTTAGGGTTTCATAAGACTTATGTGTGCGCTCGCCGCTCCTCCTTTTGGACTGACATGAAAATTTACATTATTACTTTTGTCTTTGAATGTGATGTGTGCCAGTGTAATAAATGTGAAACAATTAAGCAACCAAGAACCTTACAACCTTTATTTCTCCCTTCCTTAGTATGGTCAGACAAGAAAATTACCAATCCATACTGTGCAATCCATTAGGGGAATTCATCTAACCGCATGCACCACTTGTACAATTTGGATGATTATACAAATGATAGTACACTAACTTTGAAATCCAATACCAATTGGGTCTTTCTTAGAACTGACATTGATGAGTTATTTATGAGTGAATCATTAGTTAATTGGTTGAACACATGAAGTGACATCTGATCCAAATCGAATTTGACATCTACCCATGGTATTTACCCATGGTGTTGGAAGTGACATCTACCCATGGTATTGTAAGTGGCATCTACCCATGGTATTCATTCACCCATGGTATTTATCCATGATATTGTAATTAAAAAATACTATAAGTAACAAATTACATTTTGTAAAAGGAAAGATTGTCCACCACAATGTAGCTGTTACAATTATTCTCCATTTTAATAAAAAGTTTCTTTATGGTTTTGTTTACTGTATGTTCTCCTCTTTAATTTTGACATTTCAATTTTTTAGACCTTGGGGGCTGCCCCCCAAGATCTAGATAAGTGGTATAAAATAAATTTCTTGGGCAAAGAAGAGAGAATATATATATATATATATATATATTTCATTGTTTTGCAGGATTTTTTTGGGTAGCGAGTTTTCAGATCATATCTGAAATTTTTGGTGCAAAATTAAAAAAAAAATAACAAATTTGGATTCCTTGCAAAAAAAAAAACCCAAAAAAAGAAGAAGAAGACCAAATCAGAGTCCGGATGAGGGAGATATTGCTGATTTAAAATCAATTGTGTTGCAGAAAATTTTCTGATGGAAATTCGGGGACGACGACTCTCCTATCAATTTTTTTAGTTTTTGTGCAGAATTCAGAAAAATGTTTGCAAATGTGAGATAATCTTAAAAAATCACCCAATTTCAAAAAATTTTTTGGTCGAATCAGATTTTGGACAATCAACGCGGATACAAGTTTGCAGAGTTTCCAGATTGGGATTTCAATCACATGGTAAGATGGAAAATGGTCATTCTATTTCCAAAATCATGTTATAATAAATAATTTGAGTTATATTGACTGAGTTATTCCCATTTTAAATTAGTTTTTATATCTAAAGCAACATTCAGAGCGGGTTCCCTTTGGAGACGTGCGCTCCCACCCCGCTTAGTAGGCACCTGCTTCACATTCATTAGTTTCAACATAGCAACATCTTGCTTGGGTTATTTGGAGACGTGACCTCACACCCAAGGCTATGTAGGCACCTACTGCTTCAACAATATTCAATATCACATTTATGGGTCAACCACACAAAATTCTTGTCATCGAATTCCATTTGCTAGGTTGCACATTGCTAGTATCACAGTTGGTCACAATAATTACAAGATATATCTATACTCGAATCTTCTTTTTTCATGGTTATGGGTCATCCAAAAACTCACACTTCATTTAATTCCATTTTCTAGGCCGCATACTATCAGTATCACAGTTGGTCACAATAATTACAAGGTATTTCTATCCTCAGAACTTCGTTCATCAAGATTATGAGTTAACCACACAAAACCCTTCTCTTTAGTGGCTCTTCATATTCAACACAAAATTCTTAGGAGGGAAATTCATGCAATGGGGACCATTACTTCTTAAAGAGGGAGGAATCATCTAAATGGAATGTGGCATCAACCCATGGTATTTACCCATGGTGTTGTAAGTGGCATCTACCCATGGTATTCATTCACCCATGGTATTCATCTACCCATGGAATTTACCCATGGTATTGTAAGTTGCATCCACCAATGGTATTCATCCACCCATGGTATTGTAAGTGGCATCTACCCATGGTCTTCATTCACCCATGGTATTTACCCATCCATGGAATTTACCCATCCATGGAATTTACCTATGGCATTGTAACTCAAAAAGACTATAAGTAACAAGTCACATTTTTTAAAAGGAAATATTGTCCACCACAACGTAACTTTTACAATTATTCTCTTTTTTAATAAAAAGTTTCTTTATGGTTTTGTTTACTGTGTGTTCTCCTATTTTCTTTTGGCATTTAAATTTTTGAGATCTTGGAGGCCTCCCCCCAATACCTGGATCAACACCCCATTGTATAACCTCCTACCAGTTCGTCCATCACTTAGAATTAGTTTAAATGACTTTAACTCAGATAAACTGAGTTGATTGTAATCTCAAAATAAACTCAATCGGGGCTCTTATTTTTTAGGAGTCAATCTGCATGCCTCTAGTTTGAGCTTAACTCCAATTAACTGAACCAATTAAGTCATCCTAACTTAGTTAACTTGTACAAGCTGTCATGTGATGTGGAATTACAATTTTATTCTAATTTAATAAAGAGAAAATTAAATTGTAATCTTTTCTTGTTTCCATTTTCAACACTCCCTCTCAACAAGAAAGGGATTATCTATTAGCCCGTTCTTGCCTCTGTGGAACTCGAATTTTCCTCTTGACAATGCCTTCATCAAGATGTTTGCATATTTCTCCTTTGTAGGAATGTACTCTAACAACATAATCCACCTCTAAACACAATCTCTGAGAGGGTGGTACCGAATGTCAATATGCTTGGAACTATCATGAAAAACTAGATTAACCGAGAGTTTAGTGCAACTATGGTTGTCACAATAAATAAAAACATGATCCATATGTGTACCAAACAACCCAAAAATGATCTTTCTAATATAGATAGCCTCACAAGATGTTTGATTAGCAACCATGTACTCTCATTAGAGGAAATTTCACATAAATGAGAATTCCAATATCGATGTCCAAATAAATTATGATGAAGTGGTCTCACAAAGCTTGAAAAATATTTCTATTCAAATACAAGAAGACGATAGCATTAATTTTGGAGAAAAATCTGCTTTGAAATCTGATGATTCCTCTACATTAAATTCAGAAAATCAGATCACAAATCAACACGTGCAAGCAGCAATCAAAGTCAATAATAAAATGCAAACTGCTGTACAAATTTATGAATTTTTTCATGATGAACAAATGCTAAAAACAGAGCAGAAAAAAAACCTTCTTCAAGAAAGTATGAGTATACAAAGGAATGATTTAGAATTTGAAATTTATAGTGAACAGAATGCGCAAGAGATCTCAAACAGAGAAAATTTTGAATTCATTATTTCTGATTCTCATTTTTCCCTTTATCCTGATATTTTTAATGTTGGTAATTTCTCCCCTCTTGGTATTAACGATATTTCAGAAAATAAAGAGGATGATCTAAATGAATTACTAATTAATTTTTATCAAGATAGAGAAACAATTAATGATCATTCTTTTGCCATTAATGAACATGAATTTTTTATTTCTCCTTGTTTTGATGTATTGGACGAGATCGAAGGGAATTCTAAAGAATATTGTGAAGTTGTTTATGATAATTATTCTGACATCAAGGATGTTGATTTCTGTTCTTCTCAAAAGTATTCTCATGATATAATTCAAATAACATATGAGAATGAGGAACATTTCAATTTAGAAATTATTCCAACCAATCCTCATTTTGGAGCAGCAAATTATCTTCATGATTTCACCATTCAAGAAAACATTCCAATTTATGATTCATATCATGATCAAACTCCCATTCCTCTTCATAATCATAATTCTATTTCTAATTCACAAGTTGAAATTGACAATTATTCAAATTCCATTATCCTCGCCAATCCTTGTAAAAAAGAAATTATTTCAAAACAATCCCAATTGTGCTGTAACATTAGTTGTAACAATAAGGATTTCATTTTATTTTTTCTTTCATATTTATTTTGTTCAAATTTAGATTTGTTTTGTGATTTTATTTTTCAAATTTTTGACACTCTACGCTGGCATATTGAGCACTTTAAAAATGAACACTCAATTGATGCATTTCCCTATTGGGAAATTGAAGTTTCATATTATAATCATGAATATCAAAAGCTATTGATATTTCAATTTTAATCAAAGCTAATGTTTTATCAAAATTCTTTATTTTCCCAAAGGCAGTGTCAACAAGAGAATGTATTTTTACAATCTGGCCAGCAATCTAATCCAATTGATAATTTTCCATCTTATTTGATAGATTTCCATCCACTTTTCATTAACTCATTTGAAAATTGTTTGGAAATTTTTCCTTCATGGAAAATTGTTAATAATTTAACACTTACACATAGCACTAACAATTTTTTTCAGGCCTTTCAAATTAAAAGCTCATATCCACAATTTGACCTGTCATCTCCTCTTTTAAACATTTTCCAATTATTAATGGAAATCCATCCATATTTTTATGATCCAATTGGAATTCAGTTGGAAAAGACATTTCAAAAGAAGGAGATTGTAAATACGCTGTTAACAATAACTGTAAATTCTACTTACATTTTTTTTTTTTAGATTTATGTTTCTGTTACTTACATTTGAACTGTACATATATGCAGGAATTAAAATAAGAGAATGGTTACACTGGTAATATGACTATACCTAGTCATTTTCATGTATATGGTTAGAATAGAAGTAGAATTAATTTAGTTAGTTTGTTTTATGTAGTTAATTTATTCTTAATAGTTCTGCAGATAAAAATAAAATGAGCAATCAACCATTCTCATATCATATACATTTTCAAGGAAATATTTGCCTCTTATAAGAAAAATTCTAATTCTTGCTTCCCATTTTTAAATCAAAATTTATTTCAGCAATATCTCTACTTTGCCTATTTTGAATAACATCTTGACTATATTCAATTGAAGTTGCACTTGGCACCAATCACCTCAAAGCCACTTTTCTCTATTTTGAAATGTCTTCATATGATTTTCTCCTAAAATTTATTTGTTAAAGGTTTTGAGGATATAAAACTTCATGATCTCATTATCCCATGAAATGTATGACTATCTATTATAAGCCTAATGACAATTTAATCATTATTAGTCAGTTTAATATTTTGCTGTAATCACATGAAGTTCAATTTATCTTCTTTGAAATTTGTTAAAATGAATTTAAGGATGTCCATTTTGCTGTGTGCATACATTTAAATCTGTGTTGATATTTTTCCATAATTAGTGGCTTTATCCTGTCCTGATCTTTAGTTTATTATCTGATGCTGCAATATGCATCATATTTATTTGCTAAAAGCATTATTAAACAGTCACTAAAACAATACATATTTTTCTCAAGTTAATTCGGAATGAGAAAAGGAAATAAATTGCTGTTGCAATTCAAAGGGAAGCCTATTTTCACATTTATTTCTGGTGAATTTTATGAGTTTCAGATTTCCTGAACATGAGTAAACATATTTTATTTAGGCTGATTGCACACTCCGATTTAGAATAAATAAGATATGAGTTTGAACAAAGTTAGAATTTTGATAAATCAAAGGAATAATTGGAAGATTCATAAAGTAAAATCCACATAAAATTTCCTTCCAGGTACGCATTTACAAGTTCATTTTTATCTATTATTAGTTTCTCTTTTCCTTAGTTTATTCTTGATTCTTGTTCTATTTTATTTGTAGGTTTTTATTTGTTTTCAAAACTTGAAGTAAGTAACAAACCCATTTCAAATTTGCAAAAGGTTTAGGGAAATTTTGTTTTGGGATTCTTTAGAATTTGAGCATTCTTTAACTTTACTTTCATTCATTAGAAAACCCAATTTAAATTTAAAACAGTATCGCAAGATTCATGTCTGAAATGTTTCAACTTGATTTCTTATGCAAGACCTCCGATGTATTACCTCATTCAATCTTCCATAAAATACCAAATCACATATCTAATTGGAATAAATTTAAAAGTTTGTTTTTCATCACAAAAATTCCAATGTGATGCCATAAAAACATTTAATTCTTCCATTTAAAAAAAAAAAATCCGATGCCATAAAAACATGATCGCAATCGCGAATTGGTAAAGTCATATCACAATTGGTTAAAAGGTCAATTTTTTAAAAAAGTTCCGATGCGATGAACCCAATCGGCAATCGAAAATCGGAGAGACCTCATTTTGATATATCTATTTGCAAAAACTTCGATGCGATAAAGTTCTAATCGCAATCGCAAATTATTAAATTAGTCAAGGATTAAATTTAAAAAGACCTCCGATGCGATAAGTCCAATCGCAAATCGCAAATCGGGAGGAAAATTGAACACATCCTTGTGTGCTCATTTTAAAAGTTGCGATGCGATAATTCATCACCAATTTCTTATCGCTGCCATTTTTTATTAATCGCCGATTACTCATCGCTCATCGCTTTTTACTAATCGCCGATTTTTCATTGCTTTTTGCTCTTCGCTCATCACCGATTATTATATCCATCGCATTGCCGATATCACAATCACTTCATCGTATTTTTATTCATGGTCATGTCATTATTCCAAATCTGCGATGCGCAATGTGCAATGTACAAAATAGAAATCGCGAGATGTGGTGTGTGATGTGAAATTTGCAACATGACTATCCCCGATCCTAAATATAACATTTCATCAATGGTATGATCGCTTAATCACATCGCATATATTTTCATCGCATGTTTTCATATTACAGATTTGCCATTGCAATTTCTGATGCGATAAACTCCAACACATCCCTCTACATGCAATACCAATCATCCAATAAGGCATTGTGTTAATTTAAAAGCAATCTTGGGTAATCCCTATGATATTAAAGCAATTGATGACAAATTTGCAGCATATTCAAATCATTTCGATTTCTCATATATTTCAGTTTTAATAATTCCATAATTAAATATGAAATTCAAGACCTTTCTATTTTAAATTTCATTATCTTAAATTTGGTCTTAACTCTGAAAAATTTATAAAATTCATGGAATTTATATAAAACTTATAATATTTTGAGAACATTCATCACTGCAAATTCTCAATCTCATTTATGATGCATTTGTTTTATTTTCAATTCCCTTGAACACAAAGCATTCTGTTTTTTACATTTTACTACTTGCTTTAGTTTAAATAAATAATGATTTTGGGTTATAGGATTTTGGTTAGTTTGCCTTCTTCATATTTTTATATGTCAATTAAAAGAAGAATTCAGCTAGTATTGGAGAAATTTATACCTTCAGGTAAGATCAAATGCAATTATCCAATGGTAAGATTCATGTACCCACTTTCATTAATTTCTATTTCATTACTTTAGTTTCAGTTTTATTTTTTAAATTATGTTAATATTTGAATTTTTTTTGCAGCTCTTCATAAAAGCTTTCAATCATCTGCCAAATCATATTTTGGAAGCCCTATGCTCTTTTCCTGGTTTTATTTTTCAAAAAGCAACGATAGTCTTCGTTGAAACAACTACACTAGGAAGTTTTTGAACCTTTAATTTGTTTATTTAAAAGCATTCATTTTATTAGAAAATGATTAAGATAATGCTTTGAAACAAGAAGATTGACATCAGACAGAATTTTTTTCATTATGGCTGAATTTTATGATCACTGTTATCTACAGCTTAAAACACTTACAACCCTGCAAGGTATAAGTTTTCTGAATCTCGACATAAGAAGGAATGATTACATGATTATTTTCTTTTACCTCATTTGTTGAGACATTGGTATAAACATTCTTGTTAAAGTTTGTATTTCAAAAACTTGGATTTTCCTTTCCACCTTTAAATTTCTTCATTTTTATTTTGGTTTGCTGATTTATTTTCTCACTTTAGCTTAAGAATTCTTTTCCTTTGGTTTTCAGTTTTGATTTTGGTGACTTTGCCATAATTTATATGGAAGACCTTCTTATTACCTAACAATGGTTGGCATACATATGAAAAATTGTTAATAGTCTCCTATTAGTTTTTTCTTAAATCTCTTAGCAAAATTTATTTTTCTTATTATAAAGGTAGACATACTTAAAGAAGAGATTACAAAACAAAAAAAGTTGATGAAGTATCATGAAATCTGAGAAATTTGTTTTTCATCAAAATTGTAATTATTTTGAGATTTCAATATTTTATTGAAATCTCTCAAAATTCTATTATCAGTCAAGAAAAGTTATTTTTAACCAAGTAAAGACACTTTACAGCAAAGCACTTTTAACTCTAAAATTGTCATTCTGAACTCTTAAGGAGTTAATGATTCTCACTATTTAAAAGAGTTTTATTTTTCTAGAGTGTAATCCAAAAATATATTTAAAACTTAAAAGATAAGAGGTCTCATTGCGAGCCTGCTTACCATGATCATAGGGGAAAAATAGTCTGACATTACCAGCACTGCTAAACAAACCAGGGTAATGGCTTATGATTACAAACAATTGTAAGACAAGGGGTCTCATCGCGAGCCAACTTGTTCAGTCCAATTATAACCAGTGAATGGCATTGTGACCTATCTAGGTACCAAACCAGGACAATGGCTTTTAAGAATTAAAAATAAAATAAAATAAAAAAATAAACATATATAAATGGATTTATCTCTAGGTCAATAATTCTTAAATAGATGGGATTCTGAATCATTGATGATTAAAAGGTATCCAGTGAATGGCATTGTCACCTATCTGGCTACCAAACCAGGACAATGGCTTTAAAAAAAAAAAAAAATTATCTCTAGGTCGATAATTCTTAAATAGATGGGATTTTGAATAATTGATGATTAAAAGGTAACCCTGTCGAGACTATAGATGTTTGTTGGTAGCAGTGGCTCTACCTGTGACAAATGAGTACATTTTAAAAGCTAAGCTGTAAAGTGATCCCTGCTTTATCTTTACAACTAATTAAAGACTGATATAGAGTAATGCAATATTTTAATTTATGAGGAATTTCAAAAAAATTTACAATTAAATGATTATTGCTTTTATTTAGATTAACGAAATGAGTCAAGCATTCCAAAAAATAATTTTCTCTTCTTTAATTATTTTTACTTTAATTTTGAGAAAATTTCATTTATATCAAACGGAGATAACTGTTTCTTCCAGTGAATCGCCAATTGTTGTACGGTACAACAACCCCCCATTTTTAACTTGTTCACATCAAATAATGGGGACCTTTTCTATAAATTTTTTGGCTAAACACATTTTAAGATTTTTATTAAGTCAATTATCTTACGTTTTTGTTAATTTTTCATTTTCTTAATTTTTTTTTTTTGATTGCTTGGTTGAAATCGATTTTTTATAAAGCTTCATGTTGACGCTTGTTTCGTCTCATTTGGTCAACCGGTTTGTAAATAGCACTCCTTTGAAGTCTAATCATTTATATTGTCTGGGCTAAAAAATGCGTAAAATGTATAATATTCTATTTAAAAAAAAATTAAATTAGTTCAATAATGCATTTAGTTTAAATATTAACCCCTAGTTAGTTATTACTAACAGTTTTTGTTTTTGCTTATACAACCAAATCATAAAGCATTGGGATTTTAGTCGTTTATTCCAATTTTCCAATTTTCAAATAAATTACTAATCTCGAAAAAATTCAAAATGTCGAAGTGGCTGTAGTTCATTTTATCAAAGTGGCTGTAGTTTAGATAAGAAAACGCATTTTAGATAAATTCATAATTTCATTAAACATCATTAAAATGAAACCAAAAAATTTTTTTAACGTTAAATTTTAATTTAATTAAATGAATTGTTATATAATTTAATTAATTAAATTAAAAATTAATATAAAAACAAATATATATATAAAATAAAAATAAAAAACGAAAAATTAAAATTAAAATTACATTGCATCGGAAGTTCATCATCGCATCGAGAGTTTTTAAAGACCCGATGACCCTCACCTTCCCGATAACCGATTGCGATGAGTTTACAATTCACATTTCCGATGCGATGGGAGTTAATAACTCCGATGCGATGATTCATTATCTTATCTGATGAGATGGAGTTATATTGAATAGCATAACCTTAGTGATAAAGGAGAAGTCATAGTGTTAATATAAAGTAATGTTAGTTTTAAATAACTTAACGATTAGTTTAATATCAAGAGTCATAACAATTAGTTTGAAATAAGAGTTATAGTGTTATGATAGGTATGTGAGTAGTACGTTAGTTTTAGTTCTATGTTAACTTTAATATTAGTGGAACATTAGTTTAATGTTAGTGGATTGTTAATATAAGTTAGTTTAATTTTAGATTAAATATTAAATATTTAAATAATTAATTTTAAATATTAATTAAATTAGTTAATATGTAACATATGATTAATTTAATTAGATTGAACTTTTATTATTATTTAGATTAATATTAAATAATTTACAAATAATTAATTATATATTAGTTAGTTAGACTAAGATTAATTGATAATATTTTATTAAATAGTTAGTTTAGTTTAGAATTAAAAAATCAAATTAGAATTAATTATTAGTTAATTAGAGGCTAATTTATGATTAAATTTTTAATTAAAATTCTGATTTTTAGCCTAGCAACAGAATTTCCAGATTTATATCAGATTTGACATACCAACTTTGGAGGCTCATAGATTGAGTTTTACATGGTCAAATGAGGCCCAGGACGGCTCATTGGAAAGAGAAAATCAGGGAGAACATTTTTGAGGAGGTTTCACTAACAGATTTGGTCATTTATTGGGTTAGAAATCAAGCAAAAAATCAAGCTCCGAATTTCTAAAACAAATCAATTTTCTGAGTTTTATTTTTTTTATTTTCATTTGCCCAAAGCCTCCTCTAATTGCAGATTCGCTCATCAATGATATCCTTGGCCAATTAAACCATTCCAGGCATAAATAAAGAGCTTATATTTTATTTTTAAATATTTATTCAAATAGAATTTGATTGGATTTGTTTTAATGCCAAAAATGATATTTTGATTTTATTGTTGCATCTTAATTCATTTTGATTTTTTTTGCAGGAAAAACAGTAAAAGGGATATGGAGAAAAATATCTCAATCAATGAGAAAGCTCTAACAATTAAAGATTGGAAATTTTGAGCAATTAAAATTGGATTGAGAAAATTTTTCTTCAACAAACTCTCCTCTGAAAATACCTTTGGAAATATTATAAATTGCAGATTGCAAAATGTAAAATGGGCTGCTCTCCTCTACAATTCCAGACTTCTAAAAGCATTTCTGTAATAGGAATTTAAAGTTGTAGATGGGGAGGAGAGAAAATTTCAGATCTGAACATTATTGAGGGTTTTTCTTCATGTCTTGAATTATGCATGATGGGCAGAGTTTTCATTTCTGTAGCTCTAGTTTTGAAAGCAGAAATTCAAGTAATGTAAAGTAATGTTAGAGATCAGGATCAGAAAAGTAGATTCAATTAATTGGTATTTTGGCATTTCTGTATCAAATACCAGTTTTATTTTTATGTTAATAAAATTGTTGTTTCATTTTATTCATGTTTTGACATTTCTGTTGATATGGATAATTTATCTCAAATTGTTATGTATCTCTGTTCTTATGAATTACACTCTGATTTCTGAGTAACCATTACTTAGCAATCTATCTTATAAAACTGATTTATTAAATAATAATATGTTGTGAATTTCTTCCACATATTATTGTTTAATTATTGGCTTGACTGATTTGTCAATCAATATAATTTTCGTGAATTTCTTTCGAAGTGTTGTTGATTTATTATTTCAGTCAAATGGTCTCAATAGAATGTGTTTTGGTATTCACAAATGTGAGCTAATTGAATTTCTTCATTGGTTTGACATTAATTAAAATCCAGACATATTTTAATCCTCATTATTAAATTATCTTTCTCTTAGTTGGGTTATATTTTCATCTACCTAATTGAGATAAGATTTAGATTAGTTTCTTTTGCTTAGAGGCAAAATCTTAATTGTTGTTTGGCTGAACCCAAATCAGCTTAAGGGTCATTCTCTTGCCTGATCAACGAGAAGAATTGATCTGATATCCCTGTCTATTGGTATTTAAAGATATATCATAAACCAATAGTGATAGGGAAAATGTAACTGGACCTAGTTAAACCAGTTGGAGCCACTATCATAAACGAAAAAAGAGCTGTATTAAGGTCCGGACCGGGTGGTTATCCCCCAAATGTTGTTGCAGCGATTTTTGAGGCTTATACATTTTTAGTGCTAGAAGGAGGGCCGAGACTTGTTTTACTTTGGAGTCTTTGAATTCTAACATTTCATTTTTATTACAATGGCTCCTGTAAAACTTCCAATTTGGAGTTGTATACATGGACGTGTATCTTCCAATACTCCACCCGAAGTGGTAAGAATCTTGTCTCAGGTAAAGTTTGATGGTAAGAAAAATTCTTCTGCTTTTAATCATGTCTTTCAATTTATTCAAAATGTTTCAAATTATGATTTTCAAGGAATTGATGAAGGCATTTTATGCAGAATTTTTACTCTCACATTTGCGGCAAAAGCTAGAAAATTTTGTATAACTCTTCCGGTTGCCTCAATTCACAGCTGGGATCAATTTGTTACACTTTTCATTTGTAAATTTAACGGATAAGATTATGAACATGTATGTGATGAAATTGAATATCTACGAAGATTTGAAAATGAATATGTTAGAGATTTTAATATTCGATTTCATTTAAATTGTTTAAGACTTAAAGTTGAAGATAAACCTATGGAAGAAGAATCACTAGATTGGTTTGAATATATTTTCTCTCTTCCTCCCATTCCCAATCCATATGAAATTAGTTCAAGCTTTGTTCCATCCCCTTCTGACATAAATGAGAATTCCAATATCGATGTTCAAATAAATTATGATGAAGTGGTCTTATAAAGCTTGAAAAATATTTCTATCCAAATACAAGAAGACAATAGCATTAATTTTGGAGAAAAAACTGCTTTGAAATCTGATGATTCCTCTACATTAAATTCAGAAAATTAGATCACAAATCAACAAGTGCAAGCAGCAATCAAAGTCAATAATAAAATGCAAATTGCTGTACAAATTTATGAATTTTTTTATGATGAACAAATGCTAAAAACAGAGTAGCAAAGCAGCCTTCTTCAAGAAAGTATGAGTATACAAAGGAATGATTTAAAATTTGAAATTTATAGTGAACAGAATGCACAAGAGTTCTCAAACAGAGAAAACTTTGAATTCATTATTTCCGATTCTCATTTTTTTCTTTATCCTGATATTTTTAATGTTGGTAATTTCTCCCCTCTTGGTATTAATGATATTTCAGAAAATAAAGAGGATGATCTAACTGAATTACCAATAAATTTTTATCAAGATAGAGAAACAATTAATGATCATTCTTTTGCCATTAATGAACATGATTTTTTTATTCCTCCTTGTTTTGATGTATTGGACGGTATCGAAGGGAATTCTATAGAATATTGTGAAGTCATTTATGATAATTATTCTGAAATCAAGGATGTTGATTTCTATTCTTCTCAAGAGTATCCTCATGATAAAATTTAAATAACATATGAGAATGAGGAACATTTCAATTTAGAAATTATTCCAACCAATCCTCATTTTGGGGCAACAAATTATCTTCATGATTTCACCATTCAAGAAAACATTCCAATTTATGATTCATATCATGATCAAACTCCCATTCCTGCTCATAATCATAATTCTCTTTCTAATTCACAAGTTGAAATTGACAATTATTCAAATTCCATTATCCTCGCCAATCCTTGTAAAAAAGAAATTATTTCAAAACAATCCCAATTGTGCTGTAACATTAGTTGTACCAATAAGGATTTCATTTTATTTTTTCTTTCATATTTATTTTGTTCAAATTTAGATTTGTTTTTGATTTTATTTTTCAAAATTTTGACACTCTACGCTGGCATATTGAGCACTTTAAAAATGAACATTCAATTGATGCATTGCCCTATTGGGAAATTGAAGTTTCATATTATAATCATGAACATAAAAACTATTGATATTTCAATTTCAATCAAAGCTAATGTTTTATCAAAAGCCTTTATTTTCCCAAAGGCAGTGTCAACAAAAGAATGTATTTTTACAATCTGGCCAGCAATCTAATCCAATTGATAATTTTCCATCTTATTTGATAGATTTCCATCCACTTTTCATTAACTCGTTTGAAAATTGTTTGGAAAGTTTTCCTTCATGGAAAATTGTTAATAGTTTAACACTTACACATAACACTAACAATTTTTTTTAGGCATTTCAAAGCTCATATTCACAATCTGGCCTGTCATCTCCTCTTTTAAACATTTTTCAATTATTAATGGAAATCCATCCATATTTTTATGATTCAATTGGAATTCAGTTGGAAAAGACATTTCAAAAGAAGGAGATTGTAAATAAGCTGTTAACAATAACTGTAAATTCTACTTATAGATTTTTGTTTTTAGATTTATGTTTCTGTTACTTACATTTGAACTGTACATATATGCAGGAATTAAAATAAGAGAATGTTTACACTGGAAATATGACTATACCTAGTCATTTTCATGTATATGGTTAGAATAGAAGTAGAATTAATTTAGTTAGTTTGTTTTATGTAGTTAATTTATTCTTAATAGTTCTGCAGATAAAAATAAAATGAGCAATCAACCCTTCTCATATCATATACATTTTCAAGGAAATATTTGTCTCTTTTCAGAAAAATTCTAATTCTTACTTCCCATTTTTAAATCAAAATTTATTTCAGTAATATCTCTACTCTGCCTATTTTGAATAACATCTTGACTAAATTCAATTGAAGTTACACTTGGCACCAATCACCTCAAAGCCACTTTTCTCTATTTTGAAATGTCCTCATATGATTTTCTCCTAAAATTTATTTGTTAAAGGTTTTGAGGATATAAAACTTCATGATCTCATTATCCCATGAAATGTATGACTGTCTATTATAAGCCTAATGCCAATATAATCATTATTAGTCAGTTTAATTTTTTGCTGTAATCACATGAAGTTCATATTATCTTCTTCAAAATTTGTTAAAATGAATTTAAGGATGTCCATTTTGCTGTGTGCATACATTTAAATCTGTGTTGATATTTTTCCATAATTAGTGGCTTTATCCCGTCCTGATCTTTAGTTTATTATCTGATGCTACAATATGCATCATATTTATTTGCTAAAAGCATTATTAAATAATCACTATAACAATATAGATTTTTCTCAAGTTAATTCGGAATAAGCAGAGGAAATAAATTGCTATTGCAATTCAAAGGGAAGCCTATTTTCACATTTATTTCTGGTGAATTTTATGAGTTTCAGATTTCCAGAACATGAGTAAACATATTTTATTTAGGCTGATTGCACACCAAGATTTAGAATAAATAAGAGATGAGTTTGAACAAAGTTGGAATTTTGATAAATCAAAGGAAGAATTGAAAGATTCATAAGGTAAAATCCACAGACAATTTCCTTCCAGGTATGCATTTACAAGTTCATTTTCATCTATTATTAGTTTCTCTTTTCCTTAGTTTATTCTTGATTCTTGTTCTGTTTTATTTGCAGGTTTTCATTTTTTTTCAAAACTTGAAGTAAGCAGCAAACCCATTTCAAATTTGCAAAAGGTTCAGGGAAATTTTATTTTGGGATTCATTAGAATTTGAACATTATTTAACTTTACTTTCATTCATTAGAAAACCCAATTTAAATTTAAAACAGTATCGCAAGGTTCATGTCTGAAATGTTTCGACTTGATTTCTAATGCAACACCTCAGATGTGTTACCTAATTCAATCTTCCATAAAATACCAAATCACATATCTAATTGGAATAAATTTAAAAGTTTGTTTTTCATCAGAAAAATTCCAATGTGATAAATTAGATCACAAACGCACGTCACATTAGGCATAAGGTTAATTCTTCCATTTAAAAATAAATAAATCTGATGCCATAAAAACATGATCTCAATCGCGAATTGGGAAAGTCATATCACAATTGGTTAAAAAGTCAATTTTAAAAAAAAGTTCCGATGCGATGAACCCAATCGGAAATCGTAAATTGGAGAGACCTCATTTTGATATATCTATTTGCAAAAACTCCGATGCGATAAAGTTCTAATCACAATTGCAAATTATTAAATTAGTCAAGGATTAATTTTAAAAAGACCTCCGATGCGATAAGTCCAATCGCAAATCGCAAATCGGGAGGAAAATTGAACACATCCTTGTGTGCTCATTTTAAAAGTTGCGATGCGATAATTCATCAGCAATTGCTTATCGCTACCGTTTTTTATTAATCGCCGATTACTCATCGCTCATCGTTTTTTACTAATCGACGATTTTTCATTACTTTTCGCTCTTTTCTCATCACCGATTATTATATCCATCGCATTGACGATATCGCAATCACTTCATCGTATTTTTATTCATGGTCATGTTATTATTCCAAATCTACGATGCGCAATGTGCAATGTACAAAATACAAATCGCGAGATGTGGTGTGCGATGTGCAATTTGCAACATGACTGTCTCCGATCCTAAATATAACATTTCATCAATGGTATGATCGTTCAATCGCATCACATATATTTTTATCACATGTTTTCATATCACATATTTGCCATTGCAATTTCCGATGCGATAAATTCCAACATATCCCTCTACATGCAATACGAATCATCCGATAAGGCATTGTGTTAATTTAAAAGCAATCTTGGGTAATCCCTATGATATTAAAGCAATTGATGACAAATTTGCAGCATATTCAAATCATTTCGATTTCTCATATATTTCAGTTTTAATAATTCCATAATTAAATATGAAATTCAAGACCTTTCTATTTTAAATTTCATTATCTTAAATTTGGTCTTAATTCTGAAAAATTTATAAAAATCATGGAATTTATATAAAACTTATAATATTTTAAGAACATTCATCACTACAAATTCTCGATCTCATTTCTGATACATTTGTTTTATTTTCAATTCCTTTGAACGCAAAGCATTATGTTTTTTACATTTTACTGTTTGCTTTAGTTTAAATAAATAATGATTTTGGGTTATAGGATTTCGGTTAGTTTTCCTTCTTTATATTTTTAAATGTCAATTAAAAGAATAAGCCAACTAGTATTGGAGAAATTGATACCTTCAGGTAAGATAAAATGCAATTATCCAATGGTAAGATTCATGTACCCACTTTCATTAATTTCCATTTCATTACTTTAGTTTCAGTTTTGTTTTTTAAATTATGTTAATATTTGAATATTTTTTGCAGCTCTTCATAAAAGATTTCAATCATCTGCCAAATCATATTTTGGAAGCCCTATGCTCTTTTCCTGGTTTTATTTTTCAAGAAGCAACGATAGTCTTCATTGAAAAAACTACACTAAGAAGTTTCTGAACCTTTAATCTGTTTCTTTAAAAGCATTCATTTTATTAGAAAATGATTAAGATAATGCTTTGAAACAAGAAGATTGACATCAGACATAAATTTTTTCATTATGGCTGAATTTTATGATCACTGTTATCTATAGCCTAAAACATTTACAACCTTGCAAGGTATAAGTTTTCTGAATCTCGACATAAGAAGAAATGATTACATGATTATTTTCTTTTACCTCATTTTGTTGAGACATGGGTATAAACATTCTTGTTAAAGTTTTTATTTCAAAAACTTGGATTTTCCTTTCCACCTTTAAATTTCTTCATTTTTATTTTGGTTTGCTGATTTATTTTCTCACTTTAGCTTAAAAATTCGTTTCCTTTGGTTTTCAGTTTTGATTTTGGTGACTTTGCCATAATTTATATGGAAGGCCTTCTTGTTACCTAACAATAGTTGGCATACATAGGAAAAATTGTTAATAGTCTCCTATTAGCTTTTTCTTAAATCTCTTAGCAAAATTTATTTTTCTTATTATAAAGGTAGACATACTTAAAGAAGAGATTACAAAACAAGAAAAGTTGACGAAGTATCATGAAATCTGAGAATTTTTTTTCATCAAAATTGTAATTATTTTGAGATTTCAATATTTTATTGAGATCTTTCAAAATTCTATTATCAGTCAAGAAGAGTTATTTTTAACCAAGTAAAGACACTTTACAACAAAGCACTTTTAACTCTGAAATTGTCATTCTGAACTCTTAAGGAGTTAATGATTCTCCCTATTTAAAAGAGTTTTATTTTTCTAGAGTGTAATCCAAAAATATATTTAAAACTTAAAAGATAATAGGTCTCATTGCGATCCTGCTTACCATGATCATAGGGGAAAAATAGGCTGACATTACCAACACTGTTAAACAAACCAAGGTAATGGCTTATGATTACAAACAATAATGGGTCTCATCGTGAGCCAGCTTGTTTAGTCCAATTATAACCAATGAATAGCATTGTCACCTATCTGGCTACCAAACCAGGACAATGGCTTAAATATATATATATATATATATATATATATATATATATATATATATATGGATTTATTTCTAGATCAATAATTCTTAAATAGATGGGATTTTGAATCATTGATGATTAAAAGGTAACCCTGTCGAGACTATAGACGTTTACTAGTAGCGTTGGTTTCACTCGGGTGACAAATGAGTACATTTTAAAAGCTAAGTCAGAAAGTGACCCCTGCTTTATCTTTACAACTAATTAAAGACTGATATAGAGTAATGAAATATTTTAATTTATAAAGAATTTCAAGAAAATTACAGTTAGATGATCATTGCTTTTATTTAGATTAATGAACCGAGTCAAGCATTCCAAAAAATAATTTTTTCTTCTTTAATTATTTTTACTTTAATTTTGAGAAAATTTCATTTATATCAAAAAGAGATAAATGTTTCTTCCAGTGAATCACCAATTGTTGTACGGTACAACAACCCCCCATTTTTAACTTGTTCACATCAAATAATGGGGACTCTTTCTATAAAATTTTTGGCTAAACACCTTTTAGGATTTTTATTGAGTCAATTATCTTACGATTTTGTTAATTTTTCATTTTCTTTAGATTCTTGTTTTGATTGCTCGGATGAAATCGATTTTTTATAAGCTTCTTGTTGACGCTTGTTTCGTCTCATTTGGTCAACCGATTTGTAAATGGAACTCCTTTGAAATCTAATCGAGTATGTCGCCTGGGTTAAAAAATGTGTAGTTCAATAATGCATTTAGTTTAAATATTAACCCCTAGTTAGTTATTACTAACAATTTTTTTATTTTTACTTATACATTTAAATCATAAAGCATCGGGATTTCAATCATTTATTCCAATTTTCCAATTTTCAAATAAATTACTAATCTCGAAAAAATCTAAAATGTCGAAGAAGCTATAGTTCATTTTTATCGAAGTAGCTGTCGTTTAAATAAGCAAATCATCCTTTAGATAATTTCATAAATTAATTAAAAATAAATAAATAAATTGATATTTAATATTAAATCTTAAATTAATTAAATTAATTATTATATAAAATATGATTAATTAAATTAACTTAAAATTTGATATAAAAAATAAAATAAAAAAATATTATAATAACATATCGCATCGGAAGTTTCTATGGGTGCACTTCTTAGAAAACCCGATGACCCTCTCAATGGCCGATTGCGATATCATAACCCTTGCCTTACTCTTTTTACGTTCAAACTCATTCACACTTGAGTACAAGGGGATTAAAATAGTGTAAGTATAGTATTAATGGAATTTTGAAAAGTTAGTTTTAAAGCATAAGGTAATATTAGTAGTATGTTAGTTTTAGTGGAACATTAGTTTAATGTTAGTGGATTTTTAATATAAGTTAGTTTAATTTTAGATTAAATATTAAATATTTAAATAATTAATTTTAAATATTAATTAAATTAATTAATATGTAACATATGATTAATTTAATTAGATCGAAATTTCATTATTATTTAGATTAATATTAAATAATTTATAAATAATTAATTATATATTTGTTATTTAGACTAAGATTAATTAATAATAGTTTATTAAATAGTTAGTTTAGTTTATAATTACAAAATTAAATTAGAATTAATTATTAGTTAATTAGAGGCTAATTTAGGATTAAAATTTTAATTAAAATTCTGATTTTTAGCCCAGCAATACAATTTCCAGATTTATATTAGATTTGGTTTATCAACTTTGGAGGCTCATATATTGAGTTTTACTTGACCAAATGAGGCCCAGGACGGCTCATTGGAAAGAGAAAATGAAGGAAAACATTTCTGAGGAGGTTTCGTTAATAGATTTGGTCATTTATTGGGCCAAAAATAAGGCATAAAATCAAGCTCTGAATTTTTAAAACAAAATCAATTTTTCTGAGTTTTATTTTCTTCATTTTCATTTGCCCAAAGCCTCTTCTAATTGCATATTCGCTCATCAATGATATTCTTGGCCAATTAAACCATTTCAGACATCAATAGAAAGCTTATATTTTATTTTCAATTATTTATTCAAATAGAATTTGATAGGATTTATTTTAATGCCAAAAATGATATTTTGATTTTATTGTTGCATCTTAATTCATTTTGATTTCTTTTTGCAGGAAAAAAATTAGAAAGGATATGGAGAAAAAGATCTCAATCAATGAGAAGACTCCAACAATTAAAATTGAAATTTTGAGTAATTAAAATTGGATTGAGAAAATTTTTTCTTCAACAAACTCTCCTCGAAAATACCTTTTTGAATATTATAAATTGCGTATTGCAAAATGTAAAATGGGCTGCTCTCTTCTACAATCTCCACTTCTAAAAGCATTTCGTAATATTAATTTAGAGTTGCAGATGGGGAGGTGAGAAATTTTCCATCCGAACATTATTGAGGTTTTTCTTTATGTCTTGAATTACGCATGATGTACAGAAGCTTGTACGATGTACCTAGTTTTGAAAGTGTAACCAAGTAATGTAAAGTTACAAAATCCGGTTAGGAGACCAGTGGATTCAAGAAGATTCAATTAATCGGTATTTTTGGCATTTCTGTATCAAATACCAGCTTTATTTTTATGTTAATAAAATTGTTGTTTCATTTTTATTCATGTTTTGACATTTCCGTTGATATGGGCAATTTGTCTCAAATTGTTAGTGTGTATATCTCGTCTTCCATGAATTTCACTCTGATTTTTGAGTAACCATTACTTAGCAATCTGTCTTATAAAATTGTTTTATTAAATAGTAATGTGTTGTGACTTTCTTCCACATATTATTGTTTAATTATTGGCTTGACTGATTTGTCAATCAATATCATTTTCGTGAATTTCTTCCGGAGTGTTGTTGATTTATTATTTCAGTCAAATGGTCTCAATAGAATGTGTTTTGGTATTCAGAAATGTGAGCTAATTGAATTTATTCGTTGGTTTGACATTAATTAAAATCCATATATATTTTAATCCTCATTATTTAATTATCTTGCTCTTAGTTGGGTTAGATTTTCATCTACCTAATTGAGATAGGATTTATATTAGTTTCTTTTGCTTACATTATAGAATAAGTTTGCATTTAGATTAATTTCTACATTCTTTTAAGACCTCTTCTCAAAGAGACAAAATCTTAGTTGTGGTTTGGCTGAACCCAAATCAACGTAAGGGTCATTCTCTTCCCTGATCAGCAAGAAGAATCGATCTGATATCCTTGTCTATTGGTAGTTAAAGATATATCATAAACCAATAGCGATAGAAAAAGGTGTAATCGGACTGTTAAAACCAATGAGTCACCATCATAAACAAAGGAGCCGTATTGTCCTAACTGGTGTTGGTCCCCCAAATGTTGTTGTCATGTTGATTTTCTTTATAACTAACACGCTCCTAAGAGCCTTCACCTACTTCCCCGACTCTTTCTCCACCAGTGCCTTGAACTCACAGAACTTTGAGAATGTCTCACTCTTCTTCTACATAAAGAAGATCCAACACTTACGATAAAAGTCATCAACAAATATCACATAATACCTGTGCTTTGTTGTCGAAGCTACTGAGAAAGGTCCACACATGTCTGTGTGAATTCTCTCAAGGATCGTCATGGCGTGACTATCCTTCTCATGAAAGGTGGCTTTCACAAATTTTCCTAAAGTACATCCCTTGCACTGATCTGACTACACAAGTGTACCCTTGGGGAGCCCGGTAGAAATCTGCTGCAAAATTTTCAAAGCCCCATGGTGAAGATGGCCCAATCTCCTGTGCCAAAGTTCGCCCTCATCCCAGCTCACCACTCCTTCTGCTTTTCCTGCCATTTCTGCGCAATCATCTACCTACAATTGATAAAGGTTCTTAACTCGAACCCATATCCTCCGGGTTTCACCAATTTCCTTACTGCACAGGAAAGCCTTTCCCTCACTAAAGACAACATCATATCCCTTGTCTTTCAACATCGCCACAGAGATCAAATTCTTCTTCAATCCTGGAACATGCATGACATCCTTTAAGATGAAAGGTTTTCCAGACTCCCTCTCAAAGGAAATGGTCCCAATACCAGTCGCACTGTATCTACCATCATCGCCCATCTCGATGTGCACTCCAAGATCCTTCTAATCCAGATCAGTAAACAAATATTTGTCTCCGGTCATATGGAAAGACACGCCACTGTCAAGAAACCACACTGATCCCATGACACTTGAGACCAAGCATGAGATCAGCGAAAATTTTAGCTCAAACTGCGAGGCTAAGGCCTCTCTAGCTGTAGATCCAGCAACCTACTTATTTTTCTTCTTCTGTGGACAATTAGTGGCGTAATGTATGTGTTGGTGACAACGAAATCATTTCACCTTAGACATGTCCTGCTTCTTTCCTTTCGCACCGGATTGAGAAGGATTTTTTTTTCCCTTCCCTTTCCTTGCTTTGGCAGCCAAAGTGCAATTTTCTTCATCTTCATTCTTCGATGAAGATCCATCCCTGGTACTCCACCTTATCTCCTCCTACACAAGATCTGACCAAAGTCCCTCCCATCCTGACACTTTCTCCTGACCATTGACAGAGTCCTCATAGGAATGCCAACTCTTTGGAAGCCCAAAGAGAGCCAAGCTCACCAAGTCATCTTCATCTACAGTAACCCCCACACTTCCCAGCTCATCCCTGCATTAGAAAAACTTCATGAGGTTCTTGGGTATACTGTCACCTTTCTCCATTTTTATTTTCCTGAGTTTATCCTTGAGCGCCAACTTCCTCTGGTCGCTCTTGCTTTGGAACAAGTCTGTCAAAGCTTTCCACATCAAGAATGGAGAAGCTTTACCATGAAGGGTGGACACTATGTGATCCTTCACACCTTCCAACATAATCCTTCGACATTTTGCTGTCTTCTTTTGCCATGCGTCAAGTGCGGCAACATCAGTAGAGGCAGGTTTTGGAATTTCTACATCTATGAACTCCTTCAACCCATTATCCTCCAGCACCACCTCCATCTTGTCATTCCATGCAATATAATTTGAGTTCCCCTCAAGGGAATACTCCAATCGCAATCCGTTGAAACACATCTCAACTTCGACACCAAGAAAGCACTACCGCAAATTCGAATTCCACCAGCACAAAACTCAACCGCTTCAATGATTTGCAATTGCTCCAATGATCAATACTGCTCCAATACCATGTAAAAATTATATGACTAATGCATTACACATCCAATATTCTCCTGATCACACACTATTTGAGTTCATGCACAATACAAAATCTCTTCTACTATTGATCATCATATGCAGAAATTAAATCAATTGCATGCACACATTGAAACCATAAAAATTCGCACATATGGACACAGTGTTTTAACGGGAAAGCCTGAAGCTAAAAAACCAAACTATATGTATATAATATATGTCATAGAGATCATGTAACAATCCTCATACAAATCTTCTCACAAGCTCTCAGTACAATACAATCGCTACACACTAATCAGGCCCGATCTAGCAAATCCATGCACCGATCTTTGCCACTTGCTAGCCTGCCTCTACTACGCAATCCCTACTGAATATTGGCTCTGAATGAACTTGAATTGGTCCAGAATTTCTCATGCAATCCTCATTGGCATCTCCATAAATGTGTGGTGCAAACTCATGCAACACTATAGTCACAACTGATAGTCAACCTGCTCTTTCACCTACCTCTCCACTGGTCTCCACTGAAACTGTCCATGCACTGTAGTTAACTGATGTATTCTTCAGTTGATTAATGAGTTAATAATTAGTGAATTAATTATTAATTAATTCACACGACTCTCACTAGTGTATCAATCAGTTAGACTAGATACAACTAGCTCAACTGTGTCTAACTGAGTTAAACTGAACACAACTCCAACAACTACTTCTATAACTCCACCAAACTCTGTCATATGAGTTCTAACTGAAGTATCCATGCAATAGCTCCACTTAACCCTCAGGAATAGCGTAATTCCTTCTGTCAGCTCCTGTGCCACATTTGTGCACTTAACTGAAGTGCTCCAAGAGAATAAGATAATGTTTAGAGTCCAAATATTATTAAGAGCGAATAATATTTGACATATCTATTTTTAGACTGGAAATCTAAAATAGATTCCGCCCAATATGTCTAAAAATAGAAGTCCATCTAATTTTCCAACTTGACCAACCATCCACAAATAGCATCCTGCAACTCATAGAATATGATCGATATGTCTAAAAATAGACATAGTCTAAAAATAGACTTTGCGCCAAAAATAGCCCGCTGTCCCACTTAGTGAAGGCGACTCTTTTCACTAAGCTCATAATCTTGTTGCAATCTAAACACATAATGGGTACTTGTTGGATGTGGAATTTAATTTTGCATCCAACGAGTGTGTACACTTGAAATTTGAGTAAACCTACAAGGAGTTAAGTAAAAATACAATGAAAAAAAATAGTTTTTCTTCTTTTCCCTCCAAAATATTCACATGTACCTCTTTATTTAAAGAATTTTGATTGGTTGACATATTATGACTTGGAAATTACTTGAAAATTTCATGGGCACTTTTAGGATGAAATTTCCTCTAATGTCTTCTGTTGAACTGAGTGCAACTGATATCTACTTCCAACTGTATTAGGAAATTGTTGCTGATCCAATACTAAAGATGCCTTCAATGTGCTCTTCCTGTTGGATGGAATCCCTTCCCAATCTACATCTGTGAAGCCTTGAATCTTCACTCCCTCTGTCCGTATGTACCAAATACCAAGCTGAGTGGTGCCTTTGAGGTATCTCAACACATGTCTGGATGCCTTCCAGTAGAGCTTGGTTGGCTAAACCATTGCTTGAATAAGCTGGTTAACCACATAACACATGTCTGGTCATGTGTTTAGAAAGTACATAAGTGAACCTACAAGCCGCCTGTAAATGGTATATTCTACCACATCACCTGAAGTAACATCTTCCTTCCTCCAATTCCTTGCTAGAGGAATCTCCATGGGTTTGCTACTCTCCATGTGAAACTTATTCAATATCTCGTTGGCATAGTTTCCCTCAGAGAAAAATAGTTCCCCATCACTTTTCCAGATTTCCAAACCAAGGAAATAATGCGAGATCCACATGTCTTTCATCTCAAATTCTCTTGCAAGATCCTCTTTTCCAGATTTTATCAACTTCTCATCACCTGTCATAATGAAATCATCAACATATAATACTATAATGAATAATTTACCTTAGACCACAATATGGTAAAGGTTTACACCTACTTTAATTTTGGTGAAGCCCAAATCGGTGAAATAATTGTTAATCCAGGTGTACCAAGCACATGGTGCTTGTTTCAGTCCATACATTTCTCGCTTGAGTTTGCACACATGTGACTCTCCATCGAAGGTCTAAAATACTTCCAGCTATTCTATGTACACCTCTTCCTCAATCACTCCATTGGGGAAAGATATATTTACATCCATTTGATGTATCTTCCATCCCATCTGTGCTGAAAGTGCACAAATAGATCTGATTGAAGAGTACCTTGCTACTAGAGAAAAGGTTTCCTCGTAATCTATTCCCTCCACTCGAGAGAACCCCTTGGCCACAAAAATGGCCTTGTGTTTCTCAAAACTCCCATTTGCTACTTGCTTCACCATGTAGGTCGACCTGGATCCTACAACTAACTTTTCCTCATGTCTTGGGACAACTTACCGTGCACTATTTCTAGTAATGGAGTCATAATACTCTGCCATGATATCAATCCATAATGGTTGCTACACTTATTCCTTGAAAGAGGATGGATTAGTCTCTACATTCTCACTGATAAGATAAATGTAGCCAATGTACTGATCTGGGGACCTTCTCTTCCTATTCTATGATGTGGGTGCTCCCACATTCTCTTTAGAATCATGCATAAAACTATAAGCCTCTCTAGTGTGATTCCTTCTGCCTCAGGATGTCTCTGCATGAGTGGGTGCTTCCACTCTCTGTTCCTCTTCTTGTGGATGCTCCACATCTTGAGGTTCTTCTTTTGGAGCTAAGAGCTCCTCATCTGCATGCATCTGAAGCTCCCTCTCAAGGGAAATTCACATGGCCTTTCCTTCATCGAATTTCACATCTCTACGAATGATATGTATGAGATATTAATGAAAATTTTCTTGAGGGTTCGTAAATTGAAAGTGTTAAAACTGAGTTTTATGATCCTTTATGTTAACTTTTTAAACACATAAAGCATAAATTTAAAACTACGAAATAGCAGAAACAATAGATAACTACACCATAAAAATAACCACAACACAAAAACTGATGAAGGAGTTCACCCCTCCTAGGCTACCTCTCCTTGGTCCAACTTCCACTGGCTTGGCCCGATACAATTATGCTCAAAATTGTGATTACATACAATTATAGTGCCAAAATGGCTCCAAAACTTGTTCCATAAGCTCCAAGATTGTCAAAAATGCCCATCTAGCCTCTTTCTACTCCAAAATTGGTCAAAAAATGAAGAATTTATGAGCCTCCCTAGTTTTGCTGCTAACCGCAATACAAATTCCCCAAAATCCGGAACTTTCTTAGGAATTTGCCCTGATTTCAGCTAACTGAGCGTCATTTTCATGGAATTCCAGGCGAAATGGTTGGATTATTAAGATGCCCAATAATGCCCAAAATCCACATTTTTAACCATATTACTATGGTTGAATTATTATTTTTTAATTAAAAAAATCAGGCGACATATCTCTACGCCCTCGGTCCTGAGAAATGGTCATATGGTGTATTGTTTCGAGGGGGGGGGGGGGGTGCTAAGCCCTAATCCCTTACCCCCATACTCCACCAATATAATGTTCAAATAGAGGTGGCAGGCAATGGTTCAACAAGAGACAATGGTGGTCCAATGGTGAAAGTGCTGCACTGTTTGATGTTAGGTCCAGTGTTTGAACCTACCAGAGGCTAATTTAGATTGAAAACAAATTTTTGCTGGCCCCCATGCTACCTTGTGTCGACCTCCGGTTGTTCCACATGGAAGCATGTGTTTGGCCACCAACCAACCAACCAAATTCAACGATGACAGAACCAATCAGTGCTTGCCACTTTTCAGGTAGTCGTAGGTCATAATTTTTTTTAATTTCGACCAACCAGATCAGGCCACGTGGCAGCCTGCCACTGGCCCAAAATTTTTCCTTGTCAGCTGTCATTTTTGAAAAAATTGTCTATTTTGGGAAATGAACAGAACACGTTTCTAGAGCATACAATGTCAGTTTTCCGCAAAATGAGTTGCACTAGATTCAGAACAAAAAAATATATGTAGTCTTTCAGGTTCCACACCATTCAGACAACTTTAATTTTTGATCATAAACTTTGAGCACTTGATCACTCCTCCCCATTGGAAGCTTTTGGAACCCAAAAGATAACTTTCAGTTGTTCAATAGATGAGGGTAAAATTACCTCACCTTTCCAATATCGATCCATTTGGATTTGCTTGGATTTGTTCCTTTGAGCCCCACACGAAGGAACTCCACATTATCTCATTTTGAATACCTTGTTCTTTTATCAAGAATGGCATCTTATTGTAGTTCATCAAGGTATTCAAGAAAAATCATCAATAGAAGGAATCTAAACATTTTCTCCTTGATATTAAAACAAATTCGACTCATACAACCTTAAGTTCTCAACATTAAAAACAACATAAATTTTCATATATGAAGGAAAATCTAATCTGAAGGTAATATTAGCAACCTTATCTAAAATTTTGAATGGACCATATAGAAATGGTTTTATTTTTTTACCTTCTCCTTGAAGCCTTTATTTGCTAAAGTGAAGCCAAACTTTATCACCGACTTGGAATTTGTGATCTACACGATGCTTATCGTGCCTTATTTTGTACTTGACTTGACTCTTTTCAAGATGTTCTTGAACTGCTCGATGCACCAATTGGATTTTTTCAATGAACCTTTTAGCTTTGTCTATGCCACTATAACCATCAATAACAACATCCTTTCCAAAAATGAAATCTAAAGGATATTTAGGCAAGTATCCAAAGCATGTCTCAAATGGCGATGTTTGATTTGAAGAGTGCTTGACTTGGTCAATGTAAGCATGCTGAATATAGTGAAAGTTTTCATCCCAAAACTTAGGATTCTTGTTGCAATAACCGCAAAAAAGAAGTATCACTGTCCTATTCACCACCTTTGTTTGCGGATGAAATGTTGTACTCTTTTTCAGTTTGGTGTCCATGAATCCCCACAAGCTTGACTAAAAATTTCCAACAAAGCGAGAATATCAATCACTAAAAATGGATGTGGGAAGTAAAAAATGCAACCAAACATTTTGAAATAATAACTGAGCAGTTTGTTCAGCTGTAATGTTCTTTTTACATGGCATCAAAATAAACATTTTGCTGAACCTATCCATAACTACAAAAACATAATCATGATTCCTTTTTGACATAGGAAGGTCTCCACAAAGTCCATAGAAACAATCTCCCATGGACGAGAAGGTACTGGAAGTGGTGTGTACAATCCTAGCTTTCTATTTCTAGTCTTACTGAAAACACATAATGAACAACCTCTAATAAGACATGACACACTTTCAAGCATACGAGGCAAATAAAAATACCTATGTAGATGTGCCACCGTCTTACTTATACTGAAATTAATAGCAATAAGATAAGTATGTGCCTCTCTTATGATGTTGACTCTTTCTCCCTGTGGAATACAAAGCTTACTAAGATGGTACAACAAGTTATCGTGCATGTGTTAATCCAATTCCTTTACTTGGTTCCCTTGATCAAAGTTGCAAGAGCATTGCAAAGAACAAAAGGCATAACTAGCCATTCAAACAAAACTTGTTTTGTTTTGAATGTTGTCTTCCATATGTCACCTTCATCAATTCTAATTTGATGATAGCCACTCCTTAAGTCAAACTTAGTAAGATATTTTTAATCTTTCAATTGATGAAGTAAATCATCAATTCTAGGAAGTGGGTAACAGTTCTTTATCGTAATTTTGTTCAATGCATGGAAGTCCACACACATGTGCCATGTTCAATCCTTCTTTGGCACCAAAACAATAGGTGACCCACATGTCGAAGTACTTGGTCTGATGATACCTTTGTCAAAAAACTCTTGAATTTTCTTTTTAATTTCTACACTTTCTATCACTGACATCTTGTACATGCCAATGTTAGGAAGAGAACAATATTGCTGCAATTGTATTTCATGTTGGGTTTCCCTCTTTGGAGGCAATAATTTTGGCTCCTGAAACATATTATCATATTGGTTAACAACCTCAACCAAATAAGATTTTGATATTGAGTCACAAACTTGAAAAGCTTCATTCTCAACATCATTCTTTTGTTTGACCATTAAAATCAGAAAATTCTTGCTAGAGTTAATGAGTCTCTTCATTTGTCTGGCATTTACAAGTGAAAGATTTAGTTTCTGTCGATGTGCTCTAACAATGTACTCTATACAATATTTGAACAAGTGATACTTGTTTTCATGGAGATGAAAATAACTTTCCTATCATACAAATATGGGCTTCCAAAAACAATTCTGGAAATATGAAGTGGAACTACATCAAGTTCAACTTCATTAAGAAATTCTGTTGTAATATAAAATCTAAGTATGCATTTCCTCGTAACTTGTAAGTTTTCATTCTTGCATATCCAACCTAAACAATAAGGTCTTGGATGAGGAATGGTCTCTAAATTTAACATCTTGACTAAGTCTTTGAAAATAAAATTTTCTTGTGAGCCACTATCAAAGAGTATATAAATTTTGGTGTGCTTTGAAATAACCCGAATATGGAAAATTTCAATTCTAGTTTTCTCATCTTGCTTATCATTAGGACAAATTGAAGAGATAGTGCTTGATATGTCCTTACCTTTCATTCCCATTGCTGTGATCTTTGTTTCATCTCCCAAATCAGAGCCTAAGTCATATTGTGTAGTTGCAGCTATCTTTTTCTTCCCTTTGTTGTTAAACTTGTTTGGTTTCATCTCAGGATGAAGCTTCCAACAATGAGATTCGTTATGACCGTCTTTGGAACAATGTTTGCATGCTAATTTCTCTCCTTTCTTCTTGACGGATGCATTCTTATTTTCTTTCCCTTTGAAATTAATCTTACCCTTGTCTCCACTTGTGAATGGCTTTTTCCTACCCTCCTGTGAAATATTTTTCCCTCTTGCTTCAATATGTGTTTCCTGAATACAAACCTCATCTAAAATTGTAGGATTAAACATAAGAAAATTATGTCTTAAATAACTATGTAAATCCCCAATATATTTCAACAAAGTGTCTTTTGAATTCAAGTCTACACCTAGTATCAAACACCTTCTTCTAAATTATTGAGTGTAACTTTGCACACTTCGACCCTTTCATTGTCTAAAATTCTGCCAATCCATAATATCCTTTTGCATATAAGCTAATGGATAATTTTCTTCTAAGTGAAGCAATAAAATCTATCCAAGAGATGGAGACCTTACCATGATTTTTCATATCCTCTTGTGTTTTGGCTTCCCACCAAATCAAAGCAGCAATTTCCAACCTTAATGAAGCCAACTAAATCTTTTTTTTATGACATTTGATGTTCTGTATCATACAATAAACTTCAAGTTGACGAACCCAATTATCAAGTCTTTCAGAATTCACTTCACCATTATACATAGGCAGTTCGAATTTGATATCAAGATTTAATAAGGGAGTTTTACCATGAACCCTTGGGGTATGTGGATGTGTTTGATTAATAGTGGTTGTGGAAGCGGAAGAAAATGAAGGTGAGGATGAAGGTGAAGATGATGGTGGAGAAGAGGGTTGTTTGTCACCATTTCCCTTTGAACGCTTGTCATCATCTCCTCCTTTTCCTCCAGAAGAACCCTTTCCTTTTGAAGACTTGGAACTTTCACCCTGCAATCTTGAATTTCTCTCTTCATAGAGAACCTTCACCATTTCAGTCATGTTAAAGAAATATTTTTTGAATTTTTTTTCTTCATCTAACATATTATCTCCTCCTTCATGAAACATTCTTGCTAACGCTTCAACTGCAATTTTAGGAGGAATTTGTGGTGGATATTGTGGAAAAAATTCTCTCTTTGTCCTTGACCTAACTTGAGGACTTGAAACTGCAATATTTCCTTCTCCTCTCGTGAGCTTCAACCTTGTAAGCATCACATACACTTGCAAACAATTAAATACTCACAACAACAAAGAAAACCTAAGCTCTGACACCAAACTTGATCTATATGAGATCTTAATGAAAATGTGCTTGAGGGTTTGTAAATTGCAAGTGTTAAACTAAGTTTTATGAGCCTTTATGTTAAATTTTTAAACATATAAAGCATGAATTTAAAACTATGAAATAGAAGGAACAATAGACAATTACACCATAAAAATAACCACAACACAACAAGTGATGATGATGTTCACCCCTCTTGGGCTACGTCTCCTTGGTCCATCTTCCAATGGCTTGGACCTATATCATTATGCTCAAAATGGTGATTACATACATTTATAATGCTAAAATGGCTTCAAAACCTATTCCATCAGCTCCAAAACTGTAAAAAATTCTTTTCTAGCCTCTTTCTGCTCCAAAATTGGTCAAAAACTAAAGAATTTATGAACCTCCCTAGTTTTGCTGATAACTACACCACAAATTCCCCAAAACATGGAACCGTCCTACAAATTTGCCCTGATTTCAGCTAACCGAGTGCCATTTTCCCGGAATTCCAAGAAAAATTGTCAGGAAGTTAAAATGTTGAAGTTTGCAACAAGAAATAGTGAAATTGGCATCCAGAAACAACATGAAAACACCTACACTAGTGTGGGAGCACAAATCATGTAGTGATGGGTCCTAGCGATACATTAGTTTGCAATTAAATTTATTTAATAAATTGGAAATGTGTATAATTTAATTATCCGTTAATTAAACTGGACAATAAAATGTAATCTTATCTCTTAATCACTTGTAATAGTTAACTGAGTGTGAATAAAATCAGTTGGCTCATGAATTTAGAGTTGAGGGTAGTTGGTGAGGCATGCAGAGTGATTGTATGTGTTTTAGAGTTCAAGTTGCAGTTAAGTGCATGAGTAATCAATTAACTCAGTTAGGTGAGTTAAAGTCAGTTTAAATAGTTGTAACTGTCTGTTGCACTAGTGAGAGATCAAGTGAATTAAACAATATTTAACTCACAATCAATGATCTTCCATGCAACTGATGATTTACTATTAATAGATGCATGCATGTCAGTTCTAGTGGAGACCTAGTTGAGACAAAGGCTAAAGGGATGTTAACTATTAGTTGTATTTTTAGCAAACTACCCAGATGCAGTTAAAACACCATAGGATTCCCATGATACTTAGCGCAGTCGAGGAAGACTGAAATTTCTAAAGAATAGGGATTTCATTCCACAGGGATTGTGTGAGCAAGGCAGGATGAAGACAGGCTAAGAATTAGCTAAGTGTTGGTCCAATTTTGTATGGATTAGTGTGAGATGATAGGCAGAGTGCATAAGACTCTTGTGAGAAGAGTGCATTGTAATTGTTTCATGATTCCTTGGTGAATATAAAATAGAAGATAGAGGGGTTTTAAACAGTAATCTTTCCCCGGGAAAATATCTGTGTTGTGGTTTGATTTGCTTCTTTCTTTACTTGTTGTGATTGGCGATCGTGTTTAGTTTCTGCAATTGATTTGTATAAGGATTCAATATCTAGTTTTAGTACATTTCTTGATCAAATTGAATCCATTAATATACACATGTTTTTATAATTTCTACATGGTATTAAAGCACAATAAATCACTATTGTGGAGGAGAATTTGAGTTTGTGACTGAATAGAATTCGAATTTGCAAAAGTGTTCTTGGTGCAATAGGTAGATTAGGATCGAAATGGCTTTCAATGGCTTGAGATTGGAGTATGCACTCGAGGGAAGTTCCAATTATATTGCGTCGAAATCCAGGATGGAGGAAGTACTGGAAGAAAATGGGTTGACATAATTCTTTGATAATGACATTCCCAAACCCGCTGCAGTAGATGCTGAAAATCTTGATGCTTGGAAAAAGAAGGTTGCAAGGGCATGGAGGATCTTACTGGAGGGAGTACGAGACCAAATTTTCTCAAGTCTCCATGGCAAAGAAAATCCATATGCAATGTGGAAGGCTTTGACAGATCTATTTCAGAGTAGTAATGATCATAAAAAATTGGCACTGAAGGAAAAGCTCAGGAAAATCAAAATGGAGAAAGGCGACACTATTCTGGTATACTTGACCAATTTTGTCCAATGTTGAGATGAGCTTGGGATTGTAGGAATTACTATCATGAATGATGACTTGGTGAGCCTAGCTCTTTTAGGACTTCCCAATAGTTGGCATAGTTATCAAGACTCTATCAATGGGAAGGATAAGCTGCCAGATTGGGAAAGACTTTGGTCAGATTTGGTGCAAGAATAATTTAGGTGAAATACCAGGAATGAATCTTCATCTAAGATAGATGATGAATAAATTTTATATTTGGCTAGTAAGGAGAAGAAAGGCAAATGAAAGAAACCATATTCCAAATCTAAGACTGGCAAAGAAGGCAAGGAGTGCGACATGTTCAGAGTGAAGTGTTTTCACTGTCATGAGCATGGAAAATATGCCACTAATTTTCCAAAAAAGAAGAAGAACAAGAAGGCCTTAGGATCTATAGTTGGTGAAGTTTTGGCCTTGAAATTTGAGTTAGAGTTCTCGCTCATTGCATGCATGGTGTCAAGTGCAATGGGATCAATATGGTACTTGGATAGTGGTGCATCTTTCCACATGACGGGAGACAAAAAAAAATTCAGTAGCTTGGAGGAGAAGGACCTCCAGATACATATCGAAATGGGTGATGACAGGTAGTACAACGCTAGCGGGATTGGTATAGTTACCTTCTAGAGATAGTCAGGTAAACCATTCCTATTAAAATATGTAATGCATGTACCAGGATTGAAAAAGAATTTAGTTTCAGTCCTAATGTTGGAGGATAGAGGTTATGATGTGGTTTTTAGTGAAGGGAAAGCTTTCCTTTGACACAAAGCCATAGGAAAAGCCAAGAAGATTGGGATTTGTGTGAAGAATATCTGTAAAACTTATGTAGAGCACTGTGCTTTATGGGTAAGGTGGAAAAAGTGGTGAGCCGGGATGAGGGTGAGTTATGGCACAGGAGATTAGGCCATCAACGCCACAGAGCTTTGAAGGTCATACAATATATTTCTACGGGGCTTCCAAAGGGTGCTCTTGCATAGATAGACACATGCAAGGGATGTACCATGGGGAAGTATGAGAAATCCATGCGATTATCCCTTAAGAGGGAGCTTTATTTGCATGCAGATGAGGAAATATTGGTTCCGAAGGATGAACCTCAAGATGTGGAGCAACTACAAGATGAGGATCATGGAGTGGAAAAAACCACTCAAGAAGAGACCTCTAGGAGGGGGAAATTTTGAGCTAGATGGGCAGAGGGAGTACATGTAACTATACCTAAAGGTGTGAGGTGGGGCGATGTGCAATATTAATCCCAAGAAGAAATTTGGGAAGTGTCTTGGAGATGGTGCATCTCATGGATCGAACCCGGCTAGGAGGATCCCACAATACATCAATAACAGGATCATTTAGATTGATGCAGTCAGATGCTAGGAGGATAGAAATTAGTGTGATAGGTGTCAGATATTGGAGCGCAGATCAGAGTTGGCAGTAGTGCAGAGTGCATGGATGCAGATTTCAACAACGTAGAGAGTCTAGTAGAAATGTGTAGTAGGTACCAACAGTCAGAAGGCTCTGATGAAAGATGCATTATACTGATTTAGTTGTTTGGAGGCTATTCAGTTTCGGAAGTGTTGCATGTAAAATTTGCATGTGCGAGAACCATTAGAGAAGTGTTGCATGGAAGAGTTGCATGTGCGAAAAACACTAGACAAGTGTTGCATGCAAGAGGTGCATGTGCGCATGCAAGGACATTCCTTTCTTGTTGAGAGGTAGTGTTGAATTTTGCAACAAGAAACAGTGAAATTGGCATCCGGAAACAACATGACAAGACCTACAATAGTGTGGGACCATAAGTCATGTAGTGATGGTTCCTAGCGATACATTAGTGTTGAATTCAATTTATTTAGTAAATTGGAAATGTGTCTAATTTAATTATCCCTTAATTAAATTGGACAATAAAATGTACTCTTATCTCATAATCACTTGTAATAGTTAACTGGGTGTGATAAACTAAGTTAGCTCATGAATTTTGAGTTTAGGGTAGTTGGTGAGGCATGCAGAGTGATTCTATGTGTTTTAAAGTTCAAGTTGCAGTTCAGTGCAGGAGTTTAATGCATGAGTAGTCAGTTAACTCAGTTAGGTGAGTTAAAGTCAGTTGAACTAGTTGTAACTATTTGTTGCACTAGTGAGAGATCAAGTGAATTAAATAATATTTAATTCAAAGTCGGTGATCTGCCATGCAACTGATGATTTACTATTAATAACTGCATTCATGTCAGTTCCAGTGGAGACCCAATTGAGACAAAGGTTAAAGGGATGTTAACTGTCAGTTGTATTTTTAGAAAACTGCCCAGATGCAGTTAAAACACCATAGGATGCCCATGATACTCAGCGCAGTCAAGGAAGGCTGAAATTCCTAAATAATAGGGATTTCATTCCACAGGGATTGCGTGAGCAAGGCAGGCTGAAGACAGACTGAAAATTAGCTAAGTGTTGGTCCAATTTTGTCTCGATCAGTGTGAGAAGATAGGTAGAGTGCAGGAGACTCTTATGAGAAGAGTGCATTGTAATTTTTTCATGATTCCTTGGTGAATATACAATAGAAGATAGAGGGGTTTTGAGCAATAAGATTTCCCTGGGAAAATATCTATGTTGTGGTTTGATTTGCTTCTTTCTTTACTTATTGTGATTGGCCATCGTGTTTATTTTATGTAATTGATTTGTAGAAGGATTCAATATCTAGCTTTCGTAAATTGCTTGATCGGATTGAATCCATTGATATACACATGTTTTTATAATTTCTACATAAAATTCCTAGTAGCGCCTAAAATACGCATTTTTAACCATATTATTATGGTTGAATTATTATTTTTTTGATTAAAAAAATTAGGTGGCATATTGCCGCACTCTGGGTCCTGAGAAATGTTTGTATGGTGTATTGTTTGGGGGAGGGGGGGGGGGGCACCGAGGCTAAGCCCTAACTCCTTACCCCCATACTCTACCAATATAACGTTCAAATAGAGGTGGCAAGCAATGGTTTAACAAGACACAACTGTGGCCCGACAATGAAAGAAGTACATTGTTTGATACTAGGACCGGTGTTTGAACTCGCCAGAGGCTAATTCATATTGCAAAAATTTTTTTGGTGGCCCCCGTGCTGCCACATGGCAGCCTTCATTTGGGCAATGTGGCAACATGTGGTTGGTCACTAACCAACCAACCAAATTCAACCACGGCAAAACCAATCAGGGCTTGCCACTTGTCAGATAGTGCTAGTACCAAAAAATTTTAAATTTCAACCAACCAGATGAGGCCACATGGAATTCTGCCACTGGCCCAAAATTTTTCCCTGTCAGCTGTCATTTTTGAAAATTTTGCTTGTTTGGGAAAACGAAAAAAACATATTTTTGGGAGCATACGATGTTGGTTTTTCGCAAAACGAGTTTCACTAGATTCATAACGACGAGATATATTTGGTCATTCAGGTTCCACACCATTCCAAAAAATTTAATTTTTGAGCATAGTTTTGAGCACCTGATCAACGAACCATTGTCATCATGTGAGATGGCAGGTACACCTGATAATTGTGAGGTGTATCAGTGTACCCCACAAATATTCCCAACTAAGCAATTGGTTCTATATTTTTCCATGCTTCCTTGGTAACATGATAATAAATTAATGAACAAAAAATTCTAAAGTGCACCACATCTGGATTCTTACTAGAAAATGCTTCTTTTGGTGTACTCACCCTGAGAACCCGATGAGGACTTATGTTATACACATACATAGATGTGTTGCATTCCTCTACCCACAAGTGCAACGGTAGGCCCTGATCATGTAACATCACCCATGCAACTCCCACAATGCTTCTGTTTTTTCTTTCTACAACCCCATTATGTTGTGGGTTATGAGGTGCTATTAACTCTCGTCAAATGCCTTCTAATGCACATAAGTTATTGAATTCATTCAACACATATTCTCCAACGTTGTCGCTCTTGAGAGCCTTCACATTATTTCTTGTGTCTTTTTCAACAAGCGCTTTGAACACAAAAAAAATGAGAACGACTGGTCTTTCTTTTGCATGAAGAATATCCAACATTTGCATGAAAAATCATATACAAAAATCACATAATACCTCTGCTTGGCCATGGAGGTTGTCGCAAACGGTCCACACGCATTTGAGTGAAATATTTTAAGGATTGATTTCGCTCAACCGTCATTATCATGAAAGGTTTCTTTGGTGTACTTCCCCAATGTACCACCTTTGCATGTATCATGCTGCTCAAGTTCACCCTTGGGAAGTCCTATAGAAATATAATGCATGATCTTCAAAGATATGTGGCGTATATTGAAAAATATTCTATGCTATAACTCACTGATGTATCGATTCTCCACCTTCTTTGATTTTGTGCTCAAGGTAGCACAATCTTATACATCCAATTTGTAGAGATTCTTTACTCGAATACCGATCTCTTTCATGTGTCTTGTGGATATCTGACGAAGGAGCACCTTTCCTTTTATAAACATCGCATCATAGCCACAATATTACAACATAGAAAATGAAAATAAGTTCTTCTTAAAACCAAGAACATACATGACATCTTTTAATGTGAGAGGAGAACCAGAATCCCTTTGAAAGGTAACAATACTGATGCTGGTCACATTATACCTCCCATCGTCTCCCATATTGATGTGCATCTAGAGGAGGCTTCTCCTCCAAGTTGCTAAAGAAATATTTGTTTCCGATCATATGGAATGATGCTCCACTATCGAGGTAACACACAAAACCCATCACCGATGACACCATGCATGTGATGAGAGTCAAATCCAACTCGAATTATGAAGTAAGAGTTTCACCTGTCGCTCCTCCTAAGGGATTATTTCCTGCCTTCTTGTACGAAAACTTCGTGGCATAATGTCCCACTTGTGACAATGAAAAATTTAATCTTTGACAAGTCCTTATTTCCTTCCTGAATAGAATCTGACTTGGAATAGGGTGACTTCCCTTTCCATTTCTTTGCCTTTCCAACCGATGCACAATTCTCCTCATCACCATTCTTTGATGAAGATCCATCTTAGTGTTCCTCTGAATCTCTTCTTGTACCAAGTTGGACCACAAATGCTCCCACTATGGTAGCTTCTCCATCCCATTCACTGAATCATGGTAGCTTTTCTATCTCTTGGGAAGGCCTAGAAGTGCCAGGCTCACTAGATCATCCTCAGAAAATATAACACCAGCGCTTCCAAGATCATCCCGACATTGGGTAAATTTGGTCAGTTACTTTGTGTAATATTCCTAGTTAGTCCTAAGCTAATTGGAATACCCATTTTTGTTTTTATTTCTTTACTTAAAGAATAAATGTGTAAAGGAGGTTCATCAAATTCCTAATAAAGAATAAATCAAGGCCAAATGTGAAAAAAGCTAAATTATGGCTATGTAAGAAAGTACCCTTAGGTGTGAAAGGGGGTTGGATATTTTGATTGGGTCAACCTTGACCAAATATACAACGCTGTCTTGGAGGAATGGCCATTAATGAGGCACAACGCAGTTCTAGATGGAGATGGAATGTGTGAAAGAGAAGATTTCATTAAAGGTGGTTTAGGGTTTACAAGCTCTTAATCCATATAAGGAAGGGGATGGCAGCATGAAGAGGTTGTTGAAGATATAATATTTTGATATATTTTCTGTTTAGACCATATAGCTTTCTTTGGCTGTTTAGCCTAGATTGTAAATGCTGTTTAGCATTGGGTTTTCCTGTTTAGTAATCCCACCTCTTCCCATTGAGTAGCTCTTAGGAGAATCTTATATTGCATAGTCCATTATCTGGCTTGAGGCCAAGCTTCTCCTTTCAACTAAAACTCATATCCTGTTCAGGGTTTGGTTGTCTTTGTAAGATGCAACAAGTGGAGGTTAGATCTATTTAGATCTAGGACATTTCAATGCCCCTTTTCAGTGGAGGAGTCTTCTGCTCTATTGGGAGGAGTATATTGGAGTGCTTGGGCATCATTTTCTGATCTTAGCATGTGGCCAACTATTATATATACCCTACAATGCAGTTTCTCTTCCAGAACTGCGTTATTCCTGTAGGTGTTATTATAGGGAGTTTTGGTGCACCATTTGGAGAGCTGGTTTCTGAGTGTTGGGGATCTGACCTTCACTTTGAGATCCATTGGAGGAGATCTATAAATTGTATATTTCAAATATGATCTGAATATTTCTAAATACTTCTGAATCACTGAATATTTCTACAGATCTGCATTCTTAGATCTCAGATCTATTGCTTATACTTGGTGTAACGCTCAAAACCCCAAGGGGATCTGAAAGAGGAGCCTTTCTAGTGTATGGATCTGACTTTTCATACACAGATCTACTCTAGATATGACCTGTAATCAAAAACAGTTTGCATCCCAATAAAATAATGCTGGCAAGGTAGTTTCAGTCTATACATGTGGTTGCAACACCTCTTTTGAGGGATTTTCTTCTATTAATGTTTTGTATTTCCAGCTATGCATATTATGGGCCTCATTATACATCTATTTTTCTGCTGTAAATAATTTTGAAGAGCCTTTTTATTGGCCTCCTTCTTTTCTTTAGATGAACTGCGTTATTTTAATGCATAATTGTTCATTATTGCTGCATTCCCGATTTGGGAATATTATACTTTTGGTATTGTATCACCTTTCTCCATCTTGATTTTTCCGAGATTTTCCTTCAATGGCATCTTCCTGTGGTCACTGCTATTCTAAAATAAATATGTCGAGGCCTTCCACATAACATATGGAGTTTCCTTTCCATGGAGGTTTGAGACAATATGATGTCGAACAACTTCCAATAGAATCTTTCTTTCCTTTGCTACGTTCTTCTTCCATGTTGCAAGTTATTGAAAACCTGCTGCTGTAGGCCCAGGAATATCACTATTTATGAACTCCTTCAGCCCATTTCCTTTCAAAACTGTTCCCATCATGTCTCTCTAAGCTATGTAATTTGAAGTACCCTCAAGGGAATATTCGAGTCTCAATCCAGAGAAAGACATCCTGATCCTGCTGCTAGTCCTGAAGAGTAGATCTGCAAATTTGATTCATCTACACAAAAAGAAATCATATTCTTTATTTATATAGTGATTCCTTCTCTAATACCATGTATAAAATACACGCAGATTCAACTAATAATTGTAATATGCTAAAACAATATACTTGACTCTACTCTACCAATTGCAGAAACCAATTTAGATCTTGAAATAACAAAACATGAAAGAGAAAGAATTTAAATCGCACAACACATGCGTATTTCATGGGGAAAGCCTAAAAAAAACCCGCTATCTATATATTGCATAAGTCAAAAAATATGAGAAGATTACAATTATTTTCTCCACGCTGAGAAAACCTTTGCACTCAACTAGGGCTCCTATTTTGTAGGAGACACTCTACATGCCTCTAGTTTCACCCTCAACTAGAATTAAGTTAACCAACTAAGTCATACTAACTTGGTTAACTCATACAAGATGTCATGTGATGTGGAATTACAATTTTATTCTAATTTAATCAAGGGAAAATTAAATTAGAATCTTTTCTTGTTGCCATTTTCAACAAGGAATACCCATCAAACATTTGTGTCCATTATGAATGTTTTCTATCTCACTTCTAGCTACATAAATTCTATGATATTGGAATAGATATTCTGACTAATTATCACTTAAATGTTTCCAAAAAAATAAATAATTATACCCTCGAGTGGCATAGATGTATTCTTTAAAAGACCCTAGAAATTCATGATCACTATTTTATGGATTATATTTTTGATTCCCTCCTTCCTCCCATCACTAAGGACGTAGCTATGAATCTCCCTAGAACTAAGGAAGAGGAAACTAAAAATTACTAATAATATTATTTGATCTAGGCATATTTTTGGAATCTTTCTACCATTCTCCTTGATTCTCCTTGCTCTCTCTCAGGTGACTAGTATGCACTTGGAGCATCCGATGTGGTCGATGGTGTGATAAAATAAATCACTTATAACCAACCACATCCATGTCCACTAGGGAAATATGTATATGGCCAACCTTATGGGGTAGCAATTACCTCATACTCATATTATCCCCTAGATCCTTCTCATATTGCTTTACAAGTAGGAACTATCACTCCTTATGCACCTTGTCTTCCACATCAACTTATGCTTGGGTAATTTTGTGTTGCTCCCACTTGTACAAGTATGATTTAGAACCCCTATTACCCATTTAATTTTCCATATATTGGTGCCTCAACCCATTGAGTAACGACACCTTAGGCTCCCACTGGTTAGCCTACACGTCCCTCCCAAGGGAAAGTGTTTGTCGAACAAAAGGTTGTGAATCCTCCTAGTCCAAATCCTAAGAAGAGGAATAAGGAAAATGATCAATAAAATTCCAAAAACCAAAGGAAACTAGGATACCAACATTACAAACCAAATTCTAAATCTAGAGGTAACCAAAAAACTAACATTCAATGCTAAGGTACCCAACCTAAGCGAGAAAAGAAAATATGCACAAATAAAACTTGCACTAGTCATGGTGTTTACGGGCTTCACACTCATGAGTGTCCCCTTTCCATTAAATTTAATTATTTGTGGCAAGTGATAGAAAATTCCAAGTACGTTGATAAACTACCCCCATCTTCTACTCAAGACCTGTCTTTGCAACTAGCTATGTTAAGGAATCCTTTCCTTGCACAAGGTTATGTGGCCTCCAATAAAGTTAATCCTTCTACACAATTCCCATCCCCAGTTGTAACAAATTTTTTTACATCACCCTGTGTATTTAAACAGAATTATGTGAATCTTGGACATATGTAAATTTATGTGAAGATAAAATGATGGTTTTTTGAAGGAAGGGACACATAGATCCAAATATATGAGGGTAAGGATTGTTGAGGGCCCGTTATTTTCATGCCTATTTAGTTTCATATGGTGTTCCATGATCATGACCATACCAACCTCATTAAATTTCCACGACGAATGTTTGAATCGAGGACCAAACTATGATGAAAAGCATGGAAGTTAGAGTGGGTAGCCTGGTTGGAGGACACTTCCCATACTGTCCCCTTCCTCATGGAACCTGGTGGAGAGAGAATGTTGGTCTCAATGGAAAACAATAGAGGGACAGTGAGGGGCAAGAGAAGGTGTGGGAAGGAAAGGTATTTTGTGTGGTGCAAAGAGAAAATGATTGATGCAAAAGAGAACATGCAGAGTGCCATAGGACACTAGTGCACAGGAAATAGAAGGAGGATCTGTGTAGAACCATTAGAGAGGAACTCTGTGTCAAGAAAATAACATTAAAGTGATTAGGAGAAATGTTGGGCACACCTAAACATTGTGCTTTTTGAAATGGGAAAGTATTCCCCATGATTATGTTGGGCCAATGGATGGTGTGTCTAAGCCTAAATGATCAATGGGAATTTTAGTAGTAGCTTGAATCACTATGGTGCTTTCCAGATGGATATGAAACCACCTGGTGCTTGCTTCCCAACTGTTAAACCATCGATATAGGGTAATATAAGTCACTGAGGTAATTTTTTGAAGATCTATTAAGCCACCTAGATGGTCGATGATGAACCCTTGTTATTCTTGCCATGAAAAAGCTAGTTGTTAAACCACAGAAAGAAGTGGATTGAATTTGATGGAACTAAGAAATAACCCATATGACTTTGGATGAAACCTTATGTTTTAACTTGGAGATTAGGAAAGCCATTGTGGTGATTACTGCTGTAGATAGGTTGTTAAAAAACTTGGAAAGTGGAATCCTTCTCCCGAGTATGCGACTAAGCCTTGGGTGTGAAATTCCTTGATTAAGAATCCCCTTAGATTTTGGATCTAGCTCGGGGGTGGTTATCCACAAGAAATATTACGTTGTAATTGGCCTATGGTTGGGTGCAGAGTTGAAGTCCCTCCTTTAGTCTCCAAGCATCTTTAAGCACACAGATAATTGTAAATTTCTTATATACTTATGCTTATGGAATGTGATGATTCTTTTTATATTGTGAATGGTGCAAGATTTTGAATGTTTATGAACGCCTTGAACGTCTGAGATGTAAAGGCTTTATATTATAATCATGACTGGAATGATATCATGTATTGTCATGAATGTTGATGCATACTTGGAGTACATTATTTTTATTATATTCATGATGAATGTGATAATTTGTGTATTCATGTGCATTCATACACACTTCTAAGGCCTCTGATCTAAATACGCATGTATAGTTAAATTGATTACTCTAGTGAAATCAAAATCTTGTCAATATAGGCATGGGGCCATAAATGACACAATTTCAGAAGTCTGGGCCACCCCTGTGTTAAACACAATTTTTTATTTATTTTTATTTGCATGTATTCCAATAGGATCAATAGGCAGAAAAGTTTGAACCTATTTTTATGAGGGCAAGATAACCATTGAGCGAGAAATAGTGTAAACTTAACCTAGTGGAATCATACTGTGAAGGATGACCATTGGCCATCGACTATAGTCAGTTATTTTAAATAATTAGTTTGAGGACAATACAATGGCCTAGAGCCATCTAACTGTGATGACAGGTTAGGAGTGGGGTTAGGCGTAACCTTGAGTGTGAAACTCACCTGTTGCCTTACCTCTCACCACTCACTACCATAACTACCATACCTTCCAATTTAAAAAGCATGACAATGGAAGAAGTGTTGGAATATTCAATAATACTAGGAGGGGAGGTGAATCAATATTAACTAATTTTTTCAAAAACTTTTAAAGGCATCCACAATTATAAAGAAAAGCACATAAATATAAAAAAAACATATATTTTTACATGAAAACCATGGAATTTTTTTCTTAATATATATAAAGAGTAAATTCAAATTTATCATAGCTTACTAAAAGGTAGCATCAACTCCCCGGCCTATTACAACTAACTAAAATGAAGCACTAACTCAATTTATCAACACCAAAGATTGTACAAGAGTCAATATTAGTCAAAGAAAGTCTTCCCTTGTGTTAGCGTCTCCTCTATCCTTCACACCATATCTTGGCTTCCTAAACACAACCTTCTTAGCAACATAACTTCCCTCAAAAAATGATCCTTGAACTTGACCTTTATAACTTTTCCTCCTCCACAGTATTCAATCTCCTCAAAATATGAAAATGTTAAATCTTCAAAACAAACTTGAAACTCACATTCAAACACACCATGATTTAGCCCTAAAAGAAAGCCTGATTTGGCCTTATTTTTACCGAAACTTTGGTCTCGAAATTCAACCTCAATAAGAAAAGATCACTGCTTTCTAATCTAGCCTGAAATTTGACCTTCCACACTAGAATTCGACCCTCTACATATATATGAATTTCAGCCTTAAATGGGGAAAAAATTTGGCCCTCAATAACAAGTTTTAAACCAAACTTCTAAACATTTCCATAAAAATTCAAAATATGTGCCAAAAATCCTTCCAAAATAAGCCAAAAAATCCTTCCAGAATAAGCAAAAAATTTCAAAAATGTGCCAAAAATCCTTCCCATAAAGTATCTTCAAATCAAATCCTCTTCACTTTTGGTTCATGGGGTATGAATGAGTTATAAATCCTCCTTTCATTATATTGTTTTAACATAAATGAAATTTCTTGAGAAAAATACTTGAATTACTCCTCACACCTATTTATTGTGCATTCAGGGTCTAGATTGGGAAGACTTGTTCACTAGCTCAAATAGCTTGTGTAACTGGCATATATTATAGTGAATATTCAAAAAATTATTTCTCCTTAATTGCGAGGAATTAGAGGGATTAACATATACCGCTGGAAAGGTATCGGAATGATATTTCCAACCATATATGTTAGCTTCCATTTGAGCTAGGTAAATGGAGTAAAAATGCATTCAAATGTAGGGTATCCAAATGGATCATCAAAAATCCAAAAATAATATTAGAAATATGCTGTTTGAATATATAACATTCTCTTTCATTGGGTATCATTTCAAATCAATGGCAAATTATTTCAGCCATATCCCCCTTTGTCATTTATGACAACCATTATACTCCCCCGATGATCATGCTCCCCTTTTCTTTATGCTTCTTGATTTTTCTCTTCCCCTTTGACGTCAATTGCAAAGAGTAACTCCCCATGACGTTGTATCTCCCCTTGTATTTATTTTCTGAAGATTGTACAAATAAAATTGGAGCAAAAATTACTCCCATTTTTTGTCTAAGATACTCAAATGTCTCTTTGGGAAGTGGTTTGGTGAATATTTCCACAATCTACTTATTCATATTAACATACTCTAGCTTGATATTATTTTCTATGACTTGTTCCCTTAGAAAGTGAAACTTGATAGGAATATTTTTGGTCTTGGAATGCATCACTATATTCTTGGAGATATTTATTGCACAGGTGCTGCAAAAAAACATCAGAATGGGCCTCATCATATTTTACTTCTATGTATTGCAAGGCTTGCTTCATCTAGTGGACCTGAGTACAACATGATGTTGTTGCAATATATTATGATTGTATTGTAGAAAAGGATAATAAATATTTCTTCTTGCTCAACAATGATACTAATAAGTCTCCCAAGTAGAAGGATACTCCACTTGTACTTCTTTTTTCATTTGTATTTACTGCCCAATCTATGTCTATGTAATATACTAGTGTCAATTCCTTGCCTTTCAGATATCACAACCCAAATTCTATTGTTCCTTTGAGATATATGAAGATCCTTTTCACTGCTATAATATGAGTTTCCTTTAGTGCTTCTTTAAATCTTAAAACCTATTCAATTGATTGCATTACATGTTTTCATGAAGATGTCACATAGAGTAGGCTACCAATCATTGATCTATATAGTATTTGATCCCCTTTCTTGGATTCATCTTCTTACCTCAAATTGCATCTGGTGACCATATGAGTGATCATAGGTTTGTAGTATTCCATTTTTGACTTATTAAAAATTTTTATGATGTACTTGGCTTGAAAAATGAAAATTACTTCATCTAGCTGAGATATCTAGATACCCAAAAAGAAATTCAAGTCCCCAAGAAAAGGAATTTCACATTCATTCTGCATATGTTTTGCAAAATTCTGAATTAAGCTATCATCATCACTTCCAAATATGATTTCCTAAACATATAATTCAATGATTACCATATTGTATTGATCTTCCTTTATGTAGATAATATTATTTTCATTTAGCTTTGTGAATCCTTGTTGCTGCAAATACCTATCCAATATTAAGTACCAAGCTCTAGGGCCTTGCTTATTTCCATGCAGTGATTTCTTCAATATACAAACATAATCTTCATCTTTTGATAATAGGAATCCTTCTGGTTTTTTTATACATACTTATTCTTCTATCTCCCCATTAAGAAGGTTGATTTTACATCCATTTGATATACGTTGATTCTTTTAGAGCATGTATATGCAAAAAGAGTTCTGATTGCTTCCATTTTGGATACTGGAGTAAAATTTTCTTCAAAGTATATTCCTTAAAATTAGGCATATCCTTTGCACACTAGCCTTTTTTTCTTTTCCTTTTCTGGTCACCTTTCCATCTTCATTTAGATTGTTTCTGAAGACCCATTTTGTACCAATCAATTTTTTTTCTTGTGTCTTGGAACAAGTTCCCATGTCTCATTCGTATTTATTTTATTTAGTGTTTTTTCCATGGATATGATCCAATGTTCATGATTTATATCATCTTCAAATTTACTTGGTTCAATTGTGGACAATAGTGATAGATTCCCATGCTCTGTTTTTTGTGCTTGTTTTCTTCTTTTGGTTTCCATTCCTACACTCTTCTCCCCAAAGATCTGTTACGGTGAATAATTATTTTGATACTAGTGTTTAGGTGTAATGGGAGGTGAATTAAAATATTGCTAATTCTTTGCTTCTTCTTGTTATTCCTCTGGCTGCTTCTCTTCTTTTTGTCCTTTTTTTTCTTTTTCTTCCTCTTGCTTTGGTTCTTACTCTTCCTATACTTCAAAGACATGTGAAATTTTTTTCATCAATTTTTACATTGATTCATTATACTATATTGATGAGTCTAATATTGTAACACTTGAACTCTTTTCTTTTACATGAGTACCCAAAACGTATGCCTTCATCTATCTGAGAGTCAAACTTTCCTAACTTCTGGTCATCCCTCTTTATGTAACATTTTCTTCCAAATATTTTGAAAAGCTTGACACTGGTTGTTATTCTGTTCCATAGTTCATAAGGTTTTTTGTCATAGTTGCTTCTTAGCAATCCTCTATTCAGAATTTAAATAGGTATATGTATTGTTTCTACCCAAAATATATTTCTTAGCTTGGATTTGTGTGAAAAATTTCTAGCCATATCTTCCATAATTCTATTATTTATTTCAACCACTCCATTTTTTGAGGAGTTATAGCTATTGAGAAGTGTCTTCTTATTCCATGTTCTTCATAGTAGTCATTGGATTCATTTGAAATAAATTATCCTACATTATATGATCTCAAGCATTTTATTTTCAAATTGGTTTCATTTTAAATAATTTCCTTGAATATTCTGAAATTTTCAAAAGATTTTGAATTATTTTTAAGAAAACAAACCCAAGTCATCCTTTTCTGTCATCAACAAGCAACATGAATTATTTTTCACAATCTAGTCCTTTTGTTATTGTTGGCCCACATAAATCAATATGTACAAGTTCCAATGCTTTTGTTGTGGAGTATTCTTTAGTTTAGAACTCAAATATTTTTTATTTTCCATGTTGAAAATGATTGAATATAGTATTTTAAGGATTTTTAATCTCAATCATATCCTTTACAAATTCCTTGTTTCTGATCTTGATAATATTTTCAAAGTGTATATGCCCCAATTTCCTATTCCAAATCCAACTTTCATTTGCCTTTCCGAGGAACGATCTTTCCTTTCCAATATTATTCAGGATGTATATGTTGTTTGGAGTTCTTATTGCTGTTGCAACCAATTTCCCCAATCCTTATTTCCTTATTTCAAAATATTTTAAATTGAATAAAAGTTTGTGTCCATGATCACACATTTGACTAACACTTAACAAATTATGCTTCATATATTCAACAAGTAAAACATTTTTTTCCACTGCGTCTTTGCTTGAAAGGTTAACTGTGCCTTTCCCTATAATATTGGTGTAATTATCATTCCTGAAAGTGACGAATCCTTATTTTTCTCTATTTAATGTTATAAATCTATTTTGGTATCCATTCTTATGGTTTGAGCATCCACTATCAATATACCATTGACTTGTTCTACTTTGGGCTTGTAGGGAAAACCCACATTCCTCAACCTTCAAATATTCCTGCTTTTTTTTTCCAAGTTCTTAGTTGTTCCCCATATTATGGAAATAAAACTTCCTTATTTACCTTCAAGAAAATAATTTATCAAATTGTGGGTACAATTTCTCGACACGTGTCCAAAATTGTTGCATTTGTAACAATTAATTTCATAACAAAGAGCGCCAATTTTTTTTATAATTTTTGTTTAAAACCTCATGAGTTTTCTACCATAAATTCCTTCATAGTAGTTCTTTGGATTTTCATAGCTACTTATTATATTCCTACCTCTTTCATATGTTCTATAGTTTATAGCCTTATGCCCAAAATTTACAAGAATAACACACTCCAAGTAAAATATTCTGGTACCTGAGTGTAGGTGGTCTTCTTCATGTTGTTTTCCTTTTGAAGCCATGATATTCTTCTTGAATATTCTTCATTGTTTTTTGTTGTACATCCTCCTTTATTGGATTTTATTCTTCCTTCTTGATAGGCCCCTTCAGTGCATCAACATAGCTTCACTGATTTGCTTCATTTCCTATCATGATAGAACTTGAATCTTTATCAATATTTTTTTTATGGCCTTGTCCAGACTTGTCATTGAATGGTTTATAGTTGTTGATGATTTCATCTAGTATTTTGGTACTATTGTCAAATTTTTACTGGATATCCTTCTTATGTTTTTCTCTCCCCAAGGAGAATATATAAACTTCTAAAATATCAGTTATTCTCACATTCTCTTCCAACTATATTTTGAGTGTTTCTTCAATCACTTTGGATTCTTCTAATTGTACTTTTGGATTTATGATAGTCTAATTGGTCTCTTTAGAGTTCCCGTTGGGACTTTGTACAATTTACTTTCCTTACCTCTTCCTTAATTATGAAAATTGTCTTCCTTTTTCTTCTAAGATCACTTAAGGCACTAATAAATTCTACCTCAAGATCCACTTCTCCTTATTCTTCTTTATGATTTCCTTCATAATTTTTAGGAGTTTCATTTTGAGAATATAATTCCATGAATACCACTTTATCAGAATCATGGTCACTATCATCATTTTAACCAGATGAGCTACCATCTTCTCTTGAATATATACTTTTCTTCTTGAATAATTTTCCCTTGTTATTTCCTTTGTTGTTGTTTTTTTTTTTAATACTTATTTTTTTCTTATAAATTTATTCTTCACCACTTTTTTAACCCTTTTAAAAAGGAAATTTAGAAGCAAAATGACCAATTCTACCACATTCAAAACAATTTAAAGGAACCTTACCTTTATATTTTCCATTTCCTCTTTTTAACTTTCTCACAAAGTTGGATTCATCTTTGTTGTATAAATCATCACTATAACTAGAGCTTGTTTTTTACTTTTTCTTGTTCTTCCTTATCTTCTTGGATACCTTGAAAGCTACTTCCATTTTGAACTTATTTTCCTATTCTTTCCTCATTTCGTATGCTGTAAGAATTCCATCTATCTCATTCATACTCAATATAGCTAAATCTTATCTTCTTCTAAAGTGAGATTTCAGAATCAAATGTCATTGGGAGAGATCTTAGTATATTTTGAACAATGACTCTATCTATGATATTATCTCTTAGTCCTCTAATAGTATTCATGATCTCATCAACCCAGAGAAACAAAGATACAATGTCTTCATCTCCCTTCATATTCAAGTGTTCAAACTGTCCTCTATAGTTTTGAATCGTGGCTCCCTTGACCTTTTCATCTTCTTCATACACATTCTTGAAGTTGTCCTTGATTTCCTTTGCTAATTCACAATGCATAACCTTGATAAATTATGATCTTTTTAGCCCTCCTAGAATGGCATACATAGCCTTTATATTATTTTCATAGAGTCTTATTGTAAATGGATCTATTGGAGTAGAGGATGGTGCCTTGTATTCATTTAAAACATATTGCCAAACATCAACTCCTTGTACTTGTAAGAACAATCTCATCCATATACTAAAAAAGGCATAATTCTGTCCATTAAATAATTCCACACCATGTTTGGTGTATTTTTCTTTCTTGTACACGAGTCTCACTAAAATCTAGCTTCTAGTGGTTAAGTTATTTCTAAAGGAACCCACTATGATACCAATTGTTGGAATATTCAACAATACCGAGTGGGGTGGGGGTAAATCAATATTAATAAATTTTGAGTCCAAAAACTTGTAAATGCATCCACATGTATAAAAGAAACACATAAATATACATAACACAATTATTTATGTGAAAACCATGGAATGGTTTTCTTAAGATATATAAAGTGACACTCAAATTTATCAATACCAACTAAAAGAAAGCACCAACTCTGTGATTTATCAACACCAACTAAAAGGAAGCACCAAATAACTGATTTATCAACACCAAAGCTTGTACACAAGTCAATATTAGCTAAAGAAAGTATTCCCTTTTGGCAGTTTCTCCTCTATCCTTCACACAAGCACTTGGATTCCTAAACGAGGCCTTCTTAGCAACATAACTCCCCTCAACAAATTATTCTTGAACTCGACCACCTTATCAATAGAAATGAACCTTTAGAGATCCGTCTCCTCCATAGGGTTCAACCAAATCAACAAAGGATAGTGTTAAATATTCTAAAAAAACCTAAAACTTGCCTTCATACACACCTAAATTTAGTTCTAAAAATACGCTTATGTTCAACCTTATTTGAACCAAAACTTCAGTCTTGAAATCCAGGCTCAACAAGGACTAGTCATTACTCTCAGGATAGGCTTGAAATGCAGCCTCCCACACTGGAATTTGACTCTTTACACATATTGAAATTCAAATTTCAAATGGGACATAATTAAGACTTCAAGAATAGGTCTACATCCAACCTTATAACTAGGGTGAAAAACCTTCAAAATGTGTTCCAATAATACTTCGAAAATAAGCCAAAATATTCTTCAAAAAATGTGCCAAAATTCTTTCCCAGAAAGTCTCTCTAAATAAACTCCTCTTCACTTTTAGTTCATGAGGTATGAACCTATTGTAGCCGCTACGACACCACCCAAAATTTTGGGTCCCCCTCTGCTCGCTTAGCCATTAGGGTTTTGACCCGACCTTCAGTCAGTGACACCTTCGTGACCTATTCCCGCCAAACCCCGTCACTGTGGTCACTCATACAATGCATGCCGCACCCACTTGTCTTGTCACCTTAGGGAAGGTTGTTGTTGTCGAGAGTTATATTGCCATCAGTCTACCTTCGCATGAGTGTTCGCCCACCACCCATATTGTGCATGCAACCTCACACTCTAAATTAATTTGAGGTTTGTAATTTGGTGGTCCTCCACACATGTTAAAATATCTACACGATCACAACCATGGATCAAAGGTTAAAGCCTTGCTCTCTCAATTTTCACTTTGGCACATCATAGTCTGCTGTCTCTCCACCAGGTTTGAAAAAATATTTTCAATCATGCACATGAAAATGAACATTACGTTACCAAGCTAAGGTTTGTTTATATGAGAAGAGTAAGCCTCAAAGGCAAAACATTGCGTTTGGTATGTTAATACTGGAGGAATGTCTAGCATTTGCGTCGAGTCATGATGGGTTGGTAATGGTCGCTCTCTAATATTGAGGCTACATAGGTTGAGCTTAATTTAATCATATTTGATAAAACCCTACCTCAGCGTGCGTCTAAAAGTATGTTATTTAATTAATAACCTCACCGTTGTATTGCAAATATAAAGTGATATTAGATGATTGACACCCTAGATTGGTATGCTAATATTTGATTTGATTTTATTGTATTTTGATGCTCATATATTTTTGAAATATGGCATGCAGGGTGATTGCAAGAAAGAAAAAAATGCTCGACAAATGCGAATTAGATGAGCACAATAAGAGCGAGGCCACATGTGTATGGGTGTTGTGCATAGAGTTGAACGAAACGCCAGTTGCGCATCTCAAAAGGTGCGCTAATGGGGGAAGCTTCAGACCATGTTTAAAGTAATGCATTTTCAGTTGTATGGCCTAAACTCCTAAGGAGCTTGGGAATAAAAATTTCTTGGTGTGGAAATCATTATTTCAAACCAAAGGGGCAAACTAGTACGGCAAGAAGAATTAGTAAAGCTCGATGCTTTAGACTCCACGGAAACGGTTTTGTGATGCTGCTAGATCTGGGCTTTACCCCAATTATGATCCCACCAATTAGACTGGAGAAGATATGGTAATGATGGATGTCATTGCTGTGAACAGGAGGAGGAGAAAATTCATGAAATCGACAACAAAGAGGAATGACCCATCGGTTCCACGCATTGTTTGTCGAAGTGCGCCCCTCATGTTAAGTCCCTATATTAATAGTGTAGTCCCTTATTATGTTAGTGTAGCCCCAATTATTGTTATTGTTGTACCCCTGTAACCCCCATATTTTTATTATTGTGCCCTTACATTATTATTGTTAGGTCGGCTAGGATTACATTGTGGCCCCATGGACTCTATATATAGAAAGAAGCTGTCATTTTAGCCTTCATCAAGAATTTTCATTTATATGTAATGTATTCTGGAGGTTTCCCCTCAGTAGCTGTGATTTCTAAGGCGTTGATCTCTCTTTTCTTCTATTTTTGGAGCTGGTTTCACAACATTTGGTATTAGAGCTTTGGATTCTAGGGTTTCGCTACTCCAAACAGGTCATCGTGGAATTTGCGCTATAAATTTTTTTCTATGAAGGTTCAGAAGCTGAAATTTGTAGAGTGTGAAGCCAAAATCCTAAGGAATATCGTTGCAAAATTTAAGGGCTTGGTTCGCAATATTTTTAGAGATATGATCTGTGGAAGTTAGGTCTTTTTGCAGGCTCCTGAATTTAGCCTAAACAGGTCATCACATAATTTTCGCTATAACTTTTTTTCTACGGTGTTTCAAAAGCTGAAATTTGCGTAGAGAGAAGTTGAATTCCCTTTTGTAAAAATTTCAGATCTTGGTTCGCAATATTTTGAGATATGATCTGTGGAAGTTAGGATTGTTTCAGTCTCTAGAATTTCATCTCAAAGAGGTGACCGTGGGAAAAACGTCATAACTCTCTCTCTGAGCGTTAGATTGAGATTCTATAAAAATTGGCTGCAAGTGCACAGACTGTAGTTTCCTATCTATAAATTTCAGAGCCGAATGAGGAAATAGTAACACGTGGCAAGTCATACAATTTCGCTCTACAGAACCAATCCATAATTAGGTCATTGTGGGAGACTGGACATAAGTTTGTCTTGAAGAGTCCAAATTAGGTCAGACTTGTGGCATTTGAAAAAATATTTAGAGGGCTAATTTAGGGCCAAATTTCAGTTATTGAGGATTGGAAATCACACATATAATTCAGTTTCAATATCAAGCTTCTCAAAATCAAGAAAAAAGTGTGTATTTGCTTTTTAAAATTGCATAACGTTTGTTTGAAAAAACAGTTTGAAGTGATTCCAAGGTCATATTTTAGAATTTTTATCAATATTGGGTTCTATAATTCCTCAAAAAAATAATTCCATACCCATTAAGCCCTCAAAAAGCTATACTATGGTGCATGAAGAGGAAGAATTGCAGTATGAGATATCAAAATTACGGTACCAAGTGCAACAAATTTCGATCTTATGAAGAGCAACCGAAGATGAAATAGATGGTTTAAAATAATAAATGGAGGTTGGATAGTTTTAAGGATCAAATAATAGCTAATATGGATGATAAATTAGTGGAATATCACATCGAGTATCAACAAAAAGTTCTCCAACTCTCAAAGGATAACCTAACTTTGGTGCAGAATTAAATGAAACAACACGAAGATCAACATCACATCGAAAGAAGTTCTGAAGCAGTCACTGAAACAAGAACTCGATAAGTACGATTAATTTCAGAGTATCTCATCAAGTGGAAGAACATTCTTGTAGAATATTCCACATGGGAGGATGAGAATTTTATATAGAAGCATCAAGAAATAATCAAGTGTTGAGGACAACACCTGTTTGAAGGAGAGGGGCATGTTAAGTCCCTATATTAATAGTGTAGTACCTTATTATGTTAGTGTAGCCCTCCTTATTGTTATTTTTGTACCCCTATAACCCCCATATTGTTATTATTGTGCCCTTACATTATTATTTTTAGGTCGGCTAGGATTACGTTGTGGCCCCACTAGGATTACATTATGGCCCCATGGACTCCTATATATAGAAAGGAGGTTTTTTCATTTGTATCATCCAATAATTGTTCATTTATGTAATGTATTGGAGGTTTCCCCCTCAAAGTGGTTGATTTCTAAGGCTTTGATCTCTCTTTTCTTCTATTTTTGGAGCTGGTCTCATAACATGTAACCTATTGTTATTGACGTAGGGATCTATTTAGCCATCACCACTGTGACCATTCCGACTAATATTCTTTGATTCAAAAGAAATCACCCACTAAATTCAAGAGGTGAACAAATCTTGCGTGTCATAGCAAAGGATGTCTTCATTTTTTACTCACGGGTTTTATTTCTTTGCCATCGCACTGTCCCACATGATCTTGGAGGCTCTCATAATTTCTGTGGTGCATGAGAAGGATGCAAAGCTACCACGACGTCACCTCTCAAATTAGACAGGTTATGGAAACATGCATCATAGATACGACATCAATCATGTCTCAATTTAACATGAAAGAGGAAGTTGGTAGAAATAACGCTGGGTCACCTCAAAGGGAAAAGACAAATTTGAGTGGACGATGCGCAGTTCAACCACACGATCATGGTGTGAGATCGATGTCTAAAAGATACCTCCATGAAAACAAAAATAAATGAAATGTACCCTGTTCCCTAGCTTAAAATAATGATTGGGGAAACATAAAATCTATGTAATTCCACATGATCGAGAGGCTCATCCTCCACTGAGATCACTCCTGCAATTAAATCAACCAGGGTATCATTGAAAGGATGCAGAACACCTCTTTACATCAGAATAAAATGAAAATCATTGTGTTATATGGGATTTCTTGAGTTTGAGGCTCAACGCAATGGTGTGATCCGCCTGTACCGAAGGTCGGAGGGTGAGCACGTGGCGAAAACACAACTAGGTCTTGAGTGCGACTTTTGACTGGTTGCAACTAGTCGCAAGGTCACAAATCAGCCTTAAATGTGCCCAGTGCGACTTACATGGAATCACGATTGTGCGACCACTGGGAGGTCGCATTTCTGCCTAAGTCGCTAGGTCGCAGAACATGCAAAACAAATGAGAAGTGCGACCTGCATAGAATTGCGACTGTGCGACCACAGGGAGGCCGCATTTTTGCTTAAGTCGCTAGGTAGCAGAACATACAGAACCAAAGAGAAGTGCGATTTGCATGATATTGTGACTGTGCGACCACCGGGAGGTCACATTTCTTCTCAAGTCGCTGAGTCGTATAACCGTACTCAGGAGGAGTAGCAAGAATAATGCGACCCCCACGGTAATGCGACTGCCTGACCCATTCACCTTCAAATCTGTTGGGCAACGTTATGTGGTAATACGATTATGTTTGCATTAGAACCGTGACATGAAAAATCAGTTTGGACCATCAAAAGAGATCTAGGAGGATTGGCATCCAATATGATGTGTTTGACGGGAGTTGCACCCGAATACATAAAAGGAGAACCATGGAATGCGCTCAAAGTATTGTAGGTCATGCACAAAATTAATGATGGACGTGGGCATACATGTTTCTTAAGACTGCTATGAAAGATGATTATACGGTGATGGACCTATAGGTAAAGCATGATTGGGAAATGCGGCCATGAAAGCAATAAAGGGACATGGCAAAGAGTGTGGCCACTATATATCGCTTGCAAGCCAGTGGAGGTGCCTTCAAACAAGAGGGCCGTGGATGATAATAAAATCAGAGGATGGGCCTACGCATGGTAGATATGAAAGAGTATATCACCAAATTGTGCAACGTTGATAGCGCTGTGCATGAAACAAAAATTGGTATTCTCCCCATTACTTGGTTAAACAAGCTCAGTGTGGACATGCACGAATTGTTCATACATTTCATACAAAAAAAACAGGACTATGCAGGGGTCCAATATAGTTGTTAAACTCCCCCAATTTTATTTCGATGTTTCCTCAATGCATCTCCAATTTTATGATTCCTCAACACACACACACACACACACACACACACACACATATGTGGCTAATTTAATGTGTTATACATGGCTAATTTAATGTGTTCACGTGTAGGTAATATGAGGAAATTATGATGATGACACAAACGAAGAAGCTTTTCACTTACCCAGCAACTGCACAACCTGGATTCAGGCCAACAAGTAAACCCATATTATTCGAATGCTCAGGGTCTCGCTCGAAACAAAAACACCACTCTCCCACTTATCAACTCATGCAAATTACCTTAGCACTGCAATGGCATCTATGATAGATAGAAGTTGCTAGTTCACACAGTGAGAGCTAAGGATGTCCTCCAGAGAGCAAGGTTCTGATATATCCAAAAGAGAAATGTAGAAGGGATAAAACCCCAGGTCCCAGGTCACAGATTTCCTCAAGTCGTAGGTCGTAAATTTCCCAAGGTTGTAGGTCACAGATTTTCCAAGGTCGCAGGTCGCAGGTCACAAATTTCCCAAGGTTGTAGGTCGTAGATGACCTTAGGTTGCAGGTCACAAATTTCCCAAGGTCATAGGTCGCAAATGGCCCAAATTTCAAGCCAGCCCAACGGTCGGGAATACCAAGAGTCAAGGGAAACTCAAGAGTCATTTCAGCCTATATGTACAACTTCAGGAAAGGAAGAAGGGAATTTAGCTCGAAAATGAAAGCCAATATGATAGAGGAATTGTTGCTTGAGAGCTAAAGGCAATCAACTCTTGGTATCAAGTAGAGGGAGAGGTAGCGAGGATAGTTTTTTTTGTATCATTCATTGAGATGAATAGCCCATGTTCCACTATTGGATTTTAATGAGCTGTAAACATGTATTTGACGGTGCAGCAACATAAATAATATATTCTCTTTCTGGCACCGATTCACGTGCTTGTTTGTGGTGATAGTACTAGTTGTCTAATATTTCACTATGTTGTGCAGATGCTTTTTTGCATGCAATTGATTATGAAATAATTCACAGTGGTTGCATGTATGTTTGCTATTGAATTGATGTTTATTTGTTCCTTGCCACGTCGGTAATCTATTGTGAACTAATTTGCAGTTAAATTCCAGCGTGTTTTCCTTGATGTATGTTTGACTAGTTTTTTGGCTCACTGATCCCAATCACGGTATACCCCCCTTTTATTTTGCTGCTTAGACTTTCTTGTATATTTGTTTATCGTCTGTTAATCTTGGGCTGATTTTTCTTCACTTATTAGTCATTCCATATTTGCCTCTGCTCTATCATATTCTCGCCCGACAATCATGAGTGGAAACACTTATGGTGGCAGCCGAGCCCACATACCGGATGGGGCTTCTATCCCAAACGGTGTGAGGTATAATTGGGACCTTTCACCAGGGAGACCCCTTTTTGTTGGCAGTACAATTTTTCCTGTCAACAAAATTGGTGCTAGAAGGAGGGCCGGATGAAAAGCTGAGCCCTTAGAGCCTGCAGTTAGTCTCATATCTATAATGGCTCATCCCCAAATCATTCTACCGAGATGTTTATCAGATTTATCTGGTTCTCGATGCTCAATCCCTGATGAACCTCAGTATCACTTGTCTCAGTTAAAATTCAATGGTGGGGATGGAGTTTCTATAATCGAGCACCTTTAGGATTTTTGTATTTTTGTGAGTGTTATGAAATTGATGATGAGGGGTTGGCTTGTGTGATTTTCTCCCTCACTCTCGAAGGTCGCGTTAAGCAATGGTGCCACACATTGCCGGCATATTCCATCCATTCGTTTGAGTAGCTCGCCAGTGAATTACAAAAATATTTTCACAGGTACGATTTTCAAAATGTATTAATAAAGTTAAATGAGATCAGAATGGAACCTCAATAATCTCTAGAGGATTTTTCTATCAGATTTGTTTATTTTTGTTTTGAGTTCCCTGAAAGAGATATCGATTGGACATATTTAATTGAACAGTTTCGACAAGTGGTTTTCGTTTCCCTAGAACAATTTCAATCGAAAACCAAGCTTGATCCCAATGTTTGCTATGGTGATCTTCAAGTTGCCAGATGTTCAAACTTTGTCCCTAAATATTTCACACACCTTTTCAAATCGAAGCTTTAAAAGTATATTGGCCTAACATCTCTCCCTGTCAATGAAACCTATCTCGTGTCCACTGAATGTTTGCCTGGGTACGATTATAAATCTCATTCTCATACTAATAATAAATTGAGTCTTATCCCGGGCAAAGTTGATTTCCCTACAAAGTCATTGGACTGTGATGGGCATGAAAAATCATTGGCCTCTCAGGATGACACTGATGTGTGAGATGAAGGCCCTTGTACGGTTGATACCCCCACATCTGAACCTTTTCTTCCATTTTTCCTTGATTTATTTTGTGAGTCGGCCACACCAGTAATTACTTCAAGTCATTCAAAACTATCTTACACTAGTATTTACGAAAATCACGAACATGCGAGTGGTGTTTCACAATCACATTACGAAATTGATGAATCTCTTATGCCTGATATTTTTCATCCACAATCTTTAAACAGCCAAATGAGTGACTGTCTGTCTCGGAAACCTCAAGATGTTTCTTTTATCAATTCATCTCAACTGTTAACTCCTGGGTGTTTGAGATAATGCTCACATTAATGCTGTGTGCTAAGTTTGGGGATTGGTTTTGAGGTTTTGTAGGAGACTGTTGAGATATTCTCTCAACCTAATCTCCAAGATTAGAATTAGTTGGATCTCACTCCAACTATATGTATCTCTATTTATTGTGTGAAATACATTCAATTATTCTGTGTTAATATTGCGCAATGGATGCTCTTCCAATTTCTCATATGGTATCAGAGCCTAGCTGGGCTTAATCCCTCATGGGAGTGGACAGGAAGATGAAATAGTTTGGGAGAGGTTCTCTATACATACGTAGATTAGGAATGTTGAATTCGTTTGTTTGTGAGAGTGCTGTGTGTATATATGTGTGTTTATTGTTTACCTACTGCCGTTAATGGTATAAATTTCTCATAAGGAGATCTCTGAGAAATATCGATGCCTGCTCTCCAAATCCTGGCTATTTTCATGCTGACCAGTCTTGCACTGGCTAGACGACAAGGGCCGAGAGAGCATTGTGAGTATTGGCAGAGTTTTTCATAATATATTCTCCATGTTTTTCATGAACAGGAATGTTAAGGAAACATTCGTGAAATTTAGTTGCAAAGACCATAGTAGAAAGCAAACTGTTGCATTAATGGCGAGTACTGGCAATCGTTTTCATATTTTCACTATTTTGAGCCTGCATTTCATCGTCGTTTTCATTGAATCAAAAGGTCTTATGAAGCCAATGCCAACTCTTCATTCCAATACAATTTTCAGTGTTAAAACATTCGGTGTAGCCGACAATGGATTGGAAGATGATACTCAGGCATTTGCGCGTGCATGGGAGGTAGCTTGCAAAGCACCGTCCAGAACTTTGCTTGTGCCACGCGGTAAAACGTATCTTTTGAATTTTCCATATTTCTGGGGAATTACTGGTTTTTCTAACGATTCTGAGGTGGGCATATGCTCAGTGTTTAATGTTATTGGAGGACATGGTTTGAAGGAGTTTTTCTCTGAGGAGATGATGATGTCCATTGGGAGAATGTATGGTGGGCTGAACGTCCTTGTGATGGGCAACGAGAACATTTCCTGCTCTGTCGATGCACTAGAAGCTCTGCTTTCTTCTCCTATGATAGGTAATGTGTCAAAAATAACTTAATGAATGTATCCATCCATCAGAGAAGAAGAGAAGGTTTACTGCTAACTAAGTGCAGTTCCTGGAACGAAGCTTTGAGTTCGAAAACAAATTGGAACCTGAGCGGAAGATGGTGGCGACCTTAACGTTAACGACAAGTTTCATACCACTGGCGCAGTGGCCGGACGTTCCACATATGAAGTACATGTTTCTGGGCTTCGAAAGCATGATGGAAGAGGTGTAGTCCAAATCCATTAATTTGTTGCTGGATGAGGTGCACTGCGTGAGCAAAGGGCAACTATATTAATTAATGTGTATGTATTGTGATTGTAAATTTTTTATATTGCAGAACCAATCAATGAACATTATCATAATCTAAATTAGTGGCTCTTTACGTACTTCGGTGCTATAGGAACACTCCACTGGTTTGGTTATGTATATTATGTTATAAGTTGTAGACTCTTGTTGTACTTCGGTGCTCCAAGATCGACAACTATAGGTTACCTTGTGAGTTTGTAAGTGTGTAGAAAGGTCAGTTGTTTAGCTGATTGCTAAAAACATTTCGTACTTAGATCGCTGTCTTATATACATGTCGAAATTTTCTCTTTGGGGGGATTTCATAGATGGAAGTGTATCAATAAAATTATTTAGTGTCGAGACTGTCCTTTGGGAGGTTGAGAAGCGTTAGTTCTACAAAGAACGTCAAATATGGTCAAAAGCTTTTGTACTTTAAATGTGTCAAATGGGAAGCTCAAATGTGTGGAGAAGAAAAGAGTGGAAGCCGAAAGATTCAGAGTGGGTGTAAGCGCTGATGAAGACCAGTCAGACAAAGACAAATGACAAATTTTGTAATTGTGATTTCAGTGTTGAAAGTTTTGAAATGTAAGCATTAAGGGGGGGTGTTTGAGATAATGCTTAGATTAATGCTGTGTGCTAAGTTTGGGGATTGGTTTTGAGGTTTTGTAGGAGACTGTTGAGATATTCTCTCAACCTAATCTCCAAGATTAGAATTAGTTGGATCTCACTCCAACTATATGTATCTCTATTTATTGTGTGCAATACATTCAATTATTGTGTGTTAATATTGTGGAATGGATGCTCTTCCAATTTCTCATACTGGGAAGCCTAACATGCCAGGTACCCAACCTGATCAAATTGATGGCTCCAATGATCGCTACTTATCTGAAAACATATTCATTCACACCTCTGAGAACTATCATTCATATCTATCTATTGACTGTATGAAGCCGCCAAAATTCGATGATCCGCTTTGTAATGATGCAGGGACCCATCAGGAAATCGAAGAAATTAGGCTCATGCTGTCAGTTATCTCAAGTTCTCACAATCCTAATGGGACCCCTGAAACAAGTCAAATTAAGGTTTCTCAAATTAGGGTTTTTGAAATGACGGTTCCCACGTATCACGATCCTCTCAGCATAACCACGCCGGATGTCAGCTCATCTAGGAAAGCCTTCCATTCGAGTGATGTTTCTCCAAGCACATATTTCTATACCCTAACAGATGATATGCAACAAGCGATATATCCTAATTTATTCACTGGAAGAAAAACACCAGCCATTGTCTCTAATATTTTCGATTGTTGGCCCCCCAGTGCCAGTTGCATCCACGCACAAGCATGTGATGTTTTGCAAACCTCTCTATTCCCTGAAATTTTCTGGTCAATTCATCCCATCCTGGGAAATCTAAAGAATCTGATACATTAGATTGTCAATCTGTTAGTGTGAAAACAATTGGCCGAATTAATAATAAGCCCACTGATGATTGTCCAATCACCACAAATAATGATCACATCCAATCGCCAGTTGATCTCACGAAACCATCGAAGTGTGAAAGCCCCCCGCTCGAAGTTCGAGGGTTTGTCCAGGATGGTGAGGCACTTCAGCCTCTACTGACAGTTACTTTAGATCTGGGATGACTTCGAACTAGGGTTTTCAAAATTAGGGTTTCTGTACTTGGATTCGCAAGCACCTCAAATTCGCCTGGCAAATGCCTATTTTTTCCATTCCATCAAATTGATCATCCTCAACATCATGATGAGATTCCCGGCTGGTTTGACGGATCCTATCCGATGAATATACCTACAAATAGGAAATTTTTTACCTCACTTCCGTCGGATTTAGGGTTGTGCACGCATGGATGTGTCATTTAAAGATGATTTTAGGTTTCAAGTACATATTTATATGCATCAGGATGAAAGTGAAATTCAGCTTGAAAAATCCATTCTAGCACGTTCTCTGGGAAGTAGCCATGACCTTTTTGTTGTTGCACATGCTCTTTAGGTAAGTCTTGTTGTTTTTGCACAATTTTGTATGCTGGCTCTGATTGCGAATATTGTTGTTCTTGCAGGATGGGAACTAATGCGGTGGCTGCACTGGAAAGCCGATTTCACATAACTCGACCACCTCGTTGGTTAAAGTAGGGTTTTAGGTTTAGGCTAGCTAGGATTTATTAATAAAATTATGTTAGTTCAAGTTTTAATTAGGTTCACTTGCAAAATTTTTCCTTTATCGTTTAAAATTATGTTCACTGTTTTCTCTTATGGTCAGTAGCTTTATGCATTATAGTTTTCCATTTATTTTGCACTCACTTCTCTTTCAGTTTGCTTATTGCTGCATAATGTTCAGATAATCACTGCATGTGCTTTGCCTTTTTTTTTTTTCTCTTCCACCTGCAACTAGTTGTTCTTTCTCGCACATGGCATTGCATTGTGTCATAAGCCTCGTCTGTTGCATCACATTGTACTTTTTATTCCTCGCATCATTTTCACTGGTTGTTGAGATAACTGTGAAATTTTCCATACATTGCATACCACTGCATGAGCCCTCCTTGAACCCAGGGCCTTGAAACCTTCGGTGCCCAGACTGGCCTTCTTACTTGCCCTTGCACGGGTTTAAATCTAGATGGATTTATTTTACCTCTTTGCACGCATCAAAATCTTGATGATATTTCTTACTTGAAGGCACAAGAATTGGGCATATTTGTAAAGGTCAAAGTAATACAAAGGGTACCCGCAGAACCTATTCAATATTCCCTTACATCACTATCCAAACTCAGGTTATTGTTGGAATTTTTACAAAGATGCTGGATTCTACCAGTGGTTTTTCATTTGTTGTAGCTGCTACAACACCACCCAAAATTTTGTATATATTAAAAATTTTGGGTCCCCCTTTTCTCACTTAGCCATTAGGGTTTTGACCCGACCTTCAGCTAGTGACACCTCCGTGACCTATTCCTGCCAAACCCCATCACTACGCTCACTCATACAATGCAAGCCACACCCGCTTGTCTTGTCACCTTAGGGTAGGTTGTTGTTGTCGGGAGTTATAATGCCATTAGTCTACCTTCGCATGAGTGTTCACCCACCACCCATATTGTGCATGCAACCTCACACTCTACATTAATTTGAGGTTTGTAATTTGGTGGTCCTCCACACATGTTAAAACATCTACGTTATCACAACCATGGATCAAAGGTTAAAGCTTTGCTCTCTCAATTTTCACTTTGGCACATCATAGTCTGCTGTCTTTCCACCAGGTTTGAAAGAATATTTTCAATCACACACATGAACATGAATATTACGTTACCAAGCTAAGGTTTTTTTATATTAGAAGAGTAAGCCTCAAAGGCCAAGCATTGCGTTTGGTATGTTAATATTGGAGGAATGTATAGCATTTGAGTCAAGTCATGATGGGTTGGTAATGGTCGCTCTCTAATCTCAAGGCTACATAGGTTGAGCTTAATTTACTAATATTTGATAAAACCCTGCCTTAGCGTGCGACTAAAATTATGTTATTTAATTAATAACCTCACTGTTGTATTACAAATATAAAGTGATATTAGATGATTGACACCCTAGATTGGTATGCTAATCTTTGATTTGATTTTATTGTATTTTGATGCTCATATCTTTTTGAAATATGGCATGTAGGGTGATTGTAAGAAATAACAAAATGCTCGAAAAATGCGAATCAAATGAGCACAATAAGAGCAAGGCCACATGTGTATGGGCGTTGTGTGTAGAGTTGAACGCAACGCCAGTTGCGCACCTCAAAAGGTGCACTAATGGGGGAAGCTTCAGACCATGTTTAAAGCCACGTATTTTCAGTTGTATGTCCTAAACTCCTAAGGTGCTTGGGAAGGAAAATTTCTTGGTGTGGAAATCATTATTTCAAACCAAAGGGGTAAACTAGTAGGGCAAGAAGAATTACTAAAGACCGATGCTTTAGACTCCACGGAAATAGTTTTGCGATGCTGCTAGATATGGGCTTTACCCCAATAATGATCCCATCAATTAGACTGGAGAAGATATGGCAACGATGGACGTTGTTGCTATGAATAGGAGGAGGAGAAAATTCATGAAACCGACAACAAAGAGGAATGACCCATCGGTTCCATGCATTTTTTGTCGAAGTGCACCCCTCTTGTAACCTATTGTTATTGACATAGGGATCTACTCAGCCATCACCACTATGACCATTCCAACCCCTCTTCTTTGATTCAAAAGAAATCACCCACTAAATTCAAGAGGTGAACAAATCTTATGTGTCATAGCAAAGGATGTCTTCATTTTTTACTCATGGGTTTTCTTTCTTTTCCGTCGCACTGTCCCACATGATCCTAGAGGCTCCCAAACTTCTGTGGTGCACAAGAAGGATGAAAAAATACTGTGACTTCGCCTCTCAAATAGGACAGGTTATGGAAATGCACATCATAGATACGACATCGATTGTGTCTCAATTGAATATGAAAGAGGAAGTCAGTAGAAAGAAGGCTGGGTCACCTCAAAGGGAAAACACGAAGTTGAGTGGACGATGCGTAGTTCAGCCACACGATCACAACGTGAGATTGATCTCTGAAAGCTACCTCCATGAAAAATAAAATTCATGAAATGTACCCTGTGCCCTAGCTTAAAATAACGATTGGGGAAACATCAAATGTATGTAATTCCACATGATTGAGAGGCTCATCCTCCGCTGAGATCACTCCTGCGATTAAATCAACCAGGGTATCATTGAAAGGATGCAAAACACTGCTTTACATCATAATGCAACAAAAATCGTTGTGTTATATGGGATTTCTTGAGTTTTAGGCTCCACACAATGGTGTGATCTACGTGCACCGAAGGTCAGAGGGTGAGCACGCGGCGAAAACGTAGCCAGGTCTTGAGTGTGACTTATGACTGGTTGTGACTAGTCGCAAGGTCGCAAATCAGCCTTAGATGTGCCTAGTGTGACTTACATGGAATCACAACTGTGCGACCACTGGGAGGTCGCATTTTTGCCTAAGTCGCTAGGTCGCAGAGCATGCGAAACAAATGAGGAGTGCGACTTGCATAGAATTGCGACTGTGCGACCACTGGGAGGTCGCATTTTTACTTAAGTCGCTAGGTCGTAGAGCATACTGAACCAATGAGAAGCGAAATTTGCATGAGATTGTGACTGTGCGGCCACCAGGAGGTCGCATTTCTTCTCAAGTTGCTGTGTCACATAACCGCACTGAGGAGAAGTAGCAAGAATAATGCGACCCCCACGGTAACGCGACTGCCCAACCCATTCACCTTCAAACCTGTTAGGCAACGTTATGTGGTAATACCATTATGTTTGCATTATAACCGTGACATGGAAAATTAGTTTGGACCATTGAAAGAGGTCTAGGAGGATTGGCATCCAAGATGATGCGTTTTCTGGGAGTTTCACCCGAATACATAAAAGGAGAACCACGGAATGTGCTCAAAGTCTTGTAGGTCATGCACAAAATTAATGATGGACGTGAGCATACATGTTTCTTAAGACTACTAAGAAAGATGATTATACGATGATGGGCCTATAGGTAAAGCATTATTGGGAAACGTGGCCATGCAATCAATAAAGGGATACGATGAAGAGTGTGGCCACTATATCCCACTTGCAAGCCAGTGGAGGTGCCTTCAAACAAGAGGGCTGTATATGATAATAAAATCAGAGGATGGGACTACGCATGGTAGATATGAAAGAGTATCTCACCAAATTGTGAAACTTCGATAGCGTTGTGCATGAAATACAAATTGGTATTCTCCCCATTACTTGGTTAAATGAGCTTAGTGTGGACATGCACAGATTTTTCATACATTTCCTACAAAAAAAATAGGACTATGCAGGGGTCCAAGATAGTTGTTAAACTCCCACAATTTTATTTCGATGTTCCCTCAACGCATCTCTGATTTTCTGCATCCTTAATATGAATATGTGTGTGTGTGTGTGGCTAATTTAATGTGTTATACATGGATAATTTAATGTGTTCACATGTAGGTAATATGAGGAAATTATGATGATGACCCAGACGAAGAAGCTTTTCACTTACCCATAAGCTGCACAACTTGGATTCAAGCCAACAAGTAAACCCACATTATTCAGATGCTCAGGATCTCGCTCGAAACGGAAACACCACTCTCCCACTTATAGACTCATGAAAATTCCCTTAACACTGCAATGGCATATCCAGCAGATAGAAGCTGCTGGTTCACGTGGCGAGAGCTAAGGCTATCCTCCGGAGAGCAAGGTTTTGATATCTCCAAAAGAGAAATGTAGAAGTGATAAAACCTAGGTCGCAGGTCACAGATTTCCTCAGGTCACAGGTAGAAAATTTCCCAAGGTCGCATGTCGCAGATTTCCCAAGGTCGCAGGTCGTAGGTCACAAATTTCCCAAGGTCGTAGGTCGCAGGTCGCAAATTTCCCAAGGTCACAGGTTGCAAATGGCCCAAGTCACAAGCCAGCCCAATGGCCAGGAAGACCAAGAGTCAAAGGCAACTCAAGAGTCATTTCAGCCTATATGTACAACTTCGGGAAAGGAAGAAGGGACTTTAGCTCGACAATGAAAGCCAGTATGATAGAGGAATTGTTTCTTGAGAGCTAAAGGCACTCAGCTCTTGGTATCAAGTAGAGAGAGAGGTAGTGAGGCTAGGTTTTTTTGTATCATGCATTGAGATGAATAGCCCATGTTCCACTATTGGGTTTTAACGAGTTGTAAAAATGTATTTGATGCTGTAGCAACATAAATAATATATTCTCTTTGCGAAACTAATTCACACACTTGTTTGTGGTGATAGTACTAGCTGTCTAATATTTCACTATGTTTTGCGAATGCTTTCTTGCATGCAATTGATTATGAAATAATTCATAGTGTTTGCATGTACATTTGCTCTTGAATCGGTGTTTATTTGTTCCTTGCCACGTCGGTGATCTATTGTGAACTACTTTGCAGTTAACTTCCGGCATGTTTTCATTCATGTCTGTTTGACTGGTTTTTTTGGCTCACTGATCCCAGTCACAGTAGACCCCATTTTTATTTTGCTGCTTAAACTTGCTTGTATCTTTGTTTATGGTTCGTTAATCTTGGGCTGGTTTTGCTTCACTGATTGGTCATTCCATCTTTGCCTCTGCTCTATCATCTTCTCACCTGAAAATCAAGAGTGGAAACACTTATGGTGGTAGCCGGGCCCACATACCGGATGGGGCTCCTATCCCAAACAATGTGAGGTCTAATTGGGACCTTTCACCGGGGAGACCCCCTTGTTGTCGGCAGTACAATTTTTCTCGTCAACAAAACCTAAGAAATCCTCTTTTTCTTCACTTTTTAAAAGAAATTTTAATTTTATTGAGCCAATGACTTGAAATTATCCTTGTTGCGCCTATTTATAGTGCGTTTAAGGCCTAGTTAGGGTAGGATTTTCTACTGGTTGGACTGGCTAATCCGTGGCCCCTTACCCCCATATTCTACCAATATAAAATTCAAATAGAGGTGGCAGGAAATGGTTTAACAAGAGACAATGGTGGCCTGACAGTGAAAGCGCTGCGCTGTTTGATGGTAGGTCCGATGTTTGAACATGCCAGAGGCTAATTTAGATTGAAAACTAATTATTGGTTGCCCCTGTGCTACCAAGTGGTGGCCTCCGGTTCGGCTACGTGGCAGCATGAGTTTGGCCACCAACCAACCAACTAAATTCAACCACGACAGAACCAATCAGGATCTGCCACTTTTCAGGTAGTGGTAGGTCCAAAAAAAATTGAATTTCGACCAACTAGATGAGGCCACATGGAAACCTACCACTGACCCAAAATTTTTCCATGTCAGCTGTCATTTTTGAAAAAATTGCCTATTTTGGAAAACAAACAGAACACTTTTATGGGAGCATACAATGTCAGTTTTCCATGAAACTAGTTACACCAGATTCAAAATGATAAAATATACACAGTCATTCAGGTTCCACACCATTCTGATAAATTTCATTTTTGAGCACTTGATCACTTCTCCCCAATGGAAGCTTTTGGAAGCCAAAAGATAACTTTTAGTTGTTAAGAAGATGAGGGTACAATTCCCTCAAATTTCAAATCTTGATCCATTTGGATTTTCTTGGATTTGTTCCTTTGAGCCCCACAGAAAGGTACTCCACATTCCCTCATTTTGAAGACCTTGTTCTTTTGTCAAGAATGGTGTCTTGCTGTAGTTCATCAAGGTATTAAAGAGAAAAATCCTCAATAGAAGGAATCTAATCATTTTATCCTTAATATTCAATCAAAGACAACTCATACAACCTTAAGTTCTCAACATTAACAACAACATAAATTTTCATATATGAAGGAAAATCCAATCTGAAGGCATTATCACCAATATTTTCTAAAAATTTGAATGGACCATATCGAAATGACCAAAATTCATCATCGAATTAGTAATCTACACGATGCTTATCGTGCCTTGTTTTGTACTTGACTTGACTCTTTTCAAGTTGTTCTTGAAATGCTTGATGCACATGTTAGTGTGAATTCTAATCACAAGTGTATGAAAAAATCTCACTTTAGCGGTGCATAAAAAGAAACCCTAACATCAAATGTGGCTGTCAATTTCCTTATATATGTAGTAGGTGATCAGAATAAATGCTACAAAAATCCAGATCTATGCAGTTAAATACATTAAGAAATAAAAATAAACAAGATATCCTCTTTACACCTAATAGAAAAGAAAATAATTTATAAATGTTTTTTGTATTATGACACCTAGGAAGGGAGCACATAAAGATGTTATGAGTCCCCCTCAATGGGATAGGTTCTTGTATGTACTCAACACTTCAGATCCAAGATCTCTCTCTCTTGATGGTGTAGAAAACCCAGACAAAAATGGAACTCAAAGGGAGCTGACAAGCAAAAATAAAAAAATATGACAATGATGGAGGATCAAAGTCAGAAAAAAATCATAGATCAAAATTTGATCAAAAGGTGACAAAAGGCAGTGAATGAATGGAAAACCCTTCTATTTATAACCAAATATTGAGTTAGTCTAGATATTGGGCATAGTTAAAATATTATTAACCAAATCTAGATCCAACTTACTTGGAATATTTTATTATTTTTGGTGGAGGGAAAAGGAATGTAGAATTGGTTAAATCAATTTATTTAGAAATAATAAATAAATAAATAAATGATTTATTTATTATTTCAAGGACGAGGTTAAGGAATATTTAAATAAATAATGATTTATTCAATTATTTATAAATGATTTAGTCAAATTTAACAAGGAATATTATTAAATAATGATTTAAATAATTATTCCTAGAAAACAATAAGATAAATAATAATTTATCTAATTAATTCTCTTGTTTTGGGTTAAAAATGACTAGGAATATTAATTAAACAGTGGTTTAGTTAATTATCCCTAGAGGAAAATCAAACAGGATTTATTTAATTATTCATCATAGGGTTTCCTATTTAGACCAAAAATAATTTAATAAACTATGGGTTATTAAATTATTTCTCATAGTGAAAGCAATTTTACCGTGGTAAAATTGGTCTTACATGGTGTACTTTATTCCATCTAATATTAACAGGTTAGATGAAAAAAAATTGGTGTAACGAATTTCCCCCAATGTGCGAGCGTAAGGAGATAATCATATGACCGAAGTACATTGTAAGAACACAATCACTGGACATCGAAGGGGAGTTAGAGAGAGAGAAATATAAGATGGACTGAAGAGAGAGAGGACAAGACCTTGAGGAGGTGAGACTTAAACTTATGACAAGTCTCTTTTATGAGTGAGTACTTGTTCTGAATGAGGCAGGGGAGGCATACCTATGCCTGCCGAGATGACAACGCACAAAAAATAATGGTGCACACAAAAAACATGGGAGTGAGCTATATAGTAAATGCTAGCATAAACATGGGACAGATAAAAAACATAATGGATCCCACATACATACTGTGCCTATGATAACAACCATGAATTATACAATAATATATGAGTACATGAGATATAATAACAACCAAAGATTAAAACAGGAAAGGTCTCTGAAAATATGAATGAGACATGCAAGCTAAAAAGGCGCTGCAAGTGGCTAAGGTCGAAACCATCAAATCTGTAGAGCTGCATCCAAGGCTTTAAAGAGGTCATCCGAGTATGTGGGGGGATACCTGAAGGGCCACCCCCTCATGAGTTCTGAAACATCTCACACACACCCGGGAATCACTGGTACTATCTGTTGCATCACTGAACCATAAAGTATATGGATATCGATCATGCCATAAGGAGCTGGAATTGAGAAAAAATTAAGTCAAAGGGAAATAAAGGGTCCCTTTGCCTGATCCAAGGCACCAGTCAAGAGTGGAAGCTAGAACCAAGGTACACCGCCCTCTAGACTTGTCTTCTAGAATGAATAAGCTGATGTTGACAGACATAGGTCTGCCATAGGTGAGGTAATGAGGAATCCTCAACTAACACATGAGGGATAATAGTAGAGCGACTGATAGAATGACACCAGGGATGATGGTGGAATGGGGTGTAATGAGTAGTGGGCTAACGACTTCCCTTTTTAGTGCATAAAGGGCATGGATGACCTGGAAGCTATTGACTCGACTCCGAAGGGTATAGGGGACAATATGACTAGAGGCCAAAATGTGCGACACGAGAGAGGTACAAAGTAATGAAGGATGGAAGACTGTGACAAAAGACAAAATGAACTTGGGACAGACTCCATGGATGCGATGAGGACTCAACTCGAATGCTCTAAACAAGGGAAACTTGATGATGCTTCCACACAAAATAGGCATGGTGGGGACCATAAAAACATGAGTAAAATATGGTTACTCATGACAAAAATTGAGACAAGCATCTAAAATTATGGAGGCAAAGTGGTGCCCCAAGTACAAGTGTCGCAAGTGAAGAAATTTGATTTTGAGAAGCGACGAAGTGACCCTTCTTGGAAAAAAGGCTTCTGGGTGAAGTATCAAATCACCAAAAATGAAAGGATACCCATTTTTGTGCTTGATGAGAGATTTCCAATGGTGCTGACGGTTTGTCAAATTGATCTATGGTTTGTCAAACCGAGCTACGATTTGTCAAACAAAGCTACGGTTTGTCAAACCGAGCTACGGTTTGGTTGTAATTGGCAAAAGAAAAATTTGGGTTTTTTTTTTAATAAGTCAATTTCCCTCCAATTTGATTCATTTGCAAGTGTAGATGTGGTGAATGTAGAGAGGAGAAAAGGCCCTAAATCTTACAGTGATCGTAGTGGACAAACTGATCGTTGGAATCGAGATTCGTCAGTTGCAAGTAAGAGGACTAACCATACTCTTTCAATTCAGTGGATTAAAGTTTCAGATTAGGCACCCAGAGCTCAGGAAAAAACCTCTTCTCCTCCTCACCGCTGGGTCACACTTTTTGGGGTCTTTTTTGTGACCTGGGTAGCAAGAATTGGGCATAAAACTGCGACCTGTCCCAGGAAATGGCCTAAAAAGTGTGACCTATCAGAGAAAGGAGTTTCAATGCTGTTTTTGGCTAAGAGCTGGGATTTTATGGTTATGATGCAACCTTTCGTTTCTATATGCTGACAAACATGATGGTTTTATGCAGGTATGGAAGATTTGACGATCAAATGGAGAGAGAGAGACCTGGATACATTACGTTCTGAGACCCGAGAGGATCATGTAGTTCACACTGCATTGGCCAGGTTTGGGGTCCTTAAATTTTTTGAGAACACATTGATGAGGGCAGGAGAACCCTTGCTAGCCCAGATAGTCTGCTATTGGGACCCGGATCATGAGATATTTATATTTCAGGGGAACCGAATTGAGCTATTAGTTCAGGATATATATTTCCTGACTGGTCTTCTACCACTGGGGATTGTGGGAAACACATAACGAGTGTTATCGCGAGGGTGGAACATTATGGAATTTGTATAGCACCACTGTCGACCAGGCATACATGTGAAAGGCACACGGATACCGATCAAAGATCTAGAGAGGCTAGAGATTCATGCTATGGCCATAGCGGCGCTGCGCATCTTGGGCAACTAGGCGCTCCACGACATCACTGGAGGGCAGATGATGTTGGTTGATGGTGTATTGAGTGGGACCCACTATGGGTGGGCCTAGATGATGCTGTCATCATTGAAACGACAACTGTTGTTGTGCAAGAAATAGGTGAACCATGATTGTGCATATGGCATAGTGATATTCTCACTCTTCTTTGAGAAGATCCCGACACATCGTCCTAGTATATAGATCCAGGATGGGGGCCCGCGAGAGCCCAGGATGCACCACTAGGGGAAGTTGCTGTGTAGAGGAGGAGGTGGGGTAGTCATAAATGTGTTTCGACCCGAGTTTTTTGTGCATTGGGATTAGATTCCATTATACATATATGAATTTCCCTATAGTGGGATGAACTGTCATGGGGACCTGGACTTGCCACTTCCACCAGGTCGAGCATGGGGGCCAGACAGTAAGTGAAAAGTTGCATATTTTTTATGGTGCATGATAAAGTCTTAGAATATTTTATATGGAATTGATTCATTTAATTTTGATATGCAGATATAGCACCGGTGAAACAGGCCGGGTATATGGGATGACTTACAGTTTCAAGAGCTACAAAACCTAGTGGATCGAGGGGAACGCAAAATGAGGATGCAGTGGCCCTCTTGAAGGATTTCTACCATAGATGTTAGAGGCTGTTGACCGATTTTCCTGAGCATGGTTGGAAGGACCTTGACGATCAGTACATAGAGCCATGTATTGGTCTACACTCAGAGTGGCGAGGAGTCATGTGGCGCATGGCGATGACCGGATAGGGGATGTGTGATCTACGAGTTGCAGGAGCTGAGCCATTGGCCCGGGACACTTCAGATATTGATTAGATATAGGGGCATAAGGTGCCCCTAGTTTTTGTTTTTTGTAACATGCTATGGGCATGTCATATGTATCAGAGTTAATGGACTCCAAAAAATTGTATATTTGGACGACACATTTTATGGATATGCATCATTTTATGGTTTATGGTTATTATCTTGTGTTAAATGCATGTGATAAATTCCAATCTAGAATATTGTTTGCAATGCTATCTACATAGTGATTCTGGGTTCTAGGTACATGACTGAATGTAATGATTTCAAATTCATGCATTAAGAGCTTCACTCGTAAATATATTCTAAAAAGGATAGGATTATGTACACGATAAACATCATTCAATTGCATGACAAGCAACAAAGAATCCAAAAAAACATGAAGGTGAAGGAAAAGGGAATGCATCGGCTAACAAACCTACCAGTACATCATATTCAGCCTGGTTATTGGTGGTAGCACCAATGCATATGCTGTTAGAGAGGACAAGAGAATGCAAGGGGGTGAAAATGGCCCATGCTGCTAAGGATAGATTTCGGGAGTAGTGATTTGCACCATCGACATAGCCAATATACGATGTTGATGGGGGATCCATCTGAAAGGTGCCACAAGAAAACATATGAGATGACGATGAACAATGTTGAAAACATGAACGCAAGGAATAAATCAAACAAGCACTGCTAGGGGGAATGCTATGGGTAGAATTTCAACACCCCACACATTGAATAGTGGATCGTGTGGGGGAATTGTCTTGGGGACAACTTGTGCTCAAGTTGCGAAAGTCACCATAGAAACAGATGGTGCCATTTTTATTATGGGCTGGATAGATAAATTTAGGGGTGGTAAATGCTTCTATAATGTTGTCATCACAATAGAAGATGGGGTGATTGGTGGAAGGATGACCACACGACACAACGAAGCTACCTGACTCATCATCATGAGAAGAGAGGTTCACATGCGCATTGTCACAAAGGGTGACAAAAGAACAAGTAGATTAAGAATCCACCGATGTTGAGCCCAAGGTGATCGCTGAAGGGAGGTCAGGTGAAACAGAAGGGGATGCCCCAGAGGGGTCTTCCACCGTGGATCTTATAGATGATGACAGGTAGAGGATAGTGGCCGAGGAATCCTTCATCTCGACATCGGGAGGGAGTATGTCAATGGGAGTGGATGTGTCCTCTAGTTTTTCTGAAGCATAACGTGCAAGTAAGGGAGAGGCAGACTCATTGCGCTCGTCCTTGTATTGGTGAACCACTTCCAAGGAGGTGCGGTAATCTTCAAGGCGGGGACAAAGGTGAGTATAGTGGCCATGGAGATCACACAATGCACAAGGGTTATTTGTGTGAAAAGTCTTGAGTTTCTTGGCTAAAATCGGTAAAGTAACATGGAATTCTGGGATATCAGACTCAGGAAACACTTCGTTGACCATGGGTTTGATACGAGACAATTCAGGACAATTATGGGTGGCATGAATGACAAATCACACAAAGCACACATAGGTGTACACTTTGGAGGCTCAGGAGGAGTGGGTGTTATCTGGGAAGACTTGTCCTTAGTCGCCTTTTTGTGGGCTTTTACCGCCTCGCCTAAGGATTTTGGAACATGAGTAAATTCCAACTGAGGTGGTTGAGGCACATAAGAAAAGGGAGGAGTCATAGTGACCGATTGGACCAGGGTCAAAGAAATGTAAGGTTTGAGCTGACCAGGTGGGGTATTGGCTGGGGGATCAATGTACCAGACTGGGATCCCTAGGGTCATGTTGGGAAGAGTCAAGGTGGCCATAACAAGTACCGAAAATACTCCAGAAGGGGGAGTAAGAAACAAAATATGACCGGAGGGGTAATGGCCAGGAAGAATAGCTCCCATATGGTTAAGGCTAGGGGGAACAATTCCAGGAGGAAAAAGAGGATCAGGGATACCAGCTATGGATGAAGGGCCTTGAGGAGGAGGTCCCGAAGGCTGATTCGAAGTACTAGGAGCAGGTTGCAAAGGGTGAGGCTGTTGACTAGTCTAACCAGATTGTTTGAGGTTGGACGAAGACGATTGCATCATGGAAACATTCGACGAGCTAGGGTCAGAGATAATGGGGGGAGACTAGAGAATGAACCAAGCAAAGAGGAATATTTATAGACTCTGGGTGAGACATTGGTCAGAGGTTTGACTGCTTTTTTATTGGCCACCGAAGAAATAATGGACTCTGGAGAGGTCTGAGACTTCGGTTCGTAATATGTTAGTTGATCTATAGTGACGATATTTCCATTGTGAGGAAAGCACATCTTATGGTGAACTGTAGATGGGACAAAAAACATCGCATAAGTATAGCTACAAACCAATAGAATGTTGTAGTCTAAGTGGGCATCAATGAATTCAACGTCAACACAAACAATCTTTCCCACAAGAGTAATAGGACAATTGCGGAACATGCCAAGGGGCTTGGAAGAGTGGCCATCCCACACACAGAGGGTGATAGTGGAAGGGGTTAACTCAGAAAATCTGAGATTTTTCAAAACAAAAGCATACATCACACAAGTGGATGCCCCCTCATTAATGATATAGTGGGAGACGTTGGCATTCCAGATCTTGACAGGTATCTGGAAGGCGACGGATGTAGGAAGGGGTGGATGCTCTAACTTTTCAACATCAAATACAATCAAACGATCATTTGAAGGATCCACAATGCCCATAACATTTAGTAGAGCCTTACATTGTGAAGGGCACAACTGGAGGACTTTCAACGTTGACATGGCGGAAGGGGATTGCTCTAAGTCATCTACTATACTATAGGTGTGGGCAGATTTACCGGAAGGAGCGTTTCAGTGTAATGGTCCTTTGGGGATCTTGGTATGTACCTCTTCCCTAGGTTGAGGGATCTGTAAAAGACCATTGGGTGTCAAAATTGGCTCTATGGGACCTAAATATTGGGACTCGGCTTTAGATGTAGCGAGAGGCTTGGTGTATTGGTGCGATTGAGTCTGGAGGTTGAGATCGACAATATTGGCCTAGTCAGAGTGCATCATGAGGATCTAGTAATTAGAGGTACCAGACGTGGGAGGTTGAATGACCGCCTGAACTTCAGGGGGATGGCAAATCACATATCCTTGCTGGGGGAAAGGATTGGTAAAAACAACCAGTTGAGTAGGCGAAACATTAGGAGGAACCAAAGCAAAGGCTTGTTGTCCTCAAGATGCTGCTTGAGGTTCCCAAAATTGACAAATCTGAGCTAAACAGGGAAAATCATGGGTATAGAGACCATGGACACCATAACATGAACAAGGCTTATTCATACGAAGAGGCCTGTTCTTCTTGGGTTGATCACCCTGTTGCTGGGTTGTAGTGTGAGATGTATTCCATTGGGGATTATTTCCTGGATTACCTAGAGTGGGTTGGTTTTGGTTTCCTTCCCTCTTATTTTTTGAAGTGGGAGGATTATTCACACTCGACTGCATATACACTTGACCATGAGGGGGGGGTGGTTGCTGCTGCGGAGCTTGAGAAGGCATGGGAGGCAGAGGTGATTATGCTCGAGGAGCTGGAGCACCTGGATGTGGATATAGATAGTAAGGAGGTTCAGCAACATTGGGGTAAATAGGTTGGGAAATAGTAGGCCATGGAATCAGAGGATGCAGTTGGGAAAAGGCGTGAGGCATGCCATGTCCTGGATAGATGTTGCGTGTGGGGGGGGGGGTGGGGGAGGGGAAGTGCTAGAGGAGTTGGCCCCTCCATGAGGGAAACCATAACCCATAGGAGGATGCATATACATATGTGAAAGGGATACAACGATACCATCAGCAGCATGAGATGCTCCTGGTACGTTGGCACCACCAAGTCTAGGGAGATTAGGTAAGATGGTATAAACATAACTAGATTGTGCATAGATTAAGTCATATTTCAACACAAATTGGAGGGCTTCTTCCACATTCCAAGGAAAGTGAGATGCGACATATTTACCAATCGAGGGAAAAAGGGATCTGAGGAACTAGTCCATCTAGATATGGTATTCAAAAACTAGAGCTCAAAATAAGCTCTTCCTTCTGCACCATTCTTGAACATGGTCAGATAGGTGGGTGGCAGAAGTTTAATGGAAAGCAGTCAAAACTTTGGTACCGGTGTCATAGTGAAGGGGAAGCTATAATTAAGACATAAACGCCTTTGCAAGAGTAAAAAAAGTAGCATGAGAGGCAACGATCTGGTCAACATACCACTTGGAAGCTTCTCTAGTAAGCGTACACTGGAATAAATGAAGACATAAAGAGTCATCAGTGATAAAGTTGGATGAACACCAAATGTGAAAAGAACGAACATTGTTGGTAGGATCCTCTCTAGCATTTCCTTCAAACTTAGGGATGTCTTAAGGAATATTATTTGGCATATCAGACCAACTTGGATCATGGTGTATAGGGTCATTAATCAATTGGCTGAAATCAGGAAGGCTTAGGCCTGCCATATAAGGAAGCAAGGGAGTAGTCGAGACTGTTCCTGTTGCGACTCCACTAGTAGTGGCTCCAAAATTAGAGCTGGGGTCACCACCAGTGGTAAGTCCTGCACCAAACATGATGAAGGTGAAAGGTGGAGGAGAACAGGGGATAGAAACATAAGGAGTACCCGATGAACCAGAATCAGAGTCAGAATGTGAACTCGGTGAAGGACTAACTCAGAGCCTACATGGTGGAGTAAGTCTTCCTAACGAAAACTGAGGATGAAGGCCTTGGAATCTCTGGGATAAATTCCTAGGAGGCGCAATGATCGAAAATATACCTGAAACCAAATAAGGAAGAGAGGTAAACAAGGGCACGGAGGTGCAGATTAATTAATTACAATGTTTTAGTCTTGGCCTGGCGGTGTAAAATAGGCACTCTTCGCTTTAGGGGTGTGTGTGTGTATGTGTGATAAGTGTGTTAATTTTAATTAAGCCCATATGTGTGTACAAATAAAAGAAAAAATATGTTGTATAACTATAAATAAAACTGAAAGAAACAGTAAATAAAGCTGAAAGTGACAATAAAATAAGCAGCTAAAGATGCATAAATTTAAACCCAAAAAGGAGGGCTTCCCAATAAATAGTCTAAGGGTGGGCGAAATATAATCAAAACACATGATATGGCCAATAGATCTAAGGTAAAGAGGGACGGGGATCTAAAGGTCAGAGGTGTAGAAAACAACAAGAAACTAGAGGGAAAATTACTGAAAAATAGGTGGCGAAAGGCTACAACCTGAAGGGAAACGTCGGGGACCATAAAGGGAGGACCAAAAAAAACTGAACAGAGGTGATTTGGATGGAAAAATAACAGATCTGAAATGGATTTGAAAAGGCAGGTTAAGATCTGAAAATATGGTTGAAAAACATTGAAATCTCAGAAGGTCTGCTTTAGCTAAACTCCTCATAAAAAGGTGGAAGAGTGATGAAGCCCTAAGTGGCTTGGTTTCTACTTCGATAGTAAAACTAAGAAAGTATAGGTCTAGGAAGGGTAAAGATGAAGGTGAAACGACCCTGAATAGTGCCCTTGGCAAACCCTGAAAATTACAGAAAAAATCCTGCAAAAAACTACAGGTTGCAAGTTTTGACCTATTTTTTGCTGAGGTCGCAGTTTTTGGGCAGATATCTACTACATGAGATCTAAGGTCATAATTTTTGGGCAAAAAAGTGCAACCCACACTTCCAGCTGTCTTGGAGGAAGGTTTTAGAAAAAAGTGTTGTCTTTATCACGGATGATACCTATTACTTGCGTAAATGGTCCCAAAACACATGAAAGTTAGAATTTTTATTGTTTTAGGGTAAAAAAGGTTAAAAAAGACATCAAGGAATTCAAAATAAGAATATGAAGAAAAACCCTAGGGGGTGAATTAGCTGGTCATGCAGGGATCTGAAAAATGACAACGATCATAATTAAAAACTCTTGTGGAGTTGCCAATTGTTACTATGAATTCTAATTGCAAGTGTATGAAAAAATCTCACTTTAGCTGTGCATAACAAACAAACCTAACATCAAAAATGGCTGTCAATTATCTTATATCTGCAGTAGGTGATCAGAATAAATGCTACAAAAATCTAGATCTATGCAGTTAAAGACATTAAACAACAAAAATAAACAAGAGTTGCTCCATACATCCAATAGAAAAGACAAGAATTTATAAAGAATTTTTTGTATTATGACACCTTGGAAGGGGAAACATAAAGATGTTACTAGTCCCCCTCAATGGGATGGGTTCTTGTATGTCCTCAGCGCTTCAGATCCAAGATCTCTCTCTCTTGATGGTGCATAAAACCCAGACAAAAATGGAACTCAAAGGGAGCTGACAAGAAAAAATAGAAAAAATATGACAATGATGGAAGATCAAAGTCAGACCAAAAGCATAGATTAAAAGGTGATCAAAAGGTGACAAAAGGTAGTGAATGAATGGAAAACCCTTCTATCTATAACAAAATATTGAGCTAGTCTAGATATTGGTGCATAATCAAAATATTATTAACCAAATCTAGATCCAACTTACTTGGAATATTTTATTATTTTTGGTGGAGGGAAAAGGAATTTAGAATTGGTTAAATCCTTTTATTTATAAATAATAAATAAAAATGATTTATTTATTATTTCAAGGATGAGGTTAAGGAAAAATTAAATAAATAATGATTTATTCAATTATTTATAAATGATTTAGTCAAATTTAACAAGGAATATTATTAAATAATGATTTAAATAATTATTCCTAGAAAATAATAAGATAAATAATAATATATCTAATTAATCTCCTATTTTGGGTTAAAAATGACCAGGAATATTAATTAAACAATGGTTTAGTTAATTATCCCTAGAGGAAAATCAAACAAATAAGGATTTATTTAATTATTCCTCATGGGGTTTCTTGTTTAGACCAGAAATAATTTAATAAAATATGGGTTATTAAATTATTTCTCATAGTGAAAGCAATTTTACTATGGTAAAATTGGTCTTACATGGTGTATTTTAGTCCATCTAATAGTAATAGGTTAGATGACCAAAAATTGGTATGACAAATTGCCCCCCAATGTTGGAGCGTTAGGAGCTAATCATATGACTAAAGTACTTTGTAAGAACACAATCACTAGACACCAAAGGGGAGTTAGAGAGAGAGAAATATAAGATGTACTGAAGTGAGAGAGGACAAGACCCTGAGGAGGCAAGACTTATAGGTGCGACAAGTCTCTTTTATGAATGATTACCTGTTCTGAATGAGGCAGGGGAGGCATACCTATGCTCATTGAGATGACAAAGTACAAAAAATAATGGTGCGCCCAACAAACATGGGAGTGAGCTATATAGTACATGCTGGCATGAACATGGGCCAAATAAAAAATATTATGGATCCCAAATACATATTGTGCCTGGGACAAAAAGTAGGACTTATACAATAATATCTGAGTACATGAGATATAATAACAACCAAAGAGGCCCTGTAAAATAGGAAAGGGCTCTGAAAATTTGAATGATACATGAAAAATAAAAAGGCGTTGCAAGCAGCTAAGGCAAGAACCATCAAATCTATAGAGCTACATCTAAGGCTGTAAAGAGGTCATCTAGGCATGTGGGGGGCTCCTGAAGGGCCACCCTCTCATGAGGTCTGAAACATATCGCACACACCCGAGAATCACTGGTACAATCTACTGCATCACTGAAGCATCAAGTATACGGATCTTGATCATTCCATAAGGAGTTGGAACTGAGAAACAATCAATTCAAAGGGCAATAAAGGGTCTCTTTGCCTGATCTGGGGCACTGAACAAGAGTGGAAGATAGAACCAAGGTACACCACCCTTTAGACCTGTCTTTTGGAATGAATAAGCTGATGTCGACATAAGGAGGTCCACCATAGGTGAGGTAATGAGGAATCCTCAACTAAGGCACGAGGGATAATAGTAAATTGACTGATGGACTGACACTAGGGATGATGGTGGAATGGGGGGGTACTAAGTAGCGAGCTACCGACTTCCCTTGTTAGAGCATAAAGGGAATGGATGACCTGGAAACTACTCACTCGACTCCGGAGGGGATAGGGGATAGTATGAGTGGAGGCCAAAATGTGCGACACGAGAGAGGTACAAAGTAATGAAGGATGGAATACTGTGATGGGAGACAAAAGGAATTCAGGGAAAACTCCATGGATCCGATGGTGACTCAACTCGGATGCTCTAAACAAGGGTGACTCGATGATGCCACCACACAGAATAGGCTCGGTGGGGACCTTAAAAACATGAGTAAAATATGGTTACTCACGACGAAAATCAACACGACCATTGACAAGTATGGATGAAAAGTGGTTCCCCAAGTACAAGTGTCACAAGTGAATAAATTTGATTTTGATAAGTGGCGAAGTGACCCTTCTTGGAAAAAAGTCTTCAGGGTGAAGTATCAAATCACCAAAAAAAAGGATACCCATTTGAGTGCTCGGTGAGAGCTTTCCAATGGTGTTGACGATTTTTCAAACTGAGCTACAGTTTGGTCATAATTAACGAAATAAAAATTTGGGGTTTTTCTTTTAATAAGGAAATTTCCCTCCAATTTGATTCATTTGCAAGTGTAGCTGTGGTGAATGTAGAGTGGATAAAAGGCCCTAAATCTTATGATGATCATAACGGAGAAATTAGCCGTTGGAATCAAGATCTGTGAGTTGCAGGTAAGAGGCCTAACCATACTCTTTCAATTTAGTGGATTAAAGTTTCAGATTATGCACCTAGAGCTCAGGAATAGACATATGCTCCTCGTCACGTCTGCATCACACTTTTTGGGGTCTTTTCTGTGACCTAGGTAGCAGGTATTGGGCAGAAAACTGCAACCTGTCCCAGGAAATGGCTTGGAAAGTGCGGCTTGTTAGAGAAATGGGTTCAGTGCTGTTTTTGGCTGAGAGTTGGGATTTTATGGTTATGATGCAGTATTTCCTTTCTATATGCTGACAAACATGATGGTTTTGTGCAGGTATGGTAGATTTGGGGATCAACTGGAGAGAGGGAGACATGGATACATTACGTTCTGAGATCCGAGAGGATCATGTAGTTCGCGCCGCATTGGCTAGGTTTGGGGTCCTTAAATTTGTTGAGAACCCATTGATGAGGGCAGGATAGCCCTCGCTAGATCAGATAGTCCATAGAAACACTCTCCCATGGAAGAGAGAGTACTGAAAGTGGCGTGTACAATCCTAACTTTATATTTCTAGTCTTACTGACATCACATAATGAACAACCTATAATAAAACACGTCACACTTTCAAGCATATGCATACAATAAAAATACCTCTGTAGATGTGCCACCATATTACTTACACCGAAATGACCATCAATAAGAGAATTATGTGCCTCTCCTATGATGTTAACTCTTTATCCTTGTGGAATACAAAGCTTACCAATATGGTACAACAAGTTATCATTTGTGTGATAATCCAATTCCTCTACTTGGTTCCCTTGACTCAAAGTTGCATATACATCTTAAAAATCACTATCTAAAGCATATTTTTCAACATAGCTCTCATGCTAAAAATAAATATACTTAAGAATAGTAGCAACACTAAGTATAGGCCTAGAAAGCATATCAAAAAATTTATTGTAGATACCTTTCTTATACCTTATCACCAAGTGGAATTGTTGAAGAAAACCCATCCATCAAAAGTGCCTTGATTGCTGCAACTTTGTTGGTGATTACAAGAATTGAAATGGTTGATGATCAATGTGAATGATTATTTCTTTACCGATCAAGTAGTGTTTCCACTTTTTCGCACTTTGCACCATTGCATACAATTCCTTGTCATATATAGGATAATTAATCACTGCACCATTAAAAGTCTCCGAATGTGTTAGGTCCCTATATTACTAGTTTAGTCCCTTATTTTTATTAGTGTAGCTCCCTTATTTTTATTGTTGTACCCTTATAACCCAAATATTGTTATTATTGTGCCCTTACATTGTTATTTTTAGGTCGGCTAGGATTATATTGTGGGCCCATAGATTCCTATATATAGAAGGAGGTTTTGGTCATTTGTATCATCCAAGAATTATTCATTTATGTAATGTATTGGAGGTTTCCCTCTCAAAGTGACCTATTTCTAAGGCGTTGATCTCTCTTTTATTCTATTTTTAGAGTTGATTTCATAACATTTGGTATCAAAGCTTTGGATTCTAGGGTTTTGCTGCTCCAAACAAGTCATTGTGGAATTTTCGTAATAAATTATTTTCTACGAAGGTTCAGAAGCTAAAATTTGTACAACGTGAAGTTGAAATTTTGCGGAACCTCTTGTAAAAATTTCAGATCTTGGTTCACAACATTTTCAGACATATTATCTAGGGAAGTTAGGGTTTTTTTAGGCTCCCGAATTTCAACTAAAACAGGTCATCATGGAATTTTCGCTATAAATTTTTGTATAAAAAGTTTCAGAAGTTGAAATGTTTACAGTGCAAAGGGAAAATCCTGAGGAACCTCCTGTAAAAATTTCAGATCTTGGTCCACAACATTTTTGGATTTATGATCTGTGGAATTCAGGATTATTTCAGGCTCCCAAATTTCATCTCAAAGAGGTGACCGTGGGAAAAACATCATAACTCTCTCTCTAAGCGTCGGATTGGGATTCTGTTAAAAATGGCCACAAGTAAACATAATTTATTTTTTTATATATCAATTTTAGAGCCGAAGGAGGAAATAGTGACACGTGGCAAGTCGTACAAGTTCGATCTACTAAACTAGTCCATAATTAGGTCATCGTGGGAGATTGGGCATAACTTTGTTTTTAAGTATCAAAATTAGGTCAGACCTATGGAATTCGAAAGAAGATTCAGAGGGATACTGCAGGGCCAAATTCAGATATTGGAGATTCAAAATCATAGAGATAATTCAGTTTCAATATCGAGCTCCTCAAAAGCGAGAAAAAAGTGTGTATTCTTTTCGAATTACATAAGTCCCGTTTGAAATTTTTTTTTAGTTTGAATTTATTCCAAGGGTATATTGAAGAATAGATATCAGTATTGGGTCCTAAAATTCCCCCTAAAAATAATTTAACACCCATTAAGCCTTTAGAAGGCTCTACTATGACTCATGAAGATGAAGAAACACAACATGAGATATCAAAATTACAAGAACAAGTGCACTAAATTTCGCTATCACAAAGAGAAAAAAAAATGAAATGGAAGTTTTAAAGAAAGACGTGGAAACTAAGATGGATGGTTTGAAGAAAGGCATGGAAGCTAAGGCCATCAAAATCTAATGTTGGATGGAAGAACCACCATATTCCAAAGATGGATATGAGGAAGTTTGATGGCAAGGATCCCGTAACATGGATACTACATATGGAGCAATATTTTGATCTCAATAATGTGCAAAACACACAAAAGGTACGCATTGAAACTTTACATTTAGAACAAAATACATTTGCATGGTATTGATGGCTTTTCTCTCGTAATTTTTTTTTCACTTGGTCAATTTTTACGGAGGAAATGATAGCACATTATGAGGATACAAAAAGCAACACCTTCTTTAGCCAATTGATAAATCTCAAACAAAAGGGTTCAGTGGTGGAGCACATTGAGAACTCCCAAAAATTGAATATAAGGGTAACTGATATTCCAGAGGAACACATGATTCATGTCTTCATAGGGACTTTAAAGGATAAAATCCAACATGAAGTTCGCGTTTGGGAACCTGATTCATTGGGAAAGGCATCCAGGTTGCCAAGAAAATTTGAATGTAAAATTATGGCAACAAGGAAGCCTACCACTCACTTCTATAAAGATGGAAGTGTTGCTACTCTTAGACTTCCACAACCTACAAGGTTGACACCACAACAATTGGAAGGAAAAAAAAAAGAAAAAGGGCTTTTCTACAGTTGTGATAGAAAATACACTAAAGGTCATAAGTGTGCTTAGAATAAATTATTTTACATAGATTGTGAAGAGGAAGAAGAAAATGAACAAGAATATTCAAAAGAAGAGGATATACACTAGGAACCAACCCTAGAAGAGGAATAAATGAGTCTGACCATATCATGTAATGCATTGGTAGGAATTGCTACTCCTAAAACTCTCAAGATAGAAGGACATATCAAGAAGAAAAAGGTAATAGTGTTGATTGGTTTGGGTAGTACCCATAATTTTATTCATTGTAAGGTATCCAAGGAATTGAATTGTTTCCTATATCCAGCACCATAATGTCAAGTGATGGTTGCAAATGGAGGAACTATAAATTTCTTTGGAAAATGCCATAATATCTAGCTAACCATGGGAGAATATGTATTGAATAGTCCAATTCTTTCCATTCATATGGGAGGTGCTGATGTTGTACTAGGAGAACAATGGTTACAATCTTTGGGGATGATAGCTTTTAATTTTCAAGAACTTTTCTTGAAATTTTTTTTAGAAGGAAAGGAAGTCGAATTACGTGGTATCACAAGGAAGTCGAGAAAGATAATAAGCTTCAATGTCATTATAAAGCTTCTGAATAAAGAACAACTAGGCGTAATTGCACAATTATGCTCACTAGAAGTTCCAACATCAAAATCATCTATTTCTGCAGATCTCTAAAAAGTCTTGGACAATCATTCCAAGGTGTTGGAAACTCCCGAAGGACTACCAACTATTCGTGATCATGATCATGCTATTCAATTTATTCTAGGAATGTTCCTCCAAACATCAGGCCTTATAGATATCCTTATGTCCAAAAGAGCGAAATTGAACGAATGATTACAAAAATGTTAGAGGCTGGTATAATTCAACCTAGTCAAAGTTCTTTCTCTGCTCCAGTAGTATTGGTGCACAAGAAGGATGGATCATGGTTCATGTGTCTAGATTATAGGGAGCTCAATAAGCTCACCATTAAAGATAAAATTCCCATTCTTATGATTGATGAATTATTGGATGAATTACATGGAGAAATTTATTTTACCAAGTTGGATCTTCGTTCATGATATCATCAAATTAGAATGAAGACTGAAGATATTATGAAAACAACATTTCGAACTCATGAGGGTCATTATGAATTTTTGGTCATGCCTTTTGGCCTTACCAATGCACCTTCTACATTTTAAGGGTTGATGAATTCCATTTTAAAACCCTTCCTTAGAAAATTTGTGCTAGCATTTTTTGATGATATACTAATCTACAATAGGTCTTGGAAGGATCATGTTCAACATGTTGACAGGGTGCTCAAACTATTGCAGGTAAAACAATTATATGCAAAAACATCCAAATGTTTTTTTGGAGTACAAGGGGTGGAATATCTGGGTCATATTGTATCTCACAAGGGTGTTAAGGTAGACCCTAACAAAATTAAGGAATGGAAAGTCCCCATAACCATAAAGCAATTGTGAGGATTTATCGGGTTAGGTATTGTTGCAAGTTTGTTAGGAATTATGGGAGAATAGCAACACCTTTAACAACATTATTGAAGAAAGATGAATTTTCATGGACTCCTGAAGCAACTAAGTCCTTTTAACATATTAAAGAGGCAATGTGCCTAGCACTGGTCTTAGCTACGCTAGACTTCACAAAAACCTTTATTGTGGAATTTGATGCCTTAGGAAATGGAATTGGTGCCGTTTTAATGCAAGAAGGAAGACCCATTTATTTTGAAAGTCTTCCAATCAAAGATAAGTATTTACAAAAAGCTATTTATGAGAAGCAAATGTTAGCAATACTACATGCACTAAAGAAATAACGACCTTTTCTAATGGGAAGATACTTCAAGGTAAAATTTGATCATGATAGTCTTAAACACTTTTTGGAACAAAGAATATATTTAGAAAGGTAGCAAAAATGGGTCACAGAGATGTTGGGTTATGACTTTGAAATAATCTACAAAAAAGGGAAGCTAAATGTTGTTGCAGATGCACTCTCAAGAAAGAATGAAGAGGTGAAAGCATTGCTTTGTGCCATTTCTATTATCCAACCAAATTGGATAACCGAAGCAAGGGATGAATGGAAGAAGGACTCATTCAAAAGTTGCAGCAAGATCCTAGTACATCTAATACATTTAGTTGGAAAAATGATTCCTTATGGTACAAAGATTGCTTATATCTTTGTAATAATTCCCAAATAAAACAAAATATTCTTTTGGAATTGCACACTTCTCCTTTAGGAGTACACTCAGGATTTTTAGAAACTTACCACAGGGTGAAGAAAGATTTTTTTTGGGATGGCCTTAAATCTAATATTCAAAATTTTGTGGCGGAATGTTTGGTTTTCCAGCAAAATAAAGTTGAGACAATTAAGACCCCGGGTCTTCTACAACCTTTATCCATTCCAAGTCATTGTTGGGAGGATATTTAAATGGATTTTATCACAGGTTTACCTAAGTCTGAAGGAAAGAGTGTCATCATGGTGGTAGTTGATAAACTTACCAAGTATGCACACTTTTGTGCATTATCTCATCCATTTAAAGCAATTAAAGTTGCTACTACATTTATGGACACAAATCAAAATATACATGGAAACCCAAAGGTTATTGTGAGTGACAAAGATCCCATTTTTACTGGAAATTTTTGGATGAAGTTATTTTCTTGTTTGGGTACTCAATTAGCTCATAACTCATCTTATCATCCTCAATCCGATGGAAAAACTAAGATAGTGAATAAATGTTTGGAAGGATATCTTCGTTGTTTTGTATCTGATAAAAAAACACAATGGGTCAAGTGGTTACCTCTCGTTAAATGGTGGTACAAAACTTCCTTCCATACTGCAACAAAAACGAACCCATTTATGGCACTTTATGGATATCATCCACCGTCCATCACATCATCTTTAAGAGAAAATTCTAAGGTTCAAGCAATGGAAGATCACATAAAGCATCAACAAGAAGTTCTCAAACTCTTAAAGGATAACCTAAATTTGGCACAAAATCGAATGAAACAACAAGTAGATCAACATCACAGTGATAGAAGTTTTGATGTAGGAGACTGGGTATTTTTATGGCTACAACCATACAAACAAATGTCCCTCAAGCAAGCTAAGAAGGATAATAAATTATCGCCAAATTACTATGGTCCTTACAAGGTGTTGCAAAATATTGGTACTATGGCATACAAATTAGAGCTTCCTGCTTCTTCGCGAGTGCATCCAATTTTCCATGTTTCATCCTTAAAGAAGGTTATAGGTGAAAATCTTCCAGTCAAACAATATTGCCAAAACTTGATGAGGAAGGAAAAATCATATTGGAACCTGAAGTGGTCACAGAAACAAGAGCTCGAAAGCTATGCAATTGATCAATTTCAGAGTATCTCATCAAGTGGAAGAACTTACTCACTAAAGATTCTACATGGGAGGATGAGAATTTTATACAGAAGCACCCAAAGATACTCAAGCGTTGAGGAGAACACTTTTTGAAGGAGAGGGGAATGTTAGGTCCCTATATTAATAGTTTAGCCCCTTATTGTTATTAGTGTATCCCCCTTATTGTTCTTGTTGTACCCCTATAACCCCAATATTGTTATTGTTGTGCCCTTTCATTGTTATAGTTGGGTCGGCTAGGATTATATTGTGGGCCCATAGACTCCTATATATAGAAGGAGGTTTTGGTCATTTGTATCATCCAAGAATTATTCATTTATGTAATGTATTGGAGGTTGCCCCCTCGAAGTGGCCTATTTCTAAGGCATTGATCTCTCTTTTCTTCTATTTTTGGAGCTGGTTTCATAACAGAATGAAAACATATGGGCTTACCATGTTGCATGAGTACCACACCCATGGCATAGTCACTAGCATCAATATAAATCTCAAATGACTGTCTCAAGTTTGGAAGTGAAAGGACTGGGGCTGAACTTATCTTTTATTTCGATGCATCAAATTCCTTTTGCTATTTACCTCCCCACTGGAAGACTTGCTTCACACTTTTCAATGCATGCAATGGAACTGCGATAGAAGATACGTTAGTAATAAAATTCCTCCAATATTGGGATTCTCCCAAAAAGATTCTTACCTCTGTAACTATTTTGTGCTTTGTCTAATTCAAAATGAAATCAACCTTGGAGGGATCTATTTTCAATTCACCTCCTCCAACAATATGACCCAAATACACTAAATAAGTTTTTACAAACTCACACTTTGACATCTTTAAAAACAACTGTTCTTTATTCAAGACATCAAGTAACTTTTTTACATGCATGAAATGTTCTTCACGATATATACTGAAAATAAATATTTCATCTAAGTATAATATCACAAAATAATCTAGAAATGGCCTCAATACATCATTCATCACACATATAAAGGTAGTAGGAGCATTGCAAAGAACAAAAGGCATAACCATCCATTCAAACAAACCTTGTTTTGTCTTGAATGCTGTCTTCCATATGTCACCTTCATCAATTCTAATTTGATGCTAGCCACTCCTTAAGTCAAACTTAGTAAAATATTTTTCATATTTCAATTGATCAAGTAAATCATCAATTCTAGGAAGTGGGTAACAGTTCTTTATCGTAATTTTGTTCAATGCACGGAATTCTACACACACATGCCATGTTCCATCCTTCTTTCGCACCAAAAAAATAGATGAACCACATGGTGAAGTACTTGGTCTGATGATAACTTTGTCCAACAACTCTTAAATTTTATTTTTATTTTCTGCACTTTCCATCACTGACATCTTGTACATGCCAATGTTAGGAAGAGAACAATCTTGCTACAATTGTATTTCATGTTGGATTCCCCTCTTGGGAGGCAATCCTTTTGGATCCTAAAAAATCTCATCGTATTGGTTAACAAACTCAACCAAATAATATTTTAATCTTGAGACAAAAACTTTAAAAGCTTTATTCTCAACATTATTATTATTTTTTACCATTAAAAGCACAAAATTCTTGCTAGAGTTAATGAGTCTCTTCATTTGTCCGGCATTTACAAGTGAAAGATTTAGTTTCTGTGGATGTGCTATAACAATCTACTCTATACCATATTTGAACAAGTGATACTTGTTTTAATGGCAATGACAAATATCTTTCCTATCATACAAATATGGGTTTCCCAAAACAATTCCGGAAATATCAAGTGGAACTACATCAAGTTCAACATCATCAAGAAATTTTGCCATAATATAAAATATAAGTATGCATTTCATCGTAACTTGTAAGTTTACATTCTTGAATATCCAACCTAAAGGATAAGGTCTTGGATGAGGAATGGTCTCTAAATTTAACTTCTTGACTAAGTCTTCGGAAATCAAATTTTCTTGTGAACCACTATTAAAGAGTGTATAAATTTTGGTGTGCTTTGAAAGAACCCGAATATGGAAAAGTTCAATTCTAGTTTTCCCATCTTAAGTATCATTAGGAGGTAGTGCTTGCTATGCTCTTACCTTTCATTCCCATTATTTTGATATTTGTTTCATCTCCCGAATCAGATCCTAAGTCATATTGTGTAGTTGCAGCTATCTTTTTCTTCCCCTTGTTGTTAAAATTATTTGGTTTCATCTCAGGATGAAGCTTCCAACAATGAGCTTCATCATGACCCTATTTGTAATAATGTTTTCATGTTAATTTCTCTCCTTCCTTCTTGATAGATGCATTCTTCTTTCATTTTCCTTTGAACTTACTCTTACCCTTGTCTCCACTTGTGAATGCTTTCTTGCTACCATCTTGTGAAATGTTTTCCCCTCTTGCTTCAAGAGGTGTTGTATGAATACAAACCTCATCTAAAATTGTAGGATTAAACATAAGAATATTATGTCTTAAATACATGTGTAAACCCCCAATATATTTCAAAAAAGTGTCTTGTGAATTCAAGTCTACACCCAATATTAAACACCTTCTTCTAAATTCTTGAGTGTAACTTTGCACACTTTGACCCTTTAGTTGTCTAAAAATATGCCAATCCATAATATTCCTTTTCATATAAGCTAGTGGATAAATTTTTTTTCTAAGTGAAGCAATAAAATATATCCAAGAGGTGGAGACCTTACCATGTTTTTTCATATCCTCTTATGTTTTGGCTTCCCACCAAATCAAAGCATCACTTTCCAAACTTAATGAAGCCAACTGAATCTTTGTTTCATCATCTTTGATGTTTTGTATCTTGTAATAAAATTCAAGTTCACGAACCCAATTATCAAGTATTTCAACATTCACTTCACCATTATACATAGGAAATTTGAATTTGATATCGAGCTTTAATAAGGGAGTTTTACCATGAATCCTTGGGGTATGTGGATGTGTTTGAGTAATAGTGGTTGCAGAAGAGGAAGAAGATGAAGGTGAAGATGATGGTGGAGAAGAGGGTGGTTTGTCACTATTTCACTTTGAAGGCTTGTCATCATCTCCTCCTATTCCTCTAGAATAACCCTCTCCTTTTGAAGCCTTGGAACTTTCACCCTACAATATTGAATTTCTCTCGTCATAGAGAACCTTCACCATTTCAGTCATGTCAAAGAAATATTTTCTGAATTTTTTTCTTCATCTGACATATTATCAACTCCTCCTTCATGAGACATGCTTGTTGAAGCTTCAACTGCAATTTGAGGAAGAATTTTTGGTGGATATTATGGCAAACTTGATCTCTTTGTCCTTGACCTAACTTGAGGACTTGCAACCACAAGCTTTCCTTCTCCTCTCTTGAGCTTCAACCTTGTAAGCATCACATACACTTGAAAACAATTAAAACCTCACAAAAACAAAGAAAACCTAAGCTATGATACCAAACTTGATCTGCATGAGATCTTAATGAAAATGTGCTTCAAGGTTTGCAAATTGCAAGTGTTAAAATTGAGTTTTATGAGCCTTTATGTTAAATTTTTAAACGCATAAAGCACAAATTTAAAACTTTGAAATAGCAGGAACAATAGACAATTATGCCATAAAAATAACCACAACACAACAAGTGATGAAGGAGTTCACCCCTCCTGGGCTACGTCTCCTTGGTCCAGCTTCCAATGGCTTGGCCCTATATCATTATGATCAACATGGAAATTACATACATTTATAGTGCTCAAATGGCTTCAAAACCTATTCCATTGACTCCAGAGCTGTCAAAAATTCCTATATAGCCTCTTTATACTCTAAAATTGGTCAAAAAATGAAGAAGTTATGAGACTCCCTAGTTTTGCTGCTAACCGCACCACGAATTCCCCAAAACCTGGAACTGTCCTACAGATTCGCCCTAATTTGAGCTAATCGAGCACCATTTTCATGAAATTTTGGAAAAAATTGTCAGACAGTTAAAATTCCAAATAACGCCTAAAATATGCTTTTTAACCATATTACTGTGGTTGAATTAATTTTCTTTTAATTAAAAAAATCGGGCAAAATATAGTCGCGTTCCCAGTCTTGAGAAATGGTCATATGGTGTATCGTTTTTGGGTGGGGGTGGGGGGGGGGGGGGGGGGAATGGGGCTAAGCCATAGCCCCTTACCCCCATATTCCGCCAATATAACATTCAAATAGAGGTGACATGCAATGGTTTAACAAGAGAAAACAATGGTTCGACAGTGAAAGTGTTGAGCTATTTGATGCTAGGTCTAGTGTTTGAACCCGTCGGAGGCTAATTCAGATTGCAAAAATTTTTTTGGTGGCCCTCGTGTTGCCACGTCGTGGCCTCTGGTTGGGCCACATGGCAGCATGTAGTTGGCCACTAAGAAACCAACCAAATTCAACCATGACAAAACTAATCAGGGCCTGCCACTTATCAGATAGTGGTAGGCCCAATTTTTTTTGAATTCTGACCAACTAGATGAGGCCACATGACATTCTTCCACTAGCCCAAAATTTTTCCCTGTCAGCTGTCATTTTTGAAAAAAATTATTATTTGGGAAAATGAACAAATCACATTTTTGAAAGCATACGATGTCGAATTTCCACTAAACGAGTTGCACCAAATTTAGACCGACGATATCTACGTGGTCGTTCAGGTTCCACACCATTCTGGAAAATTGATTTTTTGAGCATAATTTTGAGCACCTGATCAATGAACCACTGTCATATTGTGAGATGGTAGGTACACCTAATAGTTGTGAGGTGTATCAACGTACCCAAAAAATATGCCAAACTCAACTTTAGGTTATAGTTTTTTCTGTGCATCCTTAGTAACATGAAAATAAATTAACGAACCAAAAATTCTAAAGTACGCCACATCTGGATTCTTAGTAGAAAATTCTTATTTTGGTGTACTCACCCCGAGAATCTGATGAGGAATTATGTTATGTACATACATAGCTGTGTTGCATGCTTCTACCCACAGGTGCAACAATAGGCCCTGATCATGTAAAATCACCCATGTAACTCCCACAATGCTTCTGTTTTTTCTTTCTGCAACCCCATTATGTTGTGGGTTGTGAGGTGCTATTAATTGTCGTTGAATTCATTCGGATGCACATAAGTTATTGAATTAATTCGACAAATATTCTCCAACGTTGTCGCTCTTAAGAGCCTTCACCTTATTTCCTCTGTCTTTTTCAATAAGTGCTTTGAACACACAAAAAATTAAGAATGTATAGTCTTTCTTCTGCATGAAGAATAACCAAAAATTACATGAAAAATCATCTACAAAAATCACATAATACCTATTCGTGGCCATGGAGGTTGTCATGAACGGTCCACACACATTTGAGTGAAATATTTTAAGGATTGTTTTCGCTCAACTGTTGTTATCATGAAAGGTGGCTTTGGTGTACTTCCCCAATGTACACCCTTTGCATGTATCATGTTGCTCAAGTGCACCCTTGGGAAGTCCTGTAGAAATCTACTGCATGACCTTCAAATATCTATGGTTTATACTACCAAATATTCTATGCCATAACTCACTGATGTCTCGGTTCTTCTTCCATGTCGCAAGGTATTGAGCATCTGCTCCTGTAGGCCTAGGAATATCACTGCCTATGAACTCCTTCAGCCCATTGCCTTCCAAAAATGCTACCATCATGTATCTCCAAGCTATGTAATTCAAAGAACCCTCAAGGGCTTATTCAAGTCTCAATCTAGAGAAATAAATCATGATCCTGCTGCTAGTCTTGAATAGTAAAGCTGTAAATTGGATTCATCTGCACAAAAAAAAAACTCGTATTCTTATCTTATAGAGTGATTCCTGCTCTCATACCATGTATAAAATACATGTAGATTCAACTGATAATTGTAATATGCTAAAATAATATACTTGAATCTACTCTACCAATTGCGGAAACCAATTTAGATCTTGAAATCACAAAACATGAAAGATAAAGAATTTTAATCGCACAACACAAAAGTATATAATGGGGAGAGCCTCAGCTAAAAACCCCACTATCTGTATATTTATTAAGTCAAAAAATATGAGAAGATTACAATGATTTTATCCAAGCTGATAAAACCTCTACACTCAATCAGGGCTCCTATTTTGCAGGAGACACTATACATGCCTCTAGTTTGACCCTCAACTAGAATTAAGTTAACAAACTAAGTCATACTAAATTAGCTAACTTGTACAAGCTATCATATGATGTGGAATTACAATTTTATTCTAATTTAATCAAGGGAAAATTAAATTAGAATCTTTTCTTGTTGTCATTTTCAACATGTAATACCCATCACACATTTGTGTCCATTATGAATGTTTTCTATCTTACTTCTAGCTACATAGCTTATGTGATATTGGAATAGAGAATCTGACTAATTATCACTAAACTATTTCCACCAACATAAATAATCATATCTTGGAGTAGCATAGATGTAGTCTTTACAAGACCCTAGAAATTCATGATCACTATTTTATGGATTATCCTTTTGATTCCCTCCTTCCTCCCATCAATAAGGACATAGCTACGAATCTCCCTAGAACTAAGGAAGAGGAAAGTAAAAATTCCTAATAATATGATTTTATATAGGTATATTTGGGGAATCTTTCTACCATTCTCCTTGATGCTCCTTTCTCTCTCTCAGGTGACTAGTAAGCACTTGGAGCATCTGATGGTGTGATAAAATCAGTAAACTATAACCAACCACATCCATGTCCACCTGGGAAATGCGTATATTACCAACCTTATGGGGGCACATGTACCTCATACTCATATTCTCCCCTATATCCTTCTCACATTACTTTACAAGTAGGAACTAGCACTTCTTATGCACCTTGTCTTCCGCATCAACTTATGCTTGGGTAATTTTGTGTTGGTCCCACTTGTACAAGTATGATTTCAAACCCCTATTACCCATTTCCTTTTGCATATATTGGGGCCTCAACCCCTCGTGTCACAACACCTTAGGCTCCCATTGGTTAGCTTGCACGTCCCTCCCAAGGGCAAGTGTTTATAGAACAAAAGCTTTTGAATCCTCCTAATCTAAATACTAAGAAGAGGAATAAGGAAAATGATCAATAAAATTCCAAAAACTAAAGGAAAATAGGATACCAACACTAGAAACCTAATTCTAAAACTAGGGTTAATCAAAACACCAACATTAAAAGATAAGGTACCTAACTTAAGGAGAAAAGAAAATATGCACCAATAAAACTTGCACTAGTTATGGTGTTTATGGCTTCACACTCATGAGTGTCCCATTTTAGTTAAATTTCATTATTTGTGGGAAGTGATAGAAAATGGAAAGTATGCTGATAAACTACCCCCATATTTTGCTCAAGACCTATCTTTGCAACTAGCTATGTTAAGGAATCCTTTTCTTGCACAAGGTTATGTTGCCTCCAATAAAGTTAATCCTTATACACCATCCCCATCCCCAATTGTAACAACCATTTTTACATCACCCTGTGTATTTAAACACACTTTTTTGAATATTGGACATATGTAAATTTATGTGAAGTTTAATTGATGGTTGTTTGAAGGGAGGGAAATATAGATCCAAATATATGAGGGTAAGGCTTGTTGAGGGCCTATTATGTTCATGCCTATTTAGTTTCATATGGTGTTCCATGAGCATGACCATACCAACCTCACTAAATTTCCACGATTACTGTTTCACTCGAGGACCAACCTACGCTGACAAACATGGAAGTTAGAGTGGGTAACCTATTTGGAGGACACTGCCCATACTATCCCCTTCCTCATAGAATGTCGCGAAGAGAGAATTTTGGTCTCAATGGAAAACAATAGAGGGACAATGAGGGGCAAGAGAAGGTGTGGGAAGGAAAGGTATTTTGTGTGGTGCAAAGAGAAAATGATTGAGATAGAAGAGAACATGCAGAGTGCCATAGGAAACTAGTGAAGATGAAATATAAGGAAGCTCTGTGTAGAACCATTAGAGAGGAACTCTGTGCCAATAAAATAAAATTAAAATGATTAGGAGAAATTTTGGGCATGCCTTAACATTGTGCTTTGTGAAATGGGAAAGTATTCCCCATGACTATGTTGGGGCCAATGGATGGTGTGTGTAAGCCTAAATGATAAATGGGAATTTTATTAGAAGCTTAAATCACTATGGTGATTTCCATAAGGCTATGAAACCACCTTGTTCTTGCTTCCTGGCTATTAAACCACCGATACAGGGTAATCTAAGTCACTGAGGTGCTTTCTGGAAGAGCTATTAATCCACCTAGATGATCGACTACAAACCCTTGTGATTATTGCCATGAAAAAGATAGTTGTTAAACCACCGAAAGAAGTGGATTGAATTTTATGGAACTAAGAAATAAACCATCTGAATTTGGATGAAACCCTGTGTTTTAACTTGGAGAGTAGGAAAGCCATTGTGGTGCTTACTGTTAGAGATTGGTTGTTAAACAAATTGGAAAGTGGAATCCTTACCCTGGGTATGCGACTAAGCCTTGGGTGTGAAATTCCCTAATTAAGAATCCCCTTAGATTTTGGATCTATCTCGGGGGTGGTTATCTGCAAGAAATATTATGTTGTAATTGGCCTATGGTTGGGTGGAGAGTTAAAGTCCCTCCTTCGGTTTCCAACCATATTTAATCACACAAATAATTGTAAATTTCTTATGTACTTATTCTTATGGAATGTGATGATGTTATATTGTGCATGGTGCAAGCTTTTTAATGTTATGAATGCCTTGAATGTACAAGCTGTAAAGGCTTGATATTATACTCATGACTGGAATGATATCATGTATGGTCATGAATGTTGATGCATACTTGGATTATATAATTCTATATTATGTTCATGATGAATGTTAGAATTTGTGTATTCATGTGCATTCATACATACTTATAAGGCCTCTGATCTAAATATGCATGTATCTAGTTAAACTGGTTACTTGAGTGAAATTGAAATCTTGTCTATATAGGCATGGGGCCATAAATCGCAGGATTTCAATAGTCTGGGCCGCCCCTATGTTAAACACAATTTTGTTTTTGTTTTTGTTTCTATGTATGCCACTAGGATCAGTAGGTAGAAAAGTTTGAACATGTTTTTATGAGGGCATGATAAACATTGAGCGAGAAATAGTGGAAACTTGACCTAGTGGAATCATACTTCGAAGGTCAACCATTGACCATCGACTGTAGTCATTTAAAGAATTAGTTTGAGGACAATACAATGTTCAAGAACCATATAATTGTGATGAAAGGGCAGGAGTGGGGTTAGGCGCAACCTTGAGTGTGAAACTCACATGTTTCCTTACCGCTCACCACTCACTACCATAACTGCCACACCTTCCAATTTAAAAAGAATGACAATGGAAGAAGTGTTGGAATATTCAATAATACTGGGAGGGGAGGTGAATTAATATTAACTATTTTTTTTCAAATTTTTTAAATGCATCCAGAATTATAAATCAAAGCACATAAATATAAAAAAAACATAGATTTTTACATGAAAACCATGGAATGTTTTCTTAATATATATAAAGAGTAAATTCAAATCTACCAAATCCAACTAAAAGGTAGCACCAACTCCCTGGTCTATTACAACCAACTAAAATGAAGCACTAATTCCTTAATTTATCAACACCAAAGCTTGTACAAGAGTCAATATTAGTCAAAGAAAGTCTTCCTTTCTGGTAGCGTCTCCTCTCTCCTTCACACAAGATCTTGGATTACTAAACACAAACTTCTTAGCAACATAACTTCCCTCAAAAAATGATCCTTGAACTTGACCTTTAGAACTTTTCCTCCTCCATAGGGTTCAACCTCCTCAAAAGAGGAAAATGTTAAATCTTCAAGACAAACTTTAAACTCACATTCAAATACACCATGATTTAGCCCTAAAATCAAGCCTGATTTTGGCCTTCTTTGTACTGAAAATTTGGTCTTGAAATTAAACCTCAATAAGAAAAGATTGCTGATTTCCAATCAAGCCTGAAATTTGACCTTGCACACTAGAATTCAACCCTCTACATAGATATGAATTTCAGCGTTCAAAGGGGACAAAATTTGGACCTCAATAACAAGTTTGAAATAAACCTTCTAAACATGTCCATAAAAATTCAAAATATGTGCCCAAAATCCTTGAAAAATAAGCCAAAAAATCCTTCCAAAATAAGCAAAAAACTTCATGAATGTGCCAAAAATATTTCCCATAAAGTATCTCCAAATCAAATCCTCTTCACTTTTGGTTCATGAGGTATGAATGAGTTATAACTCATTTCCTTCTCTTGTTTTAACATATATGAAATTTCTTGAGAAAAATACTTGAAGTACTCCTTCTCGGACCTATTTATTGTGCATTTGGGGTCTAGATTGGGCAGACTTGTTCACTAGCTGGACTGGCTTGTGCAACTAGCATACTGTATAGTGAATATTCGAAAAATTATCTCTCCTTAATTGTGAGGAATTATATGGATTAACATATATCTTTGGAACTGTATCAGAATAAGATTTCCAACCATATATGTTATGCTTCCATTTGAGCTAGGGGAATGGAGTAAAAATGAATTCAAATATAGGGTATCCAAATGTATCATAAAAAATCCAAAAATAATATTAGAAATATGCGATTTGAATATATAACTTTCTCTTTCACTGGATATTATTTGAAATCAATGACAAATTATTTCAACCATCTCCCCCTTTGTCATTTATGACAACCATTATACTCCCCCAATGATCATGCTCCCCGTATCTTTATTATTCTTTATTTTTCTCTTCCCCTTTGACGTCAATTGAAAAGAGTAGCTCCCCATGACATTGTATCTCCCCTTATATTTCTTTGCTGAAGATTGTACAAATCAACTTGGAGTAAAAATTACTCCCATTTTTTGTCTAAGATACTCAATTGTCTCTTTGGGAAGTATTTTGGTGAATATTTCTACAATCTACTTCTTCGTATTGACATACTCTAGCTTGATATTCTTTTCTGTGACTTTTTTGTCAAATAGTGAAACATTTCTCATGGGTCCCACATTAATAGATTAAGCAGTAAAAGTTCTAAAAGATAAATACTTGAAACGAACTAATCCTAAAACATGAATTCATGTTTGTGGGAAAATATTTAATTTAGAGTTACGTCATGTGAGTGAAAAAAGAGGTACATATAGGGATTTTAAAGAAAGTATACATTCATCGATATAAATAATATCATTTACCCGACATTGCTTCGCTACTAGCGAGCGTCCATAGCCTCAAAGAAGTTGTCTTGGTACCACACAAGTATAGCCTTGTTGCCATCGAGCCTATTCAATACCCGACGAGTTTACTTGTGCTTCCCATACATATGTGATTTCAACCCTCTTTTGTCATCCATTTGATCAAATTTAAAATAGAGAATTGATTTTTTGTAATTAGGTGAAGGGGGCGGGGTGGTACAATAAATTTTAAAGGTAATGGATATAATACTCATAAAATTTTAACTCCCTCTGCAACTATTAATCTAGAGGTTCTTTAATGTGAAGTTGGGGAATAGGTAGGATTCATTGAGTTAGAATTTATCAAGTTCTTTCCTTGGAAAGATGAACTCTATCACTTGAAAAAGATGAATGCTCGTCCATAGGAAAATAATTAAGGAAAGATGACTTTGGAATTCAATAAATATATCCCTTTGAGGTAAATGAAAACTCATGGAATTGACAGAATAAAAAGTTCCCAAGAATGACAACCAATGTTGGGTAAGAAAAATTCCCTATATAAATCTTGGTAATATCACCAAAATCAATCAAAATAAAAAGTGAAATCAATACTTTATTATTTACAAAAATAAGAAAGAATATGAAAATCAAAAACAAAAAAATTGAATAAAAAGCCGCAATCAAAATAAAACCTCAACAAGACGATTTATGAATAATGTCTCAACAAAAGAACAAATGCAAGGAACAAAATAAAAGTTTTTCTTAAGTTGAGATCTTGTTAAGTTGCCTTGTAAAGTTATAATTGATCAAGCTTTCATTCAAACAAAAATTCTAACTCTAGATGGTACTTATGTCTGAAAGTGAAGCCAAATAAGAAGTTTTTCCCCTTGAAAATTTTCTTGTTTCAAAAATTAAGCTTGCATGGAAACATACTAACGAATAAAAATGAGGCGTATGAAACAAACTATAGGTTCAAAGACTCCCCAATTTAGCTGATTTGCAGCTTGGTTAATATCATAACTATTTTTCCAAAGCTTGAAAACAAGCAAAACAAGAAGAACGAGTTTCAAATACGAGCAAGCATGGGTGCCAATTTTTTCAAAACAATCCTCGAGGACCTGCAAAAATAGAGCTTTAGATTAAAAAACACCAAAAACAAAGCATAAGAAAAGTGTACAGAAAATGGAAACATATGAAAATGAGCATATGATACTTACCTTGAAGAATTTCGCAATGATTAACCTGAAATATAGCGGTTCTCTCCAAAAGAGGTAACTTCTTCTTTTGATTAATATTAAAAGTATGAAGAAGTTGCATTCTATAAATTTCCTTTTGCCCAAAATCATCACTTATTTAATCTAAACTAGAGCGAGAATTAAACAAGAAAAATAATAGTTCATGCTCAAGGGATTAAAAGTAAACAAATCATCAAAAATGAAAATAAAGTTGTGCTTTGTTATGAATTACAACAATAATTATTCTCTTCTCACTTTTGGTTTTATACTAGCCCCAAGAATATTAATACAATCTCAAGAAATCAATCCAAAATCCTAACCATTGCAACAATGGTTTTTGGGTATATATATGAAGAGGGCTTGGATTAATGCATGATTATTAAAATGGAGCGATATAAAAACAAACTATGATTGACAATAATTCACTATCTTTGCACATTCCGTGTTTTTTGACCAATTTACTGCATCCACAAAGTAGCATTTTTTGATTTGGAAGAATGAGTCGACAAAAATCATGTATATTTCATATCAGCCAGAAATGCAGGCATCCAAGTAAGAGGAAATAAGTGGATCCGAGATCTTATAGATATGCGTGAGGTGATATGATGTCACCATGGGATGGGTTCCTGGAAGACCAATGAAATGGTAAGTAAGAGGGTGTGGGCTCCCGAGGTTCTAAGTTAGTGAGAAATACGCGCAATGATAGAGTAATTATAAGGGGGTCCACCTATATATTTTATCCTAGAGGAAATGTCTGAAATTCTTGAAAAATAGTTGGGTGATGTGGAACTCAGATTCTCATATCCTGGAAGGTATCATTAATTGGAATTTTAAAAATGTTACAAGATTATGGGATCACATGATTTTGAGAAGACAATATTGCGAGAAGACAGGAACTCAGATTCCCAGATCCTCAAAAGTGTTTTAGAATTAGATTCTTAAAAAGTTACGAGATCACGGGATTTCGAGACTCTGGGAACTAAGGTAGCATGGAATATGTGAAAATAAGGAATTAAGGTAGAATAGGCCAACTATAATCTTCATCTAGGGATAATAAAGGATATGCTCCAAAAACAGTCATGGCTCTAGATTGAAGACATTATGGCCTAACAATAACGATCCATGTATATTTAGTATGTGGCTAGATAATCCTGTATGCTTTGAATTATCCGTGATTTGAAAAATAGGCGCGACTAAATAGATGATACAAGATGAATCAGTGCAATGTGGAGACTTGATGAAAATGCAAAATATCAAGATGTGTAGACGTATGGAAATGTAAAAAAGTATCTTTACGATTGCTGCTAGATTCTTTGCAGTTGTCCCTTTTCTTTTAGGAACTTCTTTTTAATTTCAACATTTAAAACGTGAGCAGCCAAAGACCTGCAACAAATTTGAACGAGAAAAATCTAATCATTTCATTTTAACTTCATCCATGAGAAAGGAACAAAATATCATGACGCATCTCACAATTTTGCAAAGAAAAGGAAATATAAAGCACAAAAAATAATAATTTTGATGAGGAAAGAAGTACTTTCCTTAACATTTTTATTACTTTACAAAGGCCAACTGCTTACTTATTAGAAAAATCAAGTCTCCAAACAAACCAATGAAGACATGCAAAAGAAGAAAAACATAAATAAGAAGTAATATATGACACAAAGAGAAAATTAACAACATATGAAGATGAACATGTATACACATACTTGGAAGAGTCTGATTCAAAGTTTACCCCGTGAATCTTCACCTTCTCCCATGCATTTTTCAAAATTTTCATATCTTCCAAACTCATCTACTTATTTAATCCAAATTAGATACTAATTATTGGGCTATTAATTTGCATTAAGTTCATATTTACATTGAGGGACAAGAGTGGAAAAAGGCACTGGTTAGAAATGCTTCTCAATTGGAAAATTGACATTTTCAAAGGCGCCAAGTTGTAACAATTCTTTGAAAGTTCACCATTCATGATTTTCTCCATGAACAACAATTTCAAGAATGTGATGGATCTTTATCAAGAAATATAATCAAACAAAGCACTAGTATGTATGATTGTTTTAGAGGCACAACTTAAGAAAGCATATTCTTTGAATACTCTTTATTAGGAAATGGAGGGAATATGAAGAAAACGTTTTTGGCTCACTACTTGCTTATTGAAAATCTGCAATATTGAAATAAAATCAAGAAGAAAAACAATCTAAATTTAAACTACTATATTTCTAATCCTAATCTAAAGAGACAACTAAAACTAGGTGAAATCACATTTCCAATGTAACCATTCTCTCAGTTTTATTTATACACATATAAAAATATCATCAATTAAAAACATAAATAAAATTGCAACTAGATTATTAAAACAAAATTTTAGTGTTTTATGTACATCTAACAAGTTCAATAAAAAAATTTATCATCAAAATTACTTCCATGAAATATTTCCAACTACATTCTAATTGGATCATAAAGAACTAGACAGATCTCCATTACTTATTAGAAGAGTTTGAGGGGAAAATATAACAAGCTAAATTTAAATAATATATCTTTAAATGCAGAAGTGTGTGGAAAAGAGTTAGCATTATATACAAAAGAAGAAACATAACCTAAATTATTTTGTGAGATTGAACTTTTCAAATAATTTTCAAAAAAATCAACGAAATGTGAACGAAAACCCAATGAATATTTAAAAGTGTTTCTGGATGAATTGGAATGTTGGCTAGTTGGTAATAATTCACTCACAAGTGCCTAAAATTTTAAATATTTCATTGTAAAAGAAGACATGTGATGATAAAAAATAAACATCAAATAAAACTAAAAAATTAGGAGTTGTTGATGCATATGGTTAAATATTTGAAATTGATTTTCGTGTATTCTCATTACTACATTTGAAGAGTGTTCAAAGCATAAGTGCTGGAAGTGCCAACATAATATGTCTTGAAATTCAAAAATAAAATTTGAAAGAAAAATAAACTCAAACTTAGAAAAACAAAGAAAATCAAAATCATAATTTACACTTGTGTTACAAATGATAGTACAAGATAGGTGATATTTTTTTACACAAATTTCTTTCCCATAAGTATCAACTGAAATAATGAGATTAAAACTATTATCATTCACTCATGGAAAAGGAAAAAATGCAGGTTCGTGATTGGAAAAATAAACTTCATCATAACTAATGAAATCAAGGGATGGATTCATAACTAATGAAATCATCACAATGCTGAGAGGATTGAAAATAAATAACAAGTGGAACAATTTCTGAATTGATGTTTTCATCATCTTCGAATATAAATGAACTCGAAGGATTGATATTATGATAATTTGACATAACTATTACCAAAGGGTGAAGGGAATCAACATTCTCATCCCTTAAATTATCATTTTTAATGACTTCATTAATGTTCTCTTCATTTTCATAAGATAAATTAGAACTAGACAAATTATTAGATGCATAATTAAGATAATTTTAAGGACAATTGAACGTACTGGAAACTAAATCTTCACTATTCGAATCAGAATCTACTAATAATTCATCGCTAATGAAATTTATGGTAGTTTCTTCATTTTGTGAAATTACTTTTGTATAAAAATGAGTTGCTGAAATATTATTCAATGAATTATTATCATCAAATAGATCGAGATGAAGAAATAAATGAGAATTTGAGGTTACGTACCTGCAAATTTCTCTATTTGAATAAATTCTCTCATTTTCGAAAATGCACATTTAAAATTATTCTTGATTTGCATTATTGGAATTTTTGAATTGCAGATGACTGTATTTATTAATACAAAATCATATTCACTATTATTTGAAATAATTAGAGGAGAAAAATGTACTTGGCTATCTAAAAAATTGCTGTTAGACTCTTCTTAAATTTGTGATTGATTGTTGATTTTAGAATTTTTTATAACAGAAAAATCATCATTAGAATCCTCAATATGAATTTATGCTTGTTGATTTACTTGATGTTGATTTCTTGTTGGGTTTATTGATTAGTGGTTAGTGCTAATTGACTCTACGGATTGTTGATTCTCTTCTTCATCAAAGGAAGCATGATTTAATGCAACACCATTATTATGATTAAAATCAGCCCCAAGATCAACATGATTTATTCGAGCAACCTCAATTTATTGCTACAATTGTTGATTGGCATTATTAGCATTTTTAATTTGTAGTGGATCAACAATGTTATTTTGAGCCATTAACTCTTCATAAATAGTGCACATGCTTAAAAATGTTAAATCTTTGGTTCTTTGAATCATTAAAATTACAGGGAAGAAACACTAAATGACTAAACCATCCTACTAACTGAAACTCAGGAAGAAAATATTTGAATCAAAATTGTAAAAAAACTAATTTAAATAAAATTAGAAAATCGTCCAAAGATTCAACATCCATTTTTCGCAATGCTTCTAACTGATCACAAACCTTTTCACAATCATAATCTTGAAAAACATGAAGGATTTTTTTTGAAAAATCATCCCAACTATGTACAAGGGAACTAGTAATGATTGGCGCCAACCTTTTTCTTTACCTATCAAACTAAGAGTGAAGATCCTACAAAAATACCTTCATCACTATTGAAATTATTGCAATTTAAAATAAATCGAAGGAGATGATAAAAAAATAGAAGTCTTACCATTGTATTTTATTATTGACAAGTGTCTTACTACCTTTATTGGAGTGGTAACTAGTTGAGGCATGGTAAAACAACTCCAAATAGGTAATTTTGAAGGATCCATTGAAAATAAATAAACTTTATAACACAAAAACTCCAAAATAAAACAAGTTGTTGCCCTCCTTTTGGCACAAAAAATGTTGATGGCCAAAAATGGCCTCATCAACAGGTAAGGGAGACCACCCAATTATAGCCCCAACTATGCCCTTATCCATTTAATTTGGTGGTTCTGACTGGTTCAATTAGGTATAGTTACCCCCTCTCTCTCCTTGATTACTTGTGGTATTTTTATTACTTACCAAACAAGGAGAAAGATATCATAATTTCCCTCTTGCTGTTAGGTTGCAAGAAAGAAATGCTTAAGTTGACTTTAGGCATCAACCAAGCCACACTAAATTTTTCCCTTGGTGTTAGGGGATTTCTATAAATGCAATGATTAATCTAAATTCAAATTAATTCTAAAATGCAAGTAATATGAAAGAAACCCTAAACCTATCTCGATTAGGAAGATGTAGATCTAACCCAACCACTAACAATGTAATTAAATGATTGAGATTTTAACATGTATTTCTCTAATGATTAATATCAGGCTAATGAACAGTTCTACTAGCTGATATTTTGACAACAAAACATGCTATGTTCATAGACTTTATAACATTTAATGATTAACCATCAACACTAGGGAATAGTTCACTTCATGCCAATGGAAACTAAATTGAATTTTAGATAGCATATTTCCGAGTAAATAGATACTAAGAAATTTGATTTGAGCATATGAACTAAAGAGATAATTAACAACAAATATATGAGGCTAATGAACTATCATAGCTAATCCAAAATACATTCATCCTCACATCAAACAAGAGTGCTCAACATGAAGATAATTTTACATATATTTTTCATAAAAAAGATAAAACTTACATTTGAAATACAAGTATTTAAAGAAAAATTCATGAAATCCGGTCTCTTTTCTTTGTTCCTTGAATTGACCTCCAACAATATTTCTTAAATCATAAGCTCTGCCACTAAAGGGAGAAAGATGCAAAAGTGCATACCCAACCTCCAATTACAAAGTCTAGATTTGAAAAGAAAACTCCCAATAACCGTGATTTGAGATTTTTCTCCCAATATACAACTCAAAATATCCTTAATTTTTTTTTGAGAGCTCCTAAGTTGCAGAGGAGAGGAACCCTTCACTTATTCTCAAGACTAATATTTATAATTTACAAAAATCTCCAAAAATGGGGAACTGTTGGTAGTGGTTCAAATACATCTATTTTTTAGTTTCAAATTATTTCTTATCCTTTTCTAGTGCAATATTATTGCTCCAAGATCTCTTACCTCCATCCTCTCTAACAAATCTCTGACAAAAACCAATCAAAATTCAAAATAAAATAAATTAATTTTGCACAATAAATCAAATGCTAAAATTTGGAAAACTAACTCTCAATTAAAATCAATTTAAATAAATAAATTAAAGGAAAATTTTGCTTCCCGTTGATATTTTTCAAGTATTATATGGCTCAAGAGGGCTGCTATCAAACCAATTTGCAAGAACATAATTTTTAGCAGGTGAAATTGTTTCAACAAATTTTCAATTTTTTTTTTGTTACAATTTCGTAACTTTATATTATGATAATTTTTTGGCATATTAAATATACATATTTAGTTACATTAATGCTTCCAAACTTTTCTCATCGTTTCTAGCTTTCCAACGAGCCATCCTAGACCTCATTTGGCCAAGCAGAACTCAAGATATGCCTCTTCAAATTCAAGTGTCAAAACTGTCATAATTATGAAAAATACATACTTGGGTAAAATTGGAAAATTTTAATTAAAATCCTAATTTTAAATTAAATTAATGATGATTATGATGATAATGATTAATTTCCACTAAGATCAATGCAGCCTATCAGACCTCAAGAAAAGAATCTAAGTGCGATTCTTCAAAATTTTGTTTCTATGATCAAAGAGAAGGGAAAGAAGTGCTCCAAGATCGCTATAGATGGGTTGACTTAATAATTCAAGAATATTGGAAGTGTGAAAAATGTTAGGGAATCGAGAGATATTGTGAGTAATATTTGGGAATTCTAAAAGGAATTTATTTTAATCTTCCACCTTCTTAGTATCACAAATATGACAAATTTTATCATTCCAGGGAGTTTTGGGAATATACCGCTGCCCGATTTCACTTCGAAGCTCATGAGAATTAGTTCTTATCCTAGTGATGTTCATTTTTTTCTTAGTATTGGTAAACATAGAGAGATAATTTTGTTTAGAGAGGGTGGGGTTGATCACCTCCTTATAGTATCTTAGTTTCCTTTTACCCTCCAACTCCTTATCCTCCCACAACTTGTCCTTAAAGTTGGAGGTAATAGTATCTTTGCCACTATATTTTCTTCCCATGTTGATCTCCTCTTTAATTCCCCATTGGTTGAGCCAAGACTAGGCATCCTTATGCCACCCGTGCTTGAGTCGAAGGTGGGGCTATTGACTGAAGTTAGAAGCAATTTTTGGGAGCCTCTTGGATTCCATGTTGTAAAGCTTCTTCTTATACATCAGATATCTAAACATAGTTGTACTTTCAATGGGGGACAAACCAAATTCGATCAAGAGGATAGGGTAGGGAGTATTTCCCTTTATCTTAAGGTTGTAGGTTATGAATTTCTTTTGAATCATCTCAATATTCCTCCAAGACCCTTTGGATATACTGCAACCCCAAACATCACATCCGTATATAACAACAGGGGTGAAGAGAGTCTCAAAGAGGAACTTCTTTTTACTCCAAATGCAAATATCTGTTGACTTACAATTGTTTTCAAGCTCATAATAAGCTTTCCAGCCTCCAATAATCCTTTTCTCGATGCTATAATTCGAGTTGAGCTGACGTGGAAAGTTAATACCCAAATATTTATAAGAAAAAACCTACTCTAGGCACTGGTTATTATAATCAAAACTACCATGGGTGATATTTTTGGATTTAATGATCATGACTTTGGTCTTGTCGGTATTAAATATCATACCCATCTTGGAGAAGTATACATGAAGAGTCTTGAGTTGCTTGACTAGATCATCATGGATTTTTTCAAGAAAAACGATATCATTAGCATAAAGGAGAAGAGTAATGATTACACTAGCAAGCTCGGTGCCCTTGCATCCTGCAGTTTCCAGACATTCCTCTAGATCATTGATGTATATGCCAAAATAGGCAGGGGATAGGGGACACCCTTGCTTAACTCCAATATTGAATTTAATGTCTTTAGACCACCCTTCATTGGTCTTAATCTTAGTAGTGGCAGTCTCGTAGAGGCATATCACATAACTCAGTTCAGGAGGAACCATGATCTCTTCGAGTCTCTCCCAAAGCTTATCTCGAGGAACATTGTCGAAAGATTTTATAAAGTCCACAAAGCAACAAAAGAGATCAGATTTACTATTGCGACATTCCTCTGCGATGATCCTAAGAATGACAAGATGGTCGATAGTCGAGTGATGTCTCCTAAAATCGGCTTGCCCTTTAGCTCTTTTTCCCTAGATTTCCAACCAAAGGTTAAGCTTCTTTTCCAAAATGTGCTCATAAAGCTTGGATAGGATGTGGCTAATCATAATGGTATTGTAGTTAGAGGGAACACTTTTGCTCCCATTTTTAAAAACAAGCACAATAAGGCTTTGCGTCCAAATCTGAGGCAAGCCATGCCTTACAACCAAATTTAGAAGCTTGTGGAGATGAGGAATGAGGACAGATCTTCCCATTTTAAGGATATCAGTTTTGTATCCTTCAATATCTTTAGCTTTCCCATTAGCGATATTATTAATCCCAAACTCAAAATCTTCCAGAGAGAATACATCCTCCTTAATAGGAGTGTTTAAGGTCGTGCCCACAGTGTCCAAAGATTCATCCAACTTCTTAAGATAGTTGTCCCAATTTTCTAAGGGGATAGAATGACTATCTTTGGTTTTATGAACAAGCACATTCCACCAAAACTTTTTGGGCATGAATTTAGAAAGATAGAGAAGATGATATTGTATTTTATTAATATATGGCCTCTTCTTCCTCTTGGTGAGATCTTTGTAAAGATTTATATTCCAGAGCTTAATGATTTCATTAGGAGCATCTCTGATCGCTTTCATGGAAATTTTACAATCTTTGTCATACCATGGATTGAAAATTCTATTATTATGTTTAAACAAAGTCTCGTTAGAGAACTTTCTAATGGTATTAGAAAGGGTGGTAGTAAAATGGTAATAAAATTGATCAATGTTGCTATTATAAGTCATGGAGCCTAAATCCATTTTTAAATCCTTTAATAAGAGGTCGACCTTATTTCTATCGAAGTGAATGTGTCTTTTTATTTCCTTAGTCTCCTGCATGTGGGTGGTATGCATAAGAAGATTGAGGGATATAGAAAGAGGTATATGGTCAGAGTCAGGCTCGAATTCATTAAGAAGCTCAAATTTTGTATTACGGTTGAAGACGAGGGTGTCAAAAATCACATAATCCATGACACTGCTACCCAACCCATGGAAACAGGTCATCTGACCGGAGAGGGGCCACTTGTTAATACCATTACGGATTATTAGGTCCTGGGAACTAAATTTTTTGAGGAGCTAGGTTCCAAATAAGTTCTCGATCACGTCTTTATATTTTCTCTTGAATCTATTAGCTAAGTTACTATCTTCATCAAGCCACAATGGATCAGGTTAGAGTTGTTACTTAACATAATGGCTTGGTTAGTAGTAGTTCTAGCATTAAAGTCTCCAAGCAAAAGGATATTACATTCATTCCTTAGGTTGAAGATGTCTTTCTACAAGGTATTGAAAGGACAATTATTATCATTTTTTTTTTCTTATAGGATGTAGAGTTGATATGAGAAAAGTAGCAGATTGCAAGAAAGATCCTATTGGTGGTAGAATCAGAGGTTTTGATCCAAATGTATTGATTGACGGGATTGATTTTATGAAGTCATATGTGAGAGAAAACAATGTTACTTATATAGCAGGATGTACCACTAAAACCCCTTCGAGAGGATTTCTTATTCCAAGATGACCAAAGAGTGAAACCATCAAGGCGAGGGACCCTAGATTCCTCATGCTCCTAAGTTTCAACTAAAAGAATAAGGTCAATATCACTTAGGATCCAACTTAACATAGGAACTTTACACCATGGAAAACCACGACAGTTATATAAGAGGATCCTAAGTGATGCAAGTCCCTATTTATCACTCGTGCTTGAGACTTTATCTCTAATAATAAATTTCCTATTCCTAATGATTTCCCATTTCCCTGCCTTTCTTGCCTCCTTGACCTTTTGAACTTCTTTCCTAAGTTTAGCTTGGTCTTCTGGAATGAGATATTCATTTATAAATATTCTTGTTCCTTTTATGCTTGGGGATTCCCTGAGTATATGAAATTTATGTTCATTAAAATTGACTTTGATACAAATTAGTCTGCATTTATGCTCAAGCATCTTTCCTACCCTTATTGATTCTATGAGATAAGTTGTTTGAATTTGATATTTTGTTGTTAATTTTTCTTTAACTATTTCTAATGTGTCTTCATTTTTTTGTTCTTCTATAATCGCAATTATAAGGTTTAATCTCTTTTATGGCGCTCATGGTTGAGTACAATTAGTTTATTAATTTCCTCTTTTATGGGTTTAAGATCTAAGTTATTCTCTGTGTGATTTAAGGCTGAGCTATTATGTAGTTATTCTTTTATATTTTTTATCTCAGTTTTCAATGTGTCATTTTCTTTAACCATTACTTGTTTACTATGTTCTATTTCTTGAATTTTACCTTTCATTTATTGGAGTTCAGTTTCAAGTGTGATTATTTTATTTTTTAATGATTTGTGGTTATTGTCAAGCATTGTAGTTAATTCTAGTTTAAAATGGTTTTCTCTTTCTTCTCTTTGTCTTTCTAAAGATTCAATGTACTCATAAAGACTCTCTAAGGTAATTTTACTTGGGTTACCTTTGCCAGAGCGGGGCTTAGAAATATTAGGGGAAGTACTCATAGTGTAATAAAACAAAAATTAACAAGAGGAAGGTAAGTGGGAATGTGTGCACATGTCAAGCAGAACCAATGCAAGGCTGCACTCAACACACCTCAGAGGTTGTTTCCTTGGAAAATAGAGATCTTTCGAAGCTCTTGAAGTTAGGCTTATTAGGGGAATCCACAGATCAACATTTCATCTTTCTTTGATCTGGTCAACACAAGGGTGCCTCGTTGTCCAATTGGCTTCAGTCGCACCATCATAGTTTAGTCTTGCAGACTTCATCCTTCTTCCATAGAATTCTTGCGCAAAGAATTGATGGATGAGAAACCACGCTGGCCCTTAATTGATATCCTGGTGCCAAAATAAATATGTCGCTACCTTAGAAATAAATAAAACTAGGCCCCACAAACCTCATAGATCCTCACTTCAAACAAATATTTGTTGCCCTAGAAATAGTGAGACCATGCTTCAGGGAGCCTGGCTCCTCCAAACATAGATTTCACTATCTTAGAAATGTGCCCAACAACCATTACAAAGTTTGCTTCCGCAGAGCCAAGTTACCATCAAATTTTAGAGAGTTAGTTGCTGCAGAGTCAATTAATTTAATCATAGAGACGGTTTGTGGAATCATATCGGCACAGTCTTGTGGAAAAAGCGAACCTGTAAACCTAGACAGATCGGTCTTCTTCGAGAATAGATTGAATCGTGGTTGTACGAATTCTCTTCTGGAGTTTGACGACCAACAAAATTACGAATTCTCTTCTGGAGTCTGACAACAAATTGGACGCCACGTTTTAATATAAGATCAAACCCTAGGGTTTAACTGAAGCACCTGCGGACGCCAGACACCTCACAATTTCGGGTGTTAAAGGATTGAAACGAAGATCTAGGCCTCAACTTAGAACGAAATGCAGTTGACAGTCTATGGAATCCTATCTAAGAGCAAAATTCCAATTAAATAATTCTCAATTTCAATTATTAATATATAGATTAAATTAAAATTGTATTCAAATGAAATGAAATGAAATTAAAATTTACACATGATATTAAATTTTTTTTTTTCTACGTAAAACTAATTCTATTATGTATAAAAGTTACTGGTACAAACCTGCCACAGTGTCAGCTGTGAGAGCCTGACTACTGGGCTTGATGAACAAGCTAGTCAAAGAGAGTCTGGACTGCCCTAGATGGGAAACCAGTCCTTTTAACCAAAATGTCTTGGCTGCCCTTGAGAGGGAAACCTGCCTTATGTTCATACATAACAAGGTAACATAGAAATATGTACTGAAATTAACAATCAGCCGTTCCAGCTGAGCCTCGAGGTCAGGAAGCAAAAAATTCCAACAGTAAATGAACAGAAAAACCTGGAGAGATTGAGAGCTAAGAGTGTCACTGTTCATGTGCGGGAGACTGAGTTTCTTCCACCATCCTGCATCCATAATCATTGGTGCTGTCTTCCATTCCTGCTTTGTGGGCATCTTCCATGTCGGTGTGCTCAACATCCTTGCTAATCGCGTTCAGGGGAGAGAGATTGGACGCTGCAGGTAGAATCTCTCCGCTAGGGATGCTTGAGACCTGAGGGGGCAAGGGATTGGCTGCGCGGGTAGGAGCGAGGATGGGAATCTCTTCACGGAGGGTGATAGTGATGAATGCAGTAACAATGGGATTATTCGAGGAGCTTTCAAAACGAAGCTCAGCATGCTGGGAGGATTGCCTAATGGAGGGCCTAGCAAACTCATGAGTGTCAGGAGGGAGAGCTCTGCTGGAAGGAACATAAGCCAAGGGAGGGGTTGATGGAGTAGCATGAACATTTTCCAGGTGGCGCCCACGTCCTCTTCCTCTGTAGCGTCGCGTAGCTTGTGGTTGAACATGCTCCTCATCAACAGAGGAAGAGCCCGAGGCAGAGCTGTGAGAAGGGCGATGAGAAGAGGAAAGGCCCTGACTAAGTCCTCACCGGCACCTCATTCTCTGGCGGAGACGAGGCATGGAGATAGGGGCAGGGAGATGGAAACTAGAGCAGAAAGGACGGACTGAGAACTCAGGAGCCCTGCGAGAGGAGTTGACACCGCTGAAAATTGCTGACTGAGCACGAAGAGGAGAGTCAAGACCACCAAGATGATCCGCCTAAACTCTGTGAAGAAGATTAACACTGCAGAGGGGGCTGTGAGAGAAGTGATACCCGGGGAGAGTTTCAAAACGTGCAAGAAGAGTGCACCGCCGTCCAGTCTGCGTTCTCGCACTGGAATCTGCAAAGCTAGGAGGGCATTCACCGCGGAGGGGAGACAGAGTTCCGCCACAGCAAGCACAACCATTCGCATCATCCAGAATGAGCGCCATGACCAAGAGAACCACCATATGAAATGGGATGGTGAGCCGATCAAGAGAATTAACGCCTGCTCGAGCTGGCGAGTTAATGTGTTCATAAATGCTGGTACAGGGAGCCATATGGGCTTCCCATGCGAGCTCCTTTGGGAGTTGCGCAGGGACCCATGTCCCATCAAACAACTCAGGCATCCGCATCCGGAAACACATGATATTAAATTAAATTCTAAATATAAATTAATTAATTTTAAAATAAAATAAATTTAATTATTAATATTTACAAATTAAAATACAATCACAAATTAATTATTTTTAAAATAAATTTAATTAGAATACAAATTAATTATAAAAATAAAATAAAATAAAATAAATTATTAATATTAAAAAAATAAAATAAAATAAAATAGTAAATTAATTAAAATGATTAAAATATAAAAAAATTATATTAATAATTAAATTAAAATGTATTTTAATAAAATATTTAAACCAACATGGAGTGGCCTTTTGGGACTCTTGAATGAGCGCGGGGAGTGGTATGAAGAGAGGATATAAGGAGACGTGAGGAATAAGGAGGGTGAAGGGATAAAAAGACTCGGGAGTCGGGGGTTACAAGGGTGGAAGAATATGAGTTGCGAGAAGCCGAGAGCTCGGAGGGAGGAAGGGGAGCGAGGGGGAGGTGAGGCCTATGTGGAGGTGGGATCTCTCTTCTATATATTTACTTTAAAGAAAGTTTGAACGTGTATAAAATTATAACCATTTTAAATCATGAGCTTGGGATCGTGGATTTTGTAGGTTCAATTGTTTTTTAATTAATTAATTAATTATTATTTCAAAATAATAGTTTGGTTAATAATTATATAATTTCTGGTTTTGTAAGATAGTTAATAATAAAATATTAATTAAAATTGATATTTATATAAAATTAATTAATTTACAAAAAGTTAAAGGAATATATATTTTGTATATTTTTAAATTTACACAGTGAAAATTGTTGAAATTTTGAATAAACATCGGTTACAACTCGTAAGTCTAAATGAGATAAAATGAGAACCAATGAAAAACTATCGAGAAACTAAATGTAATGAAGCAATAAAATGAAAATCCAAAGAAAATTAAAATTTCGCAAAAATGTCGCATACTTAACCAAAAGAAAGCATTAAAGGGCGATATGACCATAATTTACATAGAGGGTCCCCGTTATTATTATGAAGATAATAAATTAAAAAGGGAGAGGGGGGGCGCGGAGGGGACGGGGGAGGAGTTGTGATTTTGCCACAACAAGGAGCTTCATCAAACTTTTGATAGGTATGGTTACCAAGTTGTTTATAAAATAATCAATCAATTTAGAATGGAGCTTAATGAATCAATTGGTGATTTTGCTAATAAATTCCTTCACTTATGTTATGAATTTCCTGAAGAAGATATGGATTGAGGTTTCTTTAAGAAAAAGTTTGAACATTTCATATCTCTTTGAATAAGTTTGAATCTAAACCTCCAGAGGAGGAGCCTACTATCCCTTTTGTTCCTTGTCCTCCTCCTTTTTTAGTATCAATAGGGGCTTCTTTATGTATTAACAATTAAGTTGGGAAATCTAGAAATAAAACTCTTGATCCATCTCCTCAATCTTCTTCCACTTTCCATCATTTAGATTCAACAGAGGAAGCCTTGGAATGGTTCATGAAGCCTCATGTCAAGGTTAATATTTCCATCCCTCAAGATTGTATTAACATGCATAAATCCAATCTTGAATCTGACTTTGATTGTTTTCCTCCTCTACCATCTCACTCTCATAATCCCTTGCCCATTTAATTGCACGATTCTCAATTTTCCAATACAAATAGTGATTGGGTGCAAGAAATTCACTCTTCAGAAGTAGAGAAGCAAGGAAGTTAGGATTCTTTTGATATTTTTTTGCTTTTCCAAAATCCTTTGTGTCAAGATTATGTTCTTCCATTCTTGGTTGATTTTGAATCTAGCAATCTCGATGATGAATAAAATGAAACTGGTTTTCCGAAGTCTTGGAAAACCATAATCCTAATGATTCTGACTCCATGATTGTATGTAATGATGGTGTTAGCGTAAGAAGTCACTCCTTGAACGCTTAAGGAGTAATCCTTACACATCATAGTTCATTTCAAATTTTAAAGGGGTTGTTTGAGTGGCGGGATGGGTTTCACAAATATTTTGAAATTATTTTATATTCTTTAAGACATTCATGCATTTGACAAGCTGTGGCAAGTATAAATTGTGTGGGTAAAAGGTAGTATAGGGAACATAGTACACAAATAGAAGAAAGATGAATAACTGGTACCCATTTCATGAAATATTCCTATCCTAAATTAGTCACACAACTATGATTATGACCTTTAACACAAACTCTGTTTATGCAAAGAAAACAACACTAGAAAACAGATTGCATGTATAAAGTATTAATCCACAAATCCTTTATGAAACCTTCACTAACATGTTCTATTACAAACATATAACTTGCAGAAAATTGAAAGTAGATAATTCACTGTTAAATCCTTTAACAACTTCTCACTCACACTTCACTAGTTGCTGCAATTTATATTTGAGAAGAAATTAACAAAGAAAATATAAACACCACATATTAGACGTTACTTGAATAAAAAAATCCTCCAGCATGAAGAAAAAAGGTTTTTTCCATTATTTTCAGTCTTCAGGTAGACTAACATCCAACACAGAAAAAGTATTTACCAGTGGTATATATAGCAAGAGAGGAACCAAATCCATCCCTTCTAAAAATAAGGAAACATTAATTCTAACATAACACATGTGTCAAAAGACATTAAATCCTTATCTCCTCGAAATATAACATAAAGGACAGATGGAGAAATAATAAGAGAAGAATTCTGAGCTAGAATGCTGAGTGTACTGTCATGCTGCCCCTTTTTCTATTGAATTTTCTCCTTGTGTATTGGGTATTTAATAACCATGTAGCCCCATTTAATAAGACCTCCAACAACCTCATAAATACCTCTCACCATCACTTGTATTATCCCTTTAGTTATGGGTTCTTATACATCCTTAATTGGCTCGGAAAAACTTGCTGACAGGTGTCAAATTAAGTTATAACAGGTGATGTTGGAAATTCTGGTAAAAACTTGTAACTGCGCAAAATTTGGAATGCTACCGAAAATTCCGGTAGCGCCCTGTTTCTTTTTCAAAATACACAGAAAATGCTGAAAATTTTGTGTTGACTTGTATTCTTATGACATCTAGGTTTCTGTTCAAAATTTGTAACTAATAAGCAAAAAGGAATTAGTACCAAAAACCTTTTTACCTTTCCTCTAAGTGTGCTGCAACTTCAACCAGTTTATCTAAATCAGTTTTGCTGTCAGCAACTGATGTTATGGACCTAGTAGCTCTTGTAGTTGCCTCCTTGACAGGGTCTTTATCCTTCTTAGCACCCTTATGTGTTTTTATTCTTTTTATGAGATCTAAGTGTTGTTCTGAAAGGTTCTTATTCTTGCTTTTCTTCATTGATTTCTCTAGTTTCTCTGCTTCTGAACCTTCAGGTTTCTCTTCAATGTCAATAACTTCTGTCAATAGGCTTGGCTTGAGAAGAGCCTTGAATTTTAGTCTAAAATTATTGCTTTCTCTTGTGTGCCTCTTTCTGGTGCTAGCAATAGGTTTAACCTCCTCCTTCTTCTTCTTGCTGTTGATGTCATAACCAACATTCTTAAGTAGTACTTCATCTGATTGAGTAGGATGATACTCCTTCTGCAACTTTTTCTAAATAAGTTCTTCCAGAATTTCTGGTAGCACTTGCGCCTTTGACTTATCTGTTGTTGCAGACCTCCCTCTTTTGGATCTAGTGTAAAAATTTGGAAATAGAGGAACAGGGTGCACTATATTCATGGATTTGGGCTTGCTTCCTGAGGAGCTCTCTCCTTTTTCCACCTTTCTTTCAATTTTTCCTGCATAATTTTTCTTACCTTTGGCCTTCTTATGAATGTTTTATTTCTAGGCCTTTATTTATGTTCTTCTCTTTGTAGGCTAAGGGCCTGAATATGGAACTAGAGGTGCAGGTGCAGGTTGGCTTGCTATATAGAACATAAAATGGTCCCAAGTCTAGTTTTTCTTCTTCAACTCTTCTTCAACCAAAACTTTTATCAAATCTTGATGGTACAAGCTGTACTAAAAAAAATCATTATGGGTCTGAACCCTTGCTGACATCTTGGTCAGGCTTTTCAACAGGAAAAATGGAAGTTTTAGTGTATACATCCCTGCAATATGAAAAAGGATCCTCATGTGATAAAGGAATACCACAATATACATTCTTTCACATGTGAGGTATATCCTGATAAGCTTGATTGCCTCTACCTAGTCATTCTTAAGGTGGTTGCTTGGGATGCCTTTTTCCCAGTTTGGATATATGTGAGCATCCTTGAGGAAGCTATTGAGATCACCTCCTGTATTGACTTGTCCCTTGAAACACCTTTCACCTTCTTGAGGAAGGTTAAAAGCTTCTGTAATGGAGTCTTCAGAAACCTGCAAAGTGAGGCCAAAACTGTAGCTTTCTATCCATTAAATGAATTAGCAAAATCTTGAACAACTCCTGAATGTGAGCTTCCCAACCTGGTACAAAGAGGATACCATCCTGACTGCATATATAGAGTTCTCACCCTCTAATTAGCATCAACCAAATCTTCACCCTGTGGCTCTATTCGATTTATCTTACCACCTATTTTAGTCATCTTTAGAGAAGTAAATGACTATGTATTCTGCAAATTATAGGTGGAAGAATATGAGGATTTTACCTTACAGGTGTGGTCTATATTCTTCTCTGGGATCTTTTCTGAAATCCAGACTTCTCCAACTGTGAATCTTAGCAAATTCAAAATCAACAGCTTAGGCTTCAAATGACAAATTCTTGCTTTTTAGGTGGTTTTAAAACTAACTCTAGGTTCACCACCCCATGTAAATCACTCTCCATCATTAAAAATATTCACGATCATGATGTGAACCATGTGACACACCATAACCAGCTTCAGTTGGCTGCGTTTTCCGTATAGGATCTTCAGATAGCTTTTGGCAAGTGCCTTTGATGATACATAGTCAACACCGCAAACTGTGTTGTTGATTCGCCGAAATTTCCAGCAGTAGTCCTGCACGACCAGTGGAGTGGTTATGGAGTGCGGTGTGATCACCATGATCTATCTAACTCAGAAAAACACGTACCTAAACTTATGCATGACTGAATTGGTGTAGACACGTATAAATGGCAACGGTTCAATAATTAACTGCAGGTTGACACATGTGGTATAACATATACAACGAATTGATTGAAACTAACTGACTAGAATACGACACCTATCATCAAATCCTAAAAGGATTAAAATTTTTTGATGCGTATTAACCATATGACACGTGGTATGACTAAATCGGATGTGCTTTTTCACTTTATTTAAAAAACACTGATTATGCTTCCAGAAATTTCGGTAGCAATCACAAAGTGGAGCGGAGTGAATACATTATCAGGGCAGAATTGCAAAGAGATATATTGCAATTGAAAGACAAAGTGGTTATCGCAAATGGTTAGCAATAGGATTTGCGATATGCGATAAGCGAAGTGATGTGGCAGGGAAATTGGTCCCACTGTTATCGCAATTGGGGATTTTTTGGAAGCGACAACATATAGTAACAAAGGAATTGCAAAATAAGGTAAGGTGGGTCGACAAAGCAATACGATAGTGCAGTATGATGTGGTAGTAGGTGGGTCCTGCCAATCGCATCAGGGGTTTTTTAGGAGTGGGAAACATAAAATGGTAGAATTGCAATGAAATATATCGCATCAGGGTATCGCAATCACAGGATGGAGCAGGCAACATAGAATTATTTATAGTGGGGTTGCGCTGCGATCTGCGATCTGTGATAAGTGACTACGAGAATAGAGGTCGAAATTTGATTTTTTTTTTTAAATTTTAATCCTAAAATAAAACTATGGAATGGACTCATGACTTAGCAAGAAATCGTGCTAACAGATGGTTACCCAAGTGCACCATTTTATCTTTTAGTTTCTCAAGGAGATTTTATTTTGGAATATTTAGACCTTAAATTTGATTAGGTCCAAGAAGATGTTCTTATGAAAATTCTTCTTCAACTCAATATCCCTTGTGATCTACTGTTTGTAATGCATTTTCATCATCTAATGAGTTGGATTTTGAATTGACACAAGGTAGTGAGATCATCCGTGATCAAGAAGAGGGTAGTGGAATCGTTGAGTATGTATCCCATCCCTTGCCATTTCTAGTATTAATTCCTTAGTTTAGGTTACTCATGATATTTGTCCAATCTATCCATCCTTGGATGCTCAATTAAAGAATCTTATTACTTGAGTAATCTGTTTACTGCATATGCAAAGTTTGATGAAATAAATGATCTAGTTCGCTTCCATTTGGATTGTAGTGATCTTGTTGAAATATTGATGGTATATATCTACACACCATACATGATATGATTTAATATTAAAAATGAAATTCTACAACTCTTGAAAGTGTTGGGACTCACCAGGAAGTTGAGACACTTCAACTTCCATTGATAGTTATGTCAGGTTACTGCAACTCTGGTGAGATCCCTGAAATAAGTCAGGTTTGTATTTTCTCTCAAAAATATTTTCTTTGCATGGTTTCAATGAATGAAAATTCCTTCTTGAATTATTGATCCAGGTGGATATTGGTGGCCACCCACCTATTCCATTTGGACCCCCACCATCAGTTCTTTCAGTTTTTCACTTTTAGCACAACTTACTATTTTAAACAGGTTTTCGGGCCCTGAACTTCCAGAGCTGTTTTGAGGCCCCAATGGTCCAAGTGGATATTGATGGCCAACCACCTATTCCATTTGAACCCCCACCATCAGTTCTTTTTTTTTTTTTTCAGTTTCAACACAACTTACTATTTTTAGTAGTTTTACTTGTCCTGAAATTCTAGAGCCGTTTTGAGGCCCTAAACAACGTTTTTTGGGAAAACCAGGATAGATGTGGAGTTGTATTCCTCGGATAGATATTTATAATGAGGTATGGTGTGCATCAAACGAAGATTTTATGCCAAATTTACATCCCTGGGAAAGTTGATGTACCAATTTACCCAAACGGGCCGATAGTTTTGGTGCTTCATCTCCTAGGGTTAGGTTTTTGGATGTTTAGGGTTTTCCATTGTTTCCAAATAATAAATAGGCCCTCGAGCCTCATTGTAACATAGTTCAAAGGCCTGCAGCCGCCACATCTCTTCTAAGAGATAAGCTACTAGTGCCCTAGCTAGTTTATTTCCATTATGTCTGTAAGCATATTTATGTTATTTGATATTAATGAAATGAAGTATTATTTCCACTACATCTCTGTGTTTATGTATATGTCTGTATTTTATTGCGTTCCTGCATAAATCCCGATCAAAGATTTTTTATATTTTGAATATAGCTCTTTCAAATTTCAAGGCTCAATTTCCAATTAGACTGAAGGTTCTATTTCAGTTGATTCGTCTTCATGAAAATCTATTGAATCTAACTTGGGTTTGGAGTGTATACCTTTCATGGATGTATTAAGAAATGAATTTGATCATTCTAAAGATTATAAATTGCTGAAGGACTCATATCTATGAGTTATTTTTGAAAATAATACACTCTTGATCTTTCTTGTGAATATTTTAATGCTAATCGTTTTGTTCATGACACTAGATGTCCTCTTGAGTGTTAATGAAGCTTGTGTTATTTGCCGAAAAAAGTTCCTCTTTTTCATCCACTACGTCTTGACTAGTGTCATGTATTTGTTATAGTTGCATTCATTTTAATTATTTCAATGATTATGATGCTTGTATAGTTTGTAACTAGTCATCAGTATATGGTTTATCACATTTAACATGTGAGGAAGATGTTTATTTCATTCAAATAATTTGTAAAGCTATTCAAAATGATCTATCTTTGTTGTTTACTGATCAAGATTCTTGTGCCTTAATTAGTATGTTTTATCATGAAAAATGTCATTTAATTGATCATTTTCCCACTAGTGTACCTAATGATGGCTGTTTTACAACAATAGATATTTATGATCTATCTTCTCAAATTTCAGATACTTGTCAAGTAGTTCATGCTCTTCATCCTTCACTGCTGGTTATTTTAGGTACTTACAATCTTGACAAGGCTTATAAATATGATTAGATTCATTTTCCCTTGCAGGATTCTTGTCTTGATTGCATGCCATTAATTGAGAAATTCTCTTTTCAAGTATTTCATGATTTTCAAGATGATTATTTTCGATTTTATGATCCGATTTATGATTAGTTGGAAGCATCTTACTTCTGGATCTAGTGTAAAAATTTGGAAATGGAGGAACAGGGTGCACTATATTCATGGACTTGGGCTTGCTTCCTGAGGAGCTCTCTCCTTTTTCCACCTTTCTTTCAGTTTTTCCTGCATAAATTTTCTTACCTTTGGCCTTCTTATGAATGTTTTATTTCTAGGCCTTTATTTATGTTCTTCTCTTTGTAGGCTAAGGGCCTGAATATGGAACTAGAGGTGCAGGTGCAAATTGGCTTGCCATATAGAACATAAAATGGTCCCAAGTCTAGTTTTTCTTCTTCAACTCTTCTTCAACCAAAACTTTTATCAAATCTTGATGGTACAAGCTGTACTAAAAAAAATAATTATGGGTCTGAACCCTTGCTGACATCTTGGTCAGGATTTTCAACAGGAAAAATGGCAGTTTTAGTGTATTCATCCCTACAATATGAAAAAGGAACCTCATGTGATAAAGGAATACCACAATATACATTCTTTCACATGTGAGGTATATCCTGATAAGCTTGATTGCCTCTGCCTAGTCATTCTTAAGGTGGTTGCTTGGGATTCCTTTTTCCCAGTTTGGATATATGTGAGCATCCTTGAGGAAGCTATTGAGATCACCTCCTGTATTGACTTGTCCCTTGAAACACCTTTCACCTTCTTGAGGAAGGTTAAAAGCTTCTGTAATGGAGTCTTCAGAAACCTGCAAAGTGAGGCCAAAACTGTAGCCTTCTATCCATTAAATGAATTAGAAAAATATTGAACAACTCCTGAATGTGAGCTTCCCAACTTGGTACAAAGAGGATACCATCCTGACTGCATATATAGAGTTCTCACCCTCTAATTATCATCAACCAAATCTTCACCCTGTGGCTCTATTCGATTTATCTTACCACCTATTTTAGTCATCTTCAGAGAAGTAAATGACTGTGTCTTCTACAAATTATAGGTGGAATAATATGAGGAGTTTACCTTACAAGTGTGGCCTATATTCTTCTCTGGGATCTTTTCTGAAATCCAGACTTCTCCAACTGTGAATCTTAACAAATTCAAAATCAACAGCTTAGACTTCAAATGACAAATTCTTGTTTTTTAGGTGGTTTTAAAACTAACTCTAGGTTCACCACCCCATGTAAATCACTCTCCATCATTAAAAATATTCACGATCATGATGTGAACCATGTGACACACCATAACCACCTTCAGTTGGCTGCGTTTTCCGTATAGGATCTTCAGATAGTTTTTGGCAAGTGTCTTTGATGAATAAAGGGTGAAAGAAGAGAAATAATTCATGCGTAGAAAGATGAAACAAGTAACTTTGTTAGGGTACTATTGAGGCTCACTGGAAGCAAAGCGATGCTTGTGTTCCTCTAGTGTCTCTGCCGGGGTACTTTCTAGGGCTACTAGCAGCAGAGCAACAGTACTAGAGATGAAAAAATCATACTATGATAATCTTAAACTCGTAGCTATATTTTTTTTCCTCAGGAAAAAATATAAATTTCATTTATAGGATGAAAATTATATGTTGTAGATGCTATTGTAGCATATGTAGATATGGAGAAACATGCCGCTTTCAAAAAATAATATCAGTAAAATTTCAAAAAACAGTTATGAGATGTAGGGATATATATAATAACTAAATATGTACATAAGCTCAGATAAATAAGAACATGTCCAATAAAACCATAAAAACTCAAAATTAGGGCCCGTATTGCCCCTGTTCTGGAACATCTTCATGTGGCCTGTGGAAATATTGGTAGAATTGATGATTGTTATGTTCTTGGATCTCCCATTTATCCCTTAGTAAGTGCACAACCTTCGTGGAAAGTGAATCAGAAAATTGATTCCTCTCCCTGTACATATGATGACAAGAAATATAGTCAAAGTGGGATTTCAGTAGAAAAACCTCTTCCAATATGTTTTGCAGTGTGTGCACGTGACATAATGTTTTTTGGTTGAACCAGTAAATGATAATATTTGAAACTCCAAATATATGAATGTGTCTGCAGGATTTGGTAAGTGCAAAGGATAGGAGGTATCCGAGGCAAGAAATTTTAGCATAGTTATTTGTACCCCTGCCCAGCCCAATTTTGACCTTATAGAAATGGTGTTCCGTCAAGTACAGGACCACCCACCCACAACCAATATGTCAAGAATAACCATCAAAGTATGACCAGGGGATAGAATTCTCAATAGTTTCAGGTATAACAGTCCTGGGGGGTGGATGGGCAGGATCATTGGGGATCATATGGTATAAGGTGGTAATATGTGAATATCTAATGTGCCAATTAGGTGGATGATATTGAAATATGGCATGGTTACGGGAAATCCAAATGCCCCATCAGATAAGGAGTGGAAGGTTATGTGGCTTGTGTGGTAGAGAGGATTGCCACCATGAATCCCAAGCAAGACATATAGATAGACCAAACCAGCTAATGTTGAGTTTGAGAATAGTATTCACATGAGTCCAGAGGGATAGGTTAACAAGGAAATGGAGAAATAAATGGTTAGTATCCTCAACATTGCCTTTGTAAAGAGAGCACCTTGAAGGTCTAATGAATGAGAATTTTTGTAGATAGACGCCTGTGGGAATATTTTTAGATAGTATACACCACATTAATAATATGTCTTTTGAAGGGCTCTTCAACTTCCAAAGGTCGCCACCACCATAGCAATTCCTGTGGTCTGTGGGCATCATATATGATAGGATATCCTTTCTTCAGAGTATATTGTCCATGTTTTGAGATATCCCAGATGAGCACGTCTTCTATATCTGTGATTTTTAGATGTGGTTCTACCAGAGTTGTAGTGTTATGGGACCATTCCTCATCCCATAGATGCTGAATGTGTAGTTCAAGGCTATTTTTCCAGGTCTGAGAGAATATGGTCGAATTGACTGGATCAACTACTTGGTCCATGTAAATATACCTGCATTATTCAAAGAGAGAATTAATTCAGGAGATAAGAGATGTGAATTAGCACAACCATACCAAGGATCACATCTTATACAGACTAGAGTGCCCGAAGCAACATTCCATGCCAAACCTGTTGTAATATGATTAATAAAATTTAATATAGCTTTCCAAATGGTTGAAATATTTGTTCTGTTCCAAAGCCCATGTTTGATCCATTCAGTCGGGTGTGATGGGAATATATATTTTTTTATAACCGCCTTCTACCATAGACTGTCAACTGATAGGATATGCTACCCCAATTTTGCAGCCAGTGCCATAGAGAAAGAGGGAAAGTCCTTTATACACCAACATCCCCACTTCTTAGGTAGTGCAATAAGATCCCATCTAACCCAAGCAAAGGTATGGCCTTCCTTCAAACCTTTCCAAAGAAATCGAAATATTTTTTTTGTATCCTCGATAGAATTCCTTTGGGTATCTAGGCCAGAGACATCCAATATACTAGGATCGATTCTAAACCCGATTTGATGAGTATAAGGCGCCCAACCCGTGAGAGCCATATGTGATACCATATGTTGAGACTCCTATCAATATTTGTTATCAACCATGTCCCATCAAAAATTCTGTAGTTGGAGGATTTAATATGAAATCCCAGGTATTTTAGTCCCTCCTCAAATCCAATGGGATTAAATGGAAACCTCTGTAGTGCAAAGTGGATTTCAGGAGGTGTACAACCTAGTGATGACAGGGTGGATTTTTTGTGGTTTCAAGTCATACCTATAGTAGTGCAGAACAATTTAAAAGCGAATTTGAATACCAATATGTCATTGAAAGATCCATTTAAGAATATAAGTACATCATCCACAAAAATAAGGTGAGATAGGATGCAGTTGTCAGTGATCTTAATTCCCTTCAACCTTCCAAGGTTCCTTTCCTCAATCAATATTATGCTCATTCCTTCCATGAAAAATAATAATATTAGGGGTGAGAGAGGGCATCCTTGATGGAGACCCCACTATGCATGGAAGAAGTTGGTAGCTGCCCCATTTATAAGAACAATAAAGGAGACCGATGTGTTGCAACACATAATCCAATTGATGAAAGTAATGGGGAATCCCAGACGTGTGAGAAGCATCCTTAGATAAAGCCATCTTGTTTGGTCAAATGCTTTAGCAAGACAAATCTTTAATATAATTCCTTTGATATGCTTAGTATGCATAGAATGGAGGCCCTCATGGGAAATTCCGATGGCCTCATGGATCTACTTGCTCTCTAGAAAGGAAATTTTCTCAGGGGAGATATGAGCATATAGGATATGTTTGAGTCTATTTGCAATAATCTTTGCCATGATATTATAGAAAAAATTTCAGAGTTAGGTCAAAAATAATTGAATGTTGAGGGGTTGTCGGATTTGGGGATGAGGGAAATAAATTTAGAGTTGAAAGCAATATACATGTGCTGAGTTGTTCTAGTCCCTTCAACTACCCCGAGAATATCATGCCCGAGTAATTCAAAAAAGGCTATGTAGAATTCAACAGACTAGCCATCAGGTCCAGGGCTCTTATCCTTTTTTAACCATTTGAGGACAACCTCTAATTGTTCCATTGTAATAGGAAGATTGAGGTCCTCGACAATGTCCCCATCCACAAATCGAGAGAAGGGTCCAACAGTTTTGATGGTTTCAACCAATGTAAACTTTTGTGGTGCTTTATAGAGATTCCTAAAGTGTGTAGATCCAAGAGTAGCCAATTGTTCGAAGGTAGAGACAGGTTTTCCATCCTTGTTATCCAATCCCCAGATTTTGTTGATGGCCTTACGACCTTTAGCATATTGCTAAAAAAAATTGGTATTGTCATCTCAAACTTTTAACCATGTAGCTCGAATTTTGAGCAGCCAATCTTCTTCCATGTCTTGAAGGATCCTAAGGTGATCCGCCTCCAATTTGATGATATATTCCTTTGATGCTATAATGGAGAAGCCACCATTTAACGGGTCCTAAAAATAAGCAATATCCGGTTCTATCTTATCTAATTCAAGATCATCATGTCTTCGGTTGGTCTTAGCCGGTTCAATATATTTCATTTTGGAAAAATGTAGTTTGTTTGCGAAGTTGTTATGAAACTAGCTCCAAAAATAGAAGAAAAGAGAGATCAATGCCTTAGAAATAAGCCACTTAGAGAAGGAAACCTCCTTTACATTACATAAATGAACAATTCTTGGATGATACAAATGAAAAAACCTCCTTTTTATATATAGGAGTCCATGGGGTCACAATATAATCCTATCCGACCTAACAATAATAATGTAAGGGCATAATAATAACAATATGGGGGTTACAGGGGTACAAAAATAACAATAAGGCGGGCTACATTAACATAATGAGGGACTCCACTAGTAATATAGGGACCTAACATGCCCCTCTCCTTCAAACAAGCATTGTCCTCAATGCTTGATTATTTCTTGATGCTTCTTTATAAAATTCTTATCCTTCCATGTGGAATATTATACAGGAAAGTTCTTCCACTGGTTGAGATACTCTAAAATTGATCTTACTTGTCAATTTCTTGTTTCTATGAATGCTTCAGAAATTATTTCGATGTGATGGTGATCTTCCTATTGGTTCATTTGATTCTGCACCAAAGTTAGGTTATCCTTTGAGAGTTGGAGAACTTGTTGTTGATGCTTGATGTGATCTTCCACTACTTCATTATCCATATTATATTTCATTTGGTCCTTCAAACCATCCAACTTAGCCTTCATTTTTTCCTTTAAACCATCTATGTCATCTTTGATTGCTTTTTGTAAGATCAAAATTTGTTGCACTTGATACCGTAATTTTGATATCTCATACTACAATTCTTCCTCTTCATGCGTCATAGTATAGCTTTCTGAGGGCCTATTGGGTATGGAATTATTTTTTGGAGGCATTCTAGAAACTAATACTGATAAAAATTCTTCAATATGCCCTTGGAATCACCTCAAAATACTTTTTAAAACAAATTTTATTCAATTAAAAAAATAAATACACACCTTTTTCTTGCTTTTGAGGAGCTCGATATTGAAATTGAATTATGTCTGTGATTTTGGATCCTCAATACCTGAAATTCGGCCCTATAGTAGCCCTATGAATCTTCTTTATAATTCCATAGGTCTAACATGATTTGGATTTTTCAAGGAGAAGTAATTCCCAATCTCCCACAATGACCTAATAATGGACTAGTTCAGTAGAGCGAAAATGTACGACATGCCACGTGTCATTGTTTCCTTCTTCGGCTCCTAAATTGATGCAAAGGAAACTAAAGTATGTGTACTTACATCCAATTTTTACATAATTCCAATCCGATGCTCAGAGATAGAGTTATGATGATTTCCCACAGTCACCTCTTTGAGATGGAATTTGGGAGCCTAAAAAAACCCTAACTTCCACAGATCATATCTCCGAAAATATTGCGAACCATGATCTTAAATTTCTACAGGAAGTTCCTCAGATTTTTTCTTCATGTGATGAAAATTTCAGCTTCTAATACTTCGTAGAAAAAAAATTACAACGAAATTCCACGATGGCCTGTTTAGGTTAAATTCAGGATCCTAAAACAAACCCTAACTTCCACAGATCATATCTCCAAATATTTTTCGAATCAAGATTTGAAATTTTTACATGAGGTTCCTAAGGATTTTTTCTTTGCTATGTAAAAATTTCAGGTTCTGAACATTCGTAGAATCAAAGTTATAGCGAAAATTCCACAGTGACTTGTTTGGAGCAGCAAAATCCTAGAATCCAAAGCTCTGATACCAAATGTTATGAAACCAACTCCAAAAATAAAAGAAAAGAGAGATCAATGCCTTATAAATAAGCCACTTCGAGGGGTAAACCTCCTTTACATTACATAAATGAACAATTCTTGGATGATACAAATGACAAAACTTCCTTTCTATATATAAGTGTCCATGGGGTCATAATATAATCCTAGCCGACTAAACAATAATAATGTAAGGGTAGAATAATAACAATATGGGGGTTACAGGGGTACACAAATAAAAATAAGGGGGGATACACTAACATAATAAGGGACTACACTAGTAATATAGGGACCTAACAAAAGTTTTTAGAGATCGATATGTTAGGGGGGATCGGTGCACTCCTCCAAGCATTATAGATCAATATGATATAAGACTCATCTTGTAAAGACACGTTGTATGAGGGGTGGATGGTGGCACAACGATGATATTCCCTTAACTATAAATAGTAAAATGGGGCACACCCTGTTCGCCAATATTCGGGCAGGGATAAACAGAGGAGTCCAGAAGCGAAGGAGGAAAAGACTGTTCAAGAAACTAGAGAGAGGAAGGCGATGGAATATGCAGTTCTGAAGGATTGAGTAGGTATTGATCATATGAGGTATAGATAACATAGATGCCACAGAAATTGTGACCAACAACAATATAAGAGCCAAAGTTCGGTATGGGGGTGGTTGAGGTGGAATATTCTCGAGAAAAACTAGTCACCCCATCAAATGGTTGTGAAAAAAATGCCGACAGGGAGCTTGGCATACCTTCATATAATTGAGGAGGGTCTGTCTAGATTTCAGTAGAGGTGTAAGAGTCTTTAGAGAAGTCGAGAATATCCTCGTCCATTTCAGTCGCCATGATAAAAAATGTAACTGTGAACCGCTATCGGTAACTGACCATGAGTGATTGCAGGACCCCAAAAAATATCCTCCTGCGACCTTAGAAAATACGACACACCATTCAGTGAGTAGGAAAGTGAAATGACATGTGAGGGAACCAAAGATAATGGTGGCTGCATTCAACCTTGCTCACCCAGAGGTCACGGGTTCAAAACCCCCAACGAGCACAATGCCATTGATCCAGATGATATATTTTTTCAAACTCGTAGTTATGTATTACCCTTTCCTAAATCTAAGCAACTGTGTTTTGGAAAGACTTTATATGTGTTCAACCAAGTAAGGTAATGGAGGGGACTATATCTCTAACTAGGTTAAATATGGAATCTAAGGTAATCTACAAGATGAATCAATACTTATTAAAATACTGAGACATTGCACCTATAGAATTAAATCTAGACAATTAATCTGGAGTTCTACCAGTGTGTCACCAAGTGTTGATGCTGCGATCAACACCCTCCAAGTTTTTTCCCACACTTGAATTTTGGAGCCTATTGAAGATCTCACAAATTTTCCCTCTATGGTTATCTCATGGTCGATTGATGTTTTGTAAAGCATTGAAGTATTATTCTCAAATTTTTAACTACTTAGTCACTTGCTAACACATGCCTAATTCTTAATGAATAAACACACTTCCTTTATGCAAGCTCGAACCCATGAATGAAATCCCTTTGTGCTTAAGACTTGCGTCCTATGCCCTTGATCTCTCTCACTCTCTCTCTCTCTTTCTTGAGCACACAAGCACACCTTGAAGCCTCAAGCTTTCATCGAAATAGAAATAAGACAATTCATTATGGCTCAAATTATTCTAAAGTTCATCCAATATCCTTTGGAGGGTTAATATAAGAAACAAAGTGGATATTCCTTGAAAATGAAGCATAGATAAAATCTACTATCAATAATGCAAGATGAAGCAATAAGGAATAAAACTCAGCATTGCCACCTCATTGTGATGTCCATGTCAGTATTTTCAAGTTATAACTTGTACAAGTGTCATCATAATTGTCAATGTGTGTCCATGTGTCATGCCACATCATGTGGAATGTGATGATGTAATTATTAAAGGGATAAGGAAAAATGTAATGTGTGGAAGTACAAGAGTCATATGTGGAATATGAGGAGTCACATGGTCATATATGGAATATGAGGAGTCACATGGTCATATATGGAAAAAATAGTTGTATTGAAATCCAAAAGCCACATAAATAAGTCCAAAGGTAATTTAGAAGTTCAAGTGTTGTTTATAAGTTCAAAGAACATATTGGAAGTCCAAGAGTCATGAGGGTAAACCAAGAGTCAAGGGGAGATGAAATGTCATTCCTCTTGTTATAAAAGCAACCACATAACTCAAGTAAAATAATTTTGGAGGCTTAAAGCTTTGGAGAGCTATTCTTGGCTTCTCTACTTGGCATAAGAGATAATAACTATTCTTTGGAGAAGCAAGAAGTGACTTAATGTTCCACTACTGGAAATAGTGCTTCATCATTGTTACTGCACACTTGGATATTTCACCTAATTGAAATTCAATGAGCCAACACATTTTCATGCATTATCAAAATTTTTTTAGGGCTATTATATGTACTAGAGAAATTGCACTATTTTAGTGGATTTGTTACTCATATTGTTGAATGTGTGTTTTATTTTCTTTAACATCGTTATATGAACTATTTTTCTAAGGAATATTTTCGTGATCTCGTGTGTCTCTTTTAGGTTAGTACTATTTCTTACTTCCAGAGACTCACTCTCGTCTCTTGCTCGTGAAGGATTCCTTTTACACATTGCAATCGTTGTTTCACAATGTCAAATTACTTGCTTATTAAATGTTTATGTATATAATATCTTATGTTATTCGTTGAATCCAAGGTGAACCTTAAGTTATGGTGGCCAAGCCGATACTCCAGATGGGGCTCCTAATACAAATGATGTGAGGTCTAATCGAGACTTCACATCGGGAGGACTTGTTGTATGTTGGTCATATCCTGCACTATATTCAAGTCAATATCCAACCCACTTTAATTTTAGAAGCAAATTTTGATGACCTTCTTGGGTTACCAGTGGATGGACCTCATATAAAAAATATTGAGAGGGACCATGAATCCCTTGATATTAATGATAAAGAGTTCGTTTTCATGTTTTACCAACATATCCATTAGTATAACATTTATTATGAATACTATAATGAGGAGACATGCAATAAATCTCATCTCCCAAGTTTGAATGAATAATTAACTTCCATACCTGAAGACATGGGTTTTTGGTTCTTTCCAAAGTATGATAAGGATATAACACCTTGTTATTTTGATGATGATTGGGAAAATGTAGTTGAGAAACCCTTGGAAATTTATATCAACATATTCCATTGGATAAACCTTGAAAATGATGAACATATGATGGCGAACCCTTTCCAATATGGGCCTTGTATTGAGAAATCTAGTTGCAATGATCCTCCATCTCCTTTTAATATGAAATTGGTGGAATTAAGCAAGGTCCCATATTAGAGAAGGATTTTATGGTAAAATTATTAATATTTATTGTTGAATTCTATATATTCAGGGTGGAAGGGACGAGCTAATGTTGTGGGCCTATTTTGTCTTCACCATTTTTTTCCATGACACATGTGCATAATTCTAGGCCATCTATTTTTACCACCTCCCACCCTTTTCATAATTCTTATACTTGTTCTCGGTTCTCTTTCATGATTGATAATAATGATAGGAGGAATGATATTTATTTACTAATATGTTGGTTGCATTGGTTATATGATTATAGTTAGCATTTTGATCCAGTGGATCAGTAAAATTCTCAAAATTTAAATTCTTAAAAAGTGCTTGAATCTGGTTCCAAAACGAATATCTCATCGCCCCAAATCCAACGCAACTCGAATTGTTCAAAACCAATATCATATGCTCCCGATATCAGTTCTGACTATTTTCCAAAACAATTAAAATTTTTGCAGTTGGCTTGCAGGTACACACAGTCATCAATATATACTCTAATTAGGTAGGTGACTGGATAGTATGATTGTGTATTTTGGATCAATGTTTGTTTGCCAAATGTCTCATTATGATTGGTCAAATTTATTATGGTTTATGATTGGTTGATTCATTTTTGAGTTGGTCCAATGGTGGAGGGCCACATGGGCCAATGGTTGGATGCTAAGTGGCCTCATGAATGTGTTGTCATATTTTGTTATGGGTTGGATCGGGCCTAATGGGGTTCAAACAGGGAACCTACTAACTGGAAATGCATATTCTTACCACTCTGCCGGAGGCGTTGCTTCCACCCCAACACACGAGACCGCAGGTCCGGGCACTGAGGGTGTGGTGTTAACCCCGACCCCAAACCTCAGATCACAAAAAAATACCACACTTTGGGTGGAAAATCATTCAACCAGTGGTAACAAAGAATAAACCATTGTGCTACGAAAATTGCAACTTGCAGTTGAAACCCAACAGAACCACCATTATTACTACAGGTCTACCACAATTTTGGAGCAGGTTATGGTTTAAATATAAACCATAACCACCGTTCATTACCATGGTTTGAGGTTGGGTTGGAGTATGATTGGCACGTTAGTTCAAACTGGCCACATATTACGGCACCAAATGCGCCACGTGGCCCCGATCCATCGGCTCATGGGGTCACCACACTTTTAAACCATTCGACAATTTGCACCCAATCCGATGCGAATCTCACTAGTGCAGGGTGAATTTTTTTCTCCACGATGGTGAAAATTGTAAGATGCATTATAGGTGGGTGTGGATTGTAGAAAAATTAGCAGAAAAATTACACTAGAACATAACTTAGTCAAATTTTGACCAAATTGAGTGCAAAAAGGGCCCAACTTGGGGGGGGGGGGGGGGGTTTGACTATTCTGGAGCCATTGGAGACAATATTTTTGCATTATGAGCACTAAACATCCATGTAAACACATGTTTTGAGCACATAATGAAAGGGGCCCAACATTGGAAGCTGGACAAGGAGATGTAGCCCAGGAGGGGTGAACTCTTTCATAATTTTTCTATTTTGTGTTTATGTTATGATATTATTGTATCTATTTTATGCTACAAAAATAAGTTAAAACACTTAATTTTTGTGCTTTTGGAACTTACCTAATTGCATAAAAAAGATAAAATTTCACTTGCAAACTTTAATCAAACCTTCAAGTTTTCTAATACAAATCACCTTTACACAATGTAACAAGCATGGTAATATGAGATGCCTTGCATATTGATCTTGCATAGCTACTATCACCATATCATGTTATCATGGTATATTATATTGAATTTAGATTATTTTCACATATTATAATAAATTCATTTTTCTATATGGTTTTGTTATTTTGATGAAAAACATGGGCAGTACAAGTATGCCCAGTGCACATGCTTCCAATAGCTGTTTTATGGTGTGTAGGGAACACATCTATGCCCCAGGATATTGCTGGAGTTCTCATCACCTCCCTGTTCGAGTACATGGATCATGCACTCTACTATGAGCTCATGTCACAGTTAGAGCCAGATGTTTCCCACCAAAAGTGGGTATGCCTAGGAGAGTTTTTCTCCTGGTCATCTTCTTCTAGCCAGCAACTAGCAACCCCTGAGAGCCACCCATAGCCGATGTGATGTGCCACTTCATCTCAAATCCTCACATCAGTTATATGTTTCCTTACCCATTTATTGAGGGAATATGTTAGAAGGTGGGAAATTCAACCCAAAATGTATGCTTTTCACCGTGAAATTGGGTGCTTATGCTTGTTTTTCATTGGGAATTTTGGGCATGGATTATTGGGTGACTTGGAATAAGGAAGGGCTTTGAACGTGGTTTTGTTCCTCCCCTTAAATGGGGGCTTAATCCTCAATCCTAGTCCCGTGGGATCTTCTCTAATGGCCTTTAGGCTTGAGGAAGAGCACTACTTGGGAAACCCCAATTTTGATAGCGTGGTTAATTTTCCTATTCCACATTTTTCACTCCCATCCACACATTATGAGACCCTTTTCATCATTTTCTTTATTCACATCCTCATGAAAATTGGGACCAAAAGGAATTGGCACACCCCATCCCCTTGTCCACATATTTGGGTTGGGCCTAGAAATGTTTCCTTGAAGATTTATATAGCTAAAATAAAGATAAAAAAATATCACGGCCACAAGCAAGAAACAAAAGAAAATAATATTATAAAGTGAAAAAGATGTTTGAGACATTTAATAAAGCTTGTGAGAAAAAAAAAAATTAGCTCTATCCCTTATCATGGCGATTTCCCTGGTTCCTAGGGTTCATGGGGTCCTCTCACATCATTAAGGAACCCATGCATGTCCCAACATATGGTGGGCGAGAACTGCCCCACCCGAAATAGGTAATAGTTGCTATACAATGTTCACAACATGCTCTCATTTCCTGTAACCCTGAGAAATAGTGTAAAGAAAAATCAAGAAAATGCAAAAGGAAAATAAAATAGGGGTGGAAAAACAAAGGCTGGGGTATCTCATGTATCAAAAATTTATCCCTCCCACATCTATATACCAAATATGTGAACATCCCTCATCATTTCTATCCTTGTATCCATGTCATATGGCCTTGAGACACTTGTTTCCTATCCATTTCATCATCATTCACATGGCACCTATTAAATGAAGGATGTACTAGGGACTTGTATTTCCATTTATGTGATGGGGAAACCTAATAGGATTTTATATTAAAAACTCATATCTAGGGGCGTAATACTATTACGATATCAAATTCCTAAATTCGGAAGAGAAGCCCCATATGAAGTCTCAATATGCCCTTTAATAACAAGCTTGGTTAACTTAGATGCACTAATAAATTATTGTACATGATTGTGAGGATGCAATAATGGAAATTATGTGTGATTGGTAGGTGGTTTCATCATGGGATATGAAACTTAATTGGGGCCTATGTCTACTAGAGGGTCATATGACACCCTCTAGGTGAAGTGTTGAGATCCATGGGACTCCTGTACTTGTAGAGTGTCATTACTTCATTCCATGGGAACCTACACCACCACAACACTCTACACTTTTCCCATTATTATTCACAAGATGATGCACTTGGACCAACATTCCCCAGTTGACTTAGAAGTATCCACATGGTTTGGTAGCTAATCTAAGGCCCATATGCATTTTTTCTCACCCTTAGAGACATGGGACGACTAGCACCAATCTCTAACCACTCAATGATGGAGTAAATTTAGGCTATTCTATCACCAGGAAACCCATGAGATCCATTTTGTGCCCCAAACATAAAATTGGGGCCCATTTGATGATTTGCATGGATTTCTAGGGGCCAACCTATAGTAGATGATTTATGGACCATTTTGACTCACTTTGGAATATAAAGAGATCAACACATGCCTCTAAGAGGCCCACACAATGATTACGTCAATATTTTGACCCTCTTGTGGGTTTATCTTTATGATTTTTCATTGGCTATGTTGTTGGATTGTAACCACAGTTATTTTTTCCCCTCCATTTCACAACTAACAGGGGCTTTAGGATAAAATTAGACTTGATTGGAAATGTATAAATATGATAGACCACATTTAGTATCTCATCATCATCACTCTTGGATTCGATATTTTCACACTTGTTTATTTGGCTATTGGAGACTCTTGTGGATGCATTTCAATGTATGGTACCAATTCACATTTCTTGTTTGGAGCTATTTCTTGAGTACTGGAAGGATATATTGCATGTCATCTTGTAAGTGCCTTATGTTGATGCAACTTTTCTCTTGAAATTTTTTAATGTATGGAATGAATATCTATATAATGTGCTAATTGTGCCCTAATTATTGAAAATTAATTTTGAAAGGATTTCTAGTAGAGTCTTGCATGTGTTTTTCAATGTATGGCATGTAATGAATGTTCATAATGGAGGAAAATCTTTGAACTTGCCATGAATTTCATTATTTTTTGAACTGGGTAAATTCTTAAACTTGGTACCTAGGTAATCATTTTTAAGACTCCTTAATAGAGAAGAGTTAGTTCATCTTGAACATCGTAAGACTCCATATGCCAAAAGGACAAGGAACTAGTCCAAATCTTTGGTGGTCAAATTTTTTTCTTCTCCATAAGTTCTCTCACCAAAAATTCGGTCCTCTTAAGGTAGGATGGTCAACTAGGGCTTAGTACGATATTCTTAGGGAGAAATTTTTGTGGGAAAATAAAAGCCTAAATATAAAGTATTTTTTCTTGGCTTTAAGACCTCCAAGTTTGGTGGGCATCCACTTAATTTTTATCCATAAAATTTCAAGCCCTAGGCGCAACTCTAGGAAGGAAACCCTAACTAGAATTTTCTCAACTTGGGGACTTCTTTGAGGGTTGTATGAAATTATTACTTGGTGAAGTACATAATGAGAATCCACTTCTCCTTGTTGCATTGATCTTGGGAGTACCATCATCCATGATTATTAACAGAACCCTAGATACTGCACAATTAATTTCTATGCCTTTCATAGGGAGTGAAATACCTTTTGAAGAATTATATCATGACCTTGAGTGTTCCTTGAGAAGTCCTAATCCACGACCTTGCACCTTAAACCACACAATATCTATCAAAGGTGATTATTATTCTCCTGAGTCTCCTCCCACCGGTGAAAATATGTAAAGAGTAGGGGACATTGGCTGTGGTAATAGTGGGACATTTTCCCATTGTTAGCACTTAGTCTAGCTTTTTTTCCGTAAAGAGAAGGGGGGATTTACCTCCCTAGAGCCTGCTATATTTTGTGGTAACACTTATCTTTTCCATAAACTTGGGAATGTAATAAATAACTATAGGAGCAGTCAAATCAAGGCCGATTAACAAAAGATGCAGAATAAATGAAAGTACCCTCAAGAAAACAATCAAAGAAGACCTTTCTCTACAAAAATATCATCAACCACCAGGTACACGAATTATTTTTATGGCTATTTTTATTCATGTAATAGGTTTGGCCATAAAGAAATTTATTGCAAAACCTATGAAAAAAATAATATCAGTGGATTGGGAAATTTATATGAGTATAATAGCACGAGAAGACATTAGTTTCTTCCTCCCTTTCTAAGTCACATAAGGTGCTATATATGTGACAATATTGGTCACATGGAAAAACATTGAAATTTTCCCATTTCTTTGAATCAATCTAGAAAAATGGAGGAGAAAAATCATAGCAGATTATAAAAGAAAGTAGAAGGAGATGCACATATCTAAAGGAAACCCATCAAAGTTTGGAATAATAAGAAAGAGAAGCATGCGACTTTAATGAAAAATTGAAGTCAACATGGATTTAGGGGTAGCTTCTCATGGAAAAAAATAATCTAGTCAATGTTAGAGTAACAATCACGTGGTGTGTTCATCAAGAGGAGAGGAGCCCCAAGAGGTTCTTGTAAGAGATAAAATATATGATGAGACCAAATTTACACATGAGGTGTGGAAAATAATTGGTGCTATACTTGTGGTTAGCATAAGAATTGAAGATAATCCATAGCAAAAACAAATGATTTAACTGGTGATGGAACTACCACATTTGGTGTCCTTGATAAAAGGTTAATAGTTGAACGTATAAAGGTTGTTACAGTTGGAGAAAACCATAATCGAATTACTAAGGGCTTGAAAATATACTAAAGCAATTTTTTTTTTGAACTCAAGGATTTTTCAAAGGAGGTGAATTAGCATATGATGGTGCAGTCAGTGCTGGGAATAACTATGACATAGGAAATATGATTGGAGAGGCTATGATAAAAGTTTGAAGGAACACTTTTTTACAGTATATTTTCAACACCTATTCAAGGAAAGTGGTACGAGAGTAGTGTGAAAACTATTCTTAATCATATAATGGAGTGTAACCATAATTAAGAGGATTAATTAGATGGTTTGGATTATTATTCCCTTATGATGCATGATGGCATTATAATTTGTGTTGAATTTAGTCGAGAGTCGTATATATTGGTTTATGGTTTACAAGATGAGCAGGAAGCATAAAAAGATGTGATAATGATATTGTAGAGGAAAACTTGCTTGCATAAGTAAATGGAGTGAATGTTGATAAATATAAAGAAGTGTGCAATGATGAGTAAGTATTAGCACACTCTCCACATGGTACAAAATCCTTTGTAGGATACCTACCCCAAAATATTACCAAGGAATATTTAACAAGTATTTGTGAAAAACATGGAGGGGTTATAGAAAAGTAGAAGGAAAGCAAGTTAGAATTTTCATTTTTTACTCTAGAAAGATTAAGAGGTGCCTTGGAAAGGGCACCATTGTACAAGAAGGCCATGCAGGCCAAAAAGATTCAATGGCTTGGTCTAAAGCTCAGTCCACCCTTGCTACTAGGGTTGAGTGATGGGAAGGACCAAGATGAGAAGAATAGAGAATGGGAAGAAGAAGAAAAGAATGATGGGTTTTACCCTCTTGAGGGGACTCCCACACTTCTTCCTTGGGAAGTTAGAGGGTCCATCAAGGCTTTAAAGGAAATGCAGAAGGAGGATTAGTTGCTCAGAGGATGAGCAACCATTTATTAGGGGGGTGATGATGAGCTCCAACATTAGGTACATTTGGAGGGGTTATTCACCTTTTTGCCTTATTAAATATATTTTCTTTATTTTTTATTATATTATGGTCTTATGATGCTAGTGTAGGTGGTGATTGAGGCCTAACATACTTCGAGTAGCTAAGATAAGATTAAATGTAGGAAAATCATGAAGATATGGAATTTTTGTGAAGATTTTTTCATAAAGACTTAGAGTAGACAACAATGAGATATTCTAGGTGGTTTTCCACCCTCCTTAACTCCCAAAGGAAGCCATGAGATCCTCAAGATTCCCTCCAACAATTCAAAATCAAAGGCACCCAACCAAACTCAAGACCAAGTGCACTCAAGCCATACTTCACTTGGAGTCAAGTGGACTCATCACTTATTTTCTAGGGAGCTGTTGGTAGCTACCCTTTAGGTTAAATAGAGCTGAGCAAGAGCTCATTAGGATTCAGATTTTTGAGAAAGCCATTAGGCTATTTTCTATTGTAATTATTTTTTCAAGACTTTTATATTGATGTAATGAGATTCTCTTTTGAAATGAAATGAGTATTCAAACTTTTCCTTACTGATCTAGTTCCAGAGAGCTAGGCTTGTGGGTTAGGTCCCAATCCATGTGCCTCAGCGTCTCTTGTGTAATCATTCTTTCCTTTCATGTCATTCAACTAGTTTTTCTTATGAACAATTAGCTAGTTTGTTGGTATTTTCATTGATTGTTTTAGTTTTCTTCCATTTGTTTTTTGCTGTATATTTAATCTGCTTACATGAGTGGTAGAATAGGTGATAAACTCCATAAATTTGTGAGTCAAGCCTCCCCCTCTCACCTCTGTCAATAGAACTTGAGGAGGGTAGACCTTACCCACAAACAAAAAATTCTTTTTAGTTTATGATTTATTGGAATATATGAGATTAGTTGCTATAATTCCATGAACATGTTGAATATGTTGTGGTAGATCTCTGTTTCTAGATTAGGATAGATTTTCTTTACAAATTCAAGTCTTATTTTCCACAATATTTATCATGAATTTGTCCATATTTATTGCATGAATAAGTAATTTGATTTCAGGAATAGGTATCAAATCCAAGGATAAGTTCACCAGCATCTCCAGCTTCATCTCTTATCTCCCTTCAACCCTATGTTCATCAAAATCACCATAAGCCCTGTTTTCGAATTTTCCATCCCTACACCATGAGCAAGCCCTAGGGGTGCAAGACATGCCTCCCAAGAGGCCCTGATCATGGCCAAGGGGTGGGCCACCCCAAAATCATCCTAATCCACCTTCACACCACCTTTCCTAACCTTTTTCCACCTCCTTTTGCCCTCGACCTGTTTCCTATAGAAATTCAGGACTTGCTTGTAGCACTACAGGAAACCTGTAGCAGCACTTGGAACAACACTTGTGGGCCCCTAATTGAGCCTAGAAACCTCCATGGTGACCTTCTAAACCTGCAAGAATGACTCATACACCTCCAAACTTTCCCCCATGTGTTCAAGCCTTCCATCAACCACCTTAGCACTTTCTTTTGCTAGTTGCAAAACAACACATTTTCAAGCATAGTTAGGTCATGAATAGTTACATGAATAAAATAATGATAGATAGAGAATAGGTTTAGTAGAGTATGTTTAGCCATTTGGCCCAACTAAGTATGATTACAATATTTTCTTTCATGCCATTTCATTTCAACAATTTACTTCATGCAAGGTACCTAGGTTGCTTTTACAATTCTTATGATAGTTTAATAAGTAGATTTATTTCATTGTAGAATAGTTAGATGTACTTGGTTGCTATGGTATAATTCTATACTTAATGATAGTGCCATGGCTTTGAATCATTTGTAGCCCTAGGCGTAATTCTAGAAGTGTGACAGACTTCACCTAGAAACCATAGAAGTAACACCCTTTCATAGAGCTTAAAAGAGGATGACATGAGTAGAATGCATCTGCTATGTATAAAGCAATATCACCTCAAATTTTGTATGAACCCCGAGTTGATAAAATAAAGTAGGGAAGCCTATGGGAGATACAGAATTCTTGGTGCATACCAAGGGCTCACCAATGCTTTCACAGACAACCCTTTTCACACAATATAATTTTCAATAATAATTTCAAGGATTGTAGGAACTTACCTCTAGGGCCTTTGAAAAACCTCCTTTCGTTTTCAGAATATGACACAAGTATAAATATGAATCATGGGATCACAATCGTTCCCTTTGTGTTCTAAGTAATTTTTATGCTCTGAGTGGTTTATTTTTGTCTTTTCCTTTGTCGTGTCTATGTATAGATTGGATCCCGGGTTTGAGGAATAATTGCAAAAAATTGGTTTAGGATACATAATTCAGAGTAAAATGACAACCACCAGACCAGAGATGACCCTGCTGTGCAGGAGGTGCCTGTGGTAGAGACCCCTGTGCCATATAAAACAACGAAGGGACACACATCTGGAATGCGCAAGTCCCCGAGAGAAAATACCCTCAGACCTCGCCATTCTGTCGAAATGAAGATGAATAAACCCATGTCTGAACTCTCGAATAAGGGGATGATGATGTAGTGGAAGTAGCACCATTCTCGCGGCTGCCTGGTTACATCGCACCGCTCAAATATACAGTGAAAGTGCCAAAGGAATTGGATAAGGTGCATGCAGGTATCCAAGTGCCCCCTAATCCCAGATAATGTCCCAATACAGGGGAACATGCTGGAAAAAATCCCTTAGTTGCGCTTCGATGACTGGGACATCGTAGACGTGGAGAAATTTATAGAGCTCGTGCTAGAGCTTTATCTTGATCCAGTTCCATATGCAGGAGGTCTGGTGCACCTTGAGCCTAAGAGAGAAATACTAGGTTTGCACAAGGCATGCTTCCTCAATCTTTTGCATATCCCCCATTTTGGGAGTAACCCCGTTAATGATATCTGCGTCAGGAAATTATTTCCCTTGGTGCATGATGATGCACATTGGTTGGGAGATTGCATCCCATTTGACGCAAATATAATTCACAAAATCACCAGATTTCAAAACAAGGGGGCCGATCCTATGGCCGATTTCAGAGGGAAAGCGCAGGAGAAAGTGCTGGCAGACAAAATCAAGAAGAAATATGATGTTACGTGAAAATATTGGGGATTTGTGTTAGAATAAATTAATGACATGGTAGTCCATTTTGGCATGGTAATCTTGGCTTGAAAACTAATGCACACGTGTAGGCCAAAGGAAGTGCCTGCGCATGTGATTGTGTTCACTGGGGGATGCGAAAAATGATTCATATACAACTGGGTCTTATAATGTGCAAGCTTATACCAGGCGGTATAGTCAAAGTTGTACTTGTCTCCCACCCTTTATGCACAATACAAGATGGTAGATAACTTTAAAGCTACCTTTCATAATATCCACATCTGTGCGAAGGGCGTTGTGGAGGGTGTATAGTATGAGTTGCCTTACTTGGTGTCTGAGGACAATTTGATCAGGGTCATAAGGGGTTGGCCGCCAGCCTAGTTGACTCCACCAACTCAGTGAGGACCACAATTTACATTTAAGCTTAATTTATGTCCAAAATTGGGGTAAAACCGCTTTTACTACATCTGTGCAGCGTGCACATACAAACATATAAGAAAGGTCACTAGAACTTGTGCCTCAGGGGACCCCACTCCAACAAGACCCCTCCAACCAAAGAAGTTTACATAGAGACTAAGAACCTATGCTAAATTACCACCAAGTTTTTGTAGACCATTTGAGATACTAGCTAGTTTTGGGTCGATATCCTACTAGCTAGCATTGCTAATTCATATAAAAATGCATAATTTTTTTCATGTCTTTATTGAAAAAATATGTTTATGAAATTTCTCATGTGATTGATTGGAATGTGGTATAGATGGAACTGGAAGGATATTTATAGGCCGAACTAGTACAAATTTTGGATTGGAGAGAAACCATTCTCTGGAATGAAGCCATCACCCAGTTTAAAGTGTATGGAAGCACTTCACCCCAAAGGATCAGGCTACCTGGGAGATGGAGGATAAAATGCATAAAGAATTTCCGACTTTTTTCCATGAGAAAGGGAATTGAATGAAAAATCTAAGGACAATGTTGATTTTGAGAGGGGGAACATGTGAGACCCTTATGTTTTTATTTTTATCTTTTAAGAAATTTGTATTATTGTGAACTTAATGGCTATGAAAGCGAGTATTGAAATTATTGATTATGTAAGTAAGTTTTAATTTATTAAATTAATAAATGAGTTGCTTGGGAATATTCAAGAAAGACCACTTGAGTATCAAATATTTATTTCCATTTATAAAAAAATGTTAGTGGTTAAGTCCACATGGTGGACCTTCCCAAAATTTCTCCTAAAATCCCAAGGAGAAAGCTACTAAATAAATTAATGTATGTGACGGAAATATTATGCTAAACATTTATCTAGAAAGAAATGATAATTTGGGTGAAAATCATAATAAATCACAGTGGGAGAGAAAGACATGCTTGAAAGAAAAATAAAGACTTTTTCTTAATTTAAAATAAAAAACCTAGGTAACTAAGGGATGCAAACACATAAAGCGGGACATTGCTAAGGAAAATTTTGTTGGGAAGATTTATAACAAAAAATGATCCGAATTTTATGCAGGAACGCAATAGAATAGATAAATAACCATAAACATAGAGATGAAATGGAAATAATGCTTCATTTCATTAATAAAATAATGATTGAAATATGCTTACAGACATAATGGAAATAAAATAGCTAGGGTGCTGGTAGCGAATCTCTGAGAAGAGATGTGGCTGCTACAGACCTCAGAACTATGTTACAATGAGGCTCTAGGGCCTATTTATTATTGAGAAATAATGGAGAAACTGAAACGTCTGAAAACCTAACCCTAGGAGATGAAGCACCAAAGCTATGGGTCCCGTTTGGGTAAATTGGTGTTTCAACTTCCCGGGGACGTAACTTTGGCATCCGATATCCGTTTGACGCACTCAATAGCTCGTTAGAAAGATATATATGAGGAGTACAACTTTCAATGTGATAAAAATTAGTCTATGGACCCATGTTGCTCTCGATTTTCGCAAAAAACGCCGTTTAGGGCCTCCAAAACGACTCCGGAAGTTCAGGACCTGAAAAAATGCTAAAAATAGTAAGTTGTGCTACAACTTAAAAATTGAATGGACTGATGGTGGGGGTTCAAATGGAATATATGGGTGGCCACCAATATCCACCTGGATCATTGATGCCCCAAAACGGCTCTGGGAGTGTAGGACCTGAAAACTTGCTAAAAATAGTAAGTGGTGCTGAATGTGAAAAACTGCAAGAATTGATGGTGCGGGTCCAAATGGAATAGGTGGGTGGCCACCGATATCCACCTAGATCATTCCTCCCTCCTTAGGAATAAATGGTCCCCATTGCGTTGAGATCCTCCATGAGATGAGACAAATTATGTTGAACTGGTTTTTAGATTTGTCAAAGATGTCATGGACCTGCGGGCGGACATGATGGATGCATTTAGTAATTTTGGGTTCTTTATCAGCCTCAAATAGTACATGTGTGGATTTTGTATGTGTAGTTGCAAGAGGTATGGCAACATCAGGCGGCAGTGCTTGTCCTGACGGTGTAGAGGAACCTCTGTGAGTGAGGAGAAAATGTCCTCGTATTCCTCCATGACTTTTTCCATCTGTTGCAGCCGTGTAGGGGAGCCCTGTTTTGAGGTTGTGGCCACAATATTCTTCTTTCCCTATGAGTGAGTTGTAATGAAATTAAATTTCCTGGTTTGGGAAACAATATTACTGCGTTGTTTTACAGTATTCAAAGAGATGACAGGAGGAGGTACTACCTCCAGTATCCTGTACAAGTTATTTCCCAAAGTAATAATAACAACACGAGGCCTAGACTCATACAAAGCATGTTGCCTCCACAAGTATGGTTGGCCCAATAATACATCAGCTACATTAAGAGGAGCAACATCACATAATGCCTCATCTGTGAATGGCTTGATGCTGTACGGAAGGCGACACTATTGGCAGATGCAGATATCTCTCTCTGGTGAAGCCACCCGATGGTATACGATTGCGGGTGAGCTATAGTCTGTAGGCCTAGCCGCTTCACGATCTCTGGTGAAATGAGGTTCTTTTGGCTTCCGCTATCGACAAGGAACTGCAGTGGAGAACCCTTCACCCACATCTACGAATGGAAGAGGCGCCCCCCCTCCTTTGGATCCTCGGGATCCTCCCTTTGGATCTTGGTGGTGGCAACAATGGCACTGGGATCCACATCAATGATTTTATTCCCTTTGTCATTTCCTTTGTCTAGTTATGACTCAGGATCAGAAAATGTATCTGATTCGGGTGCCTTTAGTTCGGCCACCAATTACTGTTTGGCCTGACACTAATTTGTGCTATGAGTGGGGCTATTATGAAATTCACACCACTTCCCCGTGTCCTTCTTTGGATTTGTGATATTTTTCTGAGTCGCCCCGATTTGTCCTTTCCCCTTGTTCTGCGGTTCGAGGGCACCTTTCCCTGGCTTCGGATTCATAGATCCAAAGTCTCGCTTCTTCTGCTTAAATTTCTGCTCGATCTTGGCGGCATAGCGATATGCCATGCCAAGCGATGTAATGTCGAGGAACTCCATTTCCTCCTGAACGTGTTTGTGCAGACAACGACGGTACTTGAGAAACAAATGTCTCTCTGAATCTTTAAAACCCAACTTTGTGCCCAAGGTATGGAAAAAATTCATCAGTTCATGCACATCTTGATCCCTTTGCTGCCGCAACGTGGTCCATTGGATGTATTTGTCCTCATAGCTCCCGAAGGGGTAATATTGTTCCTTGATGCCGTCTCGAAATGAATTCCAAGTGGGTGTGGCCGAGAGCAGAGAGGGTTCCCCTTCATCTTCTTGCTCACAGTAGGTTTCCCAACAGTATTTGACATGGGGGGAGGCTTTGAGGAGTGTAAAAATAATATTTTCTCGATTAGAGAAATCATGAACCAAGAAATACCCTTCTAGCAAATTCAACCATCTATCTACAATGTCTGCATCTATTTGGCCTTCAAATACAAGAATGTCAAATTTTACCTGTACCTTGAAGGGAGTGGCACCTCCAGAGTGGTTGTTGGATGCAGATGTGTCGTAGGTGGGCAGTCGTTGAAGGATCTAAGCAAAGTTATCCATCATCACGTTCCTTTGTTTCTCGTTGGCCTCCTTGAGCAATATTTTGATAGGATCGCCTGCTCCCTCATATTTCTTTTCTTCCACTATGGGAGGTCATCGCGGTTTGCGAGGCTGATCTTGCAAGGGTTCAAATGGAATAGGTGGGTGGCCACCGATATCCACATGGATCAAAACAACTTAGGAAAAAAATAACATTGTTCATTCCTAGAGCCAAGAAATTCTAATATGGGGGGGAATTCTTGGCAACAATTCATTAGTTGGGTCGAACGTGCTTTGTTCTCGAGTATTCCCAAATGAACAGTTATGGTTACAAGTTTGTTATTTTATTTCTTACATGTTGAATTATATGCTAGTTTAAGAGTGTTAGTATGAATCTTTCGTCGTAAAAGATCACTTTAGCTACGCATAACAAATAGCCCTAACATCGATTATGGCTGCAAAATATCTTTAAGTCTGCTGCACAAATTCAGATCTAAGCACAAAAAGACATTAAGCAGATAAAATATGATATGGCTCCATGCATCCAATAGACAAGACAAGAGCAAAGTGTTTAAAAGAATGATTTATATTATATTAAAGAATGGGTCACCTGAGAGGAAAACAAGAAAGGTGTTTTCCGGTTCTCCTCAGTGGGATGGGTTCTTGGAAGTCCCAAGTGTTTCAGATCTAAAATTCCTCTCTCTTATTGGTGTAGAAAAACAAACATGGAACTCAATGGGAATTCATAAAGAAAAATGGAAAATGGTGACCAAGAGTAGATCCAGAGTGATCTAATGCAATGAAGGTGACTAATGAATGGCGAAAACCCTTCTATTTATAACAAAATATTGGGGTGTTCTAGAACTCGGTGCATGAATAAAATATTATTAATCAAATTCTAGAATCACCCTTTAGGAATATTTTATTATATTTGTTGGAGGGAAAAGGTCTTTTGACTTGGGTCAATTCTTTTATTTATAAACAATAAATAAATAAATGATTTATTTATTATTTTAGGGACATGATGGGAATATAATTAAATAAATAATGATTTATTTAATTATTTAAAAATGATATAGTCAAATTTAACTAGGAATATTATTTAAATAATGATTTGAATAACTTATTCCTAGGAAATACTTAAATAAATAATGATTTATTTAATTAATTTCCTTGTTTTTGGTTAAATATGACCAGGAAATATAGATAAATGTTATTTTATATGGTGAAAGCAATTTTACTTAGAGTAAAATTGGTCTTACATGGTGTACTTGGGTTCATCTAATGATAATGAATTAGATGACCAAAAAAATGGTGTAACAGATTGCCCCCTAACGTACGAGTGTTAGGAGAAAATCGTATGACCGAAGTACGTTGTAAGAACTCAATCACTAGGCGTCAAGAGGGAAGTGAGAGAGAGGAATGTAAGTAGTCTAATGTGCTAAAGGACTAGACCCTGAGGAGACGAGACTTACAGGTGCAACAAGTCTCTAGGTGATGAAGTAGTACCAGTATGAAAGGCGGCGGGGGAGGCATACCTATGCCCGCCGATACAATAGTACAAAGAATAAGGCGCCTGGAAAACCACGGAACGCAAGGATGAAGCATATGCTAGCCTCAACATGAGCCAGATAAATAAAATGATGAATCCCACATACATGCGATGCCTGGAATAACCGTCAGGACTTATACAAGAAGATTTTAGTACATGAGATACAAATATACCCAAATGCCCCCTACACACGGGGAAGGGCTCACAACATCTAACTGATATATGCAAATCGAAGAGGCGCTGCAAGCGGTTGAGGCTGGTATCATCAAATGAGAGGAGCTGCATCAAGGGAGGAAATAAAAAAGTGATTCGGGCATGTGGGGGGCTACTTGCAGGGCCACCCCCTCATGAGGGTTGAGACGTCTCACACATGCCCAGGAATCACCAATAGCTGCTGCTGCATCACTGGATCATTAAGTGTATAGATCACGATCATGCCGAGAAGAGCTCGAACCAAGGTACACTGCCCCCTAGACCTGGCTTCTGGAGTAAATGAGCTGATGTTGACAGAAGTAGGTCCGCCATAGGTGAGGCAATAGGGGAACCCCAACTAAGGCACGAGGGAAAAGAGTAGAGCGACGAACGGAGAGACACTAATGATGATGACGGAATGAGGGATATGGAGGAGCGGTTGGACAACTTCCCTTGTTAGAGCGTAAAGGGCATGAATAGCTTGGCAACGACTAACATAATATCAGGAGGAATAGGGGACAAGGGTGCGGAAGGTCATAATGTGCGGCATGAGAGAGGGATCAAGCAAGACAGGAGGGAGGACTATAGCGGGGTACAAAGGGACTCGGAATAGGCTCCATGAATGTGATGATGAATCGACTGAGATGCTCTAAACAAGGGCGACTCGATGGTGCTGCCTCATAGTAAGTGTCTAGTGGGGAACCATAAAATCATGAGTACAATAGGGTAGCTCATGACGAAAATCAACACTAACGAAGATGAGTAAGAAGGCAAAGTGGTGCCTCGAGTACAAGTGTCGTAAGTGAAGAAATTCGATTTTGAGAAGAGGTGAATAGATCCTTCATGGATGAAATGTGTCCTGGTGAAGTATCAAAACATAGAAAACTGACAAACACCCATTTGAGTGCTCGGTGAGAGCTTTCCAACGGTGTGGACGGTTTGTCAAACAGGGCTACGGTTTGGTCGCAGCGGGCGAAAGAAAAAACAGGGGTTTTCTTCGAATAGGGCGTTTTCCCTCCAAAATCATTCATTTTCTTGTGTAGCTGTGGTGAATGTGGAGAGGTAAGAAGGCCCTAAATCTTGTGGCGATCGTAGCGGACAAATCGACCGTTGGAATTGTGATTCATCAGTTGCAGGTAAGAGGCCTAATCCTAAGCTTTGTTTTTGATGGATTCAAATTGAAGATTAGGGCTTTAATTCTCATTAACTACCCCTACTTTATCATTATGGTCGGGTCGCACGTTTTGGGGCAAAAGCTGCGACCTGGGACGCAGGTTTTGGCCTAAAAAGTGCGACCTGGCCCAAGTTTTTCCCAAAAAGTGCGTCCTGTTAGATGTGGGGGGTTTTAGTGCTGTCATGTGCTGAGATGCTATTTTGGTGTAAGTTAATGCAGTTTTGTTGATCTGGAGGCTGACAAAAATGATGTTTTTGTGTAGATATGGTAGATATATGGATCAAGTGGAGAGAGAGAGACTTAGGTACATTACAGACGGAAATCCAGGCGGATCAGGGTGTCCGTCGTGCATTGGCTAGGTATGGGGTTCTGAAATTTTTGGAGAACTCTTTGATGAGGGATGGAGAGCCCTTGTTGGCCTGGATTATCAGTTATTGGGATCCAAATCATGAGGCATTTGTAGTGTAGGGGCATAGGATCGAGCTGACGGTCCAAGATTTGTATTTCATGACTGGTCTCCCACCATTAGGGATGGTGGGAAATACACAGCCAGTGTTACCACGGGGGCGTAACATTATGGAGTTTGTTGAGCGGCATTGTCGACTAGGTGTCCAAGTCAAAGGGACTCAGATATCCATTGGTGATCTAGAGAGGTTGGAGACCCGGGCATTGGCCGCAGCAGTGTTGCGGATCTTGGGTAGCGAGGCGTTCCATCACATCACTGGAGGGCAGATGATGATTGTGGAGAGTGTGCTGAGTGGGACCTACTATGGGTGGGCCCAGATGATGTTGGTGTCGGTGAAAAAACAACTGTCGTTATGCAAGCGACAAGTGAATCATGATTGTGCCTATGGGACTGTTTTGTGTTCTTTCTTATTTGAGAAGATCTCGACCTTGCGACCTCGTATATAGTTACCTGATGGAGGTCTGAGAGAGCCTCGGATGCGTCGATGGGGACGATTATTGGGTAGAGGAGGAGGAGGGGCAGTCGGACGGGTGTTCCGACCAGAGTTCTTCCCCCATTGGGATCAGATGCCACTATACATAGACGACTATCCCTATAGTGGGATGAGTTATTGGGGAGATTCGGACTTGCCGCTTCCGCTTGGTCGAGTATGGGGGCCCGATGGTAAGTGAAAAGCAACTAATATGTTATGTGCATTTTAGAGTTTGTGACTAGTATGCATGGTACTAATTGTTATATATTTTGGATTTCAGATATAGCTCCGGTGAAACCGGTCGGATATATGGGGCGACCGGCAGCAGCAGGAGCTACAGGTGCGAGTGGATCAAGGATAGCATAGAACGAGGATATGGCCGCTCTGGTGGAGGACATCCGTCGTAGATGTGGGGGGTTGCTGACCGGTGTGTTGAAGCATGGTTGGCAGGATTTAGATGACCAGTACATAGAGTTATGTATTGGGATACCCTCAGAGTGGCGAGGTATCATGCGTCGCATGGCGATGGCCGATCAGATTGTGCATGATCTATGAGCTACGGGAGTAGAGCCATTGGCTAGGGATCCTCCGGAGAGTGATTAGATGTAGGGAAAATGGTGCCCCCTAGTGTTTTTGTAGGGGCAAGTGGTGCCCCCCATTTTGTAGTTTTTCTTTTTGTACCATGCTATGGGCATGTGATATGTTTTAGAGCAGATGGACTCTCAAAACACATGTTATATGATATATATGATTTATGGATATTTTGTGGATAATGTGAAATTTTATTGTCTTGTGTGTGATAAATGCCAGTCTAGAACATGATTTGCAATTTGATCGACGTAGTGATTTTGATGTCGAGGGATATGGTGGAAAGTAATAGATGTAAATGCATGTATCAAAAGTTTCACATGTAAGTATTGTCTAAACATGAGAGGGTTATGGACACGATAGACACCATTAAGTTGTAGGACAAGAAGCAGGGAATCTAAATGAACATGCAGATGGAGGATGTGATGAGAGAGGGCATCGGCTAAGAGATCATGCACGGCATCATATTCGGCCTGAGTATTGGTGGCATTACCAATGCAAACCCCATTTGCAAGAACCAGGGTATGCAAGGGGGTAAATATGGCCCATGCTGCCGAAGTGAGATTCCGGGAAGAGCGACTTGCCCCATCGGCATAACGAAGATAATGGGGGGAGGAGGGGGCCGGTGTAATAGTGTCGCGGGACAACAACGGGGAGGGATGAGAAAAATAATGGCAGCGTGAGTAGAGGATAGACATCCACGGATGACTATGGGAGGGAGCAGTCTGGGTAGGAAGTCTAGGACTCATAGATAGACGAGAGGGAGATGAATGAGAACTATGGGATGAAGAGTGGGAACTCAGGCTGCGAAGAACATCGAAGATATGGATGGTAGGATCGTGAGTATGGGAGGGAATGGAAGGGTCAAGGGGACCATACGACGTTGCAAAGTGACCGAAGTCAACAATATGGGAAGAGAGGTGCAAATATGGGTCATCATGAGGAATCACAGAAGAACAGGTAAAAAGATGGTCAAAACATGAAGAGCTTGAGAATGTGTCTGAAGGAGGATTAAGCAGAACAGATGGAGTGGATTCGGAGGGAATGTACTTATATGGCTGCGCAGATGATGATAGGTATAGGAGGGGAGCAGCAGATTTAGACATTTCAACATCAGGGGGAGGAATGTCAATGGTAGCAGGAGGGTCCTTGAGTAGACCTGACGCATATTGAGCAAGGATGGGAGAGGCGGATTGATTTTGTTCAATTTCGTACTCGTGAATGACCTCTAAAGAGGCTCGGTAATGCGTGAGGTGAGGAAAATGGTGAGAATAATGGCCATGGACACTACACAGAGCATAGGGTTTGTTGGTGCGAAGAGTCTTTGGGTTCTTGGCCACGGATGAGGAAGAAACAGAGGGTTCAGGGATCGTAGATTTAGGGAACGCGACTTTAACCATGGGTTGGATACGGGGCAACTCAGGGAAAGTGTGGGTGGGATGAACGATACCATCACACAAGGCACAAGGCTTGGTGGGTGGGGGAGGGGTAGGGTCAGGTGCGATGGCCTTGTCATTGGATGCCCCCTTATGAGTTTTTCGTTTCTTGCCTGTAGCTGTCGTAGGATGAGGGGGGTTCTGCGAAGGGGCTAGGGGTACAGTGGTGGTGGAAGGAGTGAAGGGAATGGGTTGCACTGGTGGCACGACTATGTATGATTTGGGGTGGCCTGGTGGGGTCTCGGTTGGAGGAGTAAGATACCATACTGGAATTCCTAAGGTTAAATTAGGGAGGGAAAGGGTGGCCATGACGGGGACTGAATAGACACTGGGGGGGGGGCAAGGAAAGGTATTTGACCAGCGGGGTAATGACCAGGGGGGAGACCTGAGGGAACTGACTTAGGAGGGTAGGAGGTTCCTGAGTGTGATGGGAAGGTTCAGGTAAAAAGGTTTTGGTGGACTGAAGCGAAGGGCTAGGAGCAGGAGGTGGGGGGCGAGATTGAGGTTGCTGACTAGCCGGAGCAGGCTGTGGAAGGCCAGCCTGGGACGATTGCATCATGCAAACATTCGCTAAGCTAGGGTTAGAGACAGGAGGAGAGGGAGGACCAGGAAAAGTTCCAAGAAACGAGGAATATTTGTAGACGCCAGGGGAAACACTGGTCAAAGAATCAATAGTTCGTTTATTAGTGACAGTAGAGATGGTGGACTCAGGGGGGGTTTGAGATTTTGGTTCATGGTAGGTCAATTGGTCAATGGTGACAATATTGCCATTATGAGGGAAAAACATCTTGCGGTGGAATGCGGATGGGGCAACGGACATGGCATAGGTGTAACTACACCCCAAAAGGATGTTGTAGTCAAGAAGGGCATCGATAACTTCAACGTCGACACAAACAGTCTTGCCGGCAAGGGTGATAGGACAGTTACGGAAAAGGCTAATGGGTTGGGAGGTATGGCCATCCCACGCGCGAAGGGTGATGGTGGAAGGGGCCAGCTCAGGGGATCCAAGTTGTTTCCAAACCGAAGCGGACATTACGCAGGTAGATGCCCCCCATCAATAATACACCGAGCAACATTGGCGTTTTGGATTTTGACTGGGATTTGGAAAGCAACTGAAGGAGGAAGAGGGGGATGGTCTGACTGGCGGGCATCGAAAACAATCAATTAGTCATCAGCAAGATCTACAGCACCCACGGCAGATAGTAGAGCCCTCTTTTGAGAAGGACACAACTGGAGGAGTTCCAGTGTTGAAATGGCAGCAGGAGATGGGGCCAGATCATCTACTATGCTGTATGAATGGGCAGCCCGACTAGAGGCAACATTTCAGCATAATGGTCCCTTAGGAGGCTTGGGATGAACCTTGGCTTTGGGCAGAGGGAGTTGCAAGGGACCATTGGGTGTCGATAGAGGCTATGTAGGACATGACGATGGAGACTTGGAGACAGATGGAACAGGAAGTGTGGCATACTGACGGGACCGAGTTTGAAGGTTGAGGTTGACGGTGAGAGGGGGGTCAGAGGCCATCATGAGAATCTGGTAATCAGAGGAACCAAAAGGGGAAGGTTGAGTGGTGACCAGGGCATGAGGGGGTTGAGTGGCCACAAATTCTTGTTGAGGGAAAGGATCGGTAAACACAACGGGTTGAGAAGTAGCTGGGGTAGGAGGGACAGTAGGGGAGGAATGTTGTCCACACACAGTGGCCTGAGAGTCCCACATCTGCCGCATTTGTGGTAATAAGGGACAATCATGAGTGTAATGACCATAAACACCGCAACAAAAACAGGGCTTATTGGTGCGAAGTGGCCTGTTTGGCTTGGGCTGAGAACCCTGTGGCTAGGTAGCAGTGTGAGGATCAATACTTGAAGGATTGGGTCCACAATTTCCTTTCTTCTTTCTTTGAGAAGGAAGAAAATTAGGTGCCCCCTGCTGTGCAAAGACTTGCCCTGGAGGGGGTAGTAAGTGCGGTTGCACGGGTGGAAAAGGCAAGGGAGTGGGAGGTCCAAATGCTGGAGGAGTTGGGACACCAGGTTGCAGATACAGATAAGGGGAAGGGTGGGTAGTAGTGAGGTAAGCAAGAGGGTGGGAAAAATGAGGAGGCATGCCGTATCCTGAATACATGCTACCTGGAGGGGAAAAAGTGCCGGAGGGGCAGGCCTCTGGAGGGAAACCATGGCCTGGAAGAGGTTGGGCAGAGGTATGTGACAGGGTTCCAACGATATCTTCGACAGAGTGAGGTGCCCCCAGTGCATTAGAGCCACCAGGCTTGGGAAGGTCAGGAAGGACGGTATAAACATAACCAGATTGGGCGTAGATAAGGTCATATTTCAAGGCGATTTGGAAGGTGGCTTCTTTGGTTTGGGGAAAATGGGATGTGACATCTTTGCCAATGGGAGGTAAGAGAGAGCGAAGGAACCAGTCCATGTAAACCCGATCTTCAAAGGGGGGAGCGCGACACAGGCTCCGTCTTCACCGCCATTCCTGGACATGAGCAGAAAGGCGGGTCGAAGAGGATTGATGGAAAGAAGTTAGGAGTTCAGTGCCAGTGTCGTATCGAAGACGAAGCTGGAAATAGGATAAAAAGGCTTGGGCAATGGTCGCAAAGGTGGTATGGGAAGAGGTGGCTTGATCAACATACCATTTGGAAGCTTCGCCAGTAAGTGTGCGCTGGAACAAACGAAGACAGATGGAGTCATCGGTGATGGAATTAGAGGAACACCACATGTGGAAAGATCATATATGGTTAGAGGGATCTTCAATAGCAAGGCCTTCGAACTTGGGAATGTTGGAGGGGAGCTTGGTTGGCATAGCAGGCCAACTAACATCGTGGCGAATAGGATCATTAATTAGCTGATTGAAATCAGGGAGACTGAGGCCAGCCATATAAGGGAGTAATGGGGCAGTCGAGGTAGGCCCCGTAGGGGTTCCACTAGACACGGACCCAACAGTAGAACTAGGGTTAGGGCTAGGTCGAAAACTAGACATGGTGAAGGGAATAGGGGGGGAACCAAGAGGAGGGGGGGGAGAACCCTAAAAATTAGAGGAAGAGTCGGAGTGTGGGCTCGGGAGAGGAATTTCTCGATGACGATGGGAGGGAGGAATTCGACCAAGCGGAAATTGAGGGTGAAGGCCAAGAAGTCTCTGAGAGAGGTGCCTTGGAGGCACAATGATGACAGGAAGAAGAAAATCCGACAAGGGCAGGGATGGACAAAATCAAGTGAGGTCAAGGGCAGAGAGGTGCAGTGACAATTGATTTTAAAGTCTTTGCCAGGCACTGTTAACCAGGCGCTTCTTCACTTAGGGTCAGTGTGTGGCATGCATTAATTTTAATTATTTAAACCCAGACGTTTTGAGAGTAAAATAAAAAGTGTGCTGTGTAACAGAAAATCAATATTCAGTAAATAAAACAAAAAGAACAGAAAATTAACAGCTACTAATGCATCAATGTATTCCAAGGAGGCAGGTCTCGCAAAACTAGTCTATAAGAGGGAAAAAACTAAGCCAGGCACACAAAAATGAGGCCAATAGATCTAATGCCAGGAGGGACTGGGATCTAAAGGAGAAAGCTGCTGAAAAGTGGTGCAGAGAACAACAAATAGGCAGAGGCAAGGTTGCTGCTAAAACAGAGGAGATCAACGAAAAAAATAAGAGACAAGGCGGTGGCTAGGGAAAGGAACCCAAACAAAACGATATGAGGTGATTTGAGAGGGAGAAGAGCTGATCTAAATGGATCTGAAAAGGAGGTATTAGATCTAAGAAAAATAAGGCTGAAACTCCGAGAATTCAGATTTCTGAAACAACAAAGAATCTCCCACAAAAAGTGGAGGGTACTAGAGCCCTAAGGGAAAATATTTCCTCTTAGTTGAGTGAATTAGATCAGAAACAGGTCTAAACACATAGAGATGGAGGCTGGAAAACCTTGACAGAAGCATCAGACAAGCCCATAAAAAGTGCTGAAAAATGTGCAGAAAAAGTGCAGGTTGCAGGTTTTGACCTATTTTCAGTCCAGGTCGTAGGTTTGGGGCAGAAAAGTGCATCCTCAAGTTCAGGTCACACTTTTTGGGCCAATAAGTGCGACCTGCAGATCCAGCTACTTCGGCGGCAGATTTCAGAAAAAATTGTCGTCTTAGCTGTGGCTGATGTCTGTCACCTGCGCAATAAGGCCAGAAACACACGGAAGTTAAAAAATTGACTGTTTGAGGGTTTTAGAGGTGGAAAGTACCATAAAAATAGGAAAAAAAGGAAATGGAAGAGAAACCCTAGGGTCTGAAACAGCTGGATATGCAGGAATAGATAAAATGACAACGGTCGTAAAATAAAACCCGTGTGGAGTTGCCAATTGTTAGTATGAATCTTCGTCGTAAAAGATCACTTTAGCTATGCATAACAAATAGCCCTAACATCGATTATGGCTGCAAAATATCTTTAAGTCTGCTGCACAAATTCAGATCTAAGCACAAAAAGACATTAAGTAGATAAAATATGATATGGCTCCATGCATCCAATAGACAAGACAAGAACAAAGTGTTTAAAAGAATGATTTATATTATATTAAAGAATGGGGCACCTGAGAGGAAAAAAAGAAAGGTGTTTTCCGGTTCTCCTCAGTGGGATGGGTTCTTGGAAGTCCTCAGTGTTTCAGATCTAAAATTCCTCTTTCTTATTGGTGTAGAAAAACAAACATGGAACTCAATGGGAGTTCATAAAGCAAAATGGAAAATGGTGACCAAGAGTAGATCTAGAGTGATCTAATGCAATGAAGGTGACTAATGAATGGGGAAAACCATTCTATTTATAACAAAATATTGGGGTGTTCTAGAACTCGGTGCATGAATAAAATATTATTAATCAAATTCTAGAATCACCCTTTAGGAATATTTTATTATATTTGTTGGAGGGAAAAGGTCTTTTGACTTGGGTCAATTCCTTTATTTATAAACAATAAATAAATAAATGATTTATTTATTATTTTAGGGACATGGTGGGAATATAATTAAATAAATAATGATTTATTTAATTATTTAAAAATGATTTAGTCAAATTTAACTAGGAATATTATTTAAATAATGATTTGAATAACTTATTGCTAGGAAATACTTAAATAAATAATGATTTATTTAATTAATTTCCTTGTTTTGGGTTAAATATGACCAGGAAATATAGATAAATGTTATTTTATATGGTGAAAGCAATTTTACTTAGGGTAAAATTGGTCTTACATGGTGTACTTGGGTTCATCTAATGATAATGAGTTAGATGACCAAAAAAATGGTGTAACAAAGAGTACTATTATGATTACAATTTTCTAGGATGTTAAGTGGAATAATATAGTATGTGTAAGAGTTTAATTGTGCATGCCTTGGTATAATGGCAACCTATGAATTATAATATCTATATTCATATTATAATATTGTTATTACATCTATGCATGGTGAGTATGGAAATCATACCCTTTCATTTCATAGTTTATTAGTCCCTCCCTGAGATTGTAATAGTAAAGTATAGAGTTAATTTTTGTTATATGGGGGATGGTATTAATGTTAGAAAAATTTAGAATATAGTAATACTGGAATTTAGACATGGTATAGGTAGTCCACCATAACCATAGGTTGAGAAAAAAAAAATATCTGGAAAACCTTTGAATAGAGTGGAGCTTAAATAAATTAGGTAGTGAGGAAATTCTCATTGGAAAATAGTAAACATTTATGGGTAAGGAAAAATGGAATATTTAGTATTCTTGATATCTATGTTAGAAATTGTAGCAAGAAAGGATCAATTTGAATTTATCCTTAATAAAATTGAGTAAATCGAAATTCCACATCAGCAGAACAACAAAGAGGCAGTTAACTTGTGTGTCATGCATCTTGTCACTCAGTTATATTAGCAAATTCTAGTTAGTGTACTTGGAGTTCAATTATGCATGTGTTGATTTCTAATTTATAGAATATAGTTTAATTATTTTCAGTTGTACTTAGTTAACTGACCTCTAACTATTAATAGAGTCAATGGAAGATCAGTTGTGTAGTTAGACATTAATTTAGCTTAGATATTTTTCAGTTAACTGATCAATCATCCCAAAATAGCTCCTTCATGCAAGGAATTTGAATTGCTCATTTGTGGTGGATATTCCAAGGAAACGTAAAATTAATTGTATACTAGATAGAATGTACATATTTTGCATGAGGTTAGGTGATCAATCATTGGGAATTTTGCAATAAAATAAGGGGACCATAGACAGTGACCATAGAAAATTGTCCCTTAAAGACAAAATTTGAAACATAAGGATGCAAAATAATGAAACAATGGTCTAATACTTGACAATGTTCACTCAAGTTCGAGATGAACTTGGAAGGGTTGGGGATAATGTTGCAAATTTTATTAATCCTAGCTCTTCTAGGCCTTCCAAAATCCTAGCATAACTACCATGACTATGTGAATGGAAGGTAGAAATGACTGTATTGGGAAAGGTTGTGGTCCAATTTGGTACAAGAAGAGTTCTGAAGTGTTAGGGTCCTATAATAATAGGATTCATAATTTTTGAATTGACTTTGATAGGCTTGTAAATATGTACATACCTTGTCTTATGCAAGTTGTTTTCCCATATTTGAAAATAATAAAAAAATGAAAAGAGGGTAAAATTCCTAAAATAAAGATCAAAGGACTTAGAAAAAATAGATCCCAAAAGAAAAAAGAGATAAAAATAAGAACTGAAAGTAAGAAAGTCAAAATTTCACTACTATTTACTTTTACTGCAAGAATAATGATTATGTGCAGATTGTTCAAAATGCCATAATCCATGATCAATTAAATAGTTTAATCTTAACTTTTCGTGCTTTTAATTTCATGTTTTAGATAGAGAATAAAGATATGTCAAACAGTTTAAACTTGAAAAATCAGTAGATATTTAGAGAATAAATGAGGAGCTCGATAGTTTAATCTGAGCCCTCAGATGAAATAAGGTTAGAATTAGATAGATTTATGCTTTGAAAGAAAAATGGATTTGGGATTGCAAGCTTAAATGCACCCATGCAAATGAAGTAAAAAATGTTAGAATAATGTTAGAATAATAAGGCATGTAATAAAGCATCATCAGACAAAATTACTAATTTTCCCTCCCCCGCAATGATCCAGTATTCAAAACCTTTAGTTAAAGAGGCTCAGAGCATTTCTATGACTTCTATTGGGACCAGACCCAAGGCTTAGTAACTGATTAATTAAAAATATCAGTTTCCCTACATGAAAACCCATTTCATCAGCATATTCACCCTTTTCCAAGAAAAACAATCCCTTTTCCTAAGTAAAACACCTTTTTTTACTTAGAAAAGTAAACCCCCCCCCCCCTTGACTAATTTCATTTTCATTCAAAAAACACTCAAAAAACCTACAAAATACATTTATCCTAAGTTCATGTGTAAAAATCAAAATATGGGACAAACTATGCTTTATTGCCTATTTTTACACTTTACTTAGTTTTAAACTATGTATTTTAATTCATGTTACATCTTAATTCCATATTAATTACTAACCTAAAGTATTAAATCCCTATATTATATCCCTCCCATATATATTATTAAATCCATTCTATATAAATATCCCCAAACCCAGTATTTTAAGTTTTAACCTATGGTTATATATCCCATGTGACGAAAATAAAACCCGCCCTTTCTCCCCATAGGTTTAAACATATCAAATATAAAAAATCCCGCCCTTATGGTATTAAATCCATTCTATATAAATATCCCCAAACCCAGTATTTTAAGTTTTAACCTATGGTTATATATCCTATGTGACGAAAATAAAACCCACCCTTTCTCCCCATAGGTTTAAACATATCAAATATAAACAAATCCCGCCCCTATGATATTAAAACACATGTTAAGAGGTTTCTTTTGCCATATAATAATATCCATGCCAATGTTATTGAAACATTTGTTAATGTTTTAATTAAAAAACATATAACATTACAACCCTCGCCCAATCACATAATATAAAGTTTTAAAGTTATAAGTACATATTTATAAAGTTAAAACTAATCCCATCTCATTTATAAACCCCTAACCCCACGTTTAAATGCCAAGAAGTTTCCACAACCAATCCTAGCTGTTTGCATCAAAGCTCCCAGATCCAACGACCATAAGGCCATATCACAAATAAAGTTGCACGATTATAACACTATCCTTTCCATGTGAAATAAGCTATTTTAGCCTTTCCTCTCTCCTCCATGTGGCTGAAATTTATTGGATCACATCTGATCCAACTAAACCACTTACCACTCAGATCCAGTGCGATAACTACCTGTGGTTTTTCGCCTTTGAAACCTGAAAACCGCCCATCGCCCGATGTGATTGACATTAATTGTAGGTCAGTTTTAACCTAAATTTCCAAAAAAACTCTGAAATCGCACCATTAATCCTTTTTTATGCATTTTCTGATTGTATTCATCCTCCCAACTCAAAACTAAGCCTGTGCTTTATTTTCAAGCCCAGAACTTGAAAAACGCCCACATTTGGTGTTGAAGATTGCTGGAAGTCCCAAATGCTTCCAGAAAATCTCAGAGACCAATCAAAACAACTCAAAACCTGTTCCAAAGACTCATATCTGCATAAACAGGTATTTTCTGAGAAAATCGAGCCTTTTTCATTCTAAAAAGAAATTACTAAAGAAATTGAAACCAGTATAAACCTAATTTCTCCAAGAAAGCCCTTAGGTTTCCCAAAAAGAGTAAAAAACCTGTCAAAATTTTCGATAAAACCATGTTTTTTTTTTATCTTGTGTTCAGTTTTAAAGAAAATTTTTGATTTTATTCTAGTTTTTACAAACTATATAAAACTCTAAACAAACCCACAAATCCTCTGCACCCTATTTGAAGCAATTTTTAGCCCAATTATCCACTGAAAAAGTATAAGAAACCCTTGTTTCTTATTTCATAACCAGTGAGAGTTCGAAGAACAGTTTAAAGCCAAAATTGAAGGTTTAAACCAAAAAGAAAGCCAGTTTGTGCCTATTATTTTCAGTAGACCTCAGTCACACCAAAAATACCTTCTGTAAATAGTCTAAGCTTACAGAAGTGTACAAAAAACCTAAAAAAACAAAGTTACTAAGACCTGGAGGTCAAAATTGTGAGAAAACCCCTACTATGGCTAGAACTCCTTTCACGATATTCCCTATTCCCTAAAGTCATTATCGACGTCCCTTCATAATAGGGTTTTATTAACAAATTGTTTAATTTTTGCAGATTATTATTAGAATATGACAATGGGCCAATAATTTCAATAGTAGTTGAAAAAATTGTTTGCTCCAAATTCTCAGATTTTAATTCAAAAGCTTTATTGAACAAATAGTTTGTATACAAAGAAATGATTAAATCAAAGTTAGAGAGAGATCAGAATGATGAAATTATATAGTGAATGGTAAAAGTGAAAGTCAAATTAGAAAAAATGACAGAGCAGTCCAGGTAAAACAGTAAAAGTAAATACAAAGGTAGTAATGGTTAAAAAGAGAAAAAAATACTTTCTCCAAAAACAATGAGATTTATCCAAAGTGAAAGTAAAAACAGTTAAAAGAACAGTAAGGTTAAAAGATGAAAATAGAGAAAGAAGGGACATTTTTGCAGAAATTTCCTATTTAAGTCATAGTTTTGCAGAAACTATTGTGGCCAATCCAAGATGACTTTTTAAACAATGGAGGAGGTTTATGTTCCTAAGATTCCAACCTACCAAAACCTATCTCAGTTTATGCACATGTATTACAGAATGATAGATACATGCACATCTTTACAACCTATATTTCAGACTGTGAAATGTCCTGTTTTAGACATATGTTTGAAGAGAATGTTGTGAACAAATGGAACTGAATTTTGGGAAACTGAGAGAGGTTTATCTTAGTAGAATATTTATCTACAAAAACCTCTTTCACTGTTTACATATCTATTTCGTGTTGAGAAATATAAAGGTATCATTGGACCCTAATTTTGCAGAATTTCTGGAGCAAAATGCACAAAGGAAGGAGACAATTAGTGACTTGGATGCCTCATCATCAACTAAGAGTTGATAGTAAATTCGAATTCTCTTCTTTGTCGCCATCAATCCATAATTATAGTTCCAAATAGATTCATTAGTTTTGAGTGTCCTTTATTTAAGTTCTATTTATGTAAAACAGTTTGAGATATTTGTAAACCAACCTTGATATTTTTTCAAGATATTCTAGTTTATAATTTGTATAAATACTTCACCCTTTGAAGTATTATTGTGGAATAAATTTCTGAAGATTTCTCTAGTCATTTTTGTTGGACTTGAACGCTTTTGTGTTGTAAATTTCGAGTAGCAAACTGGATCAGACCATTAGCATCATATTTCATGATTCATGTGATGAGCTATTGAATTGAAGTATTTTCTACTTGTTATTGTTTATCTTCTTTGTTTCATGCATCCATTATGTGTTCTAAATTTGAATGAATAAAAATGAATATTAATTCAGGATTTGTTAAAATAACCCTGTCTTTACTGTTTATCATTTCTATGTTTTCTACTGATTTCCAGAGTAGGGAACCCTTAATTGCTCCCTCTTTCATTTGACCTCTGCCTACTACTTCCTTTTTCCGGATCAAAGAATCCTTCATTGCTATTTATCTCGATCATATCACTTCACCAAACAGCCTTCCAAGATCTTCAAAGGCTTATCTATCTTGCCCTAAAAACATTTGACTTTTTGACCCTGATCCTAGTTCTGTCTACTTGAATTTTGACTCCTTAGCCCAATGGACAATCAGATTTCCGACTATCCATCTCATTAAGTGATTTTTCCCACCAAACCAAACCAAATCAAAACCAATTGCATAATCATACTAGCCTAATATCCTATAATCTAAAAAAAGTTAAATATTACAGAGAGAGCCCTCTCTGAACCCTAGGAAGGCTAGATCCCAAAGTTTAAAAGTAGGTTTATGGTTACCTCGGTGAGTTATTTCTTTAACCTTGAGAAATTACTAAGTGATAACATAATGAAGACCATACTGGGGAAGAAAATTTTCTTCATAAAGATTATACAAGGATCAGATATTATCTATGATGGTGGACATTGATGAGACACACACAGGTTAAAATCATCCACCTGGCGACTCCAGATAAATTAAAAAAATAAAATCTAAGACTCCACTGGTAGAAGGATCTAGCTTGGTTGTATAGATACAGTAGCCCTTCTTTATGAATGATTTACAATATTAACCCAAGAATACAAGGCAGGTATGCTCCCATGAGCAGAGATCACATACCTGAATTTCCACACAAACTACAAAGGTAAATTGGGATAAAAATATTCCTATGTTTCAAGATGAGAATTTTGATGATCCTTTGTTACATCTCATTAAATTCCATATACACTCATGGAGATTGAAGGGTAATTGGCATGAGGATTGCCTCATGAAGCTATTCATGGCAACCTTAGAAGGACAAGCAAGGGAATGGTATGAAGCTCTCAAAACTACTAGTTTATTTTCTTTAAAAGATTTTCAAAAGGTATTTTATGAACATTACAAATAAGATTTTTCATCTTTATCATTAGCTGAAAATTGTTGTGATCAAGCTAAAGATCTCATACATTACCTTAAAAATATTAATGAAGATTTAGGAAATTGGCATCCTGAAGATTTATTAGTAGAAGTCCATAAATTTCATTCTCAAGTTAAGTGCCATGATAATCAAGAGGAGTTAATCAAAGATGAAATACATCAGGAGATGAATCAAGATCCACAAAGCCTCTCTGTAGTAACAAATGATGTTTCATATAATGTTTTGAATGAAGTTAAAGAAAATATTTAACCTCATGATCAGTTTTTACATAAGATAAAAAACAATTGTTATTCAAATCTAGGAATTCAAAGATTCCCACCCCTCCTCATCGAAGAAGAAATCAATTTGCTTCTAAACATGCAACCATCCTCAAAATATTTACATAATGAAGAAATTGTTTCTACTTATTCTAATGTTGATGTATGTACTAAAGTTTTTATCCATGAAGAGACAGAAGAACATGTTGATGCTCATGTTGTTCTACCTTCCCAAAAAGGCCCATTGCCTGATAGTACTCCTATTGAGAAAAATGATGACCTTCACATAGAATGCAACCAATCTAATCAAGGTATATCATGATTGCTGGAAAGAAATCTCCTGATCTAATGTGTATGATTGTTGGCATTCCTTATTTTGAAGATTTTCCTAATTATGATCAGTATGATGACAATTATGTTCTCCAAATTCAAGCTAAATTCACAGAGAAATCACTAGCTAGTTTGTGGGACGAGGAAGTTTAGTTTCAGCAGCTCAAATATAGTGATCAGACAATACACATCAAATATGGGAGTGAAGAAGAAAGTTCAGAAATTTTGAAAGAAATTTCTATACCATTATGCTTTAAAGCATTTCAGTTTTTAAAGGATGAACAACCTCTAGAAATCTATGAAATTCCATTAAAACCCATATATAAATTGCAACAATCTTTCAAAGTTTTTCATGATCAAATAGTTGATGTGATGAATGATAAATGCAATCAAAATATTTCTGTATTAACTAACTATAAGATTCAGTATCAAGATGATAAATTTTTCAGCAGACATGCATGTCCATCAGTAGAAATATCATCATAAAGCTTATCTGAAAATCTAAAATTATCTTAGAACAATCATAGGTTGATTTTGCAAGGAAATAAGTGAAAAATGAAAATTTAGTATCATGGCATGGAGGCCATTCAAAACAGAGGTACATTTCCTTGGATCAGTTGAACATTTGTACATATACCTCAGAAGATCATATTGTACAATTTCTAGAGTCAACAAAGGAAATCAAGTATTTCCTTATTCTCTCATTTGTTGACAAATTTTTAATAGGTTGCAGAATTACAGTTTTGATAATCAACAAGAAAATGCAACAAAATCTATCAAAGTACATAATTCTTGAATGGTTTCATTGGCTATTTCATTTTACCTAACCAGTAGTTGGACAACTGATTAGAGTAAGTAGGTAGGATTTCAGCTTATTTCAATTTTCAATTTTTAGCTAGTTTGAAACAATTCATTAGGTTTTGAAAGCCAAGGAAAAGGCCCTAAAATATTAATGATGTAGTAGTTTGGTTTGAAAGTTGCACCACTTTTTAGTCTCGTCTCAGATTTCAGTTTGCAGAAAAAGGTGTAAATTTAGTTCAAGAGTTTTCAGTCACAACATATACATGTTTGGGATTGGCCCAATGGATCAAGCTACTATTCGATGGTGTTCTTGACATCTCACAAGGAGATGCCATCCCCATGTGGAGCCACTGTTAGGGTTCTATAATAATATGATTCATAATTTTTGAATTGACTTTGATATTCTTGTAAATATGTACATACCTTGCTTTCTGTGAGTTGTTTTCCCATATTTGAAAATAATAAAAAAATGAAAAGAGGGTAAAAGTCCTAAAAGAAATATCAAAGCACTTAGAAAAAATAGACCCCACAAGAAAAAAGAGATAAAAATAAGACCTGAAAGTGAGCAAGTCAAAATGCCACTACTATTTACTTTTACTACAAGAATAATGATTATATGCAGATTGAACAAAATGCCATAATCCATGATTAGTTAAATAGTTTAATCTTAACTTTTCATGCTTGAATTTCATGTTTTAGATAGAGATTAAAGATATGTCAAACAATTTAAACTTGAAAAATCAGTAGACAATTAGAGTATAAATGAGGAGCTCAATAGTTTAAACTGAGCCCTCGGATGAAATAAGGTTAGACTTAGATATATTTATTCTTTGAAAGAAAAATGGATTTGGGGTTGCAAGCTTAAATGCACCCATGCAAATGAAGTAAAAAATGTTATAATAATGATGGGTAGGTAGAAAGCAGTTGTGAAAGGCATGTAATATAGCATCATTGGGAAAAATTACTAATTTCCCCTCCGCCACAATGATCCAGTATTCAAAACCTTTAGTTAAAGAGGCTCAGAGAATTTCTCTGACTTCTATTGGGACCGGACCCAAGGCTTAATAACTGATTGGTTAAAAATATCAGATTCCCTGCATGAAAACCCATTTCATCAGCATATTCACCTTTTTCCAAGAAATACAATCCCTTTTCCTAAGTAAAACACATTTTTTTACTTAGAAAAGTAAACCCCCCCCCCCCCCCCCCCTTGACTAATTTCATTTTCATTCAAAAAACACTAAAAAAACCTACAAAATACATTTATCCTAAGTTCATGTGTAAAAATCAAAATATGGGACAAACTATGCTTTATTGCCTATTTTTACACTTTACTTAGTTTTAAACTATGTATTTTAATTAATTACATCTTCATTCCATATTAATCACTAACCTAAAGTATTAAATTGCTATATTATATCCCTCCCGTATATATTATTAAATCCATTCTATATAAATATCCCCAAACCCAGTATTTTAAGTTTTAACCTATGGTTATATATCCCATGTGACGAAAATAAAACCCGCCCTTTCTCCCCATAGGTTTAAACATATCAAATATAAAAAAACCCGTCTCTATGGTATTAAAACACCCGTTAAGAGGTTTTGTTTGCCATATAATAATATCCGCGCCAATGTTATTGAAAAATTTGTTAATGTTATAATTAAAAAACATATAACACTACAACCCCTGCCCAGTCACATAATATAAAGTTTTAAAGTTATAAATACATATTTAGTTAAAACTTATCCCATCGCATTTATAAACCCCTAACCCCACCTTTAAATGCTGAGCAGTTTCCACAACGAATCCTAGTCGTTTGCATCAAAGCTCCCAGATCCAACAGCTATAAGGCCATATCACAAATAAAGTTGCGTGATTACAACACTATTCTTTCCATGTGAAATAGGTTGTTTTAGCCTTTACTCTCTCCTCTACGTGGCTAAACTTTATTGGATCACATCTAATCCAACTAAAATCACTTACCACTTAGATCCAATGCGATAACCACCTGTGGTTTTTTTCCTTTGAAACCTGAAAACCGCCCATCGCCCGATGTGATTGACATTAATGCAGTTCAGTTTTAACCTAAATTGCCAAATAAACTTCGAAATCACACCATTAATCCCTTTTTCTACATTTGCCAATTGTATTCATCCTCCCGACTCAGAACTAAGCCTGTGCTTTATTTTCAAGCCTAGAACTTGAAAAACGCCCGCATTTGGTGTTGAAGATTGCTGGAAGTCCCAAATGCTTCCAAAAAATATCAAAGACCAACAAAAACAACTTAGAACCTGTTCCAAAGACTCATACCTGCATAAACAGGTATTTTCTAAGAAAATCGAGCCTTTTTCATTTTGAAAAGAAATTACTAAAGAAATTGAAACCAGTATAAAACTAATTTCTCCAAGAAGCCCTTAGATTTCCAAAAAAGAGTCAAAACCCTGTGAAAATTTTAGATAAAACCCTGTTTTTATCCTGCATTTAGTTTTAAAGCAAAATATTGAGTTTATTCTAGTTTTTACAGACTATATAAAACTCTAAACAAACCCACAAATCCTTTGCAGGTAACCAAATCCTCTGCGCCCGATTTGAAGCAATTTTTAGCCCAATTATCCACTGAAAAAGTATAAGAAACCATTGTTTCTTATTTCATAACTAGTGAGAGTCTGAAGAACAGTTTAAAGCCAAAATTGAAGGTTTAAACGAAAAAGAAATCTAGTTGTGCCTATTATATTCAATAGACATCTGTCACACCAGAAATACCTTCTGTAAACAGTCTAAGATTACAGAAGTGTACAAAAAACCTAAAAAAACAAAGTTACTAAGACTTGAAGGTTAAAATTGCGAGAAAACCCCTACTATGGCTAGAAATATTTTCACTATGTTCCCTATTCCCTAAAGTCATTACTGGCTTCCCTTCATACCAGGGTTTTATTACCAAGTTGTTTGATTTTTGCAGATTATTATTAGAATATGAAATTGGGCCAATAGTTTCAATACTAGTTGACAAAATTGTTTGCTCCAAATTCTCAGATTTTAATTCAAAAGCTTCATTGAACAAATAGTTTGTTTAAAAAGAAAGGGTTAAATCAAAGTCAGAGAGAGATCATAATGATGAAATTACATAGTGAATGGTAAAAGTGAAAGTCAAATTAGAAAAAGTGACAGAGCAGTCAAGATAAAACAGTAAAAGTAAATACATAGGTAGTAATGGTTAAATAGAGATAAAATTACTTTCACCACCGACAATGATGTTTATCCAAAGTGAAAGTAAAAATAATTAAAAGAGCAGTAAGGTTAAAAGATGAAAACAGAGCAAGAAGGGACATTTTTGCAGAAATTTCCTATTTAAGTCATAGTTTTGCAGAACCTATTGTGGCCAATCCAAGATGAATTTTGAAAAACTGGAGGAGGTTTATGTTCCTAAGATTCCAACCTACAAAAAAATATCCCACTTTATGCACATGTATTACAGAATGAGAGATACATGAACATATTTACAGGCTATGTTTCAGACTATGCAAAGTCCTATTTTACACATATTATTGCAGAGCCTATTGTGAGAAACTGGAACTAAATTTTGAAAAAATAAGATATTTTTATCTTAGTAACATATTTATCTACAAACACCTCTTTCACTTTTTACATATCTATTTCAGATTTAGAAATACAAATGTGTCATTGGACCCCAATTTTGCAGAATTTCTGGAGCAAAATGCACAAAGGAAGGAGACAATTAGTGACTTGTATGCCTCATCATCAACTAAGAGTTGATATTAAATTCAAATTCTCTTCTTTGTCACCATCAATACATAAGTATAGTGCCAAATAGATTCATTATTTTTGAGTGTCCTTTATTTAAGTTCTATTTATGTAAAACAGTTTGAGATATTTGTAAACCAATCTTGATATTTTTTCAAGATATTCTTGTTTAGAATTTGTATAAATACTTCACTCTTTGAAGTATTATTGTGGAATAAATTGTGGAATATTTCTATAGTCATTTTTTTTGGACTTGAAGGCTTTGGTGTTGCAAATTTTGAGTAGCAGACTGGATCATATCAATTAGCATCATATTTCAGGATTCATGTGATGAGCTATTGAAGTGAAGTATTTCTACTTGTCATTGTTTATCTTCTTTGTTTCATGCATCCATTATGTGTTCTAAATTTGAATGAATAAACAAGAGTATTGCTACAAGATTTGTTAAAATCACCATGTCTTTACTGTTTATCATTTCTATGTTTCCTGCTGATTTCCAGAGTAGGGAACCCTTAATTTCTCCCTCTTTCATTTGACCTCTGCCTACTACTTCCTTTTTCCGGATCAAAGAACCCTTCATTTCTCTTTATCCCGATCATATCACTTCACCAAAAAAACTTCCAATATCTTCACAGGATTATCTATCTTGCCCTAAAAAAATTTGACTTTTTTACTTTGATCCTAGTTCTGTCTGCTTGACTTTCAACTCCTTAGCCTAGTGGACAATAAAATTTCCCACTATCCATCTCATTAAGTGATTTTTCCCACCAAACCAAACCAAATCAAAACCAATTGTGCAATAATACTAGCCTAATATCTTATAATCTAAACAAAGTTAAATATTACAGAGAGAGCCCTCTTTGAACCCTAGGAAGGCTAGATCCTAGAGTTTAAAAGTAGGTTTGTGGTTACCTCGGTGAGTTATTTATTTAACCTTGAGAAATTAATCAGTGATAAAATGAAGAAAAACCAAAGATGGAGTTTCATCCAAATCATAGCATGAAGATAATTTTTCCTTGGTTCGAAAGGGAAATACGAGAAAGGGGAAGAAATCTCAAACCAAACCAGAATCTAGCCAAAATAATGGCAATAAGAAAGAATTGAGAAAGATAAAATGTTTCAATCTCCATGAATATAGGCACTATGCCACAAAGTGTTCACACAAAAATTCTAGTTAGAATAACTCAAGAGGAGGAGAAGGTGAAGCAGTGGCTTCATAATTCAGTTAGAATTCACCCTCATCACATGCATGACTAGCACTATGATGAGAAGTGTGTGGTACTTGGATTCAGGGGGCTCGTTCCACATGATAGGGTGTGGAGATTTTTCTAGTGACCTGGAGGAGAAATATCTCCAGATGCATATTGAAATTGGGGATGACGGAAGGGCACGTGCTACCGGAATTGAAAATGTAATCTTTAAGAGGGGGCTTAGTTCCCCTCTTCACCTCAAATATGTTATGTTTGTACCAGGCCTGAAGAATAAATTAATATTCGTAGTATTTTTGGAATATAGGGGCTATGATGTAATTTTCAGTAAGGGGAAATCCTTTTTGAGACACATTGCTACCAGGTAGGTGAAGCAGATAGGTGTTCAAGTCAAGAACCTATAAAAACTTGAGGTGTAATCCTGAGATGTAAGGCAGAAAAAGTGTAGAGTCACGATTTTGGTGAATTTTTTCACATGAGATTGGGCCATTTTCCCCACGTCACCTTTAAAATTATGCAAAAAATTACCACCAGTCTCCCTAAAGGATCCCTTGAGCATCATGATGTCTACAAAGGGTGCACCTTGGGGAAATATGTCAAATCGACATTCTAGGATCAAGAGAGAAAATCTAATGCAATCTTGGATCGAGTACACTATGATGTTTGTGAACCCTTCTCCACAGCTTCCATAGTAAAACATAAGTACTATGTAATTCTTATTAATGTTTTCTCAAGAAAATATTGGATTTTATTCATGCAGAAAAATGATGAGGTATTTTCCAAACTTTTAGAATGTAAGGTATTAGTTGAGAAGGAGAATGGGAAGAAGATGAAGGCTCTTAGGATTGATAATGAAGGTGAATTTTTTTCTAATTCCTTCAAGGATTTCTATGCTAAAAAATGAATTCTAAGATAAATAACAACTCCCCATAACCCACAACAGAATGGGGTATCTACGAGAAATAATAGGAGCATAGTTGGAGTTGCAAGAGCTATGCTACATGACCAAGGGTTGCCACTGCATTTGCAGGTAGAAGCATGTAACACATTAGTTTATTTGCATGACTAAGTCCTCACAAGATACTTTGTATGATCACACTGGAGGAATATTTCTCTAGGAGAAAGCCTAATGTGTCTCATTTCATAATTATTGGAGCTTCAGTTTATTGCCATGTCTCCAAGGATCCGATGAAGAAACTTGAGCCTACAACAAAGTTGGTATTTTTTGCAGGATACATCAAAAATCCGCACAATTACCAGGTGTATTTTCCTTTTCTAAAAATGATAGTTGTGCGAAGATATGTCAATTTTTATGAGGATAAAGATATGAGAAGCTCTCTTAAAAATGAAGTTGCATATCCCATTGGAGGAGGAAATTTTAGTTCCAAAGGAGGAGTCTCAGGATGAACTTCAAGAAGTTGTGGATAACCACAAATGGAGGAGAAAAGAGGAGGTCAAGTGGAGACACCTAATCAACCATAAAAATGCATAGAGGGGAGAAAGAGAACCAACGAATATTATATATTGGTGCATGATGTGAGGTAGAATGTGGGAGCTCCATCATATTTTTGCTGACATATGAGGTCACCTCAGAGATACATTGGATACATGGCTCTCATGACTGAGTTCATAGAGACAAAGCCATCCTCTTTTGAGGAAGAAATTGAGTAAATTGTGTGGGTTTATTACATGGTAGAATAATATGAATCCATCATGAATAAAAGTGTTTTTGATGTGGTCCCAAGACCTAATGATAAATCAATTATGGGTTCTAGATGGATCTTCAATGTAAATCACACAGCTAACAAGAGCGTCGAGAAGTACAAGGGAATATTTTTGGCCAATGGATTCTCTTGGGTAGAGGGAGTTGAATATAAGGAAACTTTTTCCCCTGTGGAACTGTATTCGTCCATCAGATCAATTCTTGCATTGGTTGCACAAATGGGGTGGAAGGTCCACCAAATGGATGTAAAGACCGCTTTACTCAATGGTGTTGTTGAGGAGGGAATTTACATAGAGAAACCAAAAGGATTTGAGACAAATGATCAAAAGTTTCAAGTGTGTAAACTCTGGAGAGAATTGTATGGTCTCAAACAGGTGCCTCGAGCTTGGTACACTTATATCGACAGTTATCTCAGTGGATTGGGCTTCACAAAAAGTGAAGCACATGGAAACCTCTATCACATTATAGTAGATGGTAAGTTTCTTATTCTTGTTTTATATGTTGATGATTTAATAATTACAGGTGATGAGAAGTCGATCCAATCTTGTAAAGAGGATCTTGAAAGGGAATTTGAGATGAAGGACATGGGCCTCATGCATTACTTCCTCGGGATGGAAGTATGGAAGGGTGATGGTGAATTGTTTATGTCTCATGGGAAGTATGGCACCGATATAATTCAGAGATTTCACATGGAGAATTGTAAGCCCATGGACACACCTCTAGCTACAAATTAGAGGAAGGAGAACGCTACTTTAGGCGAGTAGTAGATGCTACCATTTATAGGAAACTTGTGGGGTCTTTGATGTATCTTGTGAACACAAGACCCAACATGTGATGCAGTTAACCAACTAAGTCAATCTATGGTTAGGCCTACCAAATTGTATTGGAAAGGTAGCAAAACATGTGTTATGATACCTCAAAGGCACTACCCAATATGGATTATGGTATAGACTACTTGGATATCTATTAGTTAACTGGTCATTCAACCCAAAATATCTCATGCATGTAAGGAATTTGAATTTCTTAGATGTGGTGGAGATTCCAAGGCAGTGTAAAATTAACTGTATCCTAGATAGACTGTACATATTTTGCATGAGGTTAAGTGATTGATCCTTGGGAATTGTGCAAGAAAACGGGGGGAAATTCCTATCTTTTAGGAGCTAATTTCCTCAGGAAGTGGACAAGGAAATAGGAGACTATGAGACAGCAAAAATAGGCTAATCATTGGCTAGTGTTTCTCATTCAGTACTGAGAACAATTATTCATTTCCAGTGGTGCTCAGAGCTATAACAATCTATTGTAATAGTTTATTTCTTTAATTGATTTTTGCAAAAGGTTTGAGGGGTTTTTCTTGTTTGGATTCCCCTAGAAACATTTGTGTAATAGTGAATTTGATTGATGTACGTTTTCACATGTTGTTATAAATTGTGAATTCATTTCCGCAGAGCAGTAGAGTAGATTTGTGTCTTGATTTTAGTTTAATTTCTTGAGAAGTTGCAATTATATCACCAAATTTATACAATATAAAAATGTTTGATCATTTTTTTGGGTGTGGCTGAGTGAGTTCATTGGCTATAGTAAATATATATTTACTTATATATAGCAATGTGCTTGTATTATTTTAGATAAATTTTGAAATAATGTTAAAATTAATTTAGATATATTGACATTCTAAAAAAAATATGATATCCTTGAAAAATATATGGACTATCATAGACAACTTATTGAATGTAAGTCCAAGACTTTGGAGTGACACCACAAAATCTAGACTTCTGGTGAATAGCTATTTAGAGTTACTATAAGACATAATGTGAATTATTAATTCATTTATATGTTAGGTTGTTAAGAATGGAGAAAAAAATATTACACCTTATGACTAATAAATTCTTAGTCTATTTTATTAAGTCACAACATGTTAATATAATTCAACTATATTAGAAACTAGTTAATGAATTTAGTCACATCCACTAAGTAGTACTAGAGAAGGGAAACATTCATAATAATATTAACTACAAATAATAGTCATAGAATACACTATCAAGAAATAAATTGTATGTGTTCTATTATAAGCACAATTCATATATATATATATATACTCATTTTTTAAGATAACTGAGAATGTCAAAAATTCCTTGAAACAATAGGTGTTCAATCTGTAGTTTTGTATAGTTGTAAATTAATAAATGACATAAATAACCTCGAATTTAATAGAATATAACAAGCCCCTAGGAAGTCATGTAGCCAAAAAAATCTCTGCATACATGTTAGACATACACGTGAAGAACCGTCGAGCTGGGAAAAGAGCAAATAAGCCTTTAAATCTACCATGTAGAGGAGAATTGTTGAAGACATATAAACCCGACACATGCATAATCTTGACGATACCTTGAGATGAAATTAGAACAAAACAGAGTCCAAGTGTATAAATTTGACATCTAATGAATGAAATTATATTTCACAGAGTAAAGAGAGATTATTTACTTGGGTTATAGAGCACAATTCCTCTAGTGATGCCACCCTGTAAAATACATAGAAACCTAAATTATTAGAGGCTAGGGAAAATTTTAGGGGTGAAATTTCGCAAATGGAATATTTTTGAAAACAATATTCTCCTATATTTTACATATATATGATTAAATGAATGATATTCGTAAAAAAATTACCGATTTTAATAGTAAAATATTTTTTTCAATATTTTCCAACATTCTATACATGAAGTTTCAAACCAAAATAGTCACCTACAATACTATATGTAGGAAAAATAGTAAATCCTTAAAAAATACTCTCTTAGAGGAAAACAAAGAGACAATTAAATAAAATATAAAATAAATGTGGGAGAATGATTTGGAACTTTACCGTAAAGAAATATAGAGCAAAGTGTAGTGAAAATCCAGGGTCGATATCAAACCCTAGATACCCTCGTGAAAGCTTAGAATTATTTTGTGATATCCCTTAAGGGTGTTTATGAGAGTAAGAGGGTAAATATAGAAACCCATAAGAAGCTATGAAATATAGGAAATTCAAAGAATATAAACTTTCAATCGATATGACTAAAAATAAGTGAGCAAGGTGAGTACCTTTTCAGACATTACTGCTAAAAAGGGTTTGAACATCTGTTGTTCCAAAACCTTGGACTATCTGAAATAAATTTAGAAAATATTGCATAATTAAATGAAGAAAACCTTTAAGAAAAAAAAAATTGATAGTGTATAACTACCCAAAAAAACATTGACCCTAAAATTACAAATTGGATAGGCATCAACATTTGAACAATTTACTATTTTCAAAGACATCCATTCAACACCTTTGGAACAATATAATGGCATCAAGAAAATACTTGGCAGGTATATCAAAATAGAGTGGCATCTAGCCACCAAAAAAGGGCTAAATTCATAAATGAGACCGAGGTTAGGGTTTTCCACCCTTTTGAAAACCCAATTTAATCTCATCCATAGATCATCATTGCAAATCATAATCATTCATAGTGCATGGAGTAGAATAGTTGTGTACAGTCACATGGGTAGGGCTAGCATGGCCTATGCTAAGTGGGGCACATACACATCAATAGATTATGACTCCATTCATAGAATGCATGTAGGGAGTAATACATATGGTTAGATTATGTGACCTAGGAACTCAATTTAAATGAATAGAAACTTTATAACCCACAATTTAGCTGATAAAGAAGTGTTGAAACCCTTAAAATAATTATGCACCAAAAATAAATTGTAAAGTGATCTATTATACTATATTGTTGGAAAACGTGCGACATATCATGTTGATGAGGGTCAAATAAAGGATCATGTGAGGAAAGGACCAGATGAATAGTTTTCATTAAACCTTTTAGGTATATTGCATAATGATAACTAAATGGAGTCAAGGAAAGACAATGACTATAATCCTAGAGGCATATGCTAATTATAGTCTCAGAGGCCATGCTAATTCTCTTTAATTATTGGAATTTGTACACATAATGAAAAAGTAATGGTAGGAATAGAGATCATATTATTAATTTTGTGATACAATTTTTCTTTTGGGTATGTATGAGGAGGTATGTTACAACCCCAATGCTAAGGGTTGATGAATTTGGGGATCACATATAGTTGTGTGTCTATTTATGGAGGTTGCACTATAGAGTTAGGAAAATACTAAGGGCGTTGTTTAAGTTTGAGCATAGATCCATAGTATTGATTTAATACAAAAATATTGCATTCCTCTACAACGAGATCGAAGTTGATCCTAAGGATAAAAGGGAAATTTTCATTTGGGCACCATGGATGAACAAAGTAGGATGCCTCAACATCAATATTATTTATATAAGAATAATATTTTTATTACTCTTGGAAATATTTTTATGTTGTTAATATTAATATTATTAATTAAATTTTATTAATATTAATAATAACATTAATAATGTTAATAAAACTATATATATATATATATAAGGCAGAAAGTGGGACATCACGTCGTTGCTAAGAAAAACTCTCATGGCTCAGTGTAATCGCTTGCAAACCATATCGAACAAGATAAGCCAAGGTTACCCCTAATGGGCTCACCTAGGAGGTTTGAACCGATGAGATTTGCATAACGAGTGCTTTAAAAAAACACCCAATCACCAATTAATCCCCACCTATAGGCCATAATATAAAGGAATATTATTAGATCCATTCAATACTTGTGGGACGAGATAATTGGTGTTGAGAAAATACCTGGTAGATATAGAAAAATAGAGTGGCATATAGTTGTCGAAAAAGGCCAAATGTACAAATGAGACCAAGGTTAAGGTTTTCCATCCTTTTGAAAAACCTAATTTAATCTTGACTGTCGATCATCATCACAAATCATAATCATTTAGAGTGTGCGGAGCGGAATAATAATGTGTAGTCACATGGGTAGGACTGCCAACGTCTCCTATGCTAAGTGGGGCACGTGCACATTAACATAATATCGCTCCATTCATATAGCCCATGTAGAGAGAAATATGTATGGTTAGGTTATGTAACATAGGAACTCAAGTTAAATGAATATGAAATTTATAACCCACAATTTGGCTATCAAAGAAGAGTTGAAACCCTTAAAATAATTTGGCCTAATGGTTAAGAGCATGTGTTTCATCCTAAGAAGTCACAAGTTCAAAATTAGAGAGAGGTAGAGTATGTATGCCTTGGTAGACCTGCGTGGAGGTGGGTCCCTTGTCCCACAAACAAGAGGGTCTCATATACCAATTGAATAACAAAACACTCAATCACTAATTAATCATTTCTCATAAGCCATAATATAGTAATATTATTACATTAAAAATGTAATAAATTAAGAGATGTAATAATTTTATTATAGATAATTATTACATGTTAATATTAATAAAATCACTGATAATAAATTATTGATAATATATTAATCTCATTATTGTAATATTTATTAATAGTTTTTATGTTGTTATTAATATATTTAATACTATAATATTTATTTAAAAAAAACTTATTAATATTATAATTTAAAATTAATATTAGAACAATATTTTAATAAACAAACATACTCTACCCTCTCTGGTTTTGAACCTGTGACCTCTTTAGAAGGAAACACGTGCTCTTAACCATTAGGCCCACTCAAAGTTAGTGAAAAAACTCTCTTATATGTCAGGGTTAGTGAAAAACCTCTCTTATATGTCGGTGCTGATCAAAGATTAGTGAAACACCTCTCTTATATATACATGCACATATTTATAATCTTTCAATAGTTTTACATTCGTCTCTTAACTGTACATTACTCTCTAAGTTGGTCGTGGCTCGTGGATTAATTTATACTTTCTAACCTTTCACTTCGGATCTAGAATCTAAAGAGTTTGTGGAGATGAAGGATCAATGGAAAATGATATGGTGAACACAGTGGCACTAGAGACGTCTGAGAGAGAAATTTTTCAGGTGGATATAGAAATTGCAATGGAGTCGAATGTGATAAAGGGCATGACAAAATTAATAGATATATCTAATGTAACTGTGATAAAGGGCATGGAAAAATTCACAGATATCTAATGTAACTATGATCGTCACTGAGCCATCTTCCTTTTAATGGGTAGATGCAATGGTGGAGGAGTATGACTCCATTATTAGAAACAATGCTTGGGAAATTGTTCCAAGGGCGGTTGATAAATCAGTGGTAGGTTTGAGATGGATCTACAAGGTAAAGAAAACTGCTGATGGGAGTGTTGAGAAATACAAGGCCAGATTTATGGCCCGAGGCTTCTCACAGATCGAGGGGATTGATTGTGAAGAAACCTTTGCACTTGTCGCATTATATTCTTCCATAAGGACCATCCTTTATCTCAGCATAGATGGGTTGGTGCATTCATCAGATGGATGTGAACACTGCATTTCTCAATGGGATCATTGAGGAAGAGGTGTACATAGAGTAGCTTGAAGGATTTGAGATCTTTAGCAGTGAGTTGCATGTGTGTAGAATCAAAAGAGAAGTGTATCAAAGTGCTTAGGATCAAAGCACATAATTGAAGCGGAGAGATGGACGGTGGAGATCATAGCACATAAATGCAAGTCAGATTGAAGGACAAGATTAGATTGCGAGATATAAGTTAGAGATAAGTGGTCAAGAATGGATATCACAAATAAAAATGCAAGAGAGTTAATAGATTAGAGGTTGTGAAGAGAAGTGACACGTTGACCATAGGTTCCATCGCACATCGCACATCTCACTTCGCAAGTTTTAACACTTACCTCCTGATTTCATAAAAAAACTCCCGATTTGTGATTTGCGGGCAGCCCCATCTTCGTCCTGCCACGTCACTCTCTTCTCATCATACTTCAGACATCGCAAGATCAGGAGGAATGGCACTAAGGAGTTTGTTATAAACATTGAAGGCCGAAATGTGATGGAAAGGTGGATGCGATACCATTCAAATGTTAATTTGAATTTATTGAAAGTCTAAGATTATGTGCAGTTGCATTGGTTTTATGAAGAAACGTGGACGCAGGCAGTGACTCGGGTAAGTGACTTGACACAAAACAAAGCAGAAGAGAAGATGGAACACAACAGGCACAAGCAAAAGAGGAAGAGTTGGGTAGAAGGGGACATGATAACCTTGGTTGAAACATAACAGCTAGGTCAATTCGGCAAGGATGCGTTATTGAACAATTGTTTGAATATCGCACCAGAAGCAAAAAAGACATGACAACAAGAAGAAAAGACAAATATTGAACTCTGGAAGAAATGCAGGGCAAGGATGTTCGATCTGTCCGGGAGACCCATCAAAAATTCAGGGAGACGCATTGGCAACAAGTCAGATTCATAAAACAGAATAATATTCCAAGTTTTAATTTGTTTTCTTTGTCTATTAAGATCGAAGCTAGAGTGATGTCCTCAATTGAAATGCAATAAGTAGTTTTAATAGTTTAGGTAGTCGAAGTAGTTTCAGGAAGTTTTAACAGTTATGAAATGCTTTTGATGTATTTAAGAAAGATAGAAAGAAATAGGAAAGGTTCTGGGTTTTGGACCTCTAGAAGACTAAAGCTTTGGTACTTACTTTTTGAGGAATTAATGAAAGAAGCATCAAGTTTCCTGCATTTGTTGATGGTGATTTGTTTTTCCTGTGTCATTGTGTGTTCCTTCTTCCTGGAATGAAGTGAAGTAAAGTAGTTGTCGATCTCTTAATTACATCTGTGAGTAAGAGTTAAATAACCTTAATTTTCACTCCTCCACTCCAACTCCTCTCCCTTCGCACATTCTCTCTGGAACTTAAAAGTAATATATTTTGTGTTTACAACATATTATTTTGAGTTTCCTCTCTCTCCATAAATTAATTCTGAAATTTAAAGTGATAGATTCTGTGTTACATCATATCTATAGAAATTATATAACTAAAGCATTATACATCCAAGATTCTCCTGATCACACACTATTTGACTTCATGCATAATGCATAATCTCTTCTACTATTGATCATTACTTGCGAAAATTAAATCAATTGCATGCACACATTGAAATCATAAAAATTCACACATATGAACATAGTGTTTTAACGGGAAAGCCTGAAGCTAAAAACTCCAACTATATGTATATAATATATGTCATAGAGATCATGTAACAATCCTCATACAAAGCTGATCATATCAAGCTCTTAGTACAATACAATTGCTACACACTAATTAGGCTCGATCTAGCAAATCCATGCACCGATCTCTGCCACCTGCTAGCCTACCTCTACTGTGTAATCCCTGATGAAGAATGGCTCTGAATGAACTTGAATTGGTCCAGCCTTTCTCACACAATCCTCATTGGCATCTCTAACCACTGTGTGTTGCAAATCATGCAACACTATAGTCATAACTGATAGTCAACCTACTCTTTCACCTACCTCTCCACTGATCTCCACTGAAACTGTCCATGCACTGTAGTTAACTAATGTATTCTTCATTTGATTAACGAGTTAATATTTAGTGAATTAATTAATAATTAATTCACACCACTCTCATTAGTGTATCAATTAGTTAGACTAGATACAACTAGCTCAACTATGTCTAACTCAGTTGAACTGAACACAACTCCATCAACTAGCTCAATAACTCGACCAAACTCTGTCACATGAGTTCTAACTGAAGTTTCCATGCAATAGCTCCACTTAACCCTCAGGAATAGCGTAATTCCTTCTGTCAGCTCCTGTACCACATTTGTGCACTTAACTGAAGTGTTCCAAGATAATAAGATAATGTTTATAGTCCAAATATTATTAAGAGCTAATAATATTCAAACTTTACCAACCATCCACAAATAGCATCCTACAACTCATAGAATATGATCGACATGTCTAAAAATAGACATAGTCTAAAAATAGACTTGCGCCAAAAATAGCCTGCGGGCCCACTTAGTGAAGGCGACTCTTTTCACTAAGCTCATCATCTTGTTGAATCTCAACACTTCCTCTCAACAAGATAGGGATTATCCTTCACCCTGATCCTGCCTCTATGGTATTCGAATTTTCTCCTGGTGAGCGCCTTCGTCAGAATATCTGCATCCTGATCTTCCATAGGAATGTACTAAAGCAACATGATCTTCTGTTACACACAATATCTTATATGATGATACCGGATATCAATGTGTTTAGATCTATCATGAAATACTAGATTAACCGAGATTTTGATGCAACTCTAATTATCAAAATAAATCACAAAGAGAGGGATCTAAGTGTGAACCGAACAACCCGACCAGATCTTCCTCATCCATATACCTCGCATGCAGCTAAACTTGCTACCATGTAAAGGACAAGCCCGAATTTAGTTGTACCAAGAAATCGTCGTCGAATTCACATCAAAATCCTCTGCATGCTCTTTCGTCGTTGCCTCGCCTAATTCGCATCTGTGAAGCCATGCAACTTCACCTCATCCGACTTTCTGTACCATAATCCATATCCCGATGTGCCTCTGAGATATCTCAATACATGCTTCCCCGCCTTCCAAAAGAGCTTTGTAGGCTTAACCATAGCTTGTGAAAGCTGGTTAACAGCATAGCATATTTCAGGTCGTGTATTGACTAGATAAATAAGCGACCCCATCAATTGTTGGTAAATAGTGGCATCCACTACCTCTTCTGATGTAGCATCCTCTTTCCTCCAACCCACCAACAGAAGAGGAGGCCGATAGGCTTGTAGCTCCGCATGTTTAACTTCTCCGCATTCCCGTGGGCATACTTGCCTTGAGACACAAACAATCCATCACTGCACTGCCAAAGTTCCAATCCTAGGAAATAATGAAGGAGGCCCAAGTCCTTCATCTCAAACTCTTTTGCAAGATCAGCCTTGCATGAGAGTATCAACTATTCATCACCCGTCAAAATCAAATCATCTAAATAAAGCACAATGATCAACAACTTACCCTCCACCACAATCTGGTATAGGTTTGGATCCGCCTCACTCTTTGTGAATCCAAGACCGGTGAAATAACTGTCTATCCATGTGTACCAAGCACGAGGTGCTTGTTTCAACCCATACAACACTCTTTTGAGTCTGCACACATGCGACTCACTGCTGAAGATATCAAAACCTTTGGGATGCTCTATGTACACCTCCTCCTCAATGAATCCATTGAGGAACACAGTCTTCACATCCATCTAATGAATGTGCCATCCCATCTGCACTGAGAGAGCTAGGATGCTCTGTATGGAAGAATACCTTGCGACAGGTGCAAAGGTTTCCTCATAGTCGATCCCCTCAATCTGTGAGAAGCCCCAGGCAACAAATCTTGCCTTGTACTTCTCGACACTCCCGTCAGCAACTTGCTTCACTTTGTAGGTCCATCTCGAACCTACCACTGATTTCCCTTCCAGCCTTGGGATAATCTCCCATGCACTGTTTCTGACAATCGAATCATACTCTTCCACCATGGCATTTAACCATGCAGGGTCCTCCACAGCTTCCTTGAAAGAGGATGACTCTGTCATGATACACTTTCTCATCAGAGCCATGTATCCAGTATATCGTTCAGGTGGCTGTCTCTGTTTGCGCTGTGATGTAGGTGCTCCTACAATCTTCTCTGCATCAAGATTCAGTCGCTCAGCTTCTGTAGTGCACTTCCGCCCTCTGATGGTTGGCGCTGCATGAGTGGTTTATTTCACTCTATGAACATCCTCTTGTGGCTGATCCACATCCTGAGGCTCATCCTTAGGAACTAATAGCTCCTCATCTACATGCAGGTGTGGCTCCCTCTCAAGCGAACACTTCATGGCTTTCTCGTCATGAAATTTGATATCCCATCAAACAACAGTCTTCTGACTGTCTGGAAAATAAAAATGATAGTTGTGGGGTGTTTCTGTGTACCCTGCAAATCTCCCAACCTCTGCGGTCGGCTCCAGCTTCTTCCTAGCATCCTTCGTCACATGAATGTAAACAGGTGAGCCAAAAATCTTCAAATGAGAAATATCAGGCTTCTTACCAAAAAATGCCTCCTCAGGTGTACTCATGCCAAGCACTCTACGAGGACAACGGTTTTGCACATAAACCGCAGTATTGCATGCTTTAGCTCACAAGTGTATGGGAAGGCCCTGATCATGCAACATCGCCCGTGCAACACCCATGATCGTTCTGTTCTTTCGCTCCGCGATCCCATTCTGCTGTGGGTTATGAGGCGCTATGAGCTCTCTTTGAATTACTTCTGTGCTGCAAAAGTCCTTGAATTCGCCAGAGATGAATTCACCACCATTATCGCTCCTAAGAGCCTTCACCTGCTTCCCCGATTCTTTTCCTTTAACCAAAGGTTTGAACCTTTAACTTCTGAAAGGGTCTCGCTCTTCTTCTGCATGAAGAAGATCCAGCACTTACGAGAAAAATCATCAACAAATATCACATAATACCTATGCTTTGCTGTTGAAGCTACTGAGAAAGGTCCACACACGTCTGTATGAATTCTCTCAAGGATATTTTTGGCGTGACTATCCTTCTCATGAAAGGTGGCTTTCACAAATTTTCCCAAATTACATCCCTTGCACTGATTTGACTGCACAGAGTACCCTTGGGAAGCCCGGTAGAAATATTCTGCAAAATTTTCAAAGCACCATGGTGAAGATGGCCCAATCTCTTGTGCCATAGCTCGCCCTCATCCCGGCTCACCACCCATTCTGCTTTGCCTGCCATTGCTGCGTAACCATCTATCTGCACTTGATAAAGGTTCTTAACTCGAACCTCTATTCTTCGGGTTTCACAAGTTGCCTTACTACACAGGAAATCCTTTCCCTCGCTAAAGACAACATCATATCCCTTGTTTTCCAACATCACCACATAGATAATATTCTTATTCAATCCTGGAACATGCATGAAATCCTTCAAGATGAAAGGTTTGCCAGACTCCCTCTGAAAGGAAATGGTCCCGATACTAGTCACACTGTATCTACCATCATCGCCCATCTTAATGTGCACTCCAAGATCCTTCTCATCCAGATCAGTAAACAAATATTTGTCTCTGGTCATATGGAAAGATGCACCACTGTCAAGAAACCACACTGAACGCATCATACTTGAGACTAAGCATGTGATCAGCTAAAAATCCAGCTCAAACTGCGAGGCTAAGGCCTCTCCAGCTGTAGATCTAGCAGCTTGCTTATTTTTCTTCTTCTGTGGACAATTAGTGGCGTAATGTCCGTGTCGGTGACAGTGAAAGCACTTCACCTTGCACATTTCCTGCTTCTTTCCTTTTGCATCGGATTGAGAAGTATTCTTCTTGCTCTTCCCCTTCCTTGATTTGGCAGCCAAAGCGCAATTTTCTTCATCTTAATTCTTCAATGAAGATCCATCCCTGGTACTCCGTTTTATCTCCTCCTGCACAAGATCCGACCAAATTCGCTCCCATCCCGACAGTTTCTCCCGACCATTGACAGAGTCCTCATAGGAATGCCAACTCTTCAGAAGCCCAAGGAGAGCTAAGCTCACCAAGTCCTCTTCATCTACATTAATCCCCACACTTCCCAGCTCATCCTTGCACTGGACAAACTTCGTGAGGTACTTGGGTATACTGTCGCCTTTCTCTTTTTCTATCTTCCTGAGCTTATCCTTGAGCACCAACTTCCTCTGGTCGCTCTTGCTTTGGAACAAGTCTATCAAAGCTTTCCACATCAAGAATGGAGAAGCTTTACCATGAAGGCTGGACACTATGTGATCCTTCACACCTTCCAACAGAATCCTTCGACATTTTTCTATCTTCTTTTTCCATACGTCAAGTGCGGCAACATCGCTAGAAGTAGGTTTTGGAATTTCTGCATCTATGAACTCCTTCAACCCATTATCCTCCAACACCGCCTCCATCCTGTCCTTCCATGCAATATAATTCGAGCTACCTTCAAGGGCATACTCCAATCGCAATCCGTTGAAAGAAATCTCAACTTCAACACCAAGAAAACACTGCTGCAAATTCGAATTCCACCAGCACAAAACTCAACCGCTTCAATGATTTTCAATTGCTCCAATGATCAATATCGCTTTGATACCATGTAGAAATTATATAACTAATGCGTTATACATCCAAAATTCTCTTGATCACACACTATTTGACTTCATGCATAATACATAATCTCTTCTACTATTGATCATTACTTGCGGATATTAAATCAATTGCATGCACACATTGAAATCATAAAAATTCACACATATGAACACAGTGTTTTAATAGGAAAGCCTGAAGATAAAAACCCCAACTATCTGTATATAATATATTTCATAGAGATCATGTAACAATCCTCATACAAATATGATCATATCAAGCTCTTAATACAATACAATCGCTACACACTAATTAGGCCCGATCTAGCAAATCCATGTACCGATCTCTGCCATCTGCTAACCTGTCTCTACTGTGCAATCCTTGATGAATAATGGCTTTGAATGAACTCGAATTTTTCCAGCCTTGCTCATGCAATCCTCATTGGCATCTCCATCAATGTGTGGTGCAAAATCATGCAACACTATAGTCACAACTGATAGTCAACCTGCTCTTTCACCTACCTCTCCACTGGTCTTCACTGAAACTGTCCATGCACTGTAGTTAACTGATGTATTCTTCAGTTTATTAATGAGTTAATAATTAGTGAATTAATTAATAATTAATTCACACCACTCTCACTAGTGTATCAATCAGTTAGACTAGATACAACTAGCTCAACTGTGTCTAACTGAACACAACTTCACCAACTACCTCAATAACTCCACCAAACTCTATCACATGAGTTCTAACTAAAATATCCATGCAATAGCTCCACTTAACCCTCAGGAACAACGTAATTCCTGCTGTCAGCTCCTATGCCACATTTGTGCACTTAAATGAAGTGCTCCAAGAGAATAAGATAATGTTTATAGTCCAAATATTATTAAGAGCTAATAATATACGACATATCTATTTTTATACTGGCAATCTAAAAATAGATTCTGCCCAGTATATCTAAAAATAGAAGTCCATCTATTTTTCCAACTTGACCAACCATCCAAAAATAGCATCCTACAACTCATAGAATATGATCGACATGTATAAAAATAGACTTGCGCCAAAAATAGCCTGCGGGCCCACTTAGTGAAGGCGACTCTTTTCACTAAGCTCATCATCTTGTTGCAATCTCAACAATATAATTTTGAGTTTCTTCTACAATCCTTCTTTTCCATTCAGATATCAATAGTTAATAGCATTGTAGAGTCTTTCATTATACCAGATTGTTAAGGGATTTAAAGAATTAGTTTCCAAAGGGATTGAACGAATATCACCTGATATAATTACTTTTGTGACACATTTTTAAAAATGTCTTAAGCATCGATTCCTTTCCACGGCCAAGGAATTTTCTCTTAAGAAACAAAAACACCTTGAGATGAAATTAGAACAAAATAGAGTCCAAGAGCATAAATTGGACATCTAATGAATGAAATTACATTTCAATGAGTAAAGAGAGATTATTTACTTGGGTTACAGAGCACAATCTCCTCCATTGATGTCACCTTGTAAAATACATAGAAACCCAAATTATTAGAGGCTAGGGAAATTTTAGGGGTGGAATTTCACAAATGTACTATTTTTTGGACATTTTTTGAAAACAATATTGGCCTATATTTTACATCTATATGATTAAATGGATGATATTCGTCAAAAAATTACTGATTTTAATAGTAAAATACTTTTTTCAAATTTTGCCAACATTCTATACTTGAACTTTCAAACCAAAATAGTCACCTACAATACTATATGTAGGAATAATAGTAAATCCTTAAAAAATACTCTGTTAGAGGAAAACAAAGAGGCAATTAAATAAAATATAAAAGAAATGTAGGAGAATGATTTGGAACTTGACCGTAAACAAATATAGAGTAGAGCATAGTGAAAATCCAGGGTTGATATCAAATCCAAGATACCCTCATGAAAGCTTAGAATACTTTTGTGATATCCCTTAAGGGCGTGTCTGAGAGTAAGAGGTTAACTATAAAAACCTAGAATAAGCTATGAAATATAGGAAATTCAAAGAATATAAACTTTCAATAGATATGCCTAAAAATAAGTGAGCAAGGTGAGTACCTTTTTAGCCATTACTACTAAAAAGGGTTTGAACATCTGTTGTTCCAAAACCTTGGACTATCTGCAATAAATTTAGCGAATATTGCATAGTTAAATGAAGAAAACATATAAGAAAAAAAAAAGAATTGATAGTGTAAAACTACCCAAAAAGACATTTACCTTAAAACTACGAATTGGATAGGCATCGACATATGAAAAATTTCCTATTTGCAAAGACATCCATTCAACACCTCTGGAATGATATGATGGTGTCAAAAAAATACTGGGTGGGTATATCAAAATAGAGTGGTATCTAGCCACCGAAAAAAGGCTAAATGTACAAATGACACTGAGGTTAGGGTTTTCCACCCTTTTTAAAAACCTAATTTAATCTCATCCACAGATCATCATCACAAATCATAATAATTCATAGTGCATGGAGTAGAATAGTTGTGTGTAGTCACATGGGTAGGGCTAGCGTGGCCTATGCTAAGTGGGGCACATACACATCAATAAATTATGACTCCATTCATAAAATGCATGTAGGGAGAAATATGTATGGTTAGATTATGTGACCTAGGAACTCAATTTAAATGAATAATAAATTTGTAACCCACAATTTAGCTGATAAAGAAGGGTTGAAACCCTTAAAATAATTATGCACTAGAAATAAATTGTAAAGTGAACTATTATACTATATTGTTGGCAAGCGTGCGTCATATCATGTTGATGAGAGTCAAATAAAGGATCATGTGAGGAAAGGATCATATGAAGAGTTTTCATTAAACCTTTTAGGTAGATTTGATAATGATAACTAAATGGAGTCAAGGAAAGACAAGGACTATAACCCTAGAGGCATATGCCAGTTATAGTCTGAGAGGCCATGCTAATTCTCTTTAATTATTGGAATTTGTACATAGAATGCAAAAGTAATGGTAGGAATAAAGATCATATTACTAATTTTCTAATAAATATTTTTTTTTGGGTATGTGTGAGGAGGTATGTTACAACCCCAATGCTAAGGGCTAACGAATTTGAGGATCACATAGAGTTGTGTGTTTATTTATGGAGGTTTCACTGTAGAGTTAGGAAAACACTAAGGGCGTTGTTCAAGTTTGAGCATCAATCCATAGTCTTGATTTAATACAAAAATATGGCATTTCTCCACAACGAGATCGAAGTTGATCCAAGGGGATAAAAGGGAAATTTTGATTTGGGACACCATGGATGAGGAAAGTAGGATGCCTCAACATCAATATTATTTATATAATAATAATAATATTTTAATTACTATGGGAAATATTTTTATATTGTTAATATTAATATTATTACTTAAATTTTATTAATATTAATAATAACATTAATAATGTTAATATATATATATATATATATATAATCGCTTGCAAACCATATCGAACAAGATAAGCCAGGGTTACCCCTAATGGGCTCACCTAGGGGGTTTGAACCGATGAGCTCTACATAATGAGTGATTTAAAAAAACACTCAATGAAAAATTAATCCCCACCCATTAATGACCAATTAAGATCTGGTAGATATAGAAAAATAGAGGCATATAGTTGCCGAAAAAGGCCAAATGTGCAAATGAGACTGGGCTTAGGGTTTTCCACCCTTTTGGAAAACCTAATTTAATCTTGATTGTTGATGATCATTGCAAATCATAATCATTCATAGTGTGTGGAGTAGAAGAGTCACGTGTAGTCACATGGGTAGGGCCAATGTCTCTTATGATAAGTGGGGCACATACACATTAATAGCATATCGCTCCATTCATATAGCGCATGTAGGGAGAAATATATATGGTTAGGTTATGTAACCTAGGAACTCAATTTAAATGAATATGAAATTTATAACCCACAATTTGGCTATCAAAGAAGAGTTGAAACCCTTAAAATAATTAGGCCTAATGGTTAAGAGCATGTGTTTAATCCTAAGAGGTCACAGGTTCAAAATTAGAGGGAGGTAGAGTATGTATGCCTTTGTAGACCTGCGTGGAGGTGGGTCCATTGTCCCACAAACAAGAGAGGTCCCTTGTCCCACAAACAAGAGGGTCTTATACACCAATTAAATAAAAAAACACTCAATCACCAATTAATCCTTACCCATAAACCATAATATATATATATATATATATATTTTTTTTTTCCCGATAAAAAATCAATTTTTTTATAAAAATAACAAAAAGTTACATCGTAGATTCCGTGGCATTCCATATGAGAGAATTCACCCTATAAGAGACAGGGAAAGGGCGGGGATAAACCCCTAGTTACATATTGCCAGAAACACTGGACTTATCTTTTTTGCTTTTTTCTTTTTTTACTTTTTTCCAGCCGTCCAGTGAAGGAGCAAAATGTATAATGGCCAACTCCAAGCCAGAGGAGAGTTGGACATATTTTCCAGAGTATGAACTTTTAGAAACATGTGCTCGCTTGGTGCCAATCACACCGCGATCAATGATCTGTTTGTCCTGTAGGGGATCTGTATCTGTAGGCGAAGATGTAATCACATCATCTGTCTTGCCTACATTCTTCTCTTGCAACTTTTTTTGTTTTTCTTGTTGATTTTCTGTCTGATTGTCTCTGCTTTTCCTCCATTTATTCTTCCTCTTCATTTGACAGTGATACATCTGGAAAATTCCATCCCTTTTTCTTTTGCATTCTCTCGGTTTTTTTTTTCCTGGCCAAAGTGCAAGAGCTTTGTAAGTGCCCAGTTTGGTGGCGCACCCTGCATCTAAATGTTGTGTTTTCAAAATCTAATTTTTGAGACCAATTAAGGTCTTTGTGGATTAGATGTATGCAATATGGTAGTCCCTTGCCGAGGTCTATTTCCACATAGATACATGCAAAGGTGAATATCCCTTTTTCCATTCTCTCTCGGTCCAAATTTATGAACCTTCCTATAGAGTTCCCAATGTTTTCTAGGTCTTGATGGTGCCAGAATGGGAGCGACAGGTTGTGTAATCGCACCCAAATAGGCATTTTTGAAACCACCATTGTATTTGCATCGAAACTCGAGAACTATGGGGTTACAAAGAGACCTGCTCTTCCCAAAAACCATGGTCCATCCGTAGTGGCAGAACAATAGTCCACTGTACTATCAAATTGAACCATAAAGAAACCTTTTGCACAAAGGTAAATATCACAGTTCTGGGTCCAGTTTTGGTGTATCCATGCGTGTAGCTCTTCTGGTTTTGGCCAAAAGCCATTAAATCGACATATAATAGATTTTGATTGCAAAGCATCAAACAACCCTGTTACCTTTGGTATTTCTACTGCCAGGTCTGGAATGTTTTCTATTTTTTCAACAATGTATGGTCTTGGTAATGATGAATCTAGAATTTGTTTTTTCCCCTGTAATGGGGCTTTCCCTCTTAGGATATCCTTGAAAGAGGGCATTCCTTTTCCTGTTGTTGTTAGTTTATTTGTTGATGTTGTTCCTTGAGCACCACCTCAGAGTCTAAGATTAAGGAAAATGGAAGCATTTCTTTGAATTTGATATTTATTTAATTAAGTTTTTTCCTGTAATGCTTTTCCTGAAAATATTAGGCTTTGTTGCTCAGTCGGGATAGCTTGGATATTATCTTTCAGCTTTGAAATATTCTCAGAGTCCTGCACCCAGAGTACCATGGTTTTCCCATTTGTTGATGAAAATTTGAAACTGTGGCTGCAACATATAGCTCACCCCACCATTACCTCTATAATGCAGATCTGTGCCAGGCCCCCGAGGGAACCGAGCATTGGCATGGGCCAAGACTTGTCCAGGGAGCGAGTAGCCATCAATCAGTAGAGGCTGGTATGGTGTCAGTATCCCTAGCCAAAGTGAAAGCAGAGGAGCGAAAAGAGGGTCCTCTGCCTCGTGCCAACGTCGCATCAAAATTGTAGGAAGAGGGGCCATCCCCCCAGCTACCCTCCCCCTCGTCAAAACCCCAACAACAAAATTCATAAAATGTGTAATGGAGACCTCGTAAAAAAAGTGGAATACCTTTAAACTTAGCCATAGCCCTAAGTAGTGGGAGCCATAACCTTCCACGCCAAAACAGTGGAAAGTAAGTAGTGTCTGGGAGCAAGCAACGAAGGCAAGGAGCTTGCGGAAAATAAGTACTAGAGCCCTCCAACCATGCGTACTGAGTGAGCAGACCCGGGAAAGAAACCAAACTTCCTCAATACTGGAATGCGCAATGAGTCCTCCCTCGTCGCGCCCTTTGTACGCCTTCATCCCCATGAAAATCCACATAACCTCCATCGCCGCCCCATCGAAAGCCGCCAACACGACTTCCTCCAACACCTGCGGATGTAGAGGTCCATGACTCTCAGAACAGAGTCGAGCGCCCATGTTCAACCCAACCTGATTCCTGGTAACAACAACCGCACCGCGAAACCCTAGGCCGGAAACTCCTCTTCCATTGTGCTCCATTTTCATCTCTTCCTTCTTTTTACCCATATAGGAATATTATTACATTAAAAATGTAATAAATTAATAAATGTAATAATATTATTATAGCTAATTATTACATGTTAATATTAATAAAATTAGTGATAATATATTATTGACAATATGTTAATCTCATTATTGTAACATTTATTAATATGTTAATCTCATTATTGTAACATTTATTAATAGTTTTGATGTTGTTATTAATATATTTAATACTATAATATTTATTTAAAAAAAATTATTAATATTATAATTTAAAATTAATATTAGAACAATATTTTAATAAAAAACACTGCTACTTTCACATTATAATAATAATAATAATATATTATGTACGTCGGTCCATAAGGAAGATTATCATGATGATAATAAGGAAGACGATCGTAGGGCATGTTGGTGCTCGTGGAAGGTTAATGAAAAACCTCTCTTATATATACATGCACATATTTCTAATCTTTTAACAGTTTTACATTCGTCTCTTAACTGCGCATTACTCTTTAAGTTGCTCGTCGCTCGTGGATTAATTTCTACTATCTAACCTTTCACTTCGGATTCAGAATCTAAAGAGTTTGTGGGGACGAAGTATCAATGGAAAACGATATGGCGAACACAGTGGCACTGGAGACGTCTGAGGGAGAAATTTTTCGGGTGGATATAGAAATTGCTATGGAGTCGAATCTGATAAAGGACATGGCACAATTAATAGATATACCTGTGATAAAGGGCATGGAAGATTTCACAGATATATCTGATGTAACTCTGCCTGTTAGCGTATCGAGTCCCATTTTGGAAAAGGTGATCCAATACTATGACTATCATTTACGCAACTCAAGTCAAAGGTCAGTGCAGGAAATTAAAGAGTGGGATGACAATTTTATCAGCGTGGACTTAACAATACTGCGGGAAATAATAAAGGTAATATTATTATTTTTAATAATCTGATTTATTTTTAATAATTCAAGTATATTATATAACGGTTGTTGATATGCTTTATATTATGTTATTGTATTGTAGGCAGCAGAATTTCTTGATATGCAGAATCTTTTGGATTTGGCACGTGAGAAATTGGGCAGGGAACTCCTTTCAAGACCAGAGATCGAGATATCTTTAATGACTGATGAATTTTTTACATAAAAACAATTAAATAAAGAATTATTATTTAGTCACTTTGACATTCATTTATTTTTTATTTGGTTATTTTGACATTATATTTATTTTTTATTTGGTTATTTTGACATTATTTTTATTTTATATTTAGTTACTTTGATATTCATTTTATATTATTTTATAAGATTAGCAGTTATATTATTATATAATTATGATTTTTTTATCTTATAAAATTATTTATATTTATTAGTTTTTTTTCATCTGTAAATTAAATTTACATAATTATCAAAGCTTTCAATGAAATTGTTATTTATAAGAAATTTAGATAATAAATATTAAAATTTACATAATTATCAAAGCTTTTAATGAAATTGTTATTTATAAGAAATTTAGATAATAAATATTAAAATTTTAACCTACGTGGTTATTCACAAATTTGAGGAGATTATTGATTTTATCGAATTAATTTCTTATTTCTTATTTATTTTGAAAATTATTTTTATTATTCATTTTGTTTTTATTATTTTTATAGGAATTAATTGAATTAACATAGTTTATTTAGTTAGTTTGACATTCCTTTTATATCATATTGAGTTAGTGTTGGGAAAAATACTGAGAGGGGGGGGGGAAGGGTGAATCAGTATTTACTGCATATTCAAAATTTTTACTTTTTCATGCTCCAAAACCCATACGCTACTTTGCTGAAGAAAACTAGCGTATACACGCGGATATACTTCATAAAACTCGCGTATACACCGAGATCTAATTATGCCATTAATTCTTCACTTATATCATTCCATCATTCATTCATTAGATGTTCTATAAACAGTAAACATGTGCAGTAAGAACAGAATAAACCATCACACATGAGCATCACACATGAACACCAGGATTTTTAGGTGGAAACCCAAGACGGGAGAAAACCACTGCTGCAGTTGTTCAGCTTTCAATATTTTATTATAGAGAAAACATCTTACAACATATGTGCTGGTGCAGACTCTACCAACACGCAGGCACCCACCTGCGCTCGTTTACCAGCCTCTCCTGGAAGGGAGCTCCAACCCCCTGACTCGTTTACCAGCCTCTCCTGGAAGGGAGCTACGACCCCCTGATCTCGTTTACCAGCCTCACCTGGAAGGGAGCTACAATCCCCCGATCTCGTTTACCAGCCTCACCTGGAAGGGAGCTACAACCCCCTGACTGAAGGCTACAACCCTCAGCACCTCGATGGACCACGTTTCATCAATTTTCACACTGGATCCAACAAATTCAATAGAACACAACTTGCAGGCCACGTTTCATCATATTTTCAGACTCGACCCACTCCATACTATACATCACCAATAGATACTTATCAATTCGGACAACACAGATCGGATAAGCGAAACATAGCGGAACGGTCGGACATTTCATACCACGAGACTTCGGCAAACCCTGAGTTTGCATACGCGCTTTCCCTTTCTACGATGTCGCGTATATACGCGCTTCCGTTCACATAAACCAGCGTATACTTCTGTACAAATTATAGAGCCAGTTTCATTGCACATACACACTTTCTCTTCAGCGAATCCGCGTATATACGCGCTTCCTCTTCGGCGAACTAGCGTATGGTTCTTCAGACATTTAGGTCATTCCAATTCTTCAGAAAAGATACATCACACATATTTTACCCTTTACTTCAGACTGATGTTCGCCTCATCTTAGATCTAATCATTTCATAAACAGATCTAACAAATACAAGTACATTCCAGATCTAGATCCCCTTCTTCATCATTGGTGCATCATGCATTCAGATCTATCATTCAATTGTAACCCTTTCCATTCAGATATACTTCAGAGTGAAGTATTCATTCGGCCTCGGACATCTTGCACCACCCCTCATTTTGCACAATGAATTTCTTCTCTTTATAGGTTTTCCCTTTTCAATACCATGAGCCCCTTTTCAATACCATGAGCCAAAACAATACCATGAGCCCAATGCTACATTACTTAGATGGTATTCACGGACGGGGTCATTTAGACGCATCATGCAATACAATGGGTCAATACCATGGTGGTTACCCCTGGTTTTGCACTTTATGAGCGCTTTTTCTCATACGCGACTTGACACGTTGTTTCCCGCGTGCATACGCGACTTCTCCTAGATAGATCCGTGTATGCCTTGAGACATACTCTTTTCACCATAGATTTATCACATGCTGAATTCCTTTCTTCATTGCCTTCTGTACACACTGTAAATACATCATATTTAGTTCATCAAGACATATTATATCAAGCACAACTTCATTAAGTAAGCTGCCATCATCTTCATCAAGTGGGTTGCCATTCAAGGACAACACTCAGCATCATATTGCTAACAAACATCATTTCATATCAGATTTACATCATTTACCAAGTCCATCAGGTCAAGAATAACTTCATCGGGTGGATTGCCATCAAGGACAACACATGTCCACAATCTCATGTCTTCATCTTCATTCAGTGGGTTTCCATCAAGGACAACACTCTGCATCATATTGCCAACAATCTCCCCCTTTGGACTTGATGGCAACCACGATGGTGTTTGATCACCACAAGAGATAGGTACATTAAGAATACAATGACACCATGTCACTCTCCCCATTCTTTGACACCATTCTTTCTCTTCATTCAAACACCATGTCACTCTCCCCCTTTGACATCAAGGGCAAAGGGCGGATCAAAACCAACATACTCTCCCCACGAGTTCATGTGAATCAGCTTCAAACATATTTTCCAATGAAGTTCATGACTCTATGAAATTCCTATCACCAATGACTCATACTTACATCAAAGATCCATCCAAGTGGATTTACATATGAGACTCAACTACCCAACCAAGTGGGTTTACAAATTTGACACAGCTACCCAACCAAGTGGGTTTACAAAATTTGACACAGCTACCCAACCAAGTGGGTTTACAAATTTATCAAGTCCTTACATGACTGAATAATACAAATTTACATCATGGATCTCTATATGACCTTTTCATCCAACTACAAATAAAACTTTAAGACCAACACCAGAGAATCCTCAAGAAAGAGAACATATTTCAGAACCATCATAATGCCAACAATGCATTATACTCAGCAATGCTAATGCTCCCCCTGAATTTGTGCATCCAAGCAACCTTTCCATATGACTAAGGCTCCCCCTTAGTTTGTGCATCCTGAACACTTTTACCAACAAATCATCGAGGCATGTTAATCAAAACTTTTTAGAAATAGAATTATGAGAAATGGAACACCACCCGGAGATACCAAATAGTATCGAGAGATACCAAACGGCTTAGCAACATTTGTCTTTGAAAGAGGCGACTCCAAACGAGGAGAAATGTCGACAATCAGATATACGCGGTTTTGTGTGCATGAACTCGCGTATATACGTGACTGTGTATCAGTAAATCCGCGTATCCAATACCATCTTCTATACTTTAACCAGATCTGATCCTCTGTGAGAAAAAGACAGTGTTCAGCTTCTTTCTAAGATATTTGAATGCTTCCCTGGAATACAGATAGATAGAACAGAGTAGTTGTGTCCTCAAGCGTCATCCAATGGTTGTAGCATAAGTACATTAGTAACCAAGCCTTCAGATTCTTTGCAGCATCAATACATTCTTTCCAAGAGAAATTATCATACCAGAACAACATCTTCAAATATGTTTCAATCATCCATGTGGTCCAATATCATCAAGATCTTCAAGATTTAACATGAAGTAACATATGTAGGCAAAAGATCTCAACCATAGAAACAAAACCCTGCATGATCTATTCTCATTTCGGAATCAACCGACATCCAACTCATCCATGTGTGAGCCCAAAAGATACTTATCAGCAACTAGGGCTCAAAATCTCATCATATTAAACAATGTACCAAGTCATCATCATTTGAGCATGAGTATCACAAAAACCAAAGAATAAGCAGTCATAGTGCCAATAATGCAATAATTAGTATTTAACCTGCTGCTCCCCCTGAACCAGTGCTCCTTCTTAACTTGTGCAACCTGAATACGTTCATCAGCAAGTCATCAAAAACAATCTCTGCATGAACTGTCCTTATCTCCGAATTATAAGACTTTCATCTCAACAATGAGTACTCTTCATCAAAAGGCAAACAGGACTCATCCACAATCTTCAACATAAGAAACCATGTATCATATCATCATTATTTAGAACTGAGAAACTCAACTGATATTGAGTCAATAATACAGTTATTAACAGTCAGACTGATGCTCCCCTTGAACCTCTGTTCCAGATCTTCAGCTTATCATATAAATTCTCTTATCATCAATGCATACGCGACTGTGTCTTAAGGAACTCGCGTGTATACGCGACTTTTGTTAATAGAACCCGTGTATGGAAAGTGAAGCATAGAAATTTTTCACATTCCTTCATCTCCCCCTGAACTTGTACTTCATGTACCTGTCTTCTTCATATCAAATTCTCTGTCAGAAATACATATAACCAGAATAATCAAATCAATCATGAGAGTCATCATGCATTTCTCCCCCTGTGACGATACATTACTAAATCTCATAATGTATCCCACATCATTCCTGCAGTCAATAAGAAAAGTCAGCTTCAGAAGTGGATGACTGCAGTAGGGTCAGAATTCCCTACGTTTCTGATCTGTCCTCCATCTTTTTCCATATTTTTTTGAACTTTCTATTTGTGTGCTGGAAGTTATCCAATTTCTCATGTCTGTTCAACCTGCATTCCTTTTCTACATGTCCATACTTGTTACAAGAATAACATCTCATGTGACCAGAGAAATAAGCATAAGAAGCATAATGAGTATTTCTAATCTTCCTCCTTTTACAATCAACTGCTTTATGTCCATACTTGTTACATGAAAAACAATATCCCTTGAAGTTATCAGAGTACCTTTCTGAGTAGAATCTGTTTGTTTGTGGCTGAATTGTTCTGCTTCTGCAATTTGCTGCAACATGCCCATAATTATGACATTTAAAACATTCAAAGTTCTTGAATGTATTCCTTTGAGAATTCATGATTGTTGGTTGATCTTTTATCTCTTTAACGCCGGGTTTTGCATTGACATCCTCTGAATTTTTAGCACTTCCTTGTGAGCTAGATTCTCCTTTAACGGTTCATGGAAACCAAGACCAAGTTTGATAAGCAGGAGACCTTTGATTACTGAATATTGCCAAAATATTAGTACTATCATGAAACCTCAAAAGTTTAACCTTTTCTTCTAATTTACCTTTGAGAATGTTTACCTCAACCTCCAAGTCTTGACATTACTTTGTCATGCTTTCTTCTTTCCTTCTTCCATCTTCTACTGTCACCAGTTTAGAATCTCTTCTTTTTAATTAATTTAGTTTACATATTTTGTGCATGGCTCTTCATTATTCTTATTTGATTTTTCCAGATCTTCTTTGAGAGAGATGATTTCTGCTTCAAGGCCTTCCTTTTCAAATGTTTGTAGAGGTTCCTCAATCTTCTTACTTGATGCCTCAAGATCTGCTTGCAGAGATATGATTGCAGCTTCAAGTCCTTCATTCTTCTTGCTTGATTTTTTGAGATTTGCATTTAGATCGTTGATTTCTACTTCTAGTTCTTTAATTCGATTGGATGCATAAGTATGAAACCTTTGATACTTGTCCACCTGTCCATTCAAAATTTCTATTTGTTTTTCCATTTGAGAGATCATCTCTTTGTTGATAGATTCTTGCGTCTTAGATGAACTTTGTAGTTATTCAACTTTAACCTTGAGAGCTTCTTCTGGGTCCACAACATAATTTTCACTATCTTCACCATTGTTTGCACCAATAAGAGTATTCCAATGACCCCAATCACTATCTGATTCATCTTCTTCAATTTCTGCTATACAAGTTTCCTGAGATATCTTCTTGTTTCGAGTAGCCTTCTTCTTTTGTTTCTTTTCCATGAGTACTTTTAGATCATGGTCAGAATCTTCTTCATCTTCACTGGTTACTTCATCATCATCTTCATTTGCATAATAACTCTTCCTCTTTTCAAATTGTTTCCCTTTACCATGTTTTTTCTCTATAAGGACATTTAGCAGCATAATGACCAACTTTTCCACACTCAAAACATTTGAAAGGAAGCTTACCTTTGAATCTTCCAGTTCCCAGTTGGAGTTTTCTCACGAAATTTGCTTCTTCTTCATCGGATATGTAGCTGGATTCTTTGACAAATTCCTTTTCTTTTCCTCTTACGAGATACCTTAAAAGCAGCTTCTCTGGTTTGAGACGGACCTCCTTGTCTCATTTCAAAGCGATCGAGAATACCATGTAATTGAACAGTAAGAGTTTGCAGATCTTGCCTTTCTTCAATAGCAGATACTTTTGACTCAAAATTTGAAGTCAAGGATCTTAAGATTTTTTCCACCAGAGTAGTATCGATTATGGTTTCACCCAAATTTCTCATTCGATTAAAAACATCATCTAGATGTAAAAACAAACTGGAAATATTCTCATCACTATGCATCCTTAGATTTTCATATTCAAGTCTGAGAGTTTGGAGTTTTGCACTTTTTACCTTTGTATCTCCTTCATAGCTTAGAATGATTTTGTCCCATATTTCTTTTGCTGAATTTAGTTGCATCACTTTAGCAAATTCTGGTTCAGACATGCTTCCTAATAAGACATTGATGGCTTTGGCATTGATTTCATACTTCTTCCTTTCGAGTTTGCATCGGTAGGAATACTTGTCGGATATTGATAGCCTTCTTCCATGATTGCCCATACATACGGGAACTGGGGTATATGATTTTGTTCGTACCTTCCAGAAAATTAGATTGATTCCATTGAATAGAGGTGGCTTTATAGACATTACTCCTTCAAGACTTCCCATTGCGACGGATCTCCTTCAAGCGATCAAGCTTCTGCAGAAGAACCTCCTCTGATACCAATTGTTGGGAAAAATACTGAGAGGGGGTAGTCGGTATTTACTGCATATTCAAAACTTTTAATTTTTCTTGCTTCTAAAACCCATACGCTACTTTCTTGAAACAGACTCGCGTATATACGCGGATACCCTTTATGAAACTCGCGTATACACAGATATCTAATTATGTTATTAGATCTTCACTTAAATCATTCCATCATTCATTCATCAGATGTTTAATAAACAGTAAACATGAACAGTAAGAGCAGAATAAATCATCACACATAAGCATCACACATGAACACCAGGATTTTAGGTGGAAACCCAAGTCAGGAGAAAACCACCGCTGCCATTGTCTCAGCCTTCAATATTTTATTATAGAGAAAACATCTTACAACAATGTGCTGGCGCCGACTCCTACCAGCACGCAGGCACCTACCTGCGCTCGTTTACCGGCCTCTCCTGGAAGGGAGCATCGACCCCCTGCTCTCGTTTACCGGCCTCTCCTGGAAGGGAGCTACGACCCCCTGCTCTCGTTTACCAGCCTCTCCTGGAAGGGAGCTACGACCCCCTGCTATCATTTACTAGCCTCACCTGGAAGGGAGCTACAACCCCCTGACTGAAGGCTACAACCCTCAGCACCTCGATGGACCACGTTTCATCAATTTTCACACTGGATCCAACAAATTCAATAGAACACAACTTGCAGGCCACGTTTCATCATATTTTCAGACTGGACCCACTCCATACTATACATCACCAACAGATACTTATCAATTCAGACAACACAGATCAGATAGCAGAAACATAGCAGAACAGATCAGACATTTCATACCACAGACTTCAGCAAACCCTAGTTTGCATATGCGCTTTCCTTTCTCTGATGTCGCGTATATACGCGCTTTCGTTCACATAAACCCGCGTATACTTTAGTACAAATTACAGAGATAATTTTATTGCGCATACGCGCTTTCTCTTCAGCGAAGCCGCGTATATACGCGCTTCCTCTGCGGCGAACTAGCGTATAGATCTTCAACTATTATAGAGCAGCATACTTCTTCAGATCAGATATTTAGTTTAGATTTACCCTTTTACTTCAGACAGATGTTCGCCTCATCTTAGATCTAAGCCTTCCATAAACAGATCTAGCAAATACAAGAACATTTTAGATCTAGATCCCCTTCTTCATCATTGGTGCATCATACATTCAGATCTATCATTCAACTATAACCCTTTCCATTCAGATCTACTTCAGAGAGAAGTATTCATTCAAGCTCAGACATCTTGCACCACCCCCCTCATTTTCACAATGAATTTCTTCTCTTTATAGGTTTTCCCTTTTTCAATACCATGAGCCAAAACAATACCATGAGCCCAAAACTACATTACTTCTGATGGTATTCCTAGACGGGGTCATTTAGACGAATCATTACCCAATACGATGGGTCAATACCATGGTGGTTACCCCTGGTTTTGCACTTTATGAGCGCTTTTGCCCATACGCGACTTGGCACGTTATTTCCCGCGTGCATACGCGACTTCTCCTAGACAGATCCGCGTATGCCTTGAGACATACTCTTTTCACCATAGATTTAGCACATGCTGAAATCCTTTCTTCATTGCCTTCTGTACTCACTGTAGATACATCAGATTTACTTCATCAAGAACATATTCTATCAAGCACAACTTCATCAAGTAAGTTGCCATCTTCTTCATCAAGTGGGTTGTCATTCAAGAACAACTCTCTACATCATATTGTCAACAAACATCATATCACATCAGATTTACATCATTTACCAAGTCCATCAAGTCAAGAATAACTTCATCAGGTGTATTGCCATCAAGGACAACACTCTGCATCATATTGCCAACAGTTAGTTTAACATTCTTTTTATTTTATTATATTGCATCATGTTGGTTTTAGCTATTTGAAACTTGATTTATTTCATTTTATAATATTAGTATTTAAATAATATTTCTTGAGTTGTTCATTACAAAATTGTCAAATATAATCCTCTCTCTCTCAACAAGATAGGGATTATCCTTCACCCCGATCTTGTTTCTATGGTATTTGAATTTGTCTGCATTCTGATCTTCCGTAGGAATGTATTGAAACAACATGATCTTCCGCTGAACACAATCTCTGATATGATGATATCGGATATCAATATGTTTAGATATATCATGAAACACAATATTAATCAAGAGTTTAATGCAACTTTGATTATCACAATGTATCACTGTAGGATCTAAATGTGAATCGAACAAATCGACCAGGATCTTCCTCATCCAGATGGCCTCACATGCAGCTTGAATTGCTGCCATGTATTCTGCTTCCCTTGAACTAAGTGCCATAGATCTTTGTTTCTTGCTGTACCAAGAAATTGTTGTAGATCCGATACTGAAAATCCCTCCTGATGTGCTCTTTCTGTTCGTTGGCCTGCCTGCCCAATCTGCATCCATGAAGCCATGCAACTTCACCTCATCCATTTGTCTGTACCATAAGCCATACTCCGATGTGACCCTCAGATACCTCAGGACATGCTTTCCTGCCTTCCAAAAGAGCTTGGTAGGCTTAACCATCACTTGTGAATGCTAGTTCAATGCATAGCATATGTCTAGTCTTGTATTAACTAAATACATGAGCGAACCCACCAACTGTTGATAAACAGTGGCATCCACTACCTTTGCTGATGTAGTATCCTCTTTCCTCCAATTTCCTGGAAGAGGAGTATCAATAGGCTTGTAGCCTTGCATGTGAAACTTCTCAAGTATCTCTTGAGCATACTTGCCTTGAGACAAAAATAGTTCACCTTCCCGCTGCCATATTTCCAATCCAAGGAAATAATGAAGGAGGCCCAAATCCTTCATCTCAAACTCCTTTGCAAGATCTGCCTTGCATGAGTGTATCAATTGCTCATCACCCGTTAATATTAAATCATCAACATAAAGAACAATGATTAAATGCTTACCCTCCACCACAATTTGGTACAGGTTTTCATCCGCCTCACTCTTGGTGAAGCCAAGTCCAGTGAAATAGCTGTCGATCCATGTGTACCAAGCACTAGGTGCTTGCTTCAGCCCATACAACGCTCTTTTGAGTCTGCACACATGCGACTCACTACTGAAGATCTTGAATCCTTCAGGCTGCTCAATGTGCACTTCTTCCTCAATGATCCCATTAAGGAACACAGTCTTCACATCCATCTGATGAATGTGCCAACCCATCTATGCTGAGAGAGCAAGGATGGTCCTTATGGAAGAATATCGTGCGACAGGTGCAAAGGTTTCTTCATAATCAATCCCCTCGATATTTGAGAAGCCCCGAGCAACAAATCTTGCCTTATAATTCTCAACGCTTCCATTAGCAGCTTGCTTTACCTTGTAGATCCATCTTGATCCTACAACTGATTTACCCATCAGCCTTGGAACAATATCCTAAGCACTATTTATGACAATGGAGTCATACTCCACCATGGCATCTACCCATGTTGGCTCCTACATTGCTTCTTCAAAAGAAGATGGCTTTGTCACGATACACTTACTCATGAGAGCCATGCATCCAGTAAAACGGTCAGGTCACTGTCTTTGTCTGCGTTGTGATGTAGGGACTCCTACATTTTGTGCTGCATCAAGCTTCAGTCTCTTAGCTTTTGTGGTACGCTTTCTGCTAGTTCTGATGTTTGGCTGATGTTTGCATGAGTGGATTCCTCCACTCCATGAACTTCCTCCTATGGCTGATCCACATTTGCAGGGTCATCTTTCGAAACAGACAACTCCTCCTCTGCATGCAAGTCTAGCTCCCTCTCAAGCATAGCTCGTGCAACACCCACGATCATTCTATTCTTCCTCTCTGCGACCCCATTCTGTCGTGGGTTATGAGGCGCTATGAGTTCTCTTCGAATTCCTTCTTTGCTACAAAAGTCTTTGAATTCGTTTGAGATATATTCACCACCATTATCGCTCCGTAGAGCCTTCACTTGCTTCCCCGACTCCTTCTCCACCAATGCTTTAAACTCATAGAACTTTGAGAATGTTTCGCTCTTCTTCTGCATGAAGAAGATCCAACATCTACGAGAATAGTCATCAACAAATATAACATAATACATGTTTTTCTATTGAAGCAATCGAGAAAGGTCCACTCATGTCTGTGTGAATTATCTCAAGGATCACAAAAGCATGGTTCTCCTTCTCTTGAAAGGTGGTCTTCACAAACTTACCCATAGTACATCCCTTGCACTAATATGACTGCGCAAGAGTACCCTTGGGAAGTCCAGTAGAAATCTGCTGCAAAATATTCAAAGCGCCATGCTGAAGATGGCCCAATCTCCTGTGCCATAATTCGCCCTCATCCCGGTTCACCACTTCTTCTGCTTTGCCCATCATTGTAGTGCAGCCATCTACCTCCAGCTTGTAGAGATTCTTAACTCGAATCCCTATCCTCTTGGTTTGACTCATTGTTTTATGTCACAGGAAAGCTTTTCCATCGCTAAAAACAATGTCATAACCTTTGTCTTCTAACATTAGGACAGAGACCAAGTACTTCTTTAGACTTGGAACATGAATAACATCTTTCAACATAAATGGATTACTTGACTTCCTCTCAAAAGTAATGGTCCCAATGTCGGTCGCATTGTATCGACCATCATTTCCCACTTCTATATGAATTTGGAGGTCCTTCTCCTCCAAGTCACTAAACAACTCCTTGTCTCCCGTCATATGGAAAGACACACCATTATCAAGATACCACACCGATCCCATTGAGCTTGAAACAAAGCATGTGATCAAAGAGAAATCAAGTTCAAATTGCGAGGCTAAGGCCTCACCCGCTGTAGATCCAACAACCTTCTTGTTCTTCTTCTTCTGTGGGAAGTTAGTGGAAAAATGCCCATGTTCATGACAGGGAAGACACTTCACCTTGGACAAATCTTACTTCTTGCCTTTATCTTTAGATTTTGGATGGGATTTCTTCCCCTTCCCTTTCCTTGCTTTGGCAGCCAAAGCGCAATTCTCTTCATCTTCATTCTTCGATGAAGAGCCATCCCTAGTACTTTGCCTTATCTCATCCTACACAAGATCCGACCAAAGTCGTTCCCATCCCTGCAGTTTCTCCTGTCCATTGACAAAGTATTCATAGCTATGCCAACTCTTCGGAAGCCTAAGGAGCATTAGGGGAATTTTGAGGTCTAAAATGGGCCTCTTAAGGAAAATGTACAATCAAAATTCACTTTATGAGAACCAATCACATTTTAGGGGATGACATCATCCCTAATGGTTGAGATGGCATTGCTTGAGTTAAAGGTACTTACTTGTCACATTCTCAATGGTGGATAAAAACTCATGGTTAACTATGGTAGTGCTCTAAGTAATTTTAAAGTCAAAGTAAAGTACTCATAATAAATGTCATTTCACATTTTTTGAATAAAATTCATACATAAAATAATATATTACATTTACTATATTATTTTTATATAGTACATTAGTTACATGTTATTATACAATTTAAATAGTATAAATTTTAATTAATAACGTATTATATAATTAAGAATTTATGAATTTATATTTATATTTTATTTTAAGTTATTTAAGTACAAAGGACAAATACATTAGTTTTTCAATGATAATGACATTTTCTTGAAAAACTCATTCTTATTTATAGTCGCATCAATACAATTTTTTTATTACTTTTATTTTGGTACAATTTTTTAATTGAATTTAACCATGGTTACATGGATTGTTGTGCAAAAAGTGAATTGCAAATTCATAAATATTATTTTATTGATTTAGCTATTATTTTATTATTTCCTTAGGAGGCCCATTTTAGAACTTAAAATTCCCCTAATGAGCCAAGCTCACCAAGTCTTCATCATCAACAGTAATCTCCACACTTTCCAGTTCATCCCTACAGTGGAAAAACCTCGTGAGATATTTTGGAATACTGTCGCCCTTCTCCATTTTTATTTTTCTGAGCTTATCCTTCAGTGCCAACTTCCTCTGGTCACTACTGCTTTGGAAAAAATCTGTCAAAGCCTTCCACATTGCAAATGGAGTGGCTTTCCTGTGAAGGCTGGACACAATATGGTCCTTCACACCTTATTACATAATTCTTCTTGTCTTTGCTACCTTCTTTTGCCATGCATCAAGTAATGTAGCATCGCTAGATCCCGGTTTAGGAACATCACTATCGATGAACTTCTTCAGTCCATTATCTTCCAGCATCGCCTCCATCGTATCCTTCCAGGCTATGTAATTCGAGCTGCCATCAAGGGCATACTCCAATCAAAACCCACTGAAAGGAATTTCAATGTATACTCAACTGTTGCAATCTTCAAGAATTAACACTGCTCTGATACTATGTAGAAATTTTATACAAGATGCATGTATATATCCAGATTCTCCTGATCTAACAATATTTTATCTTCATGCTAAATACAGAATCCTTCCATTGTTAATATTTTGCGGAAATTTAAAAACTCAATTGCAAACACATGAAGCAATAAAAATAATCGCAGATAACACAGTTGTTTAGTGGGAAATCCTGAAGCTGAAAACCCCAACTATCATATATTATGTATCATGGATATCATGTAACAATCTCATACAAAGCTTAGTACATCAAGCCCTCAGTACAATCAATCGTCACACACTAATCAGAATAAATCTGCAAATCCATGCACTGATTTCTTGCCACCTGATAGCCTACCTCCATGATCCGGATTTATGCAGGAACGCAAGAGAATAAACACATAACCATAAATACAGAGATGCAGCAGAAATAATGCGTCATTTCATTAATAACAGAAATATGCTTACAGACATAATGGAAATAAAATAGCCAGGGTGCTGGTAGCGAATCTCTGAGAAGAGATGTGATGGCTACAGACCTCTAAATTGTGTTACAATGAGGCTCGAGGGCCTATTTATTGTTGAGAAACAATGTAGAATCCGAAACGTACAAAAACCTAACCATAGGAGATGACGCGCCAAAACTATGGGCGCCCGTTTGGGTAAATTGGTGGTTCAACTTCCCGGCGGCGTAAATTTCGCATCCGATCTCCGTTTGACGCACATGATACATCATTAGAAAGCTCTGTTCGAGGACCACAACGTTCGGGACGAATTTCATTCCATGAAATTTTCTAGTAAAATGATGCCCAAAAAACGTCGTTTGGGGCCTAAAAAAGGCTCCGGAAGTTCAGGACCCGAAAAAATGCTAAAAATAGTAAGTTTTGTTGCAACTTCAAAATTGAAAGAACTGATGATGGGGGTTCAAATGGAATAGGTGGGTGGCCACCAATATCCACCTGGATCATTAAGCCCCCAAAATGGCTCCGAGAGTGGAGGACATGAAAACTTGCTAAAAATAGTAAGTTGTGTTGAATGTGAAAAGCTGCAAGAATTGATGGTGCTGGTCCAAATGGAATAGGTGGGTGGCCACTGATATCCACCTGGATCATTCCTCCCTCCTTAGGAAGCAATGGTCCCCATTGTGTTGAGATTCTCCATGAGATGAGGAAAATTATGTTGAACTGAGTATGCTGGATGCATTTAGTAAATTTCGTTTCTTTATCAGCCTCAGACAGTACATGTTTGGATTCTGTATGTGTAGTTGCAGGATGTATGGCAACATCAGGCGGTGGTGCGTTGGGAGTCAGATCAATGGAGTGCTTGTCCTGACAGTGTAGAGGAACCTCTATGAGCGAGGAGAAATTGTCATTGTATTTGTCCATCTGTTGCAGCCGTGCAAGGGAGCCCTGTTTCAAGGTTGTGGCCACAATATTCTTCTTTCCCTGTGAGTGAGTCGTAAGGAAAATGAATTTCCTGGATTGGGAAACGATCTTACTGTGTTGTTTTGCAGTAGTCAAAGAGATGACAGGAGGTGGTACTACCTCCGGTATCCTGTACAAGTTATTTCCCAAAGTAATAATAACAGCATGAGGCCTAGACTCATACACAGCATGTCGCCTCCATAAGTATGGTTGGCCCAATAATACATCAGCTACATCAAGAGGAGCAACATCACACAATACCTCATCCGTGAATGGCTTGATACTGTACGGAAGGCGGAATAGCTGACGAATGCGGAGATCTCTCCCTGGGTGGAGCCACCTGACGGTATACGGCTGCGGGTGGGCTATGGTCGGTAGGCCAAGCCACTTCATGACCTCTGCTGAGATGAGGTTCTTTTGGCTTCCGCTATCGACGAGAAATTGCAGCGGAGAACCCTTTACCCACATCTGCGACTGGAAGAGGCACTCCCCCTCCTCTGGATCCTCTGGACCCTCCTTCTGGATCTTGGTGGTGGCAACAATGGCACTGGGATCCGCATCAATGATCTGCTTCCCTTTGTCATTGCCTTTGTCTGGTTCTAACTCAGGATCAGAAAATGCATCTGATTCGTGTGCCTTTAGTTCAGCCACCAAAGACTGTTTGGCCCGACACTCGTTTGTGCTGTGAGTGGGGCTGTTATGAAATTCACACCACTTCCCTGTGTCCTTCTTTGGATTTGTGGTGTTGTTCTGAGTCGCATTGCTTTGGCCTTGCCCTTTGTTCTTCGATTCGGGGGCACCTTTCGGATTCGTAGATCCAAAGTCTCGCTTCTTCTGCTTAAATTTCTGCTCGATCTTGGCGGCATAGCGATATGCCGTGCCAAGCGATGTAATGTCGAGGAACTCCATTTCCTCCTGAATGTGTTTGTGCAGACAGCCACGGTACTTGAGCACCAAATGTCTCTCCGAATCTTTAATACCCAACTTTGTGCGCAGGGTATGGAACAAATTCGTCAGTTCGTGCACATCTTGATCCTTTTGTTGCCGCAGCGTGGTCCATTGGATGTATTTGTCCTCATAGCTCCCCATGGGGTAATATTGTTCCTTGATGCCGTCTCGAAACGAATTCCAAGTGGGTGTGGCGGAGAACAGAGAGGGTTCCCCTTCGCCCTCTTTCTCACGGTAGGTTTCCCACCAGTCTTTGACATGGGGGGCAACTTTGAGGAGTGCATAAATAATCTTTTCTCGGTCAAAGAAGTCATGGACCGAGAAATACCCTTCCAGCAAATTTAACCATCTGTCTACGGCGTCTGCATCTATTTTTCCTTCAAATATAGGAATGTCAAAGTTTACCTGTACCTTGAAGGGAGTGGCACCTCCAGAGTGGTTGTTGATGTAAGGTGCACTATATGTGGGCGTCGTCAAGGATTTGAGAAAGTTATCCATCATCGCGTCTCCTTTGTTTCTCGAGGTCTCCTCGAGCGTATTTTTTGATAGGGATCTTCGCTTCCTCGTTTTTCTTTCCGCCATGGAAGTCGTCGGGCTTGCGAGGCTGATCTTGCAAGGGTTCAACCAGATCGAGCCCTAACTCCTTATACCCTGACCGTGTTGGGGACATGCAAAGAAAAACAAAGAAAGAGAAGACCCACTCTGAAACCACTGATCCGGATTTATGCAGGAACGCAACAGAATAAACACATAACCATAAATATAGATATGAAGTGGAAATAATGCGTCATTTCATTAATAACAGAAATATGCTTATAGACATAATGGAAATAAAATAGCTAGGGCGCTGGTAGCTATCTCTGAGAAGAGATGTGGCGGCTACAGGACTCTGAACTGTGTTACAATGAGGCTCGAGGGCCTATTTATTATTGAGAAACAATGTAGAATCCGAAACGTTCAAAAACCTAACCATAGGAGATGAGGCGCCAAAACTGTGGGCGCCGTTTGGGTAAATTGGTGGTTCAACTTCTCGGGGCGGGAGACCTCGCAGATCCGATCTCAGTTGACGCACATGATACATCATTAGAAAGCTCTCATCTAGGAGCATAACAGTAGGGACGACTTCATTCCATGAAATTCGTTGGTAAAACGCATGCCCAAAAAATGTCGTTAGGGCCCTCAAAACGGCCCGAAGTTCGGTGACCCGAAACCGCTAAAAATAGTAAGTTTTGTTGCAATCTCTAAAATCGAAAGAACTCGATGATGGGGTTCAAATGGACCAGGGTGGCCACCAATATCCGCCCGATCATTAAGCCCCCAAAACGGCTCCCGAGAGTGGAGGACCCGAAACCCAAAAATAGCAATTCTGTGCCGAATGTGAAAGCCGCAAGAATCGATGGTGTTGGTCCAATGAAGTAGTGTATACCCGTATCCACCGATCACTCCATCGTGATAATCCCTTCATCAAGAAGACCCCCGAATGAATTCAAATTACCCTTGCCTTGACTGCGCAATCCTCATTGGCAACTCCAATATGTGTGTGATGCAATCAATGCATCACTATAGTCACAACAGATAGTCCATCTTTCCCTTTCACCTATCTCTCCACTAGGTCTCCACTGGAACTGCCATGCACTGTAGTTAACTGTTGTATTGTTCAGTTGATTAATGAGTTATTATTTGTGAATTAATTAACTAATTAATTCACTCCACTCTCACTAGTGTATCATTCAATTAGACTAGATACAACTAGCTCAACTGAGTCTAACTGAGTTAAACTGAATACAACTACATGAACTACTCTTCCAACTCTGTCATAACTTTTCCACTTCAGTTCTAACTGAGTCCTCCATGCATAAACCACCAGTAAACCCTAGGAATTGTGTAACTCCTTTAGCCCACTGATTTTCCAAATCTGTACATTGAAATTAAGTGCTCCAAGAGAATAAGTTGTTGTTTATTGTCGGATTATTATTAAGAGCTAATAATAATCAACACTTCTATTTTTAGATCGATGATCTATAAATAGACTTCTCCTAATATTCTAAAAATATAATTTCATCTATTTTTCCAACTTGACCAACCATCCACAAATAGCATCCTGCAACTTCTGAAATATGATCACCATGTCTAAAAATAGACATAGTCTAAAAATAGACTTACACCTAAAAATAGCCTGCGGGCCCACTTAGTGAAGGTGATCGATTTTCACTAAGCTCTATCATCTTGTTGAATCTCGTAAACTCTCTCAACAAGATAGGGATTATCCTTCACCCCGATCCTCGCTTCATTGTCTTAATTTGCTCTATAGCTGCTTCATCCAATGTCCGCATCCCGATCTTCCGTAGGAAACAGGAAACATGATCTTTCTTTCGCTACACACAATCTCTGATATTATGATACCAGATATCAATATGTTTATATCTATCATGGAACACCAGATTAATTCAAAGTTTAATGCAACTATGATTATCACAATGTATCACTGTAGGATCTAAATGTGAACCGAATAAACCAACCAAGATCTTCCTCATCCAGATAGCTTCACATGCAGCTTGACTTGCTGCCATGTATTCTATCACAATTGAGTGAAACGATCTTGTTTCGTTGTTCAAGAAATCAACAGAGATAACGATACGTAAAATCCCTCCCGATGTGCTCTTTTGTCTGCTATCACCAATCTACACTGTGAAGCCATGCAAGTTCACTCATCCATCTGTCTACTCATAAGCCATACTTATATGTGCCCCCGAGATACCTCAGATTATTTGGGCCTTCTCCAAAAGAGCTATTGGCTTAAGCATTGCTTGTGAAAGTTGGTTCACCGCATAACGGCAGACATGTTAAATAAATACATGAGCAAACCCACCAACTATCGGAGCAATAGTGCAGAACTAACTACGTTTGCCGATGTAGTATCCTTTGTCCAATTTCCCGGAAGAGGAGTATCATTAGGTTTGCACTTGCATGTGAAACTTCTCCAGTATCTCCCGGGCATACTTGCCTTGAGACACAAATAGTTCACCTTCCCGCTGCCATATTTCCAATCCAAGGAAATAATGAAGGAGGCCCAAATCCTTCATCTCAAACTCCTTTGCAAGATATGCTTTGCATGAGTGTATCAACTGTTTATCACCTGTTAGTATTAAATCATCAACATAAAGAACAATGATTAAAAGCTTACCCTCCACCAAAATTTGGTACATGTTTGCATCTGCCTCACCCTTGGTGAAGCCAAGACCAGTGAAATAGTTGTCGATCCATGTGTACCAAGCACAAGGTGCTTGCTTTAGCCCATACAATGCTCTTTTGATTTTTCACACATGCGACTCACTGCTGAAGATTTTGAATCCTTTAGGCTACTCAATGTACACTTCTTCTTCAATGATCCCATTAAGGAACACAGTCTTCACATCCATCTGATGAATGTGCTAACCCATCTACGCTGAGAGAGAAAGGATGGTCCTTATGGAAGAATACCGTGCGACAGGTGCAAAGGTTTCTTCATAATCAATCCCCTCGATATGTGATAAGCCCCGGGTAACAAATATTGCCTTATACTTCTCGATACCCCATCGTATTTACTTTACCTTTGTAGGATCCATCTGATCCTACAATTGATTTACCCATCAGGCCTTGGAACACCAGTGGCACTCGAAGCTTCAAAATGGAGTCATACTCCTCCACCATGGCATCTACCCATGTGGGCTCCTGCACTGCTTCTTCAAAAGAAGATGGCTCTTTCATGGTACACTTGCTCATGAGAGCCATGTATCCTGTAAATCGGTCAGGTGACTGTCTCTGTCTGCGGTGTGATGTAGGGACTCCTACATTTTGTGCTGCATCAAGCTTCAGTCTCTTAGCTTCTGTGGTACGCTTTCTGCTAGTTCTGTTGTTTGGCTCTGCATGAGTGGACTCCTCCACTCCATGAACTTCCTCCTGTGGTTGATCCACATCTGGAGGCTCATCTTTTGGAATAGGTAGTTCCCCTTCTTCATCTGGAGGCATGAAGAAGATCCAACATCTACGAGAATAGTCATCAAAAAATATAACATAATACCTATGTTTTGCTGTTGAAGCAACCGAGAAAGGTCCACACATGTCTGTGCGAATTCTCTCTAGGATCACCGAAGCACGGTTCTCCTTCTCATGAAAAGTGGTCTTCAAAAACTTACCCACAGTACATCCCTTGCAATGATCTAACTGCACAAGAGTACCCTTGGGAATTCCAATAGAAATCTGCTGCAAAATCTTCAAAGCGCCATGGTGAAGGTGGCCCAATCTCCTGTGCCATAATTCACCCTCATCCCGGCTCACCACTTCTTCTGCTTTGCCCATCATTGTAGTGCAACCATCTACCTAGAGCTTGTAGAGATTGAAGAGATTCTTATGGCCTAATGCCTATCCTCTTGTTTGACTCCGTTGTTTTTTTCATAGAAATTTTTTCCATCGCTAAAAACAACGTCATAACCTTGTCTTCCAACATTGCGACCGATGAACAAGATCTTCTGCACTAGAACATGCATAACTTCTTTCAACAAATGGTTTACCCGACTCCTCTCAAAGGTAATGTTCCCACTCGGGTTGCACCGTATCAACCATCATCACCCATCTCTATATGCATTTGGGAGGTCCTTCTCCTCTAAGCCACTCAAACAACTCCTTGTCTCTCGGTCATATGGAAAGATGCACCACTATCAAGATACCATACTGATCCCATTGAGCTTGAAACCAAGAATGTGATCAAAGAGAAATCAAGTTCAAATTGCGAGGCTAAGGCCTCTCCATCTGTAGCTCCAACAACCTTCTTGTTCTTCTTCTTTTGTGGGCAGTTAGTGGTGAAATGCCCATGTTTGTGACAATGAAAACACTTCACCTTGGAAAAATCCTGCATCTTTCCTTTAGCTTCGGATTTTGGATGGGATTTCTTCCCCTTCCCCTTCCTTGCTTTGGCAGCCAAAGCGTAATTCTCTTCATCATCATTCTTCGATGAAGAGCCATCCCTGGTACTTCGCGTTATGTCCTCCTGCATAAGATTCGACCAAAGTCGCTCCCATCTTGATAGTTTCTCCCATCCATTGACAGAGTATTCATAGCTATGCCAACTCTTCGGGAGCCCAAGGAGAGCCAAGCTCACCAAGTCATCATCATCAATAGTAATCCCCACACTTCCCAGTTCATCCCTACAATGGAAAAACTTCGTGAGATATTTTGGAATATTGTCACCCTTCTCCATTTTTATTTTTTTGAGCTTATCTTTCAGCGCCAACTTCCTTTGGTTGCTGCTGCTTTGGAACAAATCTGTCAAATCCTTCCACATTGAAAATGGAGTGGAGCTTTCTGATACTGACACACATAGTCCTTCAAAATCTTCCAATATAATTTTTCTTGTCTCTGCTACCTCTTTCCAGTGCGCTAAGAATAGCATCGTTAGACCCCGTTTAGGAACATCGCTATCGATGAACTCCTTCAATCCATTATATTCCAGCACCGCTCCATCCCATCCTTCCGGTTATGTAATTCGAGCCGCCATCAAGGGGCATACTCCAATCTCAACCCGTTGAAAGACATTTCAATTTCTTATACTCAACTATTGCACCAAGAATTTTCCAGAAGAAATTCAAATTGTCCCACCAAAGACAAAATCAACAATTTTTCACAATTGCGATCTTCAAGAATTAACACTGCTCCGATACCATGTAGAAATTATATACAATATGCATGTATATATCCAGATTCTCCTGATCTAACAATATTTATCTTCTTGCTAAATAAAGAATCCTTCTACTGTTAATATTTTGCGGAAATTTAAAACTCAATTACAAACACATGAAGCAATAAAAACAATCGCACATAACATAATTGTTTAACGAGAAAGCTTGAAGCTGAAAACCCCAACTATCATATATTATGTATCATGGAGGCCATGTAGCAATCTCATACAAATATTAGTACATCAAGCTCTCAGTACAATCAATCGTCACACACTAATCAGAAAAAATTTGCAAATCCATGCACTGATTTCTTGCCACTTGATAGCCTGCCTCCACTGCGCAATCCCTGTTGAAGAAGACCCTTGAATGAATTCGAATCTACCTTGCCTTGACTGCACAATCCTCATTGGAAACTCCAATGTGTGTGTGGTGCAATCAATGCATCACTATAGACACAACGGATAGTCCATCTTGCCCTTTCAACTACCTCTCCACTGGGTCTCCACTGGAACTGACATGCACTGTAGTTAACTGCTGTATTTTTTCAGTTGATTAATTATTTATTATTTGTGAATTAATTAACTAATTAATTCACTCCACTCTCACTAGTGTATCATTCAGTTAGACTAGATACAACTAGCTCAACTGAGTTTAACTCCATTAACTGAGTTAAACTGAATAACAACTCCATGAACTACTCTTCCAACTCGGTCATAACTTTTCCACTTCAGTTCTAACTGAGTCCTCCATGCATGAACCACCAGTGCCGAATATTCTAAAAATATAATTTCATTTATTTTTTCAACTTGACCAACCATCCACAAATAGCATCTTGCAACTTCTGAAATATGATCACCATGTCTAAAAATAGACTTACACCTAAAAATAGCTTGCGGTCCCACTTAGTGAAGGTGACTGATTTTCACTAAGCTCATCATCTTGTTGAATCTCAACACTCCCTCTCAACAAGATAGGGATTATACTTCACCCCGATCCTACCTCTATGGTATTCAAATTTTCTCCTGGTGAGCGCCTTTGTCAGAATTTCTGCATCATGATCTTCTGTAGGAATGTACTGAAGCAACATGATCTTCCGCTGCACAAAATATTTGATATGATGATACCAGATATCAATATGTTTGGATCTATCATGAAGGAAAATATTAATCAAGAGTTTAATGCAACTATGATTATCACAGTGTATCACTGTAGGATCTAAATGTGAACTGAACAAACCGACCAGGATATTTCTCATCCAGATAGCCTCACATGCAGCTTGACTTGTTGGCATGTATTCTGCTTTCGCTGAAATGAGTGCCACAGATTTTTTTTCCTGCTGTACCAAGAAACTGTTATAGATCCGATACTGAAAATCCCTCCTGATGTTCTCTTTCTGTCCGTTGGGCTGCCTGCCCAATCTGCATCCATGAAGCCATGCAACGTCACCTCATCCGTCTGTCTGTACCATAAGCCATACTCAGATGTGACCCTGAGATACCTTAGGACATGCTTTCCTGCCTTCCAAAAGAGCTTGGTAGGCTTAACCATCGCTTGTGAAAGCTGGTTCACCGCATAGCATATGTCCAGTATTGTATTAACTAAATACATGAGCGAACCCAACAACTGTTGATAAACAGTGGCATCCATTACCTCTACCAATGTAGCATCCTCTTTCCTCCAATTTCCTGGAAGAGGAGTATCAATAGGCTTGCAGCCTTGCATGTGAAACTTCTCAAGTATCTCCCGAGCATACTTGCCTTGAGACACAAATAGTTCACCTTCTCACTGCCATATTTCCAATTTAAGGAAATAATGAAGAAGGCCCAAATCCTTCATATCAAGTTCCTTTGCAAGATATACCTTACATGAGTGTATCAACTGATCATCACCCGTTAGTATTAAATCATTAACATAAAGAACAATGATTAAAATCTTACCCTCCACCACAATTTGGTATAGGTTTGCATCCGCCTCACTCTTGGTGAAGCCAAGTCCATTGAAATAGCTGTTGATCCATTGGTACCAAGCACGAGGTGCTTGCTTCAGCCCATACAACGCTATTTTGAGTCAACACACATTTGACTCGCTGCTGAAGATCTTAGATACTTCAGGCTGCTTAATGTACACTTCTTCCTCAATGATCCCATTAAGCAACACAGTCTTCACAACCATTTGATGAATGTGCCAACCCATCTATGCTGAGAGAGAAAGGATGGTCCTTATGGAAGAATACCATGCGATAGGTGGAAAGGTTTCTTCATAATCAATCCCCTCGATCTGTGAGAAACCCCGGGCAACAAATCTTGCCTTATACTTCTCGACGCTCCCATCAACAACTTGCTTTACCTTATAGATCCATCTTGATCCTACAACTGATTTACCCACTGGCCTTGGAACAATCTCCCAAGCACTGTTTCTAAAAATGGAGTCATACTTCTCCACCATGGCATCTACCCATGTGGGCTCCTTCACTGCTTCTTCAAAACAATATGGCTCTGTCACGATACACTTGCTCATGAGAGCCATGTATCTAGTAAAATGATTAGGTGACTGTCTCTATCTGCACTGTGATGTAGGGACTCCTACATTCTGTGCCGCATCAAGCTTCAGTCTCTCAGCTTCTGTGGTACATTTTCTGCTAGTTCTAATGTTTGGCTCTACATGAGTGGACTCCACTCCATGACCTTCCACCTGTGGCTGATCCACATTTGGACGCTCATCTTTTGGAATAGGTAGTTCCTCCTCTGCATGCAAGTCTAGCTCCCTCTCAAGCATAACTCTTGCAACACCCACGATTGTTCTCTTCTTCCTCTCCGCGACCTCATTCTACTGTGGGTTATGAGGCGCTATGAGTTCTCTTCGAATTCATTCTTTGCTACAGAAGTCTTTGAATTCGTTCGAGATATATTCACCACCATTATCACTCCGTAGAGCCTTCACTTGCTTCCCTGACTCCTTCTCCACCAATGCTTTAAACTCACAGAAATTTGAGAATGTTTCGCTCTTCTTTTGCATGAAGAAGATCCAACATCTACGAGAATAGTCATCAACAAATATAACATAATACCCATGTTTTTCTGTTGAAGCAACCAAGAAAGGTCCACACATGTCTGTGTGAATTCTCTCAAGGATCACCGAAGCACGATTCTCCTTCTCATGAATGGTGGTCTTCACAAACTTACCCATAGTACATCCCTTGCACTGATCTGACTGCGAAATAGTACCCTTGGGAAGTCCAGTAGAAATCTGCTACAAAATCTTCAAAGCGCCATGGTGAAGATGGCCCAATCTCCTATGCCATAATTCTCCCTCATCCCAGCTCACCACTTCTTCTTCTTTTCCCATCATTGCAGCGCAACCATCTACCTCTAGCTTGTAGATATTCTTCACTTGAATCCCTATTCTCTTGGTTTGACCCGTTGTTTTATGTCGCAGGAAAGATTTTCCATCGCTAAAAACAACGTCATAACCTTTGTCTTCCAACATTGCGACCGAGACCAAGTTCTTCTTCAGACTTGGAACATGCATAACATCTTTCAATAGAAATGGATTACCTGACTCCCTCTCAAAGGTAATGGTCCCAATGATGGTCGCACTATATCGACCATCGTCGCCCATCTCTATATGCATTTGTAGGTCCTTCTCCTCCATGTCACTAAACAACTCCTTGTCTCCCGTCATATGGAAAGACACACCACTATAACGATACCACACTGATCCCATTGAGATTGAAACCAGGTATGCGATCAAAGAGAAATAAAGTTCAAATTGCGAGGCTAAGACCTCACCCACTGCAACTTGAGTAGCCTTTTTTTTCTTCTTCTTCTGTGGGTAGTTAGTGGTGAAATGGCCATGTTCGTGACAGTGAAAACACTTCACCTTGGAAAAATCCTGCTTCTTGCCTTTAGCTTCAGATTTTGGATGGGATTTCTTCCCCTTCCCTTTCCTTGCTTTGGTAGCCAAAGCGCAATCCTCTTCATCTTCATTCTTCGATGAAGAGCCATCCCTAGTACTTTTCCTTATCTCCTCCTGCACAAGATCTGACCAAAGTCGCTCCCATCCATGCAGTTTCTCCTGTCCATTGACAGAATCTTCATAGCTATGCCAACTCTTCAGAAGCCTAAGGAGAGCCAAGCTCACCAAGTCTTCATAATCAGATGTAATCCCCACACTTCCCAGTTCATCCCTACAGTGGAAAAACTTCGTGAGATATTTTGGAATACTGTTTCCCTTCTCCATTTTTATTTTTATGAGCTTATCCTTCAGCGCCAACTTCCTCTGGTCACTCCTGCTTTGGAACAAATATGTCAAAGCCTTCCACATTGAAAATGGAGTGGCTTTCCCGTGAAGGCTGGACACAATATGGTCCTTCACACCTTCCAACAAAATTCTTCTTGTCTTTGCTACCTTCTTTTTCCATGCATTAAGTAATGCAGCATCGCTAGATCCTGGCTTAGGAACATCACTATCGATGAACTCCTTCAGTCCATTATCTTCTAGCACCACCTCCATCCTATCCTTCCAAGCTATGTAATTCAAGTTTCCATCAAGGGCATACTCCAATCGCAACCCATTGAAAGAAATTTCAATGTATACTCAACTGTCGCACCAAGAATTTTCTGCAGCAAATTCAAATTGTCCACCAGCACAAACTCAACAATCCTTCACAATTGCAATCTTCAAGAATTAACACTACTCTAATACCATGTAGAAATTTATACAAGATGCATGTATATATCCAGATTCTCCTGATCTAACAATATTTTATCTTCTTGCTAAATTCAGAATCCTTCCACTGTTAATGTTTTATAGAAATTTAAAAACTCAATTGCAAACACATGAAGCAATAAAAAAAATCACACATAACAAAGTTGTTTAACGGAAAATCCTGAAGCTGAAAACCCCAAATATCATATATTATGTATCATGGAGATCATGTAACAATCTCATACAAATATTAGTATGTCAAGCTCTTAGTACAATTAATTGTCACACACTAATCAGAAGAAATCTGCAAATCCATGCACTGATTTCTTGCCACCTGATAGCCTGCCTCCACTGTGCAATCCCTGCTGAAGAATACCCCTGAATGAATTCGAATCTACCTTGCTTGCACTGCGCAATCCTCATTGGAAACTCCAATGTGTGTGTGGTGCAATCAATGCATCACTATAGTCACAATGGATAGTCCATCTTGCACTTTCACCTATCTGTTCACTAGGTCTCCACAGGAACTGACATGCACTGTAGTTAACTGCTGTATTTTTTTAGTTGATTAATGAGTTATTATTTGTGAATTAATTAACTAATTAATTCACTCCACTCTCACTAGTGTATCATTCAATTAGACTAGATACAACTAGCTCAACTGAGTTTAACTCCATTAACTGAGTTAAACTAAATAACAACTCTAGGAACTACTCTTCCAACTCTGTCATAACTTTTCCACTTCAGTTCTAACTAAGTCCTCCATGCATGAACCACCAGTAAACCCTAGGAACTGCGTAATTCCTTCAGCCCACTGATTTTCCAAATATGTATACTAAAATTAAGTGTTCGAAGAGAATAAGTTGATGTTTAGAGTCTGATTATTATTAACAGCTAATAATAATTGACACTTCTATTTTTAGATCGACGATCTATAAATAGACTTCGCCCAATATTATAAAAATAGAAATTCAACTATTTTTTCAACTTGACCAACCATCCACAAATAGCATCCTGCAACTTCTGAAATATGATCACCATGTCTAAAAATAGACATAGTCTAAAAAATAAACTTACACCTAAAAATAGCCTGTAGGCCCACTTAGTGAAGGTGACTGATTTTCACTAAGCTCATCATCTTGTTGAATCTCAACAATATTTAGAGAGAAATTTAACTTGGTAAGGGTTGATATAAAGACAAGGAGGTTTTTAGTGTTATAAAATTGGCCAAAATTGTCAATTTTTGTTTTTCTACAACTTCTGTTTTCAATAATGGAGGTTTTGGCAGAGCTTCTAACGGAATTTCAACACAACTAAAAAAAACTAGGCAGCCGAAGGTTTTTACAGATGTTTTTCTCACTGGTGCACACATCAGGTATGAACGCATCATGTGTTTTACCGTGTATGCACTGGTATTGTAAACATACCAAGCACTGGGATGGAAAACAAATTTCGGACACCTTGGGGTGTTTAACAACGTCTTGGTGCGTGTCACCTAGCAAGACGCATTGGGCTGTTAAGGCATAAAACCACACTAGGCCGTCTAGGTGCTAAAACTCATCGGGTCGTTAAGGTGTAAAACCACACTAGGCCATCTAGGTGCTAAAACACACAGGGCAGTTAAGTTATAAAACACACCGATGCGTTAAATGTAAACCGTACCGGTGCTTGCAACACCTATCGGACCACCCGGGATTAATTTTTTATATCATATCATCAGGTTTCACATATTTAATCAGTGGTGTAACATTTCACAGTGACAATGAAGAACACAATAGAATAAATTAAAATGTATTTTATTATATATATGAATAAGACACTCTTTGTCATACAAAATTTGATAGTTATTGGTATCCCTTTGTCTTCAATTGGGACACTTTTTCCATTACATTAAACAAAATGTCTAATTTAACAGACAAATATTTCAAAAAATACAACGCCTTGCTTTGATATCCAGACATATTGATCATCATTCTTTGTAGGAATTGCAGTCACTACTCGAGCTACTTCCATGACTTGGGTTATTTGGAGGAATGTTTTGTTCATTGTGTTGATTGTTTTCTTCTTCTTTAAGTTCCATCTACAAACATAAAAATAAAGTGTAATGAGTGTATATACATTGGCGAGAATAATGAAAATTGCAATATTAAATAATATACATCAATGTAAATCGAAAAGAAATGTACCATAGAAAGAATTGACTCATGAACTATACACATTATTTCAAAACCAAATTTCATGCCATCTCTCAATAATTCATTTGTTGGTGTAGTTCCATACTTTGTTTCTTGAAAGTTTTATACCCCATAACAAATCATAGATTTATTATAAATTTTTTTGTTCTATTCATTATAAACAGAGCTAAGTAAAACAAGATAGATGGTTACAAATATCACATTAATTTCTGTGCCAACATATATTGACAACCCATATTTAAACCAATGTCAATCAATTCTTCTGATGGTTCTTCTTTGTATGTTAGCACCTGTTTGAAGACATTCAATGATGATTGTTGTAAAACAAATTAAAACATACAAAAATTAAATCTAGTTAAGTTGTTATAAGGAAGTAACAATTACTCACAAACATAGATATCAACCATTTTCTTCCTTGTCGTCCTATTTTATGTGCTGAATGAGTTCCATTTTCTTTTCTTTTCTGCAAGAAAATACTTGAAAATTAATATTTAATGCTAAATTTTTTATTTATTATACCTAAGAAAAAATTCAATAATTACATATTACATTTGAAGTACATTGTTGTTGAGATGGATCCTCGTGTGATGCAATTATGTCCATTTCTTTGACCATCTCCTTGCACACCTTTTTGGACATTCCTACTGGCATATTTGAAAGATCAACTCGTTCATCTTTTGAGATTTTCATAATCTTCCCGAAAATGTAACATGACAATAAACTATTTAATTTTTATATTGATATATGAAAAGTAAATATAACAAAAGTGATATTTATAAATAATTGATTTCTAGTAATATATACATATAATTCTAGAAAAACATTTAAAGGAATATTACTTTTTCATTCCTTCTTTTTTGTTGTTGTACGTTTTTGCTATTAAAAGTCTGACATGTATCATTGACCAATTCTCTGGAAACTCATTCTGTAGTTTAAATAAAATTTGGTTCTTGGAATCATTGGATTGATTTTTGTATTGTAAGTGAAAAGAACGTCTATACATTCGTTCCACTAGATCTCTCAAAGTTTTGTAAATTTTTTCCCCTTTCGTTAACCTCGAGCACCACTCCAGATGACTAAAGAACACTTCATTTTCATTTGCATGTTCTATTTTATTTCTTTTTTTAGAACACCATTCCTTTTCTTCACTGTTGGTCCCTGTAAAACATTAAACATATTCGAATTAATAGATTGTTTGAAACATGTTATCTAATATTTTTAAGTATACTATTAATGAAAATTAAAAAAAAAAACTCATATTGGATCAACAATATTTTTTCATTCACCTGATTCATCCTTCTCCAAATTTTCCACCAAGATTTTATGCTCTTTTGGTCTTAGATAAGAAATAATCTTATCGAGATTTGTCATTTTGTGGCTCTGCATGATACATAGTAAAAAATAGATATTAGTTAAACTTACATATAGTTCAAAAGTAATCATTTTTGAAAAGAATTTACAAAGTACTTGCCTCTTTTTCTCTTCTCGATGTGCTATAAGTATTTTTGTTACTTGAACTCTTGTCAGCCACTGAAACCTGTACCATGCTATTCATTAATATATTTTATAAATAAATCACATACTTTTCAGGTAAACAAAAAAAAAGGACAAGAAAATAGTGCGCCTTTTCCAAAGTACGCACCGAACGAGGCGCGATAGGGTCTTATCAACACACCGCCAATACAGTAGACACATCGTACACTGCTCTTTTTCAACAAGGAGACCTAGTGTGTTATATGTAAACTTCTGCACCGATTAACACAAACATAAATTAATAAAAAACTGTTTTTATTTAATAGTGTTATATATATATATATTATTTTTTATTTGATTTATTTATTTATTTTTTTCAGTATGCGACCGGTGCGTTATGCCACAATAGCATACCGATGCGCTATTTTAAACAGGGCACACCGATTTAAAAAACAATTGTTTTTAAAAAAATTGTGCGAGGGCTGACATGGATTGGGATCCAACTCTGCAAGTGGCCCCGTAGGTTAGATGAAATAGGCCTACATATATGGTAATACAAACCCTATAAATATAAAATGAAAAGCCCTAATTGTGAAGTCACATAAACAAGAAGAAGGGAGGGTTTAACATAAGATGGATATTTTTGTTTTTTTGTTTTTTGTTTTTGTTTTTGTTATTTTTTTATTTTTGATTTTTTGTTTTGCTTTTTTCTTTTTTGTTTTTTGTTTTTGTTTTGTTTTTATTTTTTTGTTTTGTTTTATTTTGTTTTGATTTATTTTGTTTTATTTTTATTTTTTTCTTGTTTTTTGTTTTTGTTTTTGTTTTTTTGTTTTGTTTTGTTTTTGTTTGTTTGTTTGTTTGTTTTTATTTTTTATTTTTATTTTATTTTATTTTATTTACTTATTTTATTTATTTATTTTTATTATTTTTTTCTTCTGAAAACACACCGTAAGATTTAATGTTTTTTTACTATGCATGTATTAAATCGAACAGAAACTGTAAAAAACAATTATTATAGTAAAATTTAACAATTTTACTATAATACATGGCTTTTGTGCGAATCACCAAATGTTTCAAATTCTGATTCTTTGAATAGTTTTGATGTTAGAAAGTATGTTGCTTCTTCATAACACTCTCGTGCTCTCTTGCTCCAGGTATGTCTCTTGTGCAAATCCCTCTCTGAAAATTTTTGCAAAATTAATGAAATAATGAATAGCTTTTACTATTTAAATAATTTTTTTTATGAAATTAGGTTTCCGAAAATAATTTGCCACCAATTTTTTAATTTATCATTTTTTTTCACTTAAAAAAATAAAGTTGTGATTTTTTTTTATTTCCAGATTTTTGGTGTATTTTTTAACTAACAACACCGGTGCGTCAGTTAATAAAACCACACTAGTGCACAGTAATTAAAACACACTGGTGCAATTAACAATACATTAGCACGGATAACAATAAGTCCATTTTTAAGGCACCAGAATTACTTTTAGGTATATTGTACACCAAAATTTATTGTTGATTTTTCTCAAATGCAGGAAGCAAATCTTATAGTTATATCAAATGGACAATTCTTTAGTCCATCACAAAGTTCTCCCTATCCATCTCTAGACATAATTACTTTAGATTTTTTTTATATTTCCATTATTTAATTGATTTTTTTTAAATCCATGTCATTTAGCTGAATAAAATTAATGTATACAAATTTGCAGGTTCATACAGATTCATAATTGAGTTTAGATGCACACAATATTCAAATGGATCCAAAACGTCGAAAAGTCTTATCAGGAGCAACATACCGCAAGGCGCATTTGGTAGATGAAAATGGACAACCGCTTCACCCTGCCAATTGTAACATTGCATCTTCTAGCCACAATTCAAGGACAATGAAGGTAAGAATAATTGTTTGGTATATTAATGTAAATATTTCAATGTCAAACCAATTAATCATGCATTGTTGACGTGCTTACTAATTGATATCATCAATTTTGTACTAATCATGTTCAAATATATTTTTTGAAATTATTAGGATTCTATTGATGATGAGCGACCTACCTACCATCTTTTGTTGCACCCCAAGACAATGTAAAATCGAGAGAAGGCTAAATTAAGAGAAAAAATAGGAGAGGAATGATACCAAGAATGGTTGAATCAACCACTTATTCAATTCCAACTATGTCCAGATTCACCAATTAAGAATGACTACAACAATATTAGTTCTTCAAAAGCTGGTAATGGAGGCAATCAAATAGAGGTTGGTATGGATGATTACTTAAGGGATACGACTGCCATGGAGACAATTTTGTTAGATGCATTCCATAACAATGATCAAATAGGGGATGATGTTCATATCGTCGATACCTTTTTCGAAAGCCTTAAATTTTCTTCCACCACCCCTCTCTTTTGATTTGGCAGTCAGTCAAAGTCTACCCAGTTGGGGACATTGATGTTACTCTACAACTTGAAAGCAAAGTTTGGCTTGTTGAATTCATGTTTCTCAAAAATTTTGAGGTAATTGACCATCAAGTCCCTTATATTTTGAGAAATATAATCACACAATGAACATTACAAGTGGTAAATTTTATGAACGTTAATAATTATCAGCATTAATGTACATTTAATATTATCCATGACCAACTACAGTTTATTCAAATATAAGGTTCTTCCGAGTGACAATTTCTTGCCTGATAGCTGCAAAGAGGAAAATAAATTGTTGAAAATGTTGGGTGTTGAGTACATATCATATCATGCATGTCCAAATGATTGTATTCTATATAGAAAAGAATATGACAAAGATATATGTTTGAAATGTGGGCATGACAGGTATGATAAATAAAAAATAATGGTAAATCATGTGGTCCTCCATTTAAGGTATTGAGGCACATGCCTATAATCCCAAGGATTCAATGGCTCTTTCGTTGCAGGGTATGAAATGCCTCACACATAAGTGAGTTGGGAGTTATGCGAATCTCAACATATTCAATAGCCATGAAGCATATAGAGGATACATGGCCTGAAAAATTCAAGGATGAAGTACGAAGTTTATGACTCATCATAGCCATGGATGACCCATATTCCCTCTAGAACACCAACTATTCTGTTTGGCATGTAGTGGTGATCAATAATAATATCTCCCCCATGGTTTTCCATGAAGAATGAACATCTTATGTTGGCTCTCATAGTCCCTGGTAGAAGATAAGTGAAGAATATGAATGTCTACTTACAACCACTAGTAGATGAATTGAAGGAATTATGGGATGGGATAAATATATACAATGTATCAAGACCCATCGCAGTAGAGAATATTTTTACATTGTATGGCATATGTGCTTACACCACACATGATTATCTAGGTTTAGGAGTTTTCTATGGTAAATTGAATGTTTATGGATTTGTTTATATACGTAAAAATATTATTTCGCATATTAGTTATTTAATTTGTTGTAATTTTTTTGATCTTCATGATATTATTTAACATGCCATGCATATTGTATACAATAATTTCGCAAATATTGTAACAAAAGGGTATTATGGATGTAAATGTTGTGGACCTTCTCTGAAAGTTAGATGGTCCAATGATCACGAAAGCCAGTGTATGATTGCTCTAGGTTAATCCTCCAAGAAGAACACCCTTACAGAAGAGAAAAATCCGCTTTTAATGGTAAACGAGAGAGAACCCAAATGCTTCCAATAACAACACCGGTTGAATGGATTAGAGCATATGAGAAAGAGAAGGAGAAGGAGTTCATAGAAAATTTTGATTCAAATGGGGAGCCTATGTTCGATGATCCAAAATTCTTCGACACCTATGTTGAGAAATTACCCATTTGGATGAAAAGGGAAATCTATCTTTTATAACCTCCCATATTGGGATCATATTAAGATTACCCACTTATTAGATCCCATGGATATATTAAAAAATGAACCATCTTTATGGAGGCACATATCATTGAAAAAAATTGACACATTGGTTGTTAGGAAAGATCTTATTACTTCAAAAACTAAAAAGAAGCATTGGACAAGATGATTAGAAAGTATAGGATCGGAGGAAATTGGTTCATCTAATTGGTATTTCAAAGAAGGTGATGTCACATGGATTTTTAAAAAATGCGATTTTTCTTTGGCAAAGGAAGTTATAATGGGTGTGAGGGTGCCATATTCATATGGTTATTCACTACGACGCTGCTTCACCGTGGATGACCATTTGTTGGGGTTCAAATCGCATGACCATTTGAATATTCTAAGAGTATGTATAATGTCAAAAGCATGAATTTATTATTTGTTGTATTAATAAATTTTATCCCATGCAGGGATAATAAAAAATAACTAATTTTGTATTATTGCATGTGTTAATAACTTTTCAGTGTCATTATCCTTTGTTCATGCGTGGGTGTGTGAAACCTAGCTTTCCCCAAGACCTAGGATGTGCCATTTCTAAATTATCTGCATTTTTACGTTGGATCACATCAAAGGAGATTCATGTGGCTAGCATTCCATGGTGGCGTCAAGAGATAGTTGAGATTGTTTGTATGTTTGAGAAGGAACTACAGATGAGTTTCATGGACTTGTAGGTTCATCTTCTAATCCACCTAGTAGATGAGGTTGAATTAGTTGGGGTGATTTCTTGTTGTTGGATGTTCTTCTTAGAGAGGTACATGAAGAAAAAGTTTTTGTTCGATAAAGGGAAAAACCTGAGGGGTCTATGGCAAAGGGGTACATATTGTATGAGTCTTTCTATTATGCTAGTGAGTACATCAAGAAGATCAACAATAGACCAGGTGCAGTGATTTGGGACGATGAAAGGGATGAAGAAAAAGGAGAAGGGGAGCTTCTCCAAATGAATGGAAAAAGGTGCTTGATAAAGAGTAAGTGACTTATAATTTTTCAAATTTACACAAAGTAAATATTCATGTTGAACTTCGATATAATGTATATTTTGATCTCATATGTACTATATGTCAAATTGATTTCATCAACGGATGTAGAAATTGAAGCAATCAATAAATGTTTTCTTTACAATTCTGAAGTGAAACAACTGTGGGTCGCATTGTACGAACAAAAGAGGATGAAATGGGATAGTGATAGGAAAGAATTCAAACGGTTGAATGGTAGAAGTGTGCCTTATCTCGATCATTTAAAAGAAAATATGCCAATTATATGCCCCAACAGTTGGGTTGCTAACCAAGTCAGAGAGAAATACGGTGCAACCGATCGTTACCCGTGTGCTGAAGATGATGTGCTAAACGTCGGGATTGTGTACACCCACTCAGTAATAATATATTTATGTACATTTTAAACTTAATAATGCACCTTTGAAATGTAACATCTATATTTCATATTTTAACAGTTGGGTTATTATAAGACACATGACACTGATTTTTCAAAACTTTTTTATAGGTGAATTTGTTCCCATCTATGTGGGCATATGGACACCATTTTCACACAAAAAATGCTGATGATGGAAAAATGACACAAGTCTGTGAAGTGGAAGTCGAGTTCGATAAATCTGGTCGAGCTAGGCACCGTGATCAAAACCTAGTATGAGGGATGTTAAGTTACTTCAGGAAGATACAAGAGATCATTGAAGTGGATTTCTCTTCTTTCCAACGTGTTATTTTTAGGTGCAAGTAGTGGGACACCATTGATCATAATAATGTTAAGTAAGATCACGATAGTAGGCTGCTATGTATCAACTCTAGAAAGATGTGGGATGAAGCTAAGGAGCCCTATGTTTTACCCAAACACTACAACCAGGTGTTTTTTAACCCAGATATGTTGGATAGGGATTGGTGGTTCGTATTGAGACATGACCCTAGATCGAAACATATTTTTGAGAAAATTAGTGTTATCATGCCAAGTGAGCTGGAAGATAATGATGGTGATCACAAGAACAGACAATGATATGGCACATGTGATATTTCATCATTTATACTTTTTAAGATGGGTTTTTATCAAGAAGAGGACTGAACCTTATAAATAAGAATCTTTTTTAAAAAACATTATAATATGTATTTTAAATTAATTGGTTTGCATTGTGTTAATGTTAAAATCACTTCACTTGATAATTTGCAATTATATTAATCTCGAAAACAATGGCGCACTATATCAAGTTCTTTTTTTTTTATGTCAATTCCTAAAATAATACAACTACTCGATTGCTTTAAATGGGTGTAAATGATATATTCAAAATGTATATTGTTATTTTTGGTATGTAAGATCATAATAAAATAATGATAATTCTAAACATGAATTTATTTGCATTATTTTCTAAAATTTATTAAGTTACACAAATTCATATTATTCTAGATTTATTATTTTAAAATTATTTATATTCATACAAATTTACAAATTTACAAATTCACAATTATGGTAATTTAACAATATTTGCGTTATACATTTTACTTATGGTAGTTATGGTTCAAAATTGACAATTAATTTACAATTTCCAAATTTTAATAAAATTGAATGATGACAATACATACAATTACAATTACAATTTTACAATTTCACAATAAAATTACAATTACAATTACAATTTTACAAATATTTAACATACAATTAGAATTAGAATCACAATTACAATTTTACAATTTTACATACAATTACAATTAAAATTTTACATTTTTACGTACAATTACAATTAAAATTACAATTACACTAATTTCATAATACAATTACAATTTTACAAATATTTTACATACAATTACAATTAGAATTACAATTAAAATTAGAATCACATTTCGAATTACAATTTTACAATTTTAGAATTTTACATACAATTACAATTAAAATTAAAATTACAATTAAAATTATAATTTTACAATTTTACATACAATTACAATTAAAATTATGATTACAATCACGATGCATACAATTACAATTACATTTTTAGAATTTTACAAATTTACAAATTTACAAATTTTACAATTTTAATAAAATTGATTAATCATTACAATACATACAATTACAATTACAATTTTACAATTTCACAATACAATTATAATTTTACAATTTTACAACTTTACATACAATTACAATTACAATTTTACAATTTTGCATACAATTACAATTAAAATTACATTTTTAGAATTTTACAAATTTACAAATTTTACAATTTTAATAAAATTGAATCATGACAATATATACAATTACAAATACAATTTTACAATTTCACAATACAATTACGTACAATTACAATTACAATTTTACAAATATTTTACATATAATTACAATTACAATTAAAATTAAAATTACAATTTTACAATTTTACATACAATTAAAATTTTAATTTTAATTACAATAACAACATAATATTTAATAAATATCATGATTTAATATTAAAAATAAACATCACGACCATGATAACCATTGTACAAACATCATATTCTAAAATACACATTCAAATTTGCTAACATCATCTAATCACCGTGATCATGATCATCTAACAAAACAAAGCATTGTATAACATCATCACAACACAAACATCAAATATATATCTCACGTCAAATAACTGTTATCACATACACATCTATCTGCAAGCACATTAAATGAACATATCTAACATGAACTAACAATATACACATCATGATGAACACAAATATGTAAATTAAGTACATCATGCACTTAAAATACATGGACCATGTGTGTATATATATATATATATATAATGTCAAAAATATACAACTGTAATATAACTACATATAAATGTCAAATATCTGGTGGTACTACATCAATACCAGTGCTAGTCGAGGCCTTCTCAGTCGATGGTGTAGCCTCATGCTCAGATAGATGGCGTGCCTGCTCCAGAGGTGCCTGGTGATCAGTCGATGGTGCAGTCTGCTCAGGAACTGCCTGTTGACGAGTCATCGATGGTGTAGCCTGCTCATGATATCCAGTGCAAGGTGAAGGAGGAGGAGGTGGAGTAATAGAATGATGATCACTCCACTCATGATCATGATCATCATATGAGCTACTCTGTCGTGCATCTCCACAACGCCTATCCCTCCTAGCTCACGCCAGTACTCTGGAAGCTCCAACGATATGACACATGAGGGTCATCATATTGCGGGGCATGCCTCTCCAGAGCTATGTAAGCCTATGATCAGCCTGGATCTCTATGATCGTAGTAGGGCAGACTCCCTCATAAAATAGGAGTCGACATAGTTGGTCGCCCAACTCAATCCTGAATCGCATGTTCGGCCTACGCCGCACCCCAACGGGTATCTGCACCCGAGGATCAGGTCTGTCACCCTGATCCTCTGCCTGCACCATCTCCTCGTCAACATCTACACCTAGATCATTCGGCGGGGGTGGAATCATGTCCCCAACGAATGTCCCAATATCTACAAAATATATAGTACACAATAATAATTAGGCAATTTCATTAAATGATTTAATAAAACAAGTTAAAGAACACGTAAGAATAAATTTGATAATTATAATTAATTAATTAAGACAATAAAATGAAATTATATTAATTTAAATAAAACACTAATATTACCTCTCGCATCCGGTGGCTCATCTTGTGTGAAGAGGATGTTGGTACACCCTCGCTAATCTAAACCAACGTATGAAAATGGCACCAGAATGAATGAGTGATCATCACCATTGGGAAACAACTCTAGTGCATCAGTAGATATCATGGCGGGAAAGTCAAACTAGCCCCTCTTGGGCATCATCTTGCCCCACTTCTACATCTTTACATGCAACATCGACCTACAAGGTTGCCAAACAAAAGTAGGCCTCGTCTCTAGAAACCTCTCAAAAAATAAACAAAATAACTCTGAAGCAAAAGGGAAGTTCAACCTCCCACATGCCTGAGAACGACATCTATCTAATGCTATACAAAACTGCCGCAAAAAAATCGCAGATCATCTCACAAGTTGTGGTGCCTGGAATAAAGAATCAACATAAAATAAAAGTAGGCAACTAATGCGTTGCCTGTCACTGGTATAGTGTGCAATGGTCATCGGCCGTAGTGAGAGGAACCTCACCTCCTATGCACCAAATGAAGCAATACGTAACTGACCACCAAACACCTGCAAATCTGCAGGAGAAAATATATTGCCCCTAATGTATCTATGGGGGTATGCTAACTAACTCTCTCCTACATAGCCGACAGGGACATCTGGGAACTGGAAAAAATCTTTCCCTCTCCTAGATAGGCCAGTAAAAAAATATATTTCCTCCTCAGTGGGCTTGAACCACTGGCCAGGACTGACTCGGAAAGCCTGTCGATGGGCATTCCACCTGTAGATCAATTGTCCCAATAACCCACCATGGCCCTTCAGGGATGTAGCCTCCTCATAGAACTTGAGGATGCCTACCTCCCTTAGGAGAAACTGGGTGGTTGCCGTAATAGGGTGAGGGTAAAAAATTCTCTCCCTCTCTCATGCATCCCACAACTAAATCACATTATAACAGTCCTCCATATGTTCTTGTTATTCCCTTTGTTCTCACCGTTGATGTTGCTGAATGATTCATATATTAAATAAATTTTTTTATTAAATGATAAATGTAATTATATATATATATATAATTAAAAAAAATATAGTCAGTGCGCCCAAAAAACAGTCACACACCGGTATTGGTGCGTACTTTTTTATCGCGCATCGCACTCAGTGCGCATGGAAAATGTTCGCACACCACCAAAGAAAGTAACATTTTTCTATGGTGCATTAATGAAACTATCCGCCCAGGGGCAGATGGTTTGGTCAATGCACCGCCCAACAACACTATATGGTCAATAGTGCGGTCCTGTAAACGACCACACAATTTACTATGTAATGTTGTCAGGCGGGTGGTGTGCCGAACTAACTATCCACACTGGGGCGGATAGTTTGGTCAATGCACCACCCAACTATTGTACATGGTGAACAGTGTGGTCCTGTATATGACCGCACCGTTGACTGTGTAATGCTGTCAGGCGGGCGGTGTACTGACCTAACTATCTGCCCCTCGGGAAATTATTTTGGTCAACGCACTGCCCTCCCAACATTATTACATAGTCAATAGTGGAGTCATTTAAACAACTGCACCGCCTTGTTATTTTTTAAATTCGTTACGGTGCACGTTTTTTCAGTACCACACCAGACCCCGGTGCGGTTTCCATTAACACTATTCACGGTGCAACCTGTAAATTTATAGGCAGTACCGCGAACGGTGCGAGCCGAATGGCTCGAATGCACCGCGCAATTTTTTATTTTTTATTTTTAAATGGTTAATTGTAAGTTAATTTCAAAATTTAACCCACTTAAAGGTTTAGTTATTGAGAAACAAGTAGATTAGTTGTACATTTGCGTGTCAAGGAGGCATATTTGTTGAGCAATTGAAGAAACCAAATTTTCCCACCATTTTCAAAAATTTGAACTCCACACAGTGGGAAATGGATGACAACAATGCGTGCAATGGGTGCACCGATGACAGGGCACCTCACACAATAAAGCCTCACACCGGTGCTTGAGAGGTCTATAGCACCGAAGAAGTAAAAATGAGGTTTTTACGACCGGTAATTTTTTAATAATTGACCCTTTTTTGGTACGCAGGATTTTGAGACGTACCGGACTGTATTATCAATGGCGCACCGCACGTCGTTACAGTGCCTTGGATTACAGAGACGCACCAGGCATATTTATACGTAGAGCACCAGTGCGCTATAGTACTTAGATGCACCAGGCAGGTTTGTACGGAGAGCACGGTGTCTCAATGTGCCAATGTTTAGTACACATAGGTGCATTTTGCATAAAACACACCCGTGCAGTTTATGATGAGAAGCACACCACAAAAAAAAAAACATCTACAAAAACCTCCACCCGCCAACCTCCTCTAGAGACCTCTGCTACAAATGGATATCTGAGCTATTTTTATAAGGGGTTCCTCAAAACTTCCGCTAGAGGGTCTTTTCCTTGTAGTGAGAATGTGAAAGTTTGTGGTTTAGTCAAGAGTGCTACTATTTAAGGGTGTTGCATGGTCAGGGAATGAAGTGGGAATGCCAAGTTAGAAAAATCAATGTGGATGGTGTCGATCATTACTTAGTATAACTAAGTAAACTGGAGATCTGAGTATATCCCTGAACATGAATGTTACTAGAGCATCCAAGTCACAACATTCCAAATGTTACACAAGTATGCATTATATTCTAGTGATGGTATATCAAAACGCTGTTACATTTTTGCATACCTATGGATTCCAGTGCTAGAAGGTTCCATATCTGAATAATAGTGCCAGATGGAAGAAAATACTATGTCACAAGTCGAAATGGAATGCTGCTTAGTCTTTGTATGCCGAGACCTTTTTTGGATGAAAATTATTCATTATGCTAGAGGTATGCATTAAGGGTGTCGTATAATGTCCAGAGAATATCAATTGATACCAGACGATGTCAACCAGAAATATATGTCAACATTAGACTTGGGAAGTCAGAACAACACAATGATACTCATGTCAATGGTTCATTCTAATGCAAAACATGAGCGACGTGGTAGAGAATTGTTTCAAAAAATCTTCGTGATGTTTTATGAATATATTTGAATTCATGATGAAAAGCTTCACATTCTATTGAATATGGTGATATATTTTAATTGTATTGGATATTCCAATGGTCCATTACTAAATGAGTAAAATGAAATCATCGCATGTATTGTGGTTTCTATGAAACAAATCCATTTTCTGATTCAATTCCAATGCTACTTGAGCTGGGACAACCATCACATTATTCATGTAAATTGATGGTATCCTAACTAATATTAGCTTCATACCCACTTTGGCCTAATTTTCCCACTAGTCGAGGAGAAATAATCCAAATAGACTTCAACCGTTCTATATTTTAAGCAACATGGGATTCATGTTGTCCACATCACAAGATATTGAAACCATAAGGAAAAATACAGGGAATGTCAATGAGGTCATAGTTTTTTTACTTGGTTTACAAATACCCAAGGGCATTGAATTTTGTAAATTACTTCATTATGTTGGGTGTGGAGCCTAATTATCTTCTTGATTGTTCAAAGGTTTTTTGTTTCAGGCACGTTGGATCCCAGTTCCTAATGAGGAGGAACACTGCCCATTTAATCACCATAAGGTGGGTCAAAGGGTAGTCGAGCTGGGCCATTCATTAGGCGGATGATATGACGATATATGTTATGTTAATTTAGGGTTTTCTTCCCTAGAAGGAAATCCTCAGTTTATATGAGGGAATTGTATTGCGACTGTGTATTATTATTTTGAGCGAGAAAGAGAGAGGAGATTGTGTGAGGACGAAGAGGACACTACAACAAATCTTCTATAGGCTGTATCTCTTCACTTTGATAGATAATATAAAAGGAAGGACTAGTTGTTTCTCCATTAACATAGCCAAAATTGGGTGAAATACGTATATATGTGTCTCTTGTTTTATGCGTTTTTGTATGTGTTTACACAATATTTTATGTGTTTCATTGCTCTGTTAATTAATTTCTAACAACTTGTATCAGAGCCAAAGGTGTATTTGGCTGATAAAATTGCAGGAGAGAAGGGTTCCTAGTTCTAGTGGGAGAAATGGTGGAAGATGGTAGGTTTAGGGTTGAGAAATTTAATGACCAAAACTACCAGTTGTGGAAGATGTAGATGGGAGATTATATGTAGTAGAAATATCTGTACCTACCATTGATCGGAAAATAAAAGAAGCCAATGAGTGTGATAAATAAAGAATGGGATATTCTTGATAGAAAGCCACTAGGAAAAATATGAATGTGTCTGGAAACGTCGATGGAATTCAACATTTCAAAGGAAACAAAAAAATATGAAGGCATTGGCCAAAATATATGAAAAACCCTTTGCCTTGTTACCACACAAACCAACAGGGACCTAAAAGGGACTCCTAAGAGGGCAACTGCTAGGACAAGTGCAATGATGGAGACTTAGCTCACTGTCACCATTGCTAAGATTCCCTACTCTTTATGGACTTTCATCAATAGGAAGAGACCCAATATTAGGAAGTCGTTTATAAATGATGGATAGAAAAATAGATGTGAAGTGACCTCAAAGACTCTTTCCCTAGAGTAGGATTAAGAATGGAGCTTGCTTTCACTTCAAACAAGGCAAAATATTTTATAGGAAAAGGAGGTGAGGATTTAAGGGCTAGGTTAAGGGAATATGACTTGTAAAGGAGTTTCCAAATCCATAAAATCCTTGCAAAACTTGGATTCCTGAGTTGTCCTTGATGAATTGTCTTTGATAAAAAAATGGGACCACACAAGGCCAAGTTGAAACAACCTAGGTTAAGGGGAGGGAGTTTAGAAACCGATGATAATATAAACCTAAACAAGGTAGGGGAATGGATCAAAACAAAAAATTTTACTTGAAAGTGTCAAATTGATCCTATGAGGTGCTAGCCTTGGGAACACTAGGGCCAAGTTTTATTCTGACCTAGGGCTTGGGATATCTTACAATCCCACTATCAGAATCTCTTCAAATTTGGAGGAGACCTTGAGGACACAACAACACAGTAGGAGATAGGAGATCAAACTTTTTCTAGGGATACTTTTTGGGGAAATTGATGCCCTAGGTGGCCCAACATGGCTAGACCTAAAACAGAGAGGAAAAGGTGAAGAAATATGGTTTAAAATGACCACATTTTGATGTATCAATTCCTAATTACTCTTGGGGATATGGAGTGAAGGAGAAATATGAATATGTATTTCATTTCTTGTTCAAGGAGTCTCTCAAAGTCAACTTCATCCAATGTTAAGGGAAAAAGAAGAAAAGTGCCTGAAAAGAATTTATAATTCGTTGCAAATGGAGAAGGCTTGTCAAGGTAGCTTTGACCTATAGGAAAATTCGTTTATTAAACATGGCCTATGCATAGAGATAAGCTATATAGAAACACAATTCCACATTGATGTCGTAAATAATGCAACAACTAGCCCTAAAATAACGAAAACATCATGATCATTGTATGCAACAAAGTAAAAGAAAAATATCATCAAAATTGTACTTACATGTAAGAGAGTATATCCAAACATCAAAAAAATTTCAATATATGGAGCTCCAAGATAAGAACACCCAATCCACACATCAAAATTCACCCATGATCCAAAAATATCTTCCAAGAAGAAATGCGAAGTTCTGAAGGGAGAGAATGATCCAAGTCAAGTGATTCTCGAAATGAATTCAATTAACTCCTATTTATACACTCATTAGGAGTTAAAATTACCTATCTGGACATACATTATCCCCTAAAATAAAATAATGTGCAAATTAACTAACTTTTGGTGACAAGCCCACCAAACTAGCTCACAAATAGAATAATAAGCCTATAAAGAGGTAAAATAATAATCTGTGCATGTCATAGGGCCCTCCAAGAGGCCTGATGAGGTCCATAAGTGCTACAATGATGAATAGGACCCTCAAATGTGATGGAAAAATGTGGTTGCCCCTTATTCTCCAAACAATAAACCTGTGGTGCTCCGAGTGGGTGTGGGGGAACACCAATGACCTCATGGGTCTCCAAGTGAGTCGAAGATGCTTGTATACCATATGTAAGGGATAAGATGATGGAATTAATGATTCCATGTCAACATAAAATTCATGGGACACCTACCAAGTGGGTGGCACACCTGTGGGGCCAACTAGGCATAATGTACCAAATGCATCTTCCTCGTCCAAAAGGTAGATCTAGAGCAATCTATGAATGTCTCTGGGGATCCATGGAGTGTTTTCTACTATCTTGGAGGCCCATGGATCTATACACACACCCTACATGTGCCAATGTATTCCTCTTGGGGTTAGGACCCCATATAAGGAGACCAAACCTAGACTGGACACCATCTATAATCTTGCATAAGATTCAATGCGTCCCCTAACCCACCAACACAACAAGTAATTAAATTAATTGGGTAAAATAGCTTACAAACCATGGAAAAAGAGTGGACACTTCATAATGGCATGCCATTCCATAGTGGGCTTTGGCATGTGCTGATGTCTCTAGGCCTCAAAGTGGGTTAGCCAAGTACCTTATTAGGTGGTTTCTACCTTTATAGGGGATAGTATGTCCAAGGTACATCACTAAAATAGTGGTGGCATGTGATAAAGAGGTGAATGGAATATGGAATGAGAGGGGAAATCACGGGCTACATATCGGGATACAAGGGTAGCTAGAAGAGGGGAAGCCCACAACTGGGTATATAATGTATAAGAGGGAGAAATTATGGTACATGAGGTGTCCCAACCTTGATTTTTCCACCCTTATTTATATGCCTTTTCCATTTTATGATTTTCATTTTATTAACTGCTCAAGGCTCAAAGGATAAGAGCATGAAGTGCTATATATAATAGTGGATATGCCCTTTTTGGCGGGGCGGTTCATTTCTCTCCATGGTTTGGGACAATCATGGGTTCTTGAATGATAAAGGAGGATCATCTAGGGCCTATGGAACTAGGGTGATGGACATGGGTATGGGGTAGAGCTCATGCATTGAATTTTTCCCACATGCTAACTATGTTTGTCACGACCATCTTTTGCATCTTGTGGTACATTTTCCTATTAAATGTGGCCATTTATGGTTTAACTTTTCTTTTTAGTTTCTTCAACCTTTGGGGCATTGTTCCAAGCCTAAAAAAAGGTGGGGGAAATGGAATAGGGAGTCTAACCCTATGTGTAACCAATAAGGAAATGTGCACCCAAGTGGGAGATATGATGAATGTGGCTATAGTGAGTGGAAGGGGAGTGATATATGTGGATAAGGGAGCAGGACCACACAAACAAAGTTGGGGCTTACCAAGTAGTACCACCCTAAAACAAAATGGTTGGTAAAGGAGATACCATGGGACTAAAATCAAAGGGTGAAATCCAAAATAGTTCAAGGGGAAAAAATTGAAAACCAAGCCCACTCTTTTCTGCCAAATCCCTCCATTAATCCATGCCCAAAAGTGTCCATGATAAGTAAACCAGAAAAATAAATTACCAAATGACAAGACATACCTTTGGTTTCGGGGGGCGTACATTCAAACATATGATCAATACAAATGGGTAAGGGATCACATGGCTTGCTCAAGTGGCAGAGAAATGGCAGAATGAGCTAGTTGAGGGTTGTGAGGGGCTACTAGTTGCTAACTGAGGACCATCATGGAGATTTTTTTTTCCTAGGGATATTACCCATGAAGTGGTAGGTAACATGTCTCAAACAAGGTATTTCTTATGATGTGTCTACTTAATATGAATATGTCATAAGGTGGATCTGTTTTTGATCATTTAATTGAATTTAACACGATTACCAGTTAGTTAAGTTATGTAGGGGTAATTTTTTATGATGAAATAAGGGTTATACTAAATCTGTACTCATTTACACAAAGTTGGAATGGATTAGTTATTACTATTATTAATTTTGTGTTTGTATCTAGTGCTTTAAAGTTTGATGATGTTGTTAGCACCATCATTAGCGAGGAATGCGACAGAAAATATACGATGAGACATCAGGTAATGCTTTGATCGCAGAGACTAGGAGAAGAAAAATGGAAAGAGGAAGGAGCATAGGAAGTCACAATAATTAAATAAAATAAAAATCCAAATATAGATTAGGGATAATGTGCAAGAAATTTGGGAATAAATGACACCTAAATAAAGATTACAAATCTCAGAAGGGAAAAGAAGGAGATGGACATCAAGAGAAAAATCATGAAGTGAATGTGACAGGTGATGTGTTACAATATTATTTGATTATTTCATTAGAGAATATTATTTATGCCTAGGTGGTAGATTCATGGGCCTCATTCCATGCCACACTTGATAGAAATCATTTTCATGACTTATTATGCTTAAAGAGATTTTGGACAGGTTCGTCTAGGTGATGATAAAACCTGTAAAATTGTTGGAATGGGTAAGGTTTTTATAAAGAAACATAATGGAAACCAATGACCATTAAAGGAGGTAAGGCATGTTCCATATCTAAAGAAAAATATAATTTGAACAGGACAATTGGGAGGTGAAGGCTGTGTAACTAATTTTACATACACAACCTGGAAGGTCACTAAAGGAGAACTAGTAATAGAAAAAGAGAAAAGGTTGGTACATTGTTTTTATGCAATAGTATTTCTAATTATGTTAATGATTTAACCTCCAAAAGATCATATATAAAATTTTGGAATCATATGCTCAGGCATATGAGTGAGAAAGGGATGCATATTCTTCACTCGAGAAATTTGTTTCCATCTTTGAAGCATGTTGATTTGGATTTTTGTGAAAATTGTGTTTATGGAAAACATAAGAGAGTCAAATTTCTTAGATTTGGTAAGGAAAAGAAGAGAGAAAAAATAGAGCTTATGCATACATATTATGGGAACCTACTCGGGTATCATCTCTCAGTGGCTATCACTATTATGTTACTTTTATTGATGAAGCAACTAGGAAAACCTGAATTTATTGTATTCAGAATAAATATGATGTACTTGATACTTTCAAGAAATGGAAATATTTGGTTGAGAATGAGACAATAAAGAAGTTGAAGTGTCTCAGATCAGACAATGGAGGTGAATATTGCAACAAATATTTTGATAACTACTATTAAGAGCATGGAATTCATAGAGAGAAGATAGTTCCAGGAACACCACAGGCAATGGTGTGTCAGAAAGGATGAATAAGACAACCATGGAGTGTGCAAGGTGCATGAGATTGCATGCATGATTTCCCTTACAACTTTGGGAAGGTTCTGTAGATAATGTTGTTTATCTAATAAATAAAGTGCCTTCAATTTCCCTGGATGGTTGTATTCCAGAGGAGGCTTGGACAAGTAAAAAGGTGAACTACTCATTTTTTAAATACTTTTTGTTGTGAAGCCTTTTTTCACATTAATAAATAAAATAGAAAAATATTGAGGAAAAATCAAATAAATGTACCTTTAATGGATATGGCATTAATGATTTTGGTTATCTCTTATATGATTATGAAAATCACAAAATCATTAGGAATAGAGATTCCATATTCAATGAAAAGGTCTTGTATATGGATCAGATGCAGGGAAAGAAACATGAAAATGAAAACAAAGAATACAAAATGCTTGATGAGATCACATGAAAATTAGAGGTATCTAAAAATCATAATGATCAGAAACCACAACAACAACAACATGCACCTAAAACACCTAAAAGTGGTGTTAGAAGATATACCAGGATAAGTAGACCCACTCAACGATGATCTCCTTCATTATATTATGTATTTTTGACTAATTCTGGTGAACCGAAAAGATATGAAGAAACAATGCAGGTAGAAACTAGGAAGAAGTGGGAGCAAGCCATGGAAGAAGAGATGGAATCCTTGATACATAACTAGACTTGGGATTTAGTCAAGTTTCCTATAGGAAAAAGAACATTTTAGAATAAATTGGTTAACAGGTTGAAGGAAGAATATGGAGGTAAAAAAAGGCATAAGGATATACTTGTGGTGAAGGGGTTTGCACAAAATAAAGGTATATATATTGATGAAATTTTTTCTCGTGTTGTTAAAATGACTTCAATCAGAACTATTTTAAGTCTAGTGGTAGCAGAATAATTTCATCTTGAGAATTTAGATGTAAAGACAACCTTTCTCCATGGGGATTTGGAGGAAAAAATATATATCCAACAACCATAAGGGTATGAGGTCAAACGGAAGGAAAATTTAGTGTGAAAATTGAAGAAGAGCTTGTATGGCTTAAAACAGGCTCCAAGGAAGTAGTATCTAAAATTTGACAAGTTATGTATGAACAAGGTTATACAAGATGTCACTTTGACTGTTGTGCTCATCTTAAAAATAAAAATGATGGAAATCATATTATGTTGCTATTGTATGTAGATGACATGCTTGTTGTAGGGTCTAACATGTAGGAAATAAATGTTCTCAAAATAAAATTGGAAAATTCATTTGCAATGAAGCCTTTGGGCGTTGTAAAACAAATCCTTGGTATGAGAATAACTAGAGATAAGAAAAATCACAAATTAACATTGTCTCAGAGTGAGTACATAGAAAAGGTGTTGGAAATATTTAATATGCAGAATTGAAAACCAATTAGTACCCCTTTGGATATCCATTTCAAACTAAGTAAGGAGATGTGTCCCAAGACTCAAGAAGAGATGGATTATATGTGTAAAGTTCCATATGAATCAAAAACTAGAATATTAATGTATGAAATGGTCTGCATAAGCCCTGATATTACACATGCAGTGGGAGTTGTAAGTAGGTATATGAATAATGCATGAAAAGAGAATTGGATGGCAGTGAAATGGATTCTCATGCATTTTAGAGGCACCAAAAATCAAGCATTATGCTTTGGTGGATCAAACATTGATTATAGCGATATGTTGATGCAAATATGGTAGGGGATAGAGATAACAAGAGGAGCACTATAGGGTATGTGTTTACTATAGGCGGAACAACTATCAGTTTGTAGGTTTCAAAATTGTAAAATGTCATTGAAATTTCAACAAGTGAAGAAAAGTATATTGCTACTACAGAGGCTAGTAAAGAAATGATTTGGTTACAAATGTTTATGGATGAATTAGGAAAGAAGGAGGAGATGGGAAGGTACAATGACAACTAGAGTTCCATTCATATTTTAAAGAAATCAAAATTTCATTCCAAGACTAAAAATAAACAACTCAAGTACCATTTCATACAGTCAATGTTGGAAGATGGGCAGTTGAAGCTGGAAAATATACACACTAGTCAAAATCCTGAGATATGTTAACAAAATTTATAACCAAGGAGAAACTAAGTTTCGTCTTAGCTTCAATTGGTCTTCAAGTATGATGGTGAAGATGAGAAAAAACCGGGTCCAAGTAGAGTCATTGTCCAATAAGTGAAGCAACAATGTAGTTTATATAATCAGTCTCCAAGTGGGATATTGTTGGGTGTGGAGCTTGATTATCTTCCTGATTGTTCAAAGTTATTTTTATTTCAACCGGGTTGGATCCTTGTTCTTAACAAGAGAAAATACCACCCTTTTAATACCTGTTAGGGGAGTCTAGGGTTAGTCAATATGGGAAGTTCATTAGGCAGATGATATGATGGTAGAAGCTACGCTAATTTATGAAATTTTCCCTAGAAGGCAACCCTTAGTTTATATGAGGGAATTGCATTGTCGTTGTGTATTATTATTCCGAGTGAGAAAGAGAGAGGAGATTGGTGAGGATGAAGAGGACATTATAACAGATCTATGGTAGGTTGTATCTCTTCATTTTGTTGGATAATATAAAAGGCTGAATTGGATGTTTCTCTATGGATGTAGCCCAAATTGGGTGAACCACATATATCTATGTCTCTCTTGTTTTATGCATTTATGTATTTGTGTTTACACAATATTTTGTGTGTTTCATTGCTTCATTAATTAATTTATAACACATGTCTCTTTATCTATAATGTGGTTGAGAATTTGTTAGCACTTCAGACATATGTTTTTGTGATGGAAACAGAAGAGGGTCCTACAGTTGCAAAAATAAGGATAAAGACAACAACCCAACATGGTGGTTCTACTTTGACCTTTGACTGGATCTTAAAGATTACATACCTATTTTTTTGGTTTGGCTTAATTTGGATATCAACTCGATGATTTGGTGGGGTTTAGTTGGATTAATCAACAAGATGATGAAAATGAAACTAATTTGTAAAGCACTTGGTATTGTTGAGATTTTATGTATTTGGGGTAGCATCCGTTGGGCTCTAGCTCCTAAATTTTGTGGAGGGACTAGAGTACACTTGATCTACAAGACCTATAAATGGATTTGAGAAATTTCAGTTGGTGTTCAATTTATTCAAATAATTAATTATTTTTAATGTATTTCCGAAGTCTAACTTAGGAAAATAAAATAATTAAAGTGAATTAATTAACACACGTATTGAAATTATCTTAATTCACATTGATCAATCAATATTTTAATCTCAGCCGTTGATGGATGAATTAATCTCTACCGTTGAAGGGTTCAAAAAAAATTATAAGAGAATGGCTTGAGGGTCTGTTGAAGACACACAATTTTGGTAGAATTGAGGAATAGATTTGGAATTCTAGGGCGGTTTGCTAAGAATTTTCAAAGGAATTTCCTGCATTGAGGGGTAGTATTGGCCAAGGGAATGATCTGATTCTAGGGACAAGAGGCAACGAGAGGCAGAGAAGCAGCAACAAGGACAACACAGAGAGGCTTTAGAGCCACACAGATTAGTAGGGGCAGCACAGAGGTAGCTAGGGCCACACAGGGCTGATGCTGGCCTAGAGAAAGTAGTGCAAGGGCAGCGTAGAATCTCCAGGGGTGACACAAGCCCTCCCAGGGCAACATAAAGGCTGATGTATGCCCTCCAGGGAAACTGTTGAGGAGGTAAATCCCCTCTGCGGACAGAGGCGATCCCTACTAGCCCAGATCGGGTCTAGCAACAATCAAACACGCTACAGTGCAGGTTCCTAATTGCAAATAAACCGACTTGCGAGGAAGGCTTACCTAGAATCCAACGTTGTTGTTTGTAGAAGAGGTGGTGCTCCCGTTGCTTCACCCTGGCAGATCACAATCCTCACGATCTCCGTGATCGGACACCTGCACATGCAAGAAACAACACAAACGCAAGCATAAAACCCAGTACGTACAACTATATGTCAGTTGAAGAGGAAATAACTCATGAACATGATCAAGAACAAGAGTGGAACCATAACCGATATTCGCTTATCATTAAAGAGTCAAAAAGAAGAATACAACCATAGCTTCGACACATCACTCTCCTTTAGCGGGTCGTCAGCACAACATGTCTCGATAAAGCCTGTCAGGGATGGGACAAGCCTCTCTCTCCGGATACTTGGAAATATTCTCCTTGCTTGGATTTGGCCTTAAGGGAATCAAGAAGGCTCTTGCAGCATAAGGATGTAAAAGCTCTTGGGAACTTGGAGATTCTGGAACTAGCTATTCAGCCATTCAGCCCTTCAGCCCCTTCATCAATGGATGAAGGCTATATTTATAGAGGAGAGGAGGAGGTTGGGATCCCTACAATAGTGGAAGGGAGGCCTTATCCCTTGGGAAGTTCCCCATAAGGTGGAAACAAGAGGCCAAAGGAGGAAGGCCGTGGTTATTCAGTCGAAACCACTCCTGATGACTCATCCATGAAGTTGTTGTAATCGAAACTTCGCCTCTTTTTTTAAAAAACTTTCCAAAAGCAGATTGGCGCGGGTGCTTAACTAGGACAGAGCGCCAATTGGCGCGGGCTCAGTGTTAATTTTCCTCATTGGCGCGAGTACATAATGGGCTACCAACACGAGAGAAAACGGGTGTTTTTAAGGGCTGTAGGAAAGCTGATGTGAGAAGAAATGTTGTCCTCATGGAAAGGGATGCAATGATGGTATTTGCAAGGCATGACACGCATATTGGTCATAAAACGGCCTCCAATGGAGAGGGGGTGCAGGGACGGTGACAAATTCTTGTGCTTAACGAGATGCCCCCTAAAGCATGAGGCCGAGAGAGAGAGAGGGGTGAAATGCTTTACGAAGTAAGGTAAGGGATGAAAACCATTGCTATCGGAAAGCACATGGAGTGAAGTACAGTGAGTATATAAGATACACGCTGATACCATGTTAATAGTGTGTCGATTTGTGTCCATAATAGAGTGTACAATAATCTAGATCCAGGGCATGACAGACGCGACCACCCGGTGAGGATGAATGACCAGGACTTAGACATGGTGTTCGCTGAAGCCATCCAATCAATGAGTCATCGCAAATAATAATCCACAATATCGTAGCCTGGATTACAACAGACACAATCCAGGGTCTTGCGCTCCATCTCGACCCGAACAAAGTACAAGTTCAAACATGTGAATATGTGAGCTGAAGTCGAACATGCAAGAACATCGTCTGATTACCAGCCAATGATGAAAGCTGTTAACAGACGCGAGAGGAACCACCAATAATGACAATGGCCCTCAAGGTACTATAGGTACAATCTACGGCATGTGAATCAATGAGCTGGCATCGAACACCCATAGAATCACTCGATCGGAGGCCAATGATGAAAACCTCACGTCGAATGCGACGAACCTGCCATTGAGGCATGCAGGCTCCAAGGTACCATGAAAGAGTCTCTAGACCATCTTCCTGGATAATGAGCTGAAGTCGACAGGAAGTGGCCTTGATCGAAGGTGGGCCATTAAGTTTCCCACATCATCGACATGAGACAGAGGAACATAATGTTTTTGTGAATCAGGATCATATGAGGATCAGAGGAAGGTTGATACTTGCAGAGGTCAACTTCTCTTGAACATGCAAACGGCACGACAATGGTCTTGGTAGTATTTGACATTAACGGATCAGAGGTCATGGTGACGAGGCAATGAGCAGATGAGAGGTCAAAAGGGATTATCCAAACCCACGGAGGCAAAGTGAAGAACGAGATGAGATGTCCCCAACCCGACACGAATGCAGACAAGTGCCATGTTCAAGAGCGACATACTGCCGACACGACAATGATGCTGGTTCCATTTTTCCCCACCATTTCGGTGAGTACCTCTTTATTTTTACACAAGCTTGAAGAGGATACCATATGCTTGTCATATAAATTCGTCCTTCGGATGAATCCATCCTAGTACATTTAACGAGCCCTAGGAAGGAGAAACTCGAATAACGTCATTTCAACTGAATCCGATGTCATCAGAGTTTAATGAGTCCGAAAAATGAAGAACTTGACGTCTTTTCATGTTTAGAGAGTGTGAAAAGACAGTTGAAAAGTAAACTCCAGCGGTCCCTTTTCGTATATAGTTCCTCGGACCCGAAAAGGTAGAAAACAATATCCGAGAAAACCTCCTAGTCGCGATAGGCTAGGGTATTCATTATTCGTAAATAATCCATCCCAGCCCGAAAAAGGGTAAACGTATACTGGGTAGATGTCGATTCGTGTCCACTTTAACGAGATCGAAACGACAAGGGCCTTGGCAATCTTTTCATGTTTAGAGAGTCAGAAAAGAGATGAAAGATGACTCCTCCTAGAGGAAGAAGTGGTATAAAGGGTAGCAACTGGTTCCGGTAATGGTGGAACTGCTCATAACAAGATAAAGGTTGAGAGGCTGGCTAAAAAGACCACTCATTGCAACGGTTCCTCAGGAATAGGTAGAACAACCAAGTGAAGGCATATGATCGGCCAAGCAGATAGTGACGATGGAGTGAGAAAACCAAGGCTCATTTGGTAAAAACAGGTTGATAAAATGGCAATCACGAGAGGTAAAATGGGAATGGTTTCATTTTTACACAAGCTTGAAATCAGGAAACTTTGCTTGAATTTGGTTTCATTTTTACACAAGCTTGAAACAAAGATAAACTATGCTTGAAACCGGTTTCATTTTTACACAAGCTTGAAATGGAAATAAACTATGCTTGAAAAAATTTAAGCATGCCCCCAGCATGGTGACTCAATTCGAGGTACATGCCCCCCAAGCTTCAATCCATATGAAAGGCAGATGGAGTGAAGGTTCAAGTTACGAGATCAAGAGACAGACTCGACTGGGATTTTACGAGAACTTATCAAAGACTCGAATTGAACAGGAACGTGTTTCATTGTTTTAATGAGGTTGACACATTAAAAGAACTATCCTCATAACACCTTGTTTCATGGTTTAAGGAGCTTGGCACAAGACAAGGAACTCTGCTCCGACAACTTTGTTTCATTTTTTAAGGAGCTTGACACAAGACAAGGAACTCTGCTCCAACGACCTTGTTTCATTTTTTAAGGAGCTTTACACAAGACAAGGAACTCTCCTCCGACCAGACCCGGTTTCATTTTTTAAGGAGCTTGACACAGGAAAAGAACCATGCTCCGACCAGACCCGGTTTCATTTTTTAAGGAGCTTGACACAGGAAAAGAACCATGCTCCGACGACCTCATCATAATGAACAAGAAGTCATGCCATCCAAGAGTTCCACTCCTGATGGAAGGAGAACATCCTGGAAGTCAGGACCCAATTCCCCCAGCACTTGATGCACAATGGCACTATCACTGGGTACAGGCACGGGGTAGGTAGCCACATAGTTGACCTGTGGTGGGGCAGATACAACGGGTGGATAAAAACCAGCAAGGGATGATGGCGGGCCAGCTGCGATATCAGGACCAAAGAACGAAAGTTGATCAATGGTCACAATCCGTCCTTCATGTGGAAAACACATCACGTGAAAGAGGGAGGAGACAAGCGCTCCCATGGCATAGGTGTAATTGCGCCCTAAGAGAAGATTGAAATCCAAGGGGCCTGGAACAACCATCACGTCCATATGGACGGTTTTACCTCCCAAAGTAACAAGTAACCTTGGAAGGATCCCTAACGGTTGACTCGTTCTTCTATTAAACGCCAACAGATTCTGCGTAACAGGCGCAAGCGGTGGCGAGCCAAAAGCTTGCCAAGTAGTTGAGGATAGAACACTAATAGACGCGCCTTCGTCTATAATGGTGCTGGGTACGACCAGACCAAAAGCCTGTATTGTGATCTCGAAAGGCACATAAGATGGAAGGTGGTATCCTGAAAATCGACTCCAATCAAAGGAAGCGACCAAACTACCTGGAGGGGCTACCATCGAACCAAGATGGTCTTCCCCTGGTGTTACAGAAGAAGAAGGAGCATCCTCTACAACCTCCATCTCGAAGGTGGGAGGAGTATCCTCTGGGACCTCTATTACGGGAGGCGGAGGAGCAGCTTCTTGAGATACGGGGACAAGAGAATCTTTCTCCAAATTCGAGGAATCTGAAGAAAAAAGAAGAACCTGAGGGGTGTGGGGTCCACTCTCAATGGAAAATACCTGGTGCACCGTAGATGGGGCCAGCTCAACCGATCCCACGACTAATGGTTGGTCGGGAACTGATTCCTGAATTTGAATTTTCGGGGGAGCGGGATCGACCAAGGATGACTCTTGACCAATCATAGAATCAGCTAGCGGAGGACTCAAAGAAAGCCGATTATAACCAGCTGTAAGGCATGGTGTAGAACCGGTTAAGTTGTCCAAAACTCTCTTGGCTTCATCCATATATGGACAAAGGTGAATGGCATGGTGCCCCCCACACAACTTACAGGGATTGGTAATCTTACCCTCCTTCTTAGGAGCTTTACCAGTAGCAGCTGAAGACGTGCCCCCAACCTGACTCCCGGAAGCCAAAGGCAACGACGGGCGACCGTTGGACCATACTTCGAGTACCTTGGGAATGCCAAGGCAGTCTCGAAGAAGATGGTCTCCCGTGCACAACATGCAAGGGAACTTGACTTTCCGTGGAGGGTTGGAAGGTTTGTCAAGAGAAGGCTTCTTAGGCGCAATAGCCGCAGAGCTAGCCTCTCCTTTATCAAACTTCTTCTTCTTTTTCTTCTTCTTCTTCTTCTTAGCCACCCGATTACTCGAATCCAGACTTTCACCAAGCGAAGTAGAAGAGGAGGACACAGAAACAGGAGAAGAAGGGGAGAGGTCCACCTTGGAATCAACATGATGTTGTTCAGGTGGAGGAACTGATTGAACATTAGTCGGGACATTCAGGACCACAGAGGTTGAAAACAACCAAACAGGCAACCCAACAGTTAACCCAGGAAGGGACAACGTTGCCATATAAGGAGCGCCAACATTTCCAAAAGGAGGAAAAGGACTAGGATTCCCATCGGAGGGGATTCCTTGGTTGGTGAACTCCGGAAAAGTTGCCATCAGAAATGATCTTCAAAACAACACCCTAAGGAAACTAACTGCTGGGGGGAATATTCTTAGACATTGGTGCAAACATTGGGAAACAAAACTCTAGTTTCATATAACTATTTTGGAAATTAGAAAGCAGGCAAAAGGTGACTCTATCACTTTCGGTTTGAAACAAGCATGAAAGGACAAGCATGATGACCTTTTCAGATTGTCAGTCCAGAAGAATCAGGGAAATGACTCTTAAAAGACCTTGCCTAGGTAAAGAGGGTGTGGCAATAGCAGTGAGCTGTATGTACCTTGGTTTTAAAAATGGTAAATGTCTATTAAGGACTTGGCCTTTGATGCAAAAATCTCTCCGAATCTTTTGTGTGGTGTATCCCTTTGAATTTATAGAGAGCGTGGACTGGGCTTCTCCTTGGATAAAGTATTGAAGCCTAAACCTAGTGGGATCTCCCTTTATATGTGACGATGAAGGAGCCCCAAGTCATTACCAGATGCTGTCCCAAGCCTGTAAAGAAGCTAACGACAGCTACTAGGTTTAACGATGCCGGAACACGTCTCTAGCCTAGACCTCTAAATATTCGTTAATGTTTCAATGCTTCCTTAGGTAAATTGAGTAAATTTTATGGTTGATCTTCAATTATGTTTTGGTTTCAAGGCCCTACCGTATGTCATATGACAATCTCCTATATGCAGCTACATGAGAAAAGAAAACTTTCAATTCGATGAATGCTATCTAGTTAAGGGAAGAGCTTCAAACAATGATGCAACAAACAGCAAAACTGAAAACGAAACTTTTCAAACTAGATGACTTTCACTATCCGAAAGTAATTTCAAACATTCAACGAAGCGAATAATGCAATGTAATCTATGCAAAATCCTTTTTTTCCCTAAAACTATGCAATTGTAATCTATGCACAATTTCCTTTTTCCACGAAAACTATCATTGTAATCTATGCACAATTTCCTTTTCTTTCAAAATGATAGAATACATCATTACATTTTGATGGAAATGAGAATCTACTTAATTCATGATTTAATAAAGAGAATGCACTCAAAGGATTTTAAAACTTTCAATCATTTGCGCTGGCTATTGTAATCTAAGTTCAATGATAAATCTCAAAAATGCTTTTCGGTGATAATGGTCTAATGCATTTTAACGAAAAGCAAACTATATGGTTAGAAAAAATAAAAAATGAAAATCTCTCTTTAATGAAGGATGAATGCAAAGAGATGTAAAACATGAGAATGCAATCACAGCTTCAAACACTTTGTAAAGAAATCCCTCAAAGGCGGCAGAGACATATGAGAGGTCAAACACAAAGAGGACTTCCAAAGCATGAGATCAAAACAAGGCATTCATTCCCTTTTACATCAAACAATCATAGCAAGAAGACATCCCAAACAATGAGCAATGTAATCTATGCTCATACAAGGAAAAGACCGGAAGGGAAAGACACACTGGTGAAGGATTTAGGGAGAAAAACTCAATTTTCATACACCCTGAAATTGGCTCGACTTGTACATTGACAACTAGCGCCAACTGGCGCGACTTGCACATTGAAAACTAGCGCCAATGGCCAATTGGCGTGGGTTGCTAACTGACAACAAGCGCCAACGCCTAAAAATGAAAAAACAAATAATTTCTCCCAACCAAGACCAGACTTCACCACTTCAGGCAGAATCTCCAAGACTCAAATGAACCATGTGATCTAGGCTCAAAGCGAGACAGACACAGATCAAGCTCAGAAAGCTCAAAACAGAGTAAACCCTAGTACCTTACAGGATTGGCGTGACTGTAAGGCTGAAACTAGCGCCAGAATAGAATTGGCATGGGTAATACACTAGCAACCTGCGCCAATGGGCGCGACTGTCAAGCTGAAAAGCGCGCCAATCGAGTTTACCAGTCAAAAATAAAAAAGAGCAATCCAACAAGCAGACCAGTGATGATTAAGCTATCCAAAAGCCAAATCACAGAAAGAGCCAACCCAAAAGAGCTGATCAAGCAAGCGGGGAATCCAAGAATCAGCGAAGAGACAAGACGGTGCTCCAGAACATTCGGTCCGTAAACTAAGCAGGAATTGGTGACGTTCGGTCTACTCAGCTAATGCAGACCAAAGCATTTCGAAGGCTATGCGGGCGCACTTTGGAAATACGTCTATAGCTTACAAATCAAACAACGAAGGCTGATTCCCAGTGGAGTCGCCAAATTGTTGAGGAGGTAAACCCCCTGCGGACATAGGCGATCCCTACTAGCCCAGATCAGGTCTAGCAACAATCAAACACGCTACAGTGCAGGTTCCTAATTGTAAATAAACCGACTTGCGAGGAAGGCTTACCTGGAATCCGATGTTGTCGTTTGTAGAAGAGGTGGTGCTCCCGTTCCTTCGCCCTGGCAGATCACAGCCCTCACGATCTCCGTGATCGGACACCTGCACATGCAAGAAACAACACAAACGCAAGCATAAAACCTAGTGCATACAACTATATATCAGTCGAAGAGGATATAACTCATGAACATGATCAAGAACAAGAGTGGAACCATAACTGATAGTCGCTTATCATTAAAGAGTCAAAAGAAGAATACAATCATAGCTTCGACGTAGCACTCTCCTTTAGCGGGTCGTCAGCACAACATGTCTCGAAAAAGCCTGTCAGGGATGGGACAAGCCTCTCTCTCCGGATACTTGGCAATAGTCTCCTTGCTTGGATTTGGCCTTAGGGAATCAAGAAGGCTTTTCTTGTATAAGGATGTAAACTAGAGAAGCTCTTGGAACTTGGAGATTCCCGGAACTAGCTATTCGACCATTCGGCCCTTCGGCTATATTTATATAGGAGAGGAGGAGGTTGGGATCCCTACAATAGTGGAAGGGACGCCTTATCCCTTTGGAGGTTTCCCATAAGGTGGAAACAAGAGGCCAAAGGAGGAAGGCCCTGGTTACTCAGTCGAAACCACTCCTCATGACTCATCCACAAAGTTGTTGTAATCGAAAATTCTCCTCCTTTTTTAAAAAACTTTCAAAAAAGCGGATTGGCGCGGGCTCGGTGTTAATTTTCCTCATTAGCGCGAGGACATAACGGGCTACCAGCGCCAAGGCAAAAACAGGTGTTTTTAGGGGTCTGCTCAGGAAATGATCAACAGAAGGAATGTTGTCCTCATGGAAAGGGATGCAATGATGGTATTTGCAAGGCATGACACTGCTTATTGGTCACAGAAACGACCCTCCAATGGGCGAGATGGGGATTGCGGGGACGGTGACAAATTGCGGTAACGAAACACTAGGGCCAGAGAGAGAGAGAGAGAGGGAAACCTTGAGGTTTCTGGAGAGCTCGGATACGGCGAGTCCTGTAAATCCCATTTGAGGGTGTGGATCGGTTAGATATTTGGCACTAGATCTTCAGGTTAGCTGGAGATTTGATATCTTTTATTCTCTGTCGGGTTTTCCAAGGTTGGAACCCAGATTTGCTGTACTTAGAACTACTTAATAATAAATCCTCATATCTGCTGAATCGATTTTCTCGCTTTGGGTTTTTCCGGGGACTTATGTCCAAAAGTCCATGTGTCACTTTGTTGCATGAGTGAATTATTCAGTAAATGATCTGCATGTGTAGGCTGTAGTTGTGTTTATTTTCGGTATTTTCTAAATCTAATTTCTGAAAATAACTTGTATTAATTAAATCAAGTAGGAGGAAATAAACCAATACACTACAGTAGAATTTTCACATGGTATTAGAGGGATAGCGAATCGAAATTTGAATCTCGACAATCGGTACGAAGAAATATTTTTTCTACAGGTTGGTAGAAGAAGCAACGGATCTGGAAAGGGCATCTTGACAATAAGGGAAATCATATCTAGGAGACATCACTGAAATTGTAGAAGGCCTTTAGGCTTACATAGGCCCTTCCCAGGGCAGTGTAAGGACTATGTCACACAATCTGGGGTTACGCAGTACACTTCTAAGTAGTGCTGGGACTGTGTTGGGCCAACAAGGAAGACGTTGTCCAGTCACTTCTCTTGTTGCAGAAGAATTTTTCCAAGATATGAAAGCAGTGTTGGTGGGGTAGAGATTTTGCAAGTGCAGAATTGTGCCTAGCTAAGGCAACAAAGGCGGGAAAAAGACAGTGATTTAGCAAATCTGATCCAAACAAATCTGAGATTTGATCAGGAGGATCGAAGAATACTATTCGTTTGAATTTTGGTGGAAGATTTCCAGCAAGGAAGTCAGTTTTCAACAGAAGCAGTTACTAGTGGGTTTCTAGTTAGCAAGAAACCCAGATCCAGAGGGAGAAGTATTGTTTCTTTCAGATCTGAGCAAAGATGGCTCGATATGGATTGAGGGATCAAGATAGATTGGATGGCATGTCCAACTATGTTATCTGGAAGGCCAGAATCTTCTCAGTTTTGGATGAGTATGGTCTCAAAGATCATGCAGAGAAGACACTTTCTGTACCCACTGATGCAGATCCACTCAAGAAGTATGAAGAAAATCAAGCGCAGACGAAGTGTTTGATCATAAACAGAGTCAAGGACCACGTGATTCCTCATATTGATGGGAAGAATACAGCACATGACATGTGGTCAGCTTTGGAGGTGATGTACCAAGGAGGCTTTGTGCAAAGAAGAATGCTTCTTGAGAATCAGATGCGAACGTTCCGATGAAGGGTGAAGAGATAGATCCATTCCTCTTCAGACTTCAAGCTATTTGAGACTAGCTGATTGGCATGGGTGCTAATCCAGATGAAGGACTCCTAGTGAGGATAGCCCTGAATGTTGTCTCTGAAGAATGGGAAACGTTTGTCCAGAGCATTCTGGGAAGGGCAACGTTACCATCATGGGCAGATATGTGGGCTATTCTCCACTAAGAGGAGATCAGGAGGATCACCAAGAAACAGTCTACCAGTGGAGGAAGCGGATCAGCCAGAGTGAAGAAAGAAGAGGAGGAGGATCCAGCGCTTACATCAAGGGAAAAGAGGTAAGGGAAGAAGAAGAAGGACCTCTTCAATGTCCAGTGCTTTAACTGTGGTGATCTTGGTCATTTCGCCAACAATTTTCCTAAGAAGAAGGACAAAGGAGCTTATGATTCCAACGCTGCAACATAAAATGACAATGACTCTGATGATGATGTAGCCATGAGTGCTCATGCACTGCAAGAGTAGAGGTGGGATGACATGGATATATAGAGCATCCATATATAGTGTGGTGGGATCCTTGAGTCGACCCTACTCTTGGATCACATACGAGCTACAGGAGCCTTAAGACGGTAGCGGGATGAGTTGGGAAATGGTTACATATGACCACATTGAAGAGAAAGAGGGAACTAAAGAGTGAGTAGCGTGATGCAGAGGCAAAAACAACGTGGAGGCAACAACGTAGAGAGGCTGATGGGACTTCAGCAGCGCAGAGAAGATGGGCTCACTCAGTGCAGTGTTGTAGCATGATAGTGTCTTGAGGGGGACAACATGATTCAACATCTAGGGAGCTTCAGTGGTGGAGGGAAATTTGACTTGTCTGTCAAATTGTTGGGCAGAGTCTTTCAGTTGCTTACTTCTCAACAACTGAGTTGCAGTGCAACAGTTAGCAGTGGAAATGCTATAGGCAACATTTTGCAGCAATTTGAGAGGGAGCTGTATTACAGATGTGGCAGTGTTAGTGGTAGTGGTATGGGTAGTAGTACAGAGAGAAACAATGCAATAGATGGAGGGCAACATACCAAACATCAACAACACAGATCCAACACTCAAGGTCTTACGATACATGGTGTGATGTATTGCTAGAGCACACTTCTAATGCTAAGAGGGAGTTTTTAGATTTTGTGTATTTGGGGTAGCATCCATTGT